>CM050450.1:35052438-35747438 GCA_027563935.2 Costus lasius
AACAAAAAACAAAAAACAAAAACACAATGCAGGATTTTGGTGCATTATGGTGTAGTATTGGTTGGAAGATACGTACGTCGATGTTTACCATCGGGGCGTAGATCCTCAATACGACATTGTATGCAATGAAATAACTACATGTCAAGATTAAAACTCAAATATTCACAAGTCATGAAGACAGAATGTTTGATCAAATTCCACATGTCCACAAACCCTAAAATCCGGATATGTGTCAAACTTCAGAATCCAACATCCATTGGCCACAACGGCTTGTCCTCAAATTTGAATGTTTGGTCCCACGGCTCATTCACCAACTTCGAACGCTTGGCCCATCGGCTCGTTCGCTCAAATTCCGGATGTTTGGTCCCACGACCTGTTCATCCACATTATGAACATTTGGTCTCACGACCTGCCTACTCAAGCTCGAATGTTTGCCCATCGGCCCGTTCGCCCATTTCAAATGTTTAAGCCTCAACGAACTCATACACCCATCCTAACTCTCTTAGTTTCACAACGACGACTTATGTTTACCTGTAAAGCTCTTCATATTGTTGGAGGGGATTCAAACAAAACCACGTTCGATCCTTCATGAATGTACACTAGCACAAGGTTTCTCAAAGTCCATCATGCCTAAGTACTAAAGATGAGCTCAAGCTCAAGTTCAAGCTAAGGGATTCATAACTATGAAAGATCAAAGATAAATGAGATGAATTACCCGAAAAAACAAAATTGTCACTATAGATGCAGGATCATATTGGGGCATCATTACTTTAACAAATCTACTCATGCCGAAACAAGGGTGAAGGAGACAAATTGGCACAACAACATAGTCTTTGATTGCTTGATAAAATGCTGGTGGTTGCACTATCGTTAATCAGATTTATAGTGCAGAAGGCTCGCCCACCCCCCTCAACCCAAAATAATTCAATGAATGGTATGTCATCCTCATCAACATATCAATATGAGGGCATCTATTTCAAAAAAATCCTTAAAATATTGTTGGATGCATGGTTAGCCAAGCTAACAATGATGGAAGATTATCATCCCACTGGAACATTCATGGAGGCAGAAAGCTCATGTGTAGTCCTAATCTTTGTTGAGTACCTAACTTATCACACTGGGGCAATCTTTTATCACCACTCCCAAATCGTTGTTGGGGCATTTACAGGACAAAATAATGACATTCATCAATCCAAGAAGTTATGTGGAACTATCATGAAAATTTGCTCACACATGGCATGTATGGCAATCCAATCTAGCTTCGGCCAATTCAATTCTTATACAAAAGCTTAAAGAACATCAACGGAGCTCCTATTCACAAAAGGACAGACGTGCTATAAAACAAATGACCAAAAAATCTCATAAAGCCATTTTGCCAGCTCAAATGCATGAGAAGCAACTCAAGAGTGCAAGTAGCACCATCGTACCTAAACAGCCTCTAAGCAAACAGTCAAAATGAGAAGACATGTGTACTCAGATGCTGACTGAAGCTCAAGCTTGAGATGTCAACATATTGGATAGCTCCCTTTGAAGATTATTGAAATATACGAGCAAGCAATGTCAAAACTCAAAATTTCATGTTATCTCATCATGGGGGATTTAAAACTCTTGTGAACATAGTCTTTTGAGAAGTGATACCATGCCCAAATCTGTTCAACCAAAATCAAGAATGAAAGAGTCAAATTGACATGACAACAAAGTCTTTAATGGTTTAATGAAATGTGGCGTGATAGTGAGTGTATCATGAAGAGATTTGCCCGCCCTCCTCAACCCCAGACAAATCAATCATGGATATGCACCCTCATGAAATTTTAAGGGATGTAAATCATTCCAAGGGAATTGGACTTACATCTACAAGTTTAATCTATTGGTGTGTGGGGGCATCTATTGTAGATATTCATACCATGCAATATACGTCAAATGATGCAATATGGCTTATGGCCAATTCAACTCCAGTTCGGGATACCAAGATATGTTATGCACAATTTGCTATATTGGTCAATGGACTTCAAAGCAAAGAAGGTAGAGCGTTATGCGTAGAATAAATGCCGCACGAAGAGCATTATATATACGTGTTGTATCCAACATGACGACGTGTGATATGGAATATTCTTCGAGTCGCAAATTCTAGATGGCAAGTCAATGGAAAATGATAAAAAAAAAAAAAAAAAAAAAAAGAAGAGAGAAAGGACTTCTCAAGTCAACAAGTGGCCTTGCTCTCTCAAACTTAGACCTCCTCTTAGACTTATGCTTCATCCGAGAATGTGAGCATCGAGCAATCAAAGCCCTCCTTGGTATAAAAAATTTACGAAATCCCAAAACTTAGATATGCATAAGCTATTGGGGGGGATATTTTCAAAGAATCTTTAAATGTTCAAAAAAAAAAGGATCAAAAAAAAAAAATTTCGAAGCAACAACAAAATGTGTGGTAGCTAGCGGGATCGATTAATGGCGCAGCCCATGAGGGCATTAAATACGGTCGAGGCTGACCTGGTGGTGCAAATGGTGATAATATTACTAGATGCGCACAGTGCAAGTTCATTGAAGAGAATTTGATGTCTTATGAACGAGAAGAACAAGTTCTACAGATCGTCAACCAGTCAGTCTATGCAAGCTGTCACTTTGTAGTGAGACATGATCCCTCTTGCATATCTTCTTTGTCAATGCATATCTTCTTTGTCAAAAGAATCGATTAATGGCGCAGCCCATGAGGGCATTAAATACGGTCGAGGCTGACCTGGTGGTGCAAATGGTGATAATATTACTAGATGCGCACAGTGCAAGTTCATTGAAGAGAATTTGATGTCTTATGAACGAGAAGAACAAGTTCTACAGATCGTCAACCAGTCAGTCTATGCAAGCTGTCACTTTGTAGTGAGACATGATCCCTCTTGCATATCTTCTTTGTCAATGCATATCTTCTTTGTCAAAAGAATCACTTGGTTTATGGTGCAAAGAATCTTGTTGCTTACATCTTGACGCCCGCTCAGGCAATTCAAAGGATGTGAACCTATTATAAGATTGTGAATAGGAAAATACAACATACACCATTTCACAAAAGTCTTATCGCACTTTCTCGTCACACTATTTCAAGAAAGTCCTGTTGCAACATTCAAAGGGTATGAGCTTGTTGCATCATAAAATCTTTTGAACAACATGCACACTTTGGTTATTCACCCGTGTAGTAGAGGAAATCAAGACATCCGGCTGGACATGCTTTAAAAATAGCATCGTCAACAATCCTCCGTAGTGCAGTCTATGGAGGCAAGGCAAAAAAAAAGTACTGCAAATCTCTACAAAGGTCAAAAGGTTTCAACAGCAGCTCTCAGTCTCGCCAATCCTTGACTGTTGTTTCAGCCATCTTGATTGCTAGGTTCGCCATTGAGCCACAGAATCAACCTCGGAATAAGAAATTAACAGTGTATACTAGTTATAAAGCAGCTGATTTTAAAGTTTATGCCCCAATCATACTTGATCTACAGATGACTAAAGAACATGCCCTTTAGTGGCAATTCAAAAAAATTTAAGCATCATTGGTTCAAGGATGAATGTCAGTTGGAATGAGGACGTAAATATCAGATATCGTCAGACTTTGTGCGCGTTGCACGCCATATACGGATGCCATGTATAGACCAAAATGCCAAGCGTCGTTGATGAGGGCAAAACTTTGCGCTGATGAAAACAAAATTCGGTATAGCCGAATTGCATACTAGTCAACAAAAGGAATGTGAGCTTGCTCAAAAAAAAAAAGCCTGTCGTGTCCAAGCTTGATCAAGAGAAAATTGAGTTGTTATATAATTTATTGAGCCTACAACACAATTTTACCCTTTGTCCAAAATAGGGAAAATGCTAAGCAAAGGTGCTGTTGCAAATCAAGTAGAAGAAAATACAAACATGAATATATCTTGCAAACAAACCTTGGGCATGTACGAAATCCAATTGCAATCCTATTGGGCAACAATATTAGCAACACGATATGACATCATACAAATTGTAATAGTCTGCCAAAGAAGATCATCATACCAATTGTTACATGTCTACAGGAGGTTGGTAGAATCACAATAATATGGAACATTCTCATCCAAATGAAGTTTATAGTCCAAAATCATCAAGTAGTAAGAAAAAAACCAACACAAAGGCTTGGGATTCAAACGTAAGATACAAGAGGAAAAATACATCAAAATTCCTTGGTGACTGCTTGGAGAGTCGACTCCTGTTCTTCAGTGGAGGCAGCAAGTCTGCTGCATCCGATCTCCTTGGACCCATACCACGTCCATGGGGAAGCTAACTCGGCCTCTAGTCTCTCAATCAACACGGAATTCGCTTCTTGAATTTCTTTCGGTGGTCTTCAGGCTACCTTCAATTCTTGCAAATCTAAAATCATCAGGTAGTTGGAGAGTTGGTAGTTCAATAATCTCCTGAACCTTGTCTGTACTCCCTGAAACAGCAATATATATTAAACTATATGTACACAGCAGAAGGAAAAGGGAAAATTATCGTTGTCGGGTGAGCAACCCTCTCCAGCAACGATTTTTTTTCAGCACCTGTCACAAATCCAGAAGATTGTTATCACAGCAAGATACATAGATTTCATTATGTGTTGAAATGAATTAGAACTACCATTACCAGGAGGATTAGTGCATCCTTTAGCAACCTCGTGAATATTTGCTGGAAATTCCGGGGTGATCGCTATAGTCGGACTTATGAGTTGCAAATTGCAAAGGAAGGAAGCAAAGAGGACATACCCCTACTGAATGTATATCTTCTACAACATCTTGCTTAGCATGTGATGTAGGGCTATATAGATCATGTGTGAGAAACGAAGCCAAAAGAGACAAAGAAATTAAAGTTACTATCTTCTGCGGACTCCTCATTCTTGGTGTCCTAAACTCCGACCGCGAGTGCTGTATCAAATTAAACACAAAAGATAATCATCTAGAAATACGCACTAGCGCCAACCTCCTGAAGCATTTGCCAACGTTACTAAACTCAAAGATGTGTGGTGATAGTAGTGCGTCATATCTAAAATGGTAGAAAGGCCAAGTGAGCGATGACAAAAGGCACATTTTCCAACGGATTTATACGCGCTCAACGCTTATACAAAATCCGTTGGGGGGCAATTTGTTGAGTCAATTATTCCCTCCGGAAATAGCAAAAAGAATATTGTTGAAATTCAATTAAAATCAAATTAAGATACAGGAATACCGAGTTTCAGTTTAGATAGAATGCAGATCAGCTGGTGGTAACACACAACACTGTATTCAGATTTTTCAGCAAACAGATTCAGTTATGTAATACGAATATCAGCAGCAACATCCAATTAAATTTAGTATTCAGCTAATTCAGATGGGAGATCCATAATTTCAGGTATAGAATTAGTATTCACTGATGGTACAGCAAAGCAACATTCAGCAAACTGTTAAGAAATTTCAGCCAACGAGATGGTGTGGTGATTTTGCTAGGACTCAATGGCAGTAACTAAGCTGAGAATTCAGTAATAGCGAGTGATGGATGCAACAGGTGTTGCCAGGCAAACTTAGCTGGAACTACAGCAATTAAAATAGCAATCTTCAGTAGTTGAAATCAGTTATAGCAATATGAGACCAGGTTTCATTTACAGCGTAGAAATCAAGTGGCAGCACTAGCAGTTAATCAGATATTGGTACGAGCAGCAGTAAAGGATATCATAACAGCAATGTAATAGCTTAAACTCCAAAGTATAATGTAGTCGAGAGAACAAGGCATGCTGGTAATGAGCAGTACATGCCAGCTGAAAATCAGGCATCTCAACGAACAAGTTCAGGGCAGGGCTCAACACAGCAATTTATCAAAGAATTTCTCAGCACAATGAATCCCTTACGAACACAAGTTTCCAAAATTTATTCAGCAATCCGATAAGCTACAGATATCATCAGCTTTGCAATCATTTAGAGGTGCAGATTTTGTGCAGATATCATGGTGTAATTTTGATTGAAATTCGTGGCATGAAGCATTTCTTAGTAAAAAAAAAGGAGGTTCAGGAAAAGCATCCTGGGTATACACATGCACCACGCATGTATCCGAAGGGCGGAAGAACAGAAGTCGAAGATAAAAGACTGAGGGTGCGGCAATTGTCAAAAAGGAGAAAGTGAAAGGAAAGTTGGCAGCAGCCAGTAATGAATGTAAAGACAAAAGCCTGCAGGTGGGAGGTGTTCAGGGCTGGTAGGAAAACAAAAGGGGTGTATGAAAAGAATATAATAAATAAAAAAAAATGAAAAGGGCAAAAGGGAGAAGAGGGGAACTGGTGGCTTATAAAAAGGAGAGGGTTGGTTAGAAGAAGAGGGGGGGAGTCCCTTTTCGGATATCGCAAAAAAACGGCAAGAAGCAAGAAAGGAGAAGAGCCGGCAGAAAGAAACAAGGAAGAAGAAGAAATACGGAGGCGGTAAGAAGAAGGTAAATGAAGAGAAATTTCTTCGCACGGTTTTCTTAGGCTTCATGGATGCACTAAGCATCCTGGCATCACGATGAAGCACACACACACTCTCTCGATCGTTGTTTTCTTTTAGGCTTCATGGATGCATTAAGCATCCTGGCACCACAAAGAACACTCACGCACTTTGCTCCTCTATTCTTCAAAAGTTTAAAGTGCGAATGATCCATGGCATGCACTAGGTAAAAAGGGAGAAGGTGCCGGGGCGTTTGGGAGGAGAGGAAGTGACGTAAAAAAAAAAAAAAAAAAAAAAAAAAGAGAGAATGAGGGATGAATAAACGTCAAGGGGGAAGGAACAATACAAAAAAACTCGTACAAAAAGAAAGTAAAATAAAAAGGGGAAGAGAAGAAAATCTGAAGTGAAGTCGTAGAGAGACCAGAGGCATCTATAAACAAAAGTGAAGAAGATACCGAGTGAAAGAAGGAAGAAGGTGAGTGAGAGACGTTTAAAAAAAAAGGGAAGAAGAAACACGTCGACGGCGGTAGAAGCATGGCCAAAATAAGATCTCACAAAAAGGGAAGGGACAAAGCCGATGCTTGAATCATAAAAGAGAAATACCTGCCAAAAGCCCTTCTCTGTTTCTTCTCAGAGACTTGGTCCAAAACAAAATCACCTCAAACAATGAACCTCCTCAAACGATTCCGTCAAAAGGGCTGCTGCCACCTTAGAATCTTGAAGAGGGCTCTTCTGTGAGAAAGGAAATGGTGAAGATGAAGATAGAAACCAAAAGAAGGAGCACAGAAAGAAAAGCGTGAGTAGGATTACCTGGAAATCGTTCTTGCCGTCGCTTTGCTTCACCGCTTTGGCTCCGCCACCGCTATATTTCAGCATCGCTGTTGTACCGCCAAAAGCGCCTCAACAAGCACGTCTGCCAAAAACCACTGCTGTGCTATTAAATTCTCGAAAAACGATCCTCGCTATGAGGGAGAAACAAGGTGAGGACGAAGAAGATGAAGTGGGCTGGGGGAGAAAATTTTCAGCCGGAGTAAATATCAGAAGTCGCTGCCCTGAAGCAGCAATAATAGCAACAACGATCGAAAAACCAACCTCATTTTCGACTATAGCCTCAAACACAACATGTGCGTCCCCTGCGCTTTCGGCCGCCAGATCAAAATCTACCTCAAATCCAACTCCATACGAGCTGTAGCTGCCTTACGTTATTACCGCTTTCTGGCTCTAATGCCGCCTCATCTTCTGAAACCTAGATGTCGCCGGTCAAAGTTATCATCGCCTGAAGTGACGCCGCAACAAGCCAACGTCGCCACTGCCTTCAGCTACAGACGAACACCATTTCCTCTGTCGTCGCTGATGAACACCATCAAGTGAATCCGCCACTGTTACCTCCTCAATAAGTCGCCGATGCTAACTGGCTGGGGTCGTCATCTACAGGGCCTCTTGCCCCGCCATCTACAGCGACAACGAGCCAAGTTCTCACCGGTCGCCGACGCCCTTTTCCCTTCCGCCCGGCGATCTCTTTACCCCTCTTCCACGAACTCGTCGAAGACAGCGAAATCACACACGGAAGAATGACTTTACTCTCCCATAAAGAAAACAAAAAAATAAGTAATAACAATTTTCCAAAAAATGAAATAAAAAAATAAATAAAAAATAAAAAAAAACATGCGTGTAACATGAAAATAAAATGACGATGTTATCTTGCCAATCACCCAAATTTAATAGGTTGCGTTTGTTTAAAATTAAACAAAGACTGCAACAAAATCTATCTTTGGTTCCGCCACTCGGTTAACGACTCGAATTCGACCCGAGTCGTGCCTCAACTCAAAATCATGTCTAAATGAAAATTCTCAAAACATTATCAATTGGATCTTCATCGAGCATAATACTAAAAGCCCTAATGTATCGCGACGAAGTATTGTTTGGGAGGTGCGTACGTCGACGTTTACCGTCGGGGCGTAACTCCTCAATACGACGTTACGTTCGCTAAGGCCGAAGTATTCTCTTCCCAAAAATTAAATTATCCAATAAGCCATGAGGCCGGGTAATTCTATTTGAATATCCAATAAGTCGCAAGACCGGATATTTTCCCAAATAAAATTACCCAACACGCCGCAAGGCCGAATAAATTTCCAAGTCAAATAATCCATCATGCCGCAAGGCCGGGTAAATTTCAAATCAAGTTATCCATTACGCCGTGAGGCCGGATAAATCCCCAAATCAAGTTATCCAACACGCCGCAAGGCTGGATAAATTCCCAACCAAATTATCCATCACGCCGCGAGGCCGGATAAATCCCAAACCAAATTATCCATCACGCCGCGAGGCCGGATAAATCCCAAACCAAATTATCCATCATGCCGCGAGGCCGGATAAATTCCGAATTCCAATTATCCATCACGCCGCGAGGCCGGATAAATTCCAAATTAAAATTATCCATCACGCCGCGAGGCCGGATAAATTCCAAATTATCCAGCACGCCGCAAGGCCGGATAAATTTCCAAAATCAAATTATCCAACACGCCGCAAGGCCGGATAAATTCCCAAATCAAATTATCCACCCCGCCTTAAGGCCGGATAAATTCCAAATCAAATTATCCAATACGCTGTAAGGCCGGATGAAATCTCAAACCAAATTATCCAACACGCCGCAAGGCCGGGTAACTTCTCAGATTCAATTATCCAATACGCCGCAAGGCCGGATAACTCCCAAACCCAAGTTGTTCAACACGCCATGAAGCCGAGCAATTTCCTTCCAAATTGAATTACTCAACACGCCGCGAGGCAGGGTAATTTCCCTAAAATCCAAGTTATCCAACACGCTGTCAAGGCCAGATGATTTTCCAAACCCAATATCCAACATGCCTTAATGCATTACGATGGAATATTGTTTGGGAGGTGCGTACGTCGATGTTTACCATCGGGGCGTAGCTCCTCAATATAACGTTGTATTGCCTAGGCCGGGTATTACCCAATGCATTGTCACAAGACCGAAATTGGACGAACACAAATTGCCCATGTTGATGGAAGCTCTTTTTCCTTTATCATCTTATGTGTCATGTCAAATTATATTTATGAATGATATCGTTTGACTCATCTCTCTTGTGTTGTTGCGTATTATAGATCTCTTAATCAAAGGTTCCCTAATTTTAGGGGTAATTAACAATGAGTGCTTGCGCTCATTGGAAGCCAGAACCCATTAAACAAAAAGCCTTATTAATTTAAGGTGGATTTGAAACGGTCATAATACATTCTCAATGTAACAAAAATGACCCCACACCCTAACCATATAGAATGACCAATGACCTCAAGTCAAGGGATCAATGCATCTCCTATCACTTGTGAGGATGACTTGTGACACCAAGTCATTGCCTCACAGCGGGTCTATCCAGTATATTCAACACTGATATACTCATATGTCTGCGTTAGCACCTTATGCCTAACCAACCCATATACTAGTCTCATGAGTACCAGAGCTGTCCCATATCCACTTAGGTACATTGACTCGGGATAATTATTTGAGCACAGATCCAATCTGTCTCCAGAGACCTTATCATGTAAGTACATAAATGCAGATGTAAACAAACATGGATAATGACAATTCCATAATGATATATAACTATCAATGTCAAGTAGTACAAAGATGGACCAAAACTAGGTCCTAGGGCATATACACCAACAAAAATAAGGTTTAGAGACATCAAAATTTTGTGTTCAGCCCGTTGAAGGATCTTAAACTCAAACATGACAATTATCATAACAAAGCAATTTTAAAAGTATTCAAGAAAATATCTAATGATACAGATTACCCTCTTTCAACGGTATAATCCGGTATCAATCTAGATCGGCGTCCTACTTTCGTGGCTAACCGGACCTAGATTGATCCATTAGGTTCAGAGATATTATAAAATTCCTCACACAAATCTGGCTCTAATTCTTGACCTTTCATAGCATGTTCAATAAGGCAGATATAGCGTCGCAATTCACCTTTCATTCCTTCTTGCGGCGTCCAAGAAAAGTAATTGCGTAATCAAGACAAAACTAGCTGTAAAATAGCACAGATTGAATAAACATGAAATAAAATTACATTAGCTATAAGAAAACAAGTTTGAAAACAAGATCCAAACAACTCAAATACACTCTTGTTCTGATAAAGAAGATTATGCTATCATAACATCGATTTAGTACAAATCCCTAAAGGAACAGAAGAAACTAAAGCGCAGATAGAAGAAAGAGGAAGCAAACTCTTCAGCAGAAGCATTGCAACATTCCTTCAAGTCTTCTAGAATGATGTATCATTCCTTCCTCCTCCCTTGTTGTCACCAAGAACTTACCTTTGCAATATTTGCTAGCCCCCCTTGAGCCCCAACTGGGTGCTGTATTCTTCAGCGAATTTGTCCCCTTTTATTATTTCAAAAGTGCCCTTTGAGTGCCACCAATGTAGCCCTTTTAATTATCTACGTTTTGACACCAAGAACGTCCAAAACAGAGCTATAATGAGAGAGTTATGGCTAATTTAAGTTTGGGCTGTGTAGAGGAGATTATGGGCATAATGAAGATTACAGACATGGCTGTAATGTCAACACCGATGCTCTTCAATTCCTGAAACATTCATACACTTAAGGGCCATTAAAAGCTCATCGTAATGATGCAAAAAATTCCTAAATCGGAGTCGTAACGGAAAGGTTATGACTAATTTAATGCCCTCCTTTCTTAATGCCATTACGGGTATAATGGGAATTCAAATTGGAAATTAAGGCCATAATGTAGATTATGGCCTCGGCCGTAATTTTGGAAATTAGCCCCATTTGAAGCCAAACTTCTCGTCAAGGTTTTTGATCCACTTGGGGACGTAAATATACTACCAAATAGCTCCAGAAATGAGTGAATTGCCCTGTATTCATCAAACATCACAAGAAGTGAAGATTCTGAAGAAAATCAATGAAATAAGCTGGAAAGAGATATATAATTATGAAAATATGTCTCGATTCATAGGTAAATATTGATGACACCAAAATATATAGTATATTTTGTATCATTTTAGATATCTTTTCATACTAAATTGAGGATCTTATTACTTGTTTTCATGCTAAATTCATCGAATATTGCAAAGTCTACTTCTATTTTGGTTTTTCACAATTTTCAGGTAAAAAGGCAACACTTCAAGGAGTTTTTAAGCCAAATCAAACACATAGAAGAGTTACCATCATCAAGAGGAGATCACCCAAGAAATTTCACGCAAAATGAAGCAACTCAACAAATTATGGCAGTGTCGTAACCTATTTTACGGTACCGTATTTTCATATGCTACCGTAAAATCCAAGTCACTGCCGTATTTTGAGGAATTTCCGAACAGAGGGTTTTTCAGATTTTATGGCAGTACCGTAAACCAGATTACGGTACCGTATTTCAGAGCGCTTCAGAACAGAAACTTTACTTGATTTTATGGCACCACCGTAAAGGATTACACGAGCCGTATTTTCCAGTCACTTCCAAACAGAGAGTTCAGCTGATTTTACAGCAGTACCATAAACCGTATTATGGTGTTGTATTTCCCAGACGACATCAGATCAGAAAACTCGACCAATTTTACGGCACTGCCGTAATTCTCATTCTGAACACGACTCTGAGGTCAATCCCGACGCCCGATTCTTGCAGAGATGATTGCGAACGATCCAAGGCTCGATGTCCAAAGCCGTAACAAGCAATCCTGGAGTTTTGGACCAGAGGATTACGCACACACCGAAAGTCCCAATTTTCATCGACTGTGGAGGGAGAAATCAGGATTGACGCTGCCGCCTAGGGTTCCACCGCCGCGATCAATCCAGACCACCTCCGGTCATGATTTTCATACTGAAGCTTCGTCTGAAGGAGGAGAGGACACTCTAGAAGTTTCAGATCGAAAGGATATCAATTGGAAGAGGAATCGAAGAAAGAAGAGGCATCGACACTGTTCATCGCTTCAAATTACAAATTACGACTGTGTTTTATTTCACAGCCGTGCTGTATTTTCTTAAACTTTTCTTTTTCCTTAATTTTTGATCTTCTGAAACTATGACTTATTGTAATTCCTTCACGATGCTAGCTTAAACTACATTTGGGACATGGGGGAGTAATTCCCTTTGATTTTCTTAATGACTAGATTATTTTTACTTTCATCATAATTGTTTTACTTTTATAATTTTGCCTATGTGATTATTGCTCTAAAATTCTCTTTAGTTTATTTTTATCATCATGATTTAGAGTTCTCAGAATAAGGATCGAAAGGTGATTTGCTTGAGAACTTGGAACCCTAGAACTATATAATAGGAATTTTCTTAGGATTATTCTTATTATTTAATTTTAATGATTTGTATTGCCATGATAACAATTACAAACTTAGGATTGAGTTATTGTGTCAAACGTGGAGATCTTGCATGAAAGTGAGGATCGGAACGTTGGAGAACTATAGGCAAAACTTGTGTTGAGACTCGCATGCACGACAGTGATCATTGAGTTTCCGCTTGAGACGATCAACTTAGAATTCGGATGCACGAAAGTGATCCTCAAGTTCTTTGATTGATGATTTACCTATCATTAGCTTGGGATGAATCTTGCGCCAAAGCGAGGATTTATTCTTGCATGGTTATCTGCACGAGAGTGAGATAATCCCTTTTTAGGTAAATTGTGTCTTTATCAAAATAAAATTTGATTGATAAACACCTTTGTACATCTAGTCATGAAAATCTAAGTGAATGAAACCCTAGTCTCAGTTTTCTCTCTCTGATAGTATCTTTCCGTGTGTTTATGATATTTACCTGACTTTCATTCGATTACCTAGATAGTGAAAAATCAATTGATCAGTATTTGACAACATAGGTCTCTGTGGGTTCGATATCTTTTATTCCTTCGAGTATCCGTACACTTGCGGACACAACAAGTTTTTGGTGTTGTTGCCAGGGGCCTTAGTTTTGTCAATATTGAAAATATTGAGATTTTTGCTATACTAGGATTAATTCATGTTTTATCTATCTATTCTTCTCTGTTTACTTGAGTTACTTAATCTGTCTGCTTTAGACTATACAGGATTACTTAGGGACTATGCTGTCCCTAGGCTATGAGAAATACACTCTAGCATTATCAAACCTAGCATTGAAGCCGATAATTTCGAGATTAATCCTGCCTTCTTGACCATGATCCAACAGAATCAATTTAGAGGAGATCCAATTGAAGATCCCTATCAACACTTACATCTTTTTCTTGAATATTGTGATACCATTAAGATTAGTGGAGTTTCTGATGATGCATTAAAACTGAGATTATTTCCTTTTGCTCTTAGGGACTGGGCGAAATCATCGCTACAATCACAACCTACTAGAACCTTAACAACTTGGAATCAACTTTCAAATTCCCTCTTGTAATACCCTAAAATTTATGAAACCCCCCTTATGATGTTATGGAAATAATAAGTTTGGTAAATAATATTACTTGGTCAATTATGCATGCTTGAAACCCTGTTATTTTTTAGGGTGATGATGGTATCTTGGTACTATGGGCTTAAATGTCCTTATTGGAGTCTTAAAAGGGGCATTTTTGGAAAATAAGCCTTGAGGGTTAGTAATGTGAGAGGAAAAAATCGTGATAGGAAGGGGAGAAGACTGGTAACGTTGGTTTGGAAAGAACCCTAGGAGGGAGCCGCCACCAAGAGGAAGGATTGGGAGAAGAACTTCATCATCTTAAGGCAAGTAAATCTTATTCTTGTTTTCGTTAATCTGGTTCCTCCTCCATGCCTCACCTAATTTCGATGTCTCTCGTGTCTTCTATGCTTGATTTGGGTTTTGAATCTCATGATATTCGTTTCTATGGGGTCGGATTCAAATATTTATAGGGTTTTAAAATCCTGTTCTGCTGAAATCTGCATTTTCTAATGTGACCTTTGTGTGCTTTAACCCCAATATCTCATGACCTATAGATCTAAATTGCACGAAATAAATTTTTTATATAACTAGATTCATTCAGCTTTAATTTGAATGTGATATCGACCATATCCTAGCTGTATTCGTGTTTCAATCTGTATTGTAATCTAGCTGTACAAAATCAGTTTCTGGAAATCTGGATTTTCAACCTTTATGCGTTCGAACCCTCATATCTCCCTAGGTATAATTCGAAATCTTGTGAAACTAGACTCATTGGAAATTACACTCATAGTGATACATTTGGAATACCATTTTGCCTAATTTCGGTTGGGTATTCATTCTGAAACATATGTCACATTCCTAACATACGAAGCTGTTTTCTGGAAATCTGGAATTCTGACCCTCCTATGTTCGACCGCTCATATCTCTCTGACTATAACTCCAAATCCGACGAATTCAGTTCTATTGGAAAGTAAATTCAAATAGATTCATTTTCAATATTACATTGCTTATTTTAGGTTATATACTCGGTCTGAAACATCTGTTGCGAGTATATATATTAATCTGTTTTTTTTCTGAATATCTAACATCCAAACATTTCTGTGTTCAAACTCCCATATCTCCCTGCCTACATCTCCAAATCTTGTGAAACCAGTTTTATTGGAAAATAGACTCCGAGAGCTTCATTTTTAATATAATATTGACTATTTTTGATTAAGTATTCGACCTAAAATATAAGTCAAAATCTGATATGATGAATCTACCCTGTTTTGGTTACATGCTTAACATCAAAGTGGATATTGTGTTTTGAGCTTGAAATTATTCTAGAAGCAACAAGATCATTATGAATTTATTTCCTATGCCTTAATTCATGACTGTGAACTCATGGTATGCCCTATGACAAATATTGTGTTCAATTACTTATGTTATATCTTATCTTCAATGTGATGCTCAAGCTCATTGTCTTAGTGTTCTTCTTATGAAAGCTATATTGTGGGGAGAATTTGTGTGAACCCAAATGAAAGATTTATGGATGGATGTGGAGCAAAGTGCCACACCTCTAAAAAGGTGGGGGCCACCTCTTGAATCCCTCCATTCAAAGGAGTTGTGGGAGCAAAGTGTCACACCCCTAAAAAGGTGGGGGCCACTTCTTGTGTCTCACTTCTCATATGGTAGTTGGGAGCAAAGTGCTACATAGAGTAAAGTGCCACACCCCTAAAAAGGTGGGGGCCACCTCTTGAATTCATGGGAGCCACCTCTTGAATCCCACTACATCATGATAGTTGTGGAGCAAAGTGCTACATGGAGCAAAGTGTCACACCCCTAAAAAGGTGGGGGCCACCTCTTGAATTCATGGGAGCCACTACTTGAATCCCTCTATCTATTTGTATGATGATCCCTAAGATGCTCTAGCTAGCTTTTGTTTGCTCTCTCCTGACGAGGATGGGTTCAACTTTCAGACATGGAAGAAATTTTCAATTATGATTGTCTCCCCCACATCTATGATCCATGACTACTCATGATATGAATGCACAACAATGATCAATGATTACTGTGATATGAATGCTCAATGATGATTAATGACTACTTGTGACCCAAATGCCTTATCTAAGGAATGTATCTTGTTTTACCTATCCAATTCATGTGCTCAAGGGGAAATTCTGTTATCTTTCATTATGTCTTTATTGTGTTGACTATTTCGTTGATATGTTTATCCTCCTTAGTTCATTTTCCCTTAGCCTTTGGGATTACTTGCTGGGCAATTTATGCTCATTCTTGCTTGCACTAACCCTTATTGCAGATTAGCTTCGCTACGCATTGTGGGCAGAAGTATGAAATTTTGGAAGCTCATTTTGGAATTTTGGCTAAAACATAGAACTTTGTAATCTTGGAAAACATTGTATGCTCCATAAAAGACTTGTATTAAGAGTTGTCATGAGACTTGTTTTGAGGAGTATGTTACTAGTTTTGAATGTTGATTGCAATGGCTTATGTTGGTAGCATGTTTTAGTTATCGGATTTTGGGATTGTATGACTCTACTCTGCTTGGATAAAAGTTTTTGATGGAATGGATATTTTTCTATTGCAACTTGGATAACGACATTATATCACTTGTTTTATTGTTCAAGGCTTAAACTTGATATTGATTGTCGATTTTGTGAAAAATATTATGTCATATGATTATCTTTTACGGATTGTTGTTATCTAAGGGTGTGACACTTCTTGACAAAGTACTTCCCTCCAATCAAGACAATTCGACTAAGAAATCAAATTACAAGCTTTCAACAAAAAGATGGGGAGTCATTCAGTGAGGCATGGGAGAGATTTATTGAATTGCAACGGAAGTGCCCGCACCATAGCCTTGAAAATTGGACTTTACTTCATTCATTTTATTATGGCTTACTTGATGATACCCGTCTAATTGTTGATACTTCTGCAGGAGGAGCCGTTATGAGTAAGACCGTGGAAGATGCTTTTGCACTATTTGAAGAAATATCCCTGAACCATAACCAAATGGAATCCTGAGGAAAGAATTTTACATGGTCATCATCATGGAAAGAATAAGAATGAGGAATTGCAAACTCCAACTGAAGAGGTAAATTCTTTTAGTATAGAATCCTGGCTTAACAAGTTTATGACTCATCAAACTCAATTTATGCAAAATCAAAATGAAGCAATTGAAAATCTTAAGGGAATGGTTAACCAAATTGCTTCTCAAGTAGAATCTTTAACTGCTCACGAGAACTTCATAGAAAATCAGATGCCTAATGAACATTGCAATGTTGTTGTCACTAGAAGTGGAAAGAAGCTAGGAGAACTTAACAGGAAGGTTGAACTTAAAGAAAAAGAGTCTTATTGTGATCATGATAAAGAATTAGAATTAGAAAAATCCTCTAAACATGAACAAACCCTACCTAGTTTAACACCTCAAAAGGATGATGAACCAAAAGGGGATGTGCCATGCAAAGAAAATAATTCTAAATCTGATTTGCCTCCACCCTATAGACCACCAATACCTTTTCCTCAAAGGTTAGTACAGGAAAAACTAGACAAACAATTTGGAAAATTTATAGATATTTTGAAAAAGCTTTACATTAACATTCCATTTACTGAAGCTTTATTGCAAATGCCAACATATGCTAAATTTTTAAAAGAAATTCTGTCTAATAAGAGGAAAATAGAAGACTTTGGTACTGTGTCTTTAATTGAGGAATGTAGTGCTATTATTCAAAACAAGTTGCCACCTAAGTTGAAGGATCCAGGTAGTTTCTCTATCCCTTGTTTTATTGGTAGTATGGCTTTTGACCGAGCCTTATGTGATTTGGGAGCTAGTGTGAGTCTAATACCATTATCTGTTTGCAGGAGGCTGGACATGGGAGAGCTTAAACCAACTTCAATATCTTTGCAGCTTGCTGATCGTTCAATTAAATATCCTGTGGGGATTCTTGAAGATGTGTCTGTTCAAATAGGCAAGTATTTCATCCCAGCAGATTTTGTAGTTCTTGAGATGGAGGAAGATGCAAAAATCCCCATAATACTTGGTAGACCATTTTTAGCCACAGCAGGTGCACTCATTGATGTAAAAAATGGTAAGCTTTCACTTAACATTGGGGTGAAAAGATCGAATATGATTTGCATGAAGCCATGAAAAATCCTTCAAATTCTGAATATTGTTGTAGTGTACATGATAGGGATGACATTATTTATGATCTTAATGATTTATTTACTGAAACCCCTGAATATAATTCTGATTTTATTCTTAAGGAAGGAACCAATTCTGAAAGTAATGAATTTCTAGATTGCAATGCTTGTGATGAAAAAGAATAAACTCCAAAAATAGAGCTCAAAGCTTTACCTGATAACCTTCGTTATGAGTTTCTTAGTCCTAATTCTACTTATCCTGTTATAGTTGATGCACAGCTTGGAAAAAGGGAAACGGAGTTGCTTCTCAAAGAATTAAGGATTCATAGAAAGGTAATTGGGTATTCTATTGATGACCTAAAAGGAATTAATCCTTCTTTTTGTATGCACAGGATCTTGATGGAAGAAGAGCACAAGCCACATGTAGATTTCCAAAGAAGGTTGAACCCCTCCATGAAAGAAGTTGTAAAAAAGGAAGTTCTGAAATTACTTTATGCAGGTATTATCTATCCTATCTCTGATAGCAAATGGGTAAGTCCCGTACATTGTGTTCCTAAGAAAGGAGGGGTAACTGTCATGAAAAACAAAGATAATGAACTAATTCCTGTTAGAACTATTACTAGTTGGCGAATGTGCATAGATTATAGAAAACTGAATGCTGCCACTAGAAAAGACCACTTCCCTTTACCCTTTATTGATCAGATGGTTGAAAGATTAGCAAACCACTCTCATTTTTGTTTTTTAGATGGATATTCTGGTTTTTTTTCAAATTCCTATACATCCTGATGATCAAGATAAAACTACTTTCACATGCCCATATGGAACTTTTGCATACAGAAGAATGCCCTTTGGTTTATGTAATGCTCCTGCTACATTTCAAAGATGCATGATGGCTATTTTTTCTGATTTTATTGAAGATTTTATGGATGTCTTTATGGATGATTTTTCTGTATAAGGCTCTTCTTTTGATGTGTGTTTAGCTAATTTATCTTGGGTATTGCAGAGATGCGAGGAAACTAACCTTGTGCTTAATTGGGAAAAATGTCATTTCATGGTTAAGCAAGGTATAGTTTTGGGACACTTAATCTCGGAGAGATGAATTGAAGTTGACAAGGAAAAAATTGAGGTGATAGAGAAATTGGAACCACCCACAACTGTGAAGGAGATCCGAAGTTTCCAAGGACATGCAAGATTCTACCGACGATTCATCAAGGATTTCTCTAAACTTGCTAGACCTCGTACAAATTTACTTTGTAAAGATGTAAAATTTTCTTTTGATGAAAGTTGTTTATCTGCTTTTCAGGAATTGAAGAAGGGTTTGGTCTCAGCACCTATCATTCAGCCCCCAGATTGAGATTTACCTTTTGAACTCATGTGCAATGCTAGTGATTATGCAATTGGAGCAGTTTTAGGGCAAAGGAAGGATAAAAAGCCATATGTTATCCATTATGCCAGCAGGACCTTGGATGAAACACAAAGGAATTACACTACCACTGAAAAGAAACTTTTGGCTATTGTATTTGTTTTTGACAAATTTAGATCATACTTGATTAACTCCAAAGTGGTAGCATACACAGACCATGCAGCTGTGAAATACTTAATGCAGAAAAAAAGACAGCATACCACGATTGCTCAGATGGATATTACTTTTACAAGAATTTGATTTGGAAATTAAAGATAAAAAGGAATCAGAGAACTTTGTTGTAGATCATCTTTCAAGGATAATGGTGGATACTGAAAAGCACGATGAAATAAATGATTCCTTCCCCGAAGAATAGCTCTTAACCATTGAACAGATCAAAACCCCTGGTACGCTGACATAGTGAATTACCTTGTTGCTAATGTTTTTCCTCCTGATTTGAACTACCAAAAAAGGAAGAAATTCTTGTCTGAGGCAAAACACTATTTTTGGGATGAGCCTTATATGTTTAAAAGATGTACAGATGGTATTTATAGATGATGTGTGCCTGAAGAAGAGATCACAGATATATTATGCCAATGTCATGGATCCTCTTATGGCGGTCATGCTGGTACTGAAAAAACTATTTATAAAGTGTTACAATCACGATTTTATTGGCCCACCATTTTCAAGGATGCTAGAAACTTTGTGTTATCTTGTGATAGAGTTAAAAGAACGGGGAACATCAGCAAAAGACCCGAGATGCCACTGTCCAACATTCTTGAAGTTGAATTATTTGATGTTTGGGGGATAGACTTTATGGGAACTTTCCCATCTTCAGGAGGTAACAAGTACATTCTGGTAGCAGTGGACTATGTTTCAAAATGGGTTGAAGCTCTTGCTTCACCTACCAATGATTCAAGAGTTGTTGCTAAATTTTTAAAAAAGACCATATTTCCACGGTATGGGACCCCGCGGGTAGTAATCAGTGATGGGGGCTCGCATTTCATATAACACAAATTTTCAGCCTTACTTAGAAAATATGGGGTGAATCACAGAGTGGCAATGCCTTATCATCCTCAAACAAGTGGATAAGTGGAGATAACAAACAGAGAAATCAAGAGAATTTTAGAGAATACAGTGTCATGCACTAGGAAAGATTGGGCATTCAAACTTGATGATGCCTTGTGGGCATACTGGACTGCTTTCAAAACACCAATAGGAATATCTCCATTTCAATTGATTTATGGAAAATCATGTCATTTGCCTATAGAACTTGAGCATAAAGCATACTGGGCAATCAAGATGCTGAATTTTGACCTGAAGAGTGTGGGAGAAAAACAGAGATTACAATTAAATGAGCTAGATGAAATTAGACTCTCTGCGTATGAGAATGCAAAAATTTACAAGGAGAGGACAAAAAGATGGCACGATCGACATATTTTCAAGTGAGATTTCCAACCAGGTGACTTTGTTCTTTTATTCAATTCTAGATTAAGACTTTTTCCTGAAAAACTTAAATCTCGATAGTCTAAACCTTTTCAGGTGAAGAAAATTTATCCCTATGGAGTTGTGGACATATGGAGTAAAGATATAGGAGAATTTAAAGTTAATGGACAAAGATTGAAACACTATTATCAAGAAGAACTGATTGAAGAAAAGGAGAGCTTTTACCTCGACGAACCAAGATCAAATCTGAGTGCAGAACGGTCAAGCTAATGACCTTTAAATTAGCGCTTCTTGGGAGGCAACCCAAGCTTTCTAACCTCTCTTTTGTTTTCTTTAACTTAATACTAATTTTTCCTTTATTTTTGTAGGAAAAGCGTGATTTGGTGCAAATTACGGCACTACCGTAAAGTATTTTACGGTACCGTATTTCTAGTCCACTTTCGATCAGAAAGTTGTCTCGAAATTACGGTATGGTCGTAATGTGTTCTACAGTACCGTATTTTGTGGCCAAAATCATCCCGAGAGTTCTTTTGAAAATACGGTAGTGCCGTAATATCTTTTACGATACTGTATTTTGTTTCAAAAAAAGAAGAAGTATATATTAGAGAAAGATAAGAAAAGGGAGGAGCATCAATGCTGACTACTCACCTGGGGATACAGAAAGAAATCAGACCGGACAATGACGAAGAAAATTTTGTGAGTATTAATTTCCCTTACTTCTTTGACATTACATATGATTTAAAGGGAAGGATGATGCTTCACAACCACCACCACTGCTGCTCTGTTTGACACGCTTATTTTTATTTTTTCGATGTGGTTGTATGATAAATATTGATATTCTGATTTACTTTTCGATAAGGTTGTACTACATGATGATGATATTATTTCTTTTTGACATGATGTGATGTAGAAGATATTTTGATTAATGTGATATATGGTCATGTTTTGAGATGTGTTGATGATTTTTGATGATGAAAGAAATCAAATTCATGATTGGAGATATAGCCCTATCATGTTAAATTTATTTCTTCAATGCATATTTGTCTATTGAAATATGACATTTGTTGATGCATGAAATTTTGGCTAGATGTATTGTTTAAAGAATAAAATCTAAAAGTGAAACTTTTCTTTCGAATAAAACGAGTATATGAGTATGATTTGTGGATTGAGATCAATTGATCAACCTAGTAGATGTTTAATCTATTTTTCTATTTGTTGGGAAGGAAGAATCCAAGGTCCACAAAAACAGTGAGAGACTCCCCTAGTTGGCACTATGAAAAATTGATAGTGGTACCTAAGACATGGGTTGAAGTTTATTAAAAATAATGAGAGTGGAAAAGAATAAGACTTCTCTACTTGGCACTGTGTAAAATTGACAGTGGTACCTAAGAAAAGAGTTGAAGTCAAAATAAATAGCATGTATCTATGTGGGTACATGTCGTCCATGCAAAAACAACAAAATACATGGCGAAACAAAATGCATGAAAAAAAAATGTGTGGAAAAAGATCTTGGAAACCTAATTCCTGTAAACAAAAGGATGATGGATGTGAACTGAAATTGGGTGAAGTCCTGAGATTGAAAATTCTAATTATTATATAAGTTGCGAAGTTTTATTTGATTGAATTATGAATTTAGAGGATTGATTTCTAAGGATGATATGTTTATTTGAACTTTTATAAATCAATTGATAGAATTTTTCATTGATGAGTTGTATTTTAGAAATTTATTGAGCATGAAAAGGTTATTCTTTTGATCAAATTTTGATTTCAAATTTGATTTTTACTTGAGGAGAAGCAAAGTTTGAGCCTTATGTATTTTGATGACACCAAAATATATAGTATATTTTGTATCATTTTAGATATATTTTCATGCTAAATTGAGGATCTTATTACTTATTTTCATGCTAAATTCATCGAATATTGCAAAGTCTACTTCTATTTTAGTTTTTCACGATTTTCAGGTAAAAAGGCATCACTTCAAGGAGTTTTCAAGCCAAATCAAACACATAGAAGAGTTACCATCATCAAGAGGATATCACCCAAGAAATTTTACGCAAAACAGAGCAACAAAGCAAATTATGGCAGTGTCATAACCTATTTTACGGTAGCGTATTTTCATACGCTACCGTAAAATCTGAGCCACTGCCGTATTTTGAGGAGTTTTCGAACAGAAGGTTTTTTGGATTTTACGGCAGTACCGTAAACTAGATTACTGTACCATATTTCAGAGCACTTCAAAACAGAAACTTTACTTGATTTTATGGCACCGCCGTAAAGGATTACACGGGCCGTATTTTCCAGTCACTTCCGAATAGAGAGTTCAGCCGATTTTATGGCAGTACCGTAAACCATATTACGGTGCCGTATTTCCCACACGACATCAGATCAGAAAACTCGACCAATTTTACGGCACTGCCGAGGTCAATCCCGACGCCCGATTCTTGCAGACATGATTGCGAACGATCCAAGGCTCGATGTTCAAAGCCGTAAGAAGCAATCCTGGTGTTTTGGACCGGAGGATTACACACACACCGAAAGCCCCAATTTTCATCGACTGTGGAGGGAGAAATCAGGATTGACGCTGCCGCCTAGGGTTCGACCACCGCGATCAATCCAGACCACCTCCGGTCGTGATTTTCATACTGAAGCTTTGTCTGAAGGAGGAGAGGACATGCCAGAAGTTTCAAATCGAAAGGAGATCAATTGGAAGAGGAATCGAAGAAAGAAGAGGCGCCAACACTGTTCATTGCCTCAAATTGCAAATTACAGCTGTGTTTTATTTCACAACTGTGCTGTATTTTCTTAAACTTTTCTTTTTCCTTGATTTTTGATCTTCTGAAACCATGACTTATTGTAATTCCTTCACGATGCTAGCTTAAACTACTTTTCGGACATGGGGGAGTAATTCCCTTTGATTTTCTTAATGACTAGATTATTTTTACTTTCATCAAAATTGTTTTACTTTGATAATTTTACCTATGTGATTATTGCTCTAAGATTCTCTTTAGTTTATTTTCGTCATCATGATTTAGAGTTCTCGCAATAAGTACCAAAAGGTGACTTGCTTGAGAACTTGGAACCTTAGAACTATATGATAGGAATTTTCTTAGGATTGTTCTTATTATTTAATTTTAGTGATTTGTATTGCCATGATAACAATTACGAACTTAGGATTGAGTTATTGTGTCAAAAGTGGAGATCTTGAATGGAAGTGAGGATAAAAACGTTGAAGAACCATAGGCAAAACTTGTGTTGAGACTCGGATGCACGACAGTGATCATTGAGTTTCCACTTGAGACGATCAACTTAGAATTCGAATGCACGAAAGTGATCCTCGAGTTCTTCGATTGATGATTTACCTATCATTAGCTTGGGATGAATCTTGCGCGAAAGCTAGGATTTATCTGCACGAGAGTGAGATAATCCCTTTTTAGGTAAATTATGTCTTTATCAAAATAAAATTTGATTGATGAACATCTTTGTACATCTAGTCATGAAAATCTAAGTGAATGAAACCCTAGTCCCAGTTTTCTCTCTCTGATAGTATCTTTCTGTGTGTTTGTGATATTTACCTGACTTTCATTCGATTACCTAGATAGTGAAAAATCAATTGATCAGTATTTGACAACATAGGTCTCTGTGGGTTCCATATCTTTTATTACTTCGAGTATCCATACACTTGCGGACACAACAAATATAAGTCTAAAAGACTATAAAAATATGAGACATCAAAATCTCCCAGACTTAGATCAATGTTTGTCCTCAAGCAAATAAAAGTAGTAATCCGAAAAAGATGAAATCAATCCAAGCTTGTAAAACTTTATTTCCTAAGAAGATATCATTATGAGCAACCTCAGCAAGTTAGGGAATTCAAGGTAATCATCTATCATCAGGAATAAGGGTGTAAAGCTCAAAATACAAAATCAGATGAGGCTTACCTTCATGAGCTGCGATAATCTTCTGTTTGGAGTATACATTCTGTTCGAACCGGATTCACCCATAGACACGAGTTGGGAAAACACCAATGCACCCTTATTTGTATTATTTTCATCCTCCCTTTTATTTTATTTTGACTTTAACTCATTTCTTTGGTACCACTGCCAATTTTATGCAGTGTCAAGTAGAGGAGTCTTTGTTTGGACTTCAACTCATGTCTTTGGTACCACTGTCAATTTTTCGCAGTGCCAAGTAGAGGAGTCCCTTTTTTTATTTTGGGTTTTTTTTTTATTTTGAGGTGAGGTAACAACCATCAATATGTGCATTGATCAGAACCAACAAGTAGTAAGGTGAATCAAATAGATAGAAGTACGTATATCCCAGAGAGATCATAAGCATTACTTTGAAAGTAAAAACCTCAATCAAAAATCAGATATATCACTCCATAATTTTTTTTCCATCAAATAAGATGATCATATGAATTACCTAACTTTGAACTAAGATTCATAACATATTAATAATATCCCATGGAGTCAATCATAAAACTTCAAGCTTTCATGATTTCCATTAAAAATTAGGAATAATATCATCAAAAATAATATCACCACTTATCTTTATCATATCATCAGAGCACAGCATATGAGATGTATCATCAAAGCACAAAGCATAAGTATTGAGTTACTGCATATCATGTTTTGAAAATGAACCCAATCCACAATCTCCCAAACTAAAATTCTGCATAGTCCCTATGCATAGCATATAAATAACACAAAATTTGGAGAAATGTGAAGCAATACTCACAAGATGAATTAGAGTCATCGTCGGTGCTTGTCTCAACATCTTCCTCATGAGGGTCGTCCTCATTGTCATCATGTGAATTCAACTCAAACTTCTAGAGAAGTTGGAGAAGCTGCTGGCATTTGTGGACTTGAACAGTGTTGCACATAGGAAAGCCAAAGACAACATGCAGCCTCAGAATAGCATCGGATGAAGGAGGCAGAACAGTAGAAGATGCAGGCCGGCTGAGAAGCGACTAATAGGTGGGCTGGTCATTAATACCGTACACTAGGATTTTACACAATGCACGCGAAAACGGGAGAGGGTCGTGAAACGAGGGAAGAGAAAGCGTGTCGGAAAGTGCAGGGAATCTGATAGAAGCATGAAGACACTGCATAGAACTCGATCGGGGCAACACGAATGAAGGGGAGCAGCACCCAACTACTGAATATAACGCACTAACCTCGTAGCAATTTTTAAACTCACTTAGCACGTTTTAAGCTCAGCCACGCGTCGGGGATCGCGGTTGCGCAGAATTCAGCTTGCGCGCCTATGGAGTTGAAATCACACCAAAAGACAAGAGATCTGACCATGCCTCTGATGGCGAATGGCCAGGGGTGAAGAAACGAGGAAACCACAGCAAGTAAGCACAATGAAAAGTGAACAAAAACAAGCGAACCTGACCCACCGGAAGGGTGGGATTTACTTCTTGCCAAGTAGGAAATGAAGAACAACTTGGAATCGAGGAAATGTCCCTATCCCGAACACTTTGAAGGCGAGGCACCGGCTCAACTTCCACGGATTGGAGGCTCTCAGCTCACCAGGAGATCTCCCCACTCTAATCGAACTAACTAAGAAGCTACCCCAGCATCCTCTATTATAGAACAAGAGGGGAGGGAACAAGACAAGACCACTAAAGACAACTTACTTTAACAACTTAACAACTCCTGCAGGCCACTAAAGTGGTCAATCTGCAGCTACAAGACAAGAAATAACAAACTACCTAATATTCTTTGAAGCATCTTCGTACGGAGGCGGTTTAGATGCGCTCGGAGCACATAGCGACAAAACAATAGTATTTAGACATTGTGGGCTAAGTTATCACCGTGGCAGCTCGACGTTGGGCCGAGTTACTGATGAGATTGAGCGGCCCACTTGGGGATGGGTCCTTAGGAGGTTGGCTTATAGTGCCCTTGGGTTGAGTCACCTCAGTGTGGGTGGAAAGGGGGCTAACGACGCCCATGAAACGATCCGGAGGCTTGCTTTGGCGTTGGGATCGCTAGATTACCACCTTATTGGGCTCCTTTGGATCAGCATGAGGTGGAGCAACAAAGTAGGGGGCATGGTGCATGTCGAAATGGGGTCATCGGGGCCTGATTTGATCTTCAGGGGCGAACATGGCCTGCCCGTGTTCTTTGTCATGGCCGTGTTCATGTCCTTCTTCGACCGTGTCACGGCCGTGCTCTCCATCACGGCCCAGCCGTGTCTAGGTCGGTTTGGTCTTGCGGCGCCGAACACGGTTGTGGGAATGGGCGTGCAAGTGGGCTACATGCTCATCACAGGCATGGCCACCATCACGGCCTGGCCATGTCGGGGTCTGGAGAGCTCTGGTCGGGCTAAAAATTCCTCAAGTCCTAGGGAGTCTCCCCAAATGCCTTCTAGAGGGGTTGGGATGCCCTCATGCATCTGCATAGGCCCATCAATGCAGATTTCCCCTACATCAGCTTCCGCTGCATGATCTGATGGGTTCTCCTCCGGAGAACTGGGGGGAAGAGGATCGTCGGGGTTCGAAGGCGCCTCCAAAGGACCATAGAATTGAAGGAGGTCCGCAACATTGAAGACTGGGTGGATCCCCATATCCGCAGGTAACTCCAGAACATTGGCATTGGAGCCGATCCGCCGCACTACCGCATAGGGTCCCATGTAACGCGGCTGGAGCTGAAAATGTGCCCTCGTGGATAAACGCTCGGGGTGGATACGCACCCTCACCAGCTTACCTACAGAAAACTGATGTGGCCTATGATGCTCGTTGGCCTTTATGGCATTGCGAGTGTTGCCTAGAAAGATACGACGTCGAACCTCATCATGCAAGCTAGCGATATGCTGGGCAAACGAGAAAGCATGTGGGGAAAGGTGAGACTCCGTGGGAAGGTCATGTAGGTCAATGGGTTTATGGGGCTGGTGGCCCATGACAATCTAGAAGGGACTAAGACCCGTAGACCTATTGGAAGCACTGTTGTATGCAAACTCGACCATGGGTAAGATGGAATCCAAAGACCTCGGATGGTCACCGATGAGGCAACGAAGGAGATTGCCCAAGCGACGGTTAACGACTTTGGCTTGCCCATCGGTTTGGGGGTGATAGGCCATGGAGAATTTCAGAGTGGTGCCCAAGAGGGCCCACAGTGAGTGCCAGAAGTGGCTCACAAAGCATGTGTCATGGTCGGACACGATGGTGGTAGGAAGACCATGGAGGCGCACGATTTCTCGGACGAAAAGGTCTGCAACGTGGGATGCATCCGCAGTGCGCGAACAAGGGATAAAGTGGGCCATCTTCAAAAATCAATCTACGACCACATAGATAGAATCGAAGTGGGAGGCGGTCTGCGGCAACCCGAGGACAAAATCCATGCTCAGGTCGTGCCACGGCCCAGCGGCCATGGGCAACGGGGTATAGAGACCCGTGTTCGGTGGTGGGGTTTGTCTAACTAACACGTGCCGCATTGGCGCACAATGTGCTTGACGTCGCTGCGAAGGGAAGGCCAAAACAGGCATTCCTCGGCCATCTAAAGGGTCTTGTCGCGGCCATGGTGACCGGCGACGCCACCCGCGTGGAGCTCGAGCAAAAGATGGTCTCAAAGCGACGAATGGGGAATGCACAAGCGGTTCCCCAGAAAAAGATAACCCTCGCATACCTGGTATGGGGACTCAATCAAGGCGGTGTAGATAGCACCAAAATCAGAGCACGTGGTGTACTCCTCTTTGACATGGTCAAAGGTATTGACACGAGTGCGCATCATGTATAAGAGGGTCCGAACGCGACTTAAGGCGTCCGCGACGACATTCTCCTACCCGCCTTGTGGTTGATCATGAAGGAATACTACTATAGGTACTCAACCCACTTAGCATGGCGGGCGCCCAACTTCTTTTGGGCATTAAGGAAAGAGAGGGCCTGATGGTCGCTATTCAACACAAACTCTCGGTGAAGAAGATTGTGCCGCCATTGGCGCAATGACTGGACTATCGCGTAAAATTCCTTATCATAAGTCGAGTAACGCTGGCGAACAGCATTCAATTTCTCACTGAGGAAGGCTACAGGATAGCCCTCCTAACTAAGGGAATCACCAATGCCGGAACCGGAGGCATCGCACGTGACCTCGAAGACTTTCAAAAAGTCGGGGAGGAGCAAGATAGGGGCGGTGGTCAAAGCATCCTTAAGCGCGTCGAAAGCTCGTTGAGTGGCAGGGGTCAACTCAAACTCATCCTTGGAGAGACGATGGGTTAAGGGGGTTGCAATCATGCTTAACACATGGATAAACTAATGGTAGAAACCCGCAATACCCAAGAAACTGCGGACCTCGGTGACGGTGCGAGGCTCAGGCCAATGCCGGATGGCCTCAACCTTAGCAGGACCAATGGACAGACCTTGGTCAGACACAATATACCCCAGAAAATATACGGTGCTAGTCAGAAAAGCGCACTTCTTCGTGTTAAGGAAGAGGTGCTCTTTGTCCAAGAGTTCGAAAGTGGAGCGAAGATGCCCCAAGTGTTCATCATGGGTCCGACTATAGATCAAGATGTCATCGAAGTGGACGACCAAAAACTTACCCATGTAAGGCTTGAGGACTTGACTCATCAAGCGCATGAATGTAGAAGGGGCATTGGACAGCCCAAATGGCATGACAAGCCATTCGTAAAGGCCGTCCTTGGTCATAAAGGCGGTCTTCCACTCATCGTACTCACGAATGTGGACTTGGTGATATCCACTCTGGAGGTCGAGCTTGGAAAACCAAGATGTGCCGGAGATTAAATCCAGCATGTCGTCAAGCCGAGGAATGGGAAATCGATACTGGAAGGTGATCCGATTAATGGCGCGGCTATCGACACACATGTGCCACGACCCGTCCTTTTTGGGTGTGAGAAGCGCGGGAACGGCGCAAGGGCTGAGACTCTCGCGGATGTAGCCCTTAGTGAGGAGGTCATCCACTTGACACTGCAGTTCAGCGTGCTCTATGGGGTTGAGGCGATGATGGGGTAAGTTAGGGAGGGGTGCTCCCGGGATGAGGTCAATCGCGTGCAGGATGTCCCTCGCCGGGGGGAGGCCGTGAGGCAAATCCTCTAGACTGATATCACCAAACCCGGCAAGGAGGGCGGACACCTTGATGGGAGGTGCTGGGTCAGGGCAAGGGATAGAATCCTGCACTTCACATAGAATGAGCACGTAGACAGTCTTGGTCTCATGGGCCTCGCGAACCAGCGCGGAGGTGTGCATGAGGGAGACCATGGGGGAACGCGGAGAGGCAGGTACCGAGGGTGTGATTAGGCCCTTAGAGGTGGATGCTCGAAGCTCCTTGGGTGGAGTCGGGATCAGGCGAATCTTCTGCTCATCGTGGTTGAACACATAAGTGTTCGACCGGCCATAGAGGACCACATCCCTATCGTACAGCCATGGGTGGCTGAGGAGGACGTGGGCAACATCCATAGTCGCGACGTCGCACAGCACTTTCTCACGATAGTGCCCAAAAGCGATGGAAACCTGATTTTGGTGCGTGACCGGAAGACTCATGGTTTCAACCCATGCGATAGAGTAGGGGCTCAAGAGGAAGGCTGAAGCACGTGACCGCGGTGCAAGAGACCACGTTCAAGCTACTACCTCCGTCTATGACGATCTTACACGAGTGCCCATTGCACTTGATGTAAGTGGTGAAAATGCCTGAGCACCTCCAATCCTCGAAAGGCGTGGGTTTGACAAGGTTGCAGCATACGACAAGTGTGGACGCACCCAATTCCTCGCCACTAGTATAGCACTCGACCTCGACAACGTGTTCAGCGGGGGTTATGTTAGCTACACGAGCCGGACCCACATTGGCTCGGGCAGGTTTCTTGGGACAGTTACGCAATAAGTGAGCCGGCTATAGGCAGTTGTAATAGGTGATGCAGCTAGAGGACCCGACTGCGGGGGCCTTACCCTTTTCCTCCCAGGTGGGCCGAAAGGCGAAGCCTCGAGGGCTGGACGCCAAGGGGACGGATGGGCCGGGGGTGCAGGTCGCGGGTCCGGATGAGGCTCCAGATGCTCAAACCGCCCGCTTGAGGATGCCTATGTGGTCCAAAGTCGCTGCGCCTTGCCATACATAGGCAAGGCTCTACAGATGTCCGCACGGAGCCCATTCTTAAATTTCGACAATGCTAACTCGGGGTCCTCCTGCAAGTTGCAGCAGAGTTAAAGCGTCTCGATGGTGAGACGATACTCCTCAATGGTACCTGACCCTTGGTGTAGGTTACTATATTGGTCAAGGAGACGCTGCCTATACGAAGGGGGTACATATCGCTCCCAAAGGTGATATCGCATCTCTGCCCACTCGGTGATGGGGGAAGGGCTTGCTGCGTGTTGCGTCTGCAAGTGTATGGATACTTCGAAGTAATAAAAATATCGAACCATAGAGACCTTATTGTTAAGTACCAAATAATTGTATTCTCACTAGCTAAGTGAATCGAATATGATGCAAGTAAAAGATGCAGAAAAGTATGCTAAAAGATGATCAGAGAGATAAACATGGGACTAGGGTTTCATCCACCTTAATTCTAATGACTATAAGAAAATAAAGGTTGTCAGTTTAATTCTGTTATGATAAAGACCTAATTCACTTCATAAAGGTATTGTCTCACTCTCGGGCAGACAATCATGCAGATAACCGATCCTCACTCTCGTGCAAGATCTATTCTCAATGCTAAAGATAAGTGAATCATTGAACAAAGAACTCAAGGATCACTCTCGTGCATCCGAATTCTAAGTCAATCATCTCAAGTGGAATCTCAAGGATCACTCTCGTGCATCCTGAAACTCAACACAGGTTTTACTTATGGTTTTCCGATGACTCAATCCTCACTCTCGTGCAAGATCAAATCAAGTCTACACATTAACTCAATCCAAAGCATTAGAAATTCAACATGGCAATAAAATCACTAAAAATCAGAATTCGAAGAACAAACCTAATCTCTTACCATAAGTTCCAAACTCAATGATTTTTAGGGTTCTGAATTTCAAACAATCAACCTCTCGGTCTATTTCGCAAAATTCTAAAACATGCTGATATTTATAAAACTGAAGAGAATTAAAGACAAGTCATCACATAAGTAAAATTATCATACTAAAATTAAACTTGACAAAAATCGATGTTCTCTAGTCATTAACAAACCAAGGGGATTACAACCCATGTCCCATAAAAAGATCTAAGCTAGCATGAAGGAAAGATTACAATCAACCATACTTTCAAAGTATCAGAAATTAAAGGAGAAGGGTAGAAGTTACAAAACACGGTGCTGTAATCGAAATTACAGCACCGTAATTGCCTTTGAACAACACTCTCACCGTTGTTTTATTGATTTCTCCTCTGATCGGACTCCAAACGCTCTGAAACTTCTGGTGCGTCCTCCTCTCCTCCATGCGAGGCTTCAGTGTAAAAATAGCAGCCTGAGGTGGTCTCCATGCCTCTTGGCGTGAAGCCAAACCCTAAGCTCTGTTCTATTAATTTCTCTCTCAATAAAAAATAAAAGTTCTTCCTTTCACTTCGTGTGTCTTCTCCTCTTAAGGACGAGTCTTTAGCATCTTTCGAATCTTAATTTGGACATCTAGATCAAACGTTATGGCCCACGCAAGAATCAGACCCGAAAAACTCACGAAAATCCTCCGAAAATACAGCACCGTGGAAGTTTTACTCAAAAATACGGTAGTGCCGTATTTCTGCCTCTGGGGTTCTGTAGAAAATTGTCTGGAAATATGGCATCGTGGGATTTCATATGGCAATGCCGTATTTTGCAAAAGTATTCTGGTCGAGTTTTTATGGAGAATACAGTACCGTGAGAATTTCACCGAGAAATACGGTAGTGTCGTATTTGTGCTAGAATTCTCTGGTTGAAATTGCTGAAGAATACGGTACCGTGTAATTGTATACAGTAGTGCCGTATTTTCTAATTGTCATCTGATGAAAAATATGGTACCGTGACAGATTTGCCTAACAATACGGTAGTGCCGTATTTTGGTAAATTAGCTTCGAATTTCATGAAAATTGACATGTAGCTTCGTCTCGACATCTAGAATCCATTGGTGTGCTCAAATCTTCCAAAATCCATCAAAATATGACACTTTTAACCTGAAAATGATCAAAAATAAGAAATGGGGTAGATTCTGCAATAGTTGACAAATACGGCTTAAAAACAAGCAAAAGGGCATAAATATGACAAAAAGACACATGAAATGACACAAAATATACTATGAATTTTTGTGTCATCAAACACATAAGGCTCAAATTTTGCTTGTCCTCAAGCAAATAAATAAGAACAATGCTAAGTATGGAAAATATGTTCTTTTATGAAAAAATAAATTTCTAAAATATAATCACTCATGAAACATTCCATCAGCTTTTTGCACAAAATTTCAAATAAATACATCATCCAATGAAATTAATCTTTAAGATCTACAACTTTGATCAAATAAAACTTCGCAACTCGCATAATAAAAAGAATCTCAATCTCATGATTTCACCTTTGTTTTAGTTTAAATCTACCATACCTTTGTTTATAGGAATAGGATATCCAAAATCTTTTTCCACTCAAAATCTCTTTTTCTCTCTCTCCCCCCCCCCCTCCCCCCCACTTTTTTTTTTTTTGAGTTTTTGATGGTATGTACCCAAATAGATACACAACCCCTTTTTTTTTTGGACTTCAACTCTTATCTTTGGTACCACTGTCAATTATACACAGTGCCAAGTAAAGGAGTCATTCTCTCATGCCTACCCAAAATTTTTCTCTCATCAAATTTTTCATTATTTTTGACTTCAACCCATGTCTTAGGTACCACTGTCAATTTTGCACAGTGCCAAGTAGGGGAGTCTCTCACTCTTTTTGTGGATCTTGGATTCTTTCTTCCCAACAAATAGTAAGATAAACTAAATATCAACTAGGCTAATCAATTGACATCAATTCAAAAATTACACTCATATGCTCATTTTATTCAAAAAAGATGCTTCACTCTTAGATTACATGAAAGTCCCCTAAATCTAAGGGGGGCGAAACCCTAGATAGGCGCATATAAAACTTTTGCAGCGGAAAGAAGGGTTTCAACAGGATCGGTGCATGAGATATGATCAACTATATTCGATTGCAAATATAAGTGAAGAAAAATACCATCGCCATTGCTTTGGATGGCGCCTTGGATGAAGAGAGCGAATGGGATCTCCTCCAAAGGATGCGCACACAAGAAGATGTCGCCCACTCCTTGTTGATCCTTGTGCTAGCAAGGTTCTTCAAGGTTGCTTGTCGTATGGAAGGGATGAGATGATCTTCTTACGGCTAAAGGGGAAAGCTCTCTATCTCCTTTGCGCAAAGAACCACTTCGCCACACGAGAAGAATATGAGAGGAGAAGATGGGCGAGCAACGTTACAACATGGGAGCGTTTTCCATTTGGAAAACCGACTTCCAAATATAGTAAGTCCTCAATGTTTCATGCGTTCACACCTTGTGAACCATCGAAACTTTCTTTCTCCCATTGAACCAAGCGTTCACCTAGTGAACCGGTTCTCATTATTCGGTTACTTGTATTTGGTTCAAGGACCAAATTAAACCAAGCCTAGGTTAAGATCTTATCAAACCAAATGGCTCAAGATCTAACCATTCATCTCATGATGCTCTTGATCTCATTGATCTAGCATCAATTCTCTCGATCGAAGCTTACCGATCTCAAGCCCTAATCAATCAAACATGATCAGACCAGATCTCACTTACAATCAGAGTTTAAACTCCTTTAAACTGAACCAAAACAATTCAGTCCACACGATCTGACATAAGTAAGCCATATCATCAAATTGTGCGACCCTAAGGGTTTCCTTTAAATGTCGGTAATGATAACTTTCGTTATCACGATCAGTGAGGGGTATCTAGCAACACATCACTATCTCCCGATATAAAGGAAAGAGTCTTCCAAGACTACACCCAAACCACAGCACAAGTGTGAATCCATTTCACAAGGCATACATGCTTCCTTTGCCACTAGATGTTCTTTATTGGACAAGCGTGTCAAGCCTGTAACTCCAATATGATGAGAATGATTAGATCAGATGAACATAGTCATCTGGGTATGGCCATACACTTTCTCAATCATCTCATCCAGGGGGCCCCTTTAGAACATCACACTCCAAACAAGGAGACGGCAATCCTATGTCTATCACTAATGCCCTAACATGATTCACGTTCATTATCCAAGATAGGCTATAACCATTATGTTTCAAATGATATCGAACTACCTCAAAACAATGACAATCATTTTTTAGAAACACAAGTGATCTCAAGTCAGAGGACATATGCCACTTGTTTGCATACAAGGATTATTCACATTGTGACAAACAATTGAATATCCTAGTAGGGTCTGTCCAGTACATCCAATGTACCCATGAGTCTACATCTTATTCCATGCTCGAAGCATCCTATAAGATTAGAACACATATTAGTCTCAATCATATCAAGGTTGTCTCATGTTCACCAAGATATCTCGACTAAGGACTATACTGCATGTCAGCTAAGCTGAACATCATTGAGACATTATTCAGAAGTATACATATTGCAGCAGATGATGTAACAACCTGAATAACAACCATTGCCTTTATAAACATAGAGTTTATACATGATACTGATACAATCCCGAGGCCTCAAACATTAGCCTTAAGGGCATACCCCAACAATCTCCCACTTGCACTTAATCTAATGGTTGAGGTATCTCAAACCCATATTATTACAGTGCTTCTCATGCTTCTGCTGCGCCAGAGGCTTAGTAAGCGGGACAGCTAGATTGTCATCTGTATGAACCTTGCAGATTTTGATCTCGCCTCGATCAATGATCTCCCGGATCAAGTGAAACCTTCTCTGTATGTGTTTGGACTTCTGGTGCGACCGTGGTTCCTTTGCTTGTGCGATTGCTCCAGTGTTATCACAGAAGATAACCAAAGGATCAGCACTCGAAGGAACAACCCCAAGTTCCTGAATGAACTTACGAATCCACACTGCCTCCTTAGATGCTTCTGAGGCTGCAACATACTCGGCTTCTGTTGTAGAATCAGCAACAATAGATTGTTTGAAACTTTTCCATACCACCACACCTCCATTCAAGCTAAAAACATAGCCTGATTGCGATCGGAAATCATCCTGGTCAGATTGGAACGAAGCGTCAGTATATCCTTCAATACTGAGTTCTTCCTGACCACCATACACCAAGAACATATCTTTGGTCCTCCGCAGATATTTTAAAATGTTCTTGACTGCAATCCAGTGTGCCTGACCTGGATTACTTTGGAACCGACTGGTCACGCTTAACCCGTAAGCGACGTCTGGGCGAGTACACAACATCGCATACATAATGGACCCAATAGCCGAAGCATAAGGCGTATTGTCCATTTCATCTTTCTCAGTCTGTGTTTGTGGACACTGACTCTTTGAAAGATTCAGACCATGTCTGACTGGAAGATATCCTCTTTTAGAATTCTCTAAATGGAATCTCTCCAGGACTTTATCGATGTAAGTACTCTGGCACAGCCCGAGAAGCCTCTTAGATCTATCCCTGTAGATCTTCACACCTAATACATAGGCTGCTTCTCCTAGATCTTGCATCTGGAAACATTTTCTTAACCATGCCTTAACCGCATGTAGTTCAGGAATATCGTTTCCAATGATCAAGATATCATCGACGTAGAGGACTAGGAATGTAATTACGCTCCCACTAAACCTCTTATATACACACGGGTCATCTTCATTCTTGATGAAACCAAATTCACAGATTGATTCATCAAAACGAATGTTCCAGCTTCTTGATGCTTGCTTAAGTCCATAAATGGACTTCTTTAACTTGCATATTTTATGACGATCTGATGGATTAGTGAAACCTTCAGGTTGTGTCATATAGACATCCTCATCCAGTTTTCCATTAAGGAAAGCGGTCTTCACATCCATTTGCCAGATCTCATAATCATAATATGCTGCTATTGCGAGAATGATCCGAATAGACTTGAACATGGCTACAGGAGAGAAAGATTCATCATAATCTATCCCATAGATTTGTTTGAAACCTTTCGCAACTAGCCTGCCTTTATAGGTAACCACGTTACCATCCATGTCAATCTTCTTCTTGAAGATCCATTTACAGCCTATAGGGATTACTCCCGGAGGCGGATCAACCAAATCCCAAACTTGGTTATCTGACATGGAGTCCATCTCGGCTCGCATAGCTTCAAGCCATCTCGCTGATTCCGGTCCACTGACCGCATCCGCATAATTGAGGGGTTCATCATCAATGATGTAGACTCCGTCATAGCGCTCAGGCTGTCGACGGATCCTTCCCGATCTTCGCGGTTCCCGTGATATCTGAGCCTCAGGTTGTTCAATAACCTGTTCTACTGGCTCATGCACATCCAACTGTGCTTGACTACTTTGTCCTTCCTCTGGATTCTCATCCAGCTTTATTTCTCTCCCACTGGCCTCTTGCAGAAGAAATTCCTTCTCAAGAAAAATAGCCGTCCGAGCAACAAATACCTTGTTCTCTTTGGGATCGTAGAAATAATAACCCTTAGTTTCCTTAGGGTAACCGACAAAGATGCATTTCTCAGATCTGCTCTCTAGTTTCCCAGAGGCGAGCTTTTTGACATAAGTCTCGCAACCCCAGATCTTAATAAATGTCAAGCTCGGCTGTTTCCCATACCATAACTCATATGGAGTCTTTGAAACTGCCTTGGATGGCAATCGGTTTAGTACCTTTGCAGCTGTTTCCAGTGCAAATCCCCAAAAGGAGTAAGGTAGCTTAGCCTGACTCATCATTGAACGAACCATATCCAATAAGGTTCTGTTCCTCCTCTCGGACACACCATTCCATTGCAGTGTTCCTGGCGGAGTAAGCTGTGAGATAATCCCACACTGCTTCAGATAGTCAGTAAACTCTCGACTTAGGTATTCTCCACCTCGATCTGAGCGAAGTGCCTTGATATTTCGGCCTAGCTGATTTTGTACTTCATTTTTGAACTCTTTGAACTTGTCAAAAGATTCACTCTTATGTCTCATTAAATAGACATACCCGTATCTACTGAAATCATCAGTAAAGGTAATGAAGTATGAATAGCCACCTCTGGCATGTTTACTAAATGGCCCACACACATCACTGTGTATAAGGTTAAGTAAACCTGAAGCCCTTTGACCTTTGTTAGGAAAAGGAGCCTTCGTCATTTTACCCATTAAACAAGCTTTGCATGTATCAAGCTCCTCATAGGAGAATGATCCCAGCAGTCCATGATCATGCAACCGCTTAATGCGTTTCTTGTTAATATGGCCTAAACGACTATGCCAAAGCAAGGTGCTTTCATCAGCATACTTGGCTTTCTTATTATCAATATTTTGTATAGAATATTCCATGTCCAACATGAATAACCCATTGTTAATTGATCTAGTAGCATAAACAATATTATCATAAGAAATAACACACTTTGAAATATTGCATTCAAAGGAAAACCCTTTCCTGACAAGAGCAGGAATAGAGATAATATTTTTCGTTATGCTTGGTACAAAGTAACAATTGTTCAGTTCTAATACAAATCCAGATGGTAATGAGATGTGATATTCTCCTACAGCAACAGCAGCAACCCGTGCCCCGTTTCCAACTCGTAGGTCCACCTCATGCTGTCCCACCTGTCTTCTTCTCTTGAGTTCCTGTACATTTGAACAAATGTGAACTCCACATGCAGTGTCCAACACCCATGATATAGAAGAAGAAATCATGACCTCAGTCACAAAAATACCTAAGCCAGAAGCGATGCTTCCCTTCTTGTCTCCTTGGAGCGCTTTACAGTCCTTTTTCCAGTGACCCAGCTGGCCACAGTGGAAACATCTGTATTCCTTCGACCGCTTAACCTTTTGTTTCAGAGCCTTGCTGTAACTCTTGACAGGGGCTTTGCCCTTCTTCCCCTTCTTCTTGTTCCTGGAAGGAACCATCAAGACAGAGGTTGAAGGCTTTCCCTTTAGAGTCAATTCTGTAGTCAAGAGCATGTTCAGTAACTCTGCCGGGGTACAGTCGATCTTGTTCATATTAAAATTAATAATGAACGGATCGAAAGAGGCCGGGAGAGACTGAAGAATGATGTCTACAGCAAGCTCCTGATTGATGGTATGTCCCAGTTTCTCTAGAGCCTCCTTGTACCCAATCATCTTGAGTACGTGAGCTCCCACTGGACTCCCTTCAGCTAGTTTGCTCTGAAAGAAAAGCTTAGTCAAATTGTAGCGTTCAGTCCTAGCCTGTGCAGCATACAGCATCTTGAGGTTTGCTATAATCTGTATAGCAGACAGATCCTCATGCTGACGTTGCAGCTCTGGCGTCATAGACGCAAGCATCAGGCAAGCGACATCAATGCTATCATTGACATGCTTTTCATAAGCATCGCGAACCGCCCTTGCGGCGTTCGCAGCGGGTTGAGGCGGTATAGCCGTCTCGAGGACATACAGTTTTCTCTCTGCCTTAAGAACAATCTTAAGGTGTCCGTACCAGTCTGAGAAGTTTGGCCCAGCAAACTTCTCCCTTTCCAGTAGGGATCGCACATTGAAATTCGTGGTGTTCGTTGCTGCAGTAATCTACAACAATGCAAGAATAGAAAGGTCAGTATCAATGTTTAGAATCAATCCAGGACTTAAGAAAGATTCTTTTCTCACTATTTTATCTGACTGAAAAATCCATTAAACAGTCCGAAAGAGTAACACTCTTTTAGTGAGATGGGATCCAGATTTCATACTTGGTCTCCGCGTCCCGCTCAGGTGAGATAAGATGCACAGAGAGTACAAGCACTAATTTCTGGTAGGCAATGCCTGCCAATCGCCAACCCGTGCGATTCCCCTTCATCTGGGCAATCCAGCAGACTGTGCCAACTGAGTTGGTACAACACAGTCTCTGATCCCACAGATGGCTGCCTCCATATAGCTCACATATGCTCAGTATGTAGCCTACATGGTCAAGCTGACCAGACCTACTCCCTGGACCACCACGTGCTATGCTGAGCAACGAGAAGCGATAAATCCCTTCTCTGTAACACGCAGGTGTAATCACACACCGTCTGAAGATAGATGGGCGTGCCCACTGAGTGGGTACAACACGGCCCCAACGATAGTCAGAACAGTGAGGTTTCGCGTCAGAAGGCTTATGTGCTTGATATTTTAGCGTTGGATTTTAACGGTCTTTTATCTTCTTAACTATCATGCATAACCTATGGCGATAGCAGAAGATTAAATCATGCAGTTCTAATTATATAAACAATAAGTAGAAAGCATGCTGATCTTATGTGGTAAAAACCCATTAAACCTAAGTAAGACCTTAATTTAACTTAAGTCTTCACTTGAGCTCTTCATGGGTCTCTTGCATCCCATCTGGCCCAATCCAGGGCCCGAGCGCCCACTGCAGCTCATGTGCGCCCACCAGGTAAATGCGCCTGTCGCAGAGCCGAACTCTGGACCTCCCACCTGGTCAAGCCACTGCTGCATGCGCCTCTGCCATGTGTGCTATGTGCTCTTGTCTGATTAAATTACAATTTAATCTATCTAGACAAGATTGACTCGCAGGTCAATTACACTTTATAAATTAAATAACATGTGATGCACAGATCACAATAAAAATTAATTTACAATTTGAATCCAGGCTCGTAGGCCCCAGCACAGCACACATTAAAAGGGCAACCCACATAAGATGAAATAAACAAGCATCATGGTATTCAACCAACATGTGATCCAATAACAAGAAATAAAATTTTCGAAAACCCATTGGCATCAATTTTATTTTCTTATGTGCCCTACAACCTTACAACGGTCCATTAATAGGGATCCACTCATCATGTCTAGTCAGATCCACTGCCCTTACATGCACCAAGTCCTGACTGACTTGAGTCGACCTAACGGTCAACCATGCATGCGTTAAGGGCTGAACAACCCTCATGAGTTCTGGCAAGCGGGCGTGACCCCGGGCCTAACTCATGCGCGTTCAATGGTTGTCTCAACCAGACATCGCTACACGCTCTTGATGCAGTCAACCTATAGCCACCTCGTGCTTGCGCACAGGTGCCATCTGGTCGACCCATCTAGGCTGTCAGATGGTCTGATCAGACTGTTTGGATCTAATCTAGACGATGACTTCAACCCTATCAACCCGTCTAAGGATTTAAAGTAGGCGCCTCTTAGATCTAATGGTAAGCGCGCAAGTTCCCTTTTTGTTTTAGAAACAACATGCAACATGCGCCAAGGAGAAAATAACATCTATAACAAGCATGTATTTTCGCCAACATAAAACGATACAACAAGTGTCGCATGTCTTATAGATCTAGAATTTTGCGCAAACATGGATCACAAAGCAAACATAGCAATCATATTAACATGCAATAACTTTGGCTCTGATACCAATTGAAAGTCCCCTAAATCTAAGGGGGGCGAAACCCTAGATAGGCGCATATAAAACTTTTGCAGCGGAAAGAAGGGTTTCAACAGGATCGGTGCATGAGATATGATCAACTATATTCGATTGCAAATATAAGTGAAGAAAAATACCATCGCCATTGCTTTGGATGGCGCCTTGGATGAAGAGAGCGAATGGGATCTCCTCCAAAGGATGCGCACACAAGAAGATGTCGCCCACTCCTTGTTGATCCTTGTGCTAGCAAGGTTCTTCAAGGGTGCTTGTCGTATGGAAGGGATGAGATGATCTTCTTACGGCTAAAGGGGAAAGCTCTCTATCTCCTTTGCACAAAGAACCACTTCGCCACACGAGAAGAATATGAGAGGAGAAGATGGGCGAGCAACGTTACAACGTGGGAGCGTTTTCCATTTGGGAAACCGACTTCCAAATATAGTAAGTCCTCAATGTTTCATGCGTTCACACCTTGTGAACCATCGAAACTTTCTTTCTCCCATTGAACCAAGCGTTCACCTAGTGAACCGGTTCTCATTATTCGGTTACGTGTATTTGGTTCAAGGACCAAATTAAACCAAGCCTAGGTTAAGATCTTATCAAACCAAATGGCTCAAGATCTAACCATCCATCTCATGATGCTCTTGATCTCATTGATCTAGCATCAATTCTCTCGATCGAAGCTTACCGATCTCAAGCCCTAATCAATCAAACATGATCAGACCAGATCTCACTTACAATCAGAGTTTAAACTCCTTTAAACTGAACCAAAATAATTCAGTCCACACGATCTGACATAAGTAAGCCATATCATCAAATTGTGCGACCCTAAGGGTTTCCTTTAAATGTCGGTAACGATAACTTTCGTAATCACGATCAGTGAGGGGTATCTAGCAACACATCACTATCTCCCGATATAAAGGAAAGAGTCTTCCAAGACTACACCCAAACCACAGCACAAGTGTGAATCCATTTCACAAGGCATACATGCTTCCTTTGCCACTGGATGTTCTTTATTGGACAAGCGTGTCAAGCCTGTAACTCCAATATGATGAGAATGATTAGATCAGATGAACATAGTCATCTGGGTATGGCCATACACTTTCTCAATCATCTCATCCAGGGGGCCCCTTTAGAACATCACACTCCAAACAAGGAGACGGCAATCCTATGTCTATCACTAATGCCCTAACATGATTCACGTTCATTATCCAAGATAGTCTATAACCATTATGTTTCAAATGATATCGAACTACCTCAAAACAATGACAATCATTTTTTAGAAACACAAGTGATCTCAAGTCAGAGGACATATGCCACTTGTTTGCATACAAGGATTATTCACATTGTGACAAACAATTGAATATCCTAGTAGGGTCTGTCCAGTACATCCAATGTACCCATGAGTCTACATCTTATACCATGCTCGAAGCATCCTATAAGATTAGAACACATATTAGTCTCAATCATATCAAGGTTGTCTCATGTTCACCAAGATATCTCGACTAAGGACTATACTGCATGTCAGCTAAGCTGAACATCATTGAGACATTATTCAGAAGTATACATATTGCAGCAGATGATGTAACAACCTGAATAACAACCATTGCCTTTATAAACATAGAGTTTATACATGATACTGATACAATCCCGAGGCCTCAAACATTAGCCTTAAGGGCACACCCCAACATTACATTCATCAAACAACATACCTACCCAAAACATATGCATCAATCAATGAATAATTTCAACAAGTAGATATATATTGAAGAAATAAATTTAACATAATAGGTATATCTTCATTCATAGGCATGCATGCATGAACATTCATCATCATAGAAAAATCTACTCATCTCTCATCACATGGATTCAAGTCATAAAATTTTTAAACCTAAAAAATATCACCATCAATGCAACAGGTGTGAAGCATGAAATTCATAGAATCATAGTCAAAAGTGTAACATGATTGGTCCATATAATCACATAAGGCTCAAATAATGCCAAGGGTGTAAAGTGATAACAAATCAAATATGCAACCATATGAAATAATCATGAATACAAGAGAGTGTAAACAATACTCACAAAACTATATAGCAAGTTCTGACCAAAAATACATAAGGCTCACATCAAAATTAGTGTCGGGGCAGATGCTGCTAGGTTCAAAGATGTGCCTTTTGAAAATTTTATCTACAAAATTTAAGGTACATAAGGCTCAGTTAAAAAAAATAGTCTCTAAAAATAATAATAATAAAAATAATTTTCTCAAAGAATAATAAGAGATATCATTGATGGTCCAGAAGAGTGCTAGTGAAAAGAGCTGATGCAGCTGAGATGAAGAGGGTGAAATAGATGCTAGCTGAAGAGCTGCTAACGATGATGGTGATGCCGACAGTAAAGTGAGTAATCTCTAGTGGCCTACTGGAGACTACAATCCTGGAGGTGAGATCGTCGGCCGGTGCAAAAGATAGTACTGCATAAAAAAATCAGAGTCAATAATAAAGAACTACTGCAAAAATAAATAAAATCATGGAATAAGAGGCAGCAAAAGAAATAATAATCTGCTGGTGGTATGATCCAGTGTCAACGGCTGGAGACAGTGATGTCAGAGGCAAATGTAGTGGTGGCTAGAGGTGCTGCAAATCTGGAGAAGAAGTCGCAGGTGTCCATGGAATGCAGTGCAGCCTAAAAGCAGATTACGGCCGTGCCTTTTTTTTCTTTTTTTTTTCAAAATTTTATTTTTCCCTGCAAAATGAAAAGAAAAAAAATTATAAAAATGAAAAGAAAAAAATTATAAAAATAAAAAAAATTAAACTAAGTAAGAGGGCTTGGGTTGCCTCCCAAGAAGTGCTCATTTTAGGTCCATAGCTTGACCAAAAATCAAATCTCATGGTGAAGCAGGTGAATTAGTTCCAAAATATAAAGCATATAATTTTCTGCATTTCCTTTTTCCCAAAAGTTTAGCCACTAATCCAAATATCCAAAATTTCACACAATTCATGATTGATGTGGCTTTCTTAAACATGCAGTATTTAAAATCAAGATTTTCAAATCCACTCAAAGTAATCTCTATGATCTTCCTATGTTTATCAAAATGCAAAATCATAAGTCCTTTCTTCAGATTAATATTTTCAATAGTAATAGAAGTAGGACTTTGATCAAAATATTCAAGCATTGGATCATCATAATAATGTTTATGTCTTTCATTAGATTCCTCAATAAAGAATAATTTTTCAAATTCATCAAAATATTCAACAAAAGATATGGGCAAAACATCAGAGTGAGATTCATTAGTGTTTGTAATTTTCAAATCATCTTCAGGTTCCTCATGCTCACAATCAAATAGTTTATCAATATCAAAATCATTATCAAAATCAAGATGAGACTCTTCACAATCAATTTCATCATGCTTCCCCACAAATAATTCATCATCAAAAGAGTCAAAATCAGAATCATATGAAAAAGAATTAATAGAATCAGGGTTTACCACAAGAGATTTATCATTAATTTCAAAAATATCACCAAAATCACAGTGGGGTTCATTAATGTCTATAATTTTCGAACCTTCATCATGCTCATCAGATTTAACCATATATAAATTTACATCAAAATCAGAAATATCATCAAAAGAAGGTTTTTCAATTTCAATTTCTTCAAACTTTTCCTCAACTCAACTATCAAAGGAATCAATTTTATAATCATCAAAACCAGAGTGAGATTCATGAATGTTAACATAAGGCTCAATCTCAAAACAATCAAAATCAGAGGGGGAATTTTCTAAATCAACTTCCTCAGTTTCCAAATCAAATTCAAACAAGCAATTTTGTTGTGCTATCTGGTTTTCTAACATTTCAGTATCAGCACATAAATCATCAAGCCTAGAACTGATTTGTTTCATATTCTCATTCATTTCATCATTTTGTTTCAATTTTGAACTCATGAATTTCTCAAACATGCCCTCTAAACTAGATTTTTTAGTTTTCTCAAAGCATGGTTCATAATTATTGTTTGAGCAATCACCATAAAAAGGAGTTTGATTTTCTCAACTAGATTCATAATGATCATCTTGATACCATGAAGAATTAGAATTTGGAGGAATTAAAAATTTGCAATCAGAAGTATAATGATCAGATGATTTACAAATATTACATGTAACAAAATAGGAGTGTAATTTCGATATATCTACAAGAGGGCATCGTAAATCATTTTGTGGCATGTACACCATACCTCTTTCAGTTGCCTAGGAGTTGTGATAAAAAGACATATTTTCAAATCTATCAATAACAAAAAGATTATCCAACACCAATCAATAAGATCATTTTTTTAGAATATCTAAAAAATTTAAAAAGATTAAAACACAAACAATTCACAAATTTAAGAATTCACAGTTCTGTCACAACTGTGAAAGTCCAAAACCTGCAAAAACAAAAAAACAAAGTTAAATCTAAAATAAATAAAACTTAGTCTAGTAATACTAACAACTATTTTGATATTAACAAAACTAAGGTCCCCGGCAACGGCGCCAAAAACTTGTTGTGTCCGCAAGTGCACGGATACTTCGAAGTAATAAAAATATCGAACCATAGAGACCTTATTGTTAAGTACCAAATAATTGTATTCTCACTAGCTAAGCGAATCGAATATGATGCAAGTAAAAGATGCAGAAAAGTATGCTAAAAGATGATCAGAGAGATAAACATGGGACTAGGATTTCATCCACCTTAATTCCAATGACTAGAAGGAAATAAAGGTTGTCAGTTTAATTCTGTTATGATAAAGACCTAATTCACTTCATAAAGGTATTGTCTCACTCTCGTGCAGACAATCATGCAGATAACTGATCTTCACTCTCGTGCAAGATCTATTCTCAATGCTAAAGATAAGTGAATCATTGAACAAAGAACTCAAGGATCACTCTCGTGCATCCTGAAACTCAAAACAGGTTTTACTTATGGTTTTCCGATGACTCGATCCTCACTCTCGTGCAAGATCAAATCAAGTCTACACATTAACTCAATCCAAAGTATTAGAAATTCAAAATGGCAATAAAATCACTAAAAATCAGAATTCGAAGAACAAACCTAATCTTTTATCATAAGTTCCAAACTCAATGATTTTTAGGGTTCCGAATTTCAAACGATCAACCTCTCGGTCTATTTCACAAAATTCTAAAACATGCTGATATTTATAAAACTAAAGAGAACTAAAGACAAGTCATCACATAAGTAAAATTATCATACTAAAATTAAACTTGACAAAAATTGATGTTCTCTAGTCATTAACAAAGCAAGGGGATTACAACCCATGTCCCATAAAAAGATCTAAGCTAGCATGAAGGAAAGATTACAATCAACCATAGTTTCAAAGCATCAGAAATTAAAGGAGAAGGGTAGAAGTTACAAAACACGGTGCTGTAATCAAAATTACAGCACCGTAATTGCCTTTGAACAGCGCTGTCACCGCTGTTTTGTTGATTTCTCCTCCGATCGGACTCTAAATGCTCTGAAACTTCTGGTGCGTCCTCCTCTCCTCCAGACGAGGCTTCAGTGTAAAAATCACAGCCCGAGGTGGCCTCCATGCCTCTCGGCGTGAAGCCAAACCCTAGGCACCATTCTATCAATTTCTCTCTCAATACTCAATAAAATTTCTTCCTTTCACTTCGTGTGTCTCCTCCTCTTAAATATTAGTCTGTAGCATCTTTCGGATCTTAATTTGGACCTCTGGATCAAACATTATGGCCCACGCAAGAATCGGACCCGAAAAAATCACTAAAATCCTCCGAAAATACGGCACCGTGGAAGTTTTACTAAAAAATACGGTAGTGCTGTATTTCTGCCTCTGGGGTTCTATAGAAAATTGTCTAGAAATACAGCACCATGGGATTTCATATGGCAGTGCCGTATTTTGTAAAAGTATTCTAGTCGAGTTTTTATAGAGAATACGGTACCATGAGAATTTCACCGAGAAATACGGTAGTGCCGTATTTGTGCTAGAATTCTCTGGTTAAAATTGCTGAAGAATACGGTACCGTGTAATTGTATACGGCAGTGCCATATTTTCTGATTGTCGTCTGATGCAAAATACGGTACCGTGACAGATTTGCCTAACAATACGGTAGTGCCGTATTTTAGTAAATTAGCTTGAATTTCTTGAAAATTGACATGTAGCTTCGTCTCGACGTCTGGAATCCATTGGTGTGCTCAAATCTTCCAAAATCCATCAAAATATGGCACTTTTAATCTGAAAATGATCAAAAACAAGAAATAGTGTAGATTCTGCAATAGTTGACAAATAAGGCTTAAAAACATGCAAAAGAGCATAAATATGACACAAAAAGACACATGAAATGACACAAAATATACTATGAACTTTGGTGTCATCACTGCGCATTTTGGCGCTCCACGTTTTCCTAATGTAAATGTGCAGGCCCCTCAAGCAAGGTACGCGCATACCTAATGCGGGAGTGTTGCAGACACTCACTAGGATCGAAGTACGCATTGACGGACGCGACCCAATCAAGGAACTGAGTGGGGTGATGACCACCCGTGAAAGGTGCGGGGGTATGTCGGATGAATCGGTAGAAATCGTCATCCGCCCGGGGGCGTTCAACACGGGTCTGGGCTGGGGTTCGAGGTGCGGCCCAAGCATGGCAAAAGCGACCATTGGGCTGAGGACCTTGAGCGGCCCAGACATCATCGTCATCAAGTGGGTCGTCACCGTGACTCGGATCCCTATGGGCCTGGTAAGGCCGTGTGCGACCCCATTCCTCTTCATGGACATGCCACCGGGTGGGCGCGGCCAGTGGGGTAATTCTCTAGTGGGGGCTGGGTTCACGGATGCCGGAGGGTTAACTGAGTTCGGGAGTCCATGCTCCGTGGACCCGGGTTGACCAACGAGGTGTTGGATCCAAGCCAAAATCTGTTGGACCATGGTATTCATGCTCGCTTGATGGGCGTCCACGCGTGCGGACAGCGCCTCAAGCTTCGCATCAATTCGCGCCTCAAGCGCAACCATAGACTCTAAGCAGGTGTTAGCCCCTTCCGAAGGCTGGATCGACTCTTGAGTTTCAGGAATGGTTTTCGGGTATTAGGACGACATGATTTGTGACCTCGTAGTCACCATGCACAAACAAGGGAGACACGACCAATGCGAAATGCTGAAAATCGAAAACTGCAGAAATATTCAATGCGATGGAGGTAGATCGTGCGAACGATAAGAATCGAACGCGTAACTTCCTCTAATACTAGAATTGATGAAGCGACTAACAGGTGGGATGGTCCTTAATACTGTACTCTAGTATTTTACACAATGCACATTAAAACGGGAGAGGGTCGTGACGCAAGGGAAGAGAAAGCGCATCAGAAAGTGCAGGGAATTCGATTGAAGCACAAAGACACGGCGTAGAACTCGATCGGGGCAACACGAATACGAATAAAGGGGAACGACACCCAACTACTGAATATAGCGCACTAACCTCGTGGCAATTTTTAAACTCACTTAGCACGTTTTAAGCTCAGCCACGCGTCGGGGATTGCGGTTGCGCAGAATTCAGCTCGCGCGCCTATGGAGCTGAAATCACACCAAAAGACAAGAGATCCGACCACGCCTCTGATGGTGAACGGCCGGGGGTGAAGAAAGGAGGAAACCATAGAGATTAAGTACAACGAAAAGTGAACAAAAACAGGCGAACCTGACCCACTAGAAGGGTGGGATTTATTTCTTGCCAAGTAGGAAATGAAGAACAACTTGGAATCGAGGAAATGTCCCCGACCCGAACACTTCTAAGGCGAGGCACCGGCTTGACTTCCACGGACTGGAGGCTCTCAGCTCACCAGGAGATCTCCCCACTCTAAGAGAACTAACTAAGAAGCTACCCCAGCCTCCTCTTTTATAGAACAAGAGGGGAGGGAACAAAACATGACAACTAAAGACAACTTACTTTAACAACTTAACAACTCTTGCAGGCCACTAAAGTGGTCAATCTGTAGCTACAAGACAAGAAAAAACAATCTACCTAATATTCTTTGAAGCATCTTTGTACGGAGGCGGTTTAGATGCACTCGGAACACATAGCAACAAAATAGTAGAATTTGGACGTCATGGGCTGACTTATCACCATGGCGGCTCGATCTTGAACCGAGTTACTGATGAGATTGGGTGGCCCACTTAGGGATGGGTCCTCAGGAGGTTGGCTTGTAGTGCCCTTGGGTTGAGTCACCTCGGTGTGGGTGGAAAGGGGGCTAACGACGCCCATGAAACGATCCGGAGGCTTGCTTTGGCGTTGGGATCACCGGATTACCACTTTGTTGGGCTCCTTTGGATCATCATGAGGTGGAGCAACAAAGTAGGGGGGATGGTGCACATCGAAATGGGGTCGTCGGGGCCTGATTTTATCTTCAAAGGTGAACATGGCCTGCCCGTGTTCTTTGTCACGACCGTGTTCGGACGCTCTAGGTTCCGTCGAGGAGATTTCGGCCTGTGGCATGGGCCGTGTCTTCATCCGCGTCGTGGCTGGACCATGTCACGGCTGTGCATGTCTTCACAGCCTGGCCGTACTGGGGCAGACTGTCGGGGCTGTAATCCGCTTCACGGGCCGTATTTTTGGGCCTAAAATCCACATAAGGTAGGTCCAAAATTACGATGGGGCCGTGATGACACCAAAATATATAGTATATTTTGTATCATTTTAGATACCTTTTCATGCTAAATTGAGGATCTTTTACTTGTTTTTATGCTGAATCCATCAAATATTGCAAAGTCTACTTCTATTTTGATTTTTCATGATTTTCAGGCAAAAAGGCATCATTTTAGGGTGTTTTCGAGTAAAATCAAACACATAGAAGAATTCTCATAATCAAGAAGAAGATACATGACAAATTTCATGCAAAATGGAGCAACTCACCAAAATATAGTAGTGCCGTAATCTATATTACGGTACCGTAATATCGGAGTACCAGCCGTAATTTAGGAAAACTTCAGATCTGAAGATTGTGCAAAAAATACGGCACTACCGTAAGAGTTTACACGGCCATATTTTGGAGCACTTGCGGAACAGAGACTATTGCTGAAATTACGGCACTGCCGTAACTATTTCACGGGCCGTATTTTCCAGACGTTTCCAACCAGAGAGTTCAGCTGATTTTATGGTAGTGCCATGAACCATATTACGGTGTCGTATTTCCCAGCACTTTCAGAACAGAACACTCGAGTGATTTTACGGTAGTGCCGTAAACTATTACACTGATGTATTTCATGTTTTAAACGCGATTCCCAGGTCAATTTCGATGCTCGATTTTGGCGGAGATGATTGCGGGCGATCTAGAGCTTTAAATTGGATGCCATAATAAGAAGAAAGAGAGCTTTTCACGAGAGGAATACGAAGACACCAAAAGCCCCAAATTTCATCGTCTGTCGAAGGAGAAATCGCAATTGACGCCGCCACCTAGGATTCTACCACTGCGACGAATCTAGGGCATCTCCAGCCGTGATTTTCGTACCGAAGCTTCGACTGGTGTAGGAGACAACGTGCCAGAAGTTTCAGAACGAAAGGAGATCGATTGGAAGAGAAATCAAAGAAAGAAGGAGGGACTCCACTATTCATCACTTTTATTGCAAATTACGGCTGTGAAATATTTCATAGCTGTGCTGTATTATCCTAAAACTCCTTTCTTGTTGATTTTTGATCTTCTGAAATTATGGTATTTTGTAATTCCTTCACCATGCTAGCTTAAACTTATTTTGGGACATGGGGGAGTAATTCCCTTTGATTTTCTTAATGACTAGATAATCTTTTACTTTCATCATGATTATTCTACTTTGATAATTTTTCCTATGCGATTATTGCTCTAAGATTCTCCTTAGTTTGCTTTTTGTCATCATGAGTTAGAGTTTTCGCAATAAGGACCGAAAGGTGATTTGCTTGAGAACTTGGAACCCTAAAATTGATTAATAGGAAACTAGATTAAGTTCTTATTTCTTTATTTTAGTAAGTTAAATTGCCATGATGATATTAATGAACTTAGGATTGAGTTATTGTGTCAAACGTGGAGATCTTGCAAGAAAGTGAGGATCGTAATGTTGGAGAACCAAAGGTAAAATGTGTGTTGAGTCTCGGATGCACGAAAGTGATCCTCGAGATTCCACTCGAGGCAATCAACTTAGAACTCGGATGCACGAACGTGATCTTTGAGTTCTTTGATTGATGATTTACTTATCTTCAGCTTGGGATGAATCTTGCGCGAAAGTGAAGATTTATCCCTGCATGGTTATCTGCACGAAAGTGAGATAATCCCTTTTTGAAGTAAATTGAGTCTTTATCATGTTAGAATTCGATTGATGAACATCTTTATATATCAAGTCGTGGAAATCCAAGAGAATGAAATCCTAGTCCCAATTTCTCTCTGACATTATTCTCCCGCGTGTTTTCGCTCTCTGCTTGCCTTTCTCTTTTTCGATTGCCTAGATTGGAAGAAATCAATTATTCGGTACTTGACAGCATAGGTCTCTCTGGGGATCGATATTTACTTTAGTACTTCGAGTATCCATGCACTTGCGGACACTACAAGTTAGGGACAACAAGTTTTTGGAGCCGTGCCAAGGAGTGACAATAGCCTTGTACGCCAATACCTTTGGCCGTGACACCTGAAACGAGTCTACCTGCTTGTATTTAAAAGTGTGTCCTTTCGGATCACATTAAGTTTTTGGCGCCGTTGCCGGGGAGACCTTAGTTTTGTCAATATTGAAGATATTGAGAGTATTACTAGACTAGGCTTTATTTTCTTTATTTACTGTTTTTGTTGAAATCACTTGATCTATTTATTTTGCATGCACATGAGTCTTAGGTTAGGACCACTTGTTCCATTTGATCCTGAAATCAATAAAACACTTAGAGTGCGTAGGAAGTTAAGACTAGAAGAAGATTTACAAGAAACATCACAGGAGATACAAGAAGAAATTGTGGAGATGGCAAACAATCAAAGAGCATTGAGGGACTATGCAGCCCCTAATCCACAAGAAATTCACTCAAGCATTGCTAGACCAGCAATTGAGGCTAACAACTTCGAGATTAAGCCTACTTTTATTTCCATGATTCAACAAAATCAGTTTGGAGGATCTCCACTGGAAGATCCAAACCAACACTTGGCTTTATTTTTAGAACTATGTGATACCATCATGATTAATGGAGTTTTCAATGATGCACTTAGACTAAGATTATTTCCTTTTTCTCTTAGGGACCAGGCGCGATCATGGCTTCAAGCTCAACCAACCGGAACCTTCACAACTTGGGATCAACTGTCAAATTCTTTCCTGATGAAATACTTCCCTCCAAGCAAAACAACTCAACTGAGAAACCAGATAACAAGTTTCCAACAAAAATATGGAGAATCCTTTAGTGAGGCATGGGAGAGATTCAATGAATTACAATGGAAGTGTCCTCACTATGGCATTGAAGATTGGGTTTTATTGCATAATTTTTATAATGGATTACTTTATAACACCAGACTAACTGTGGATGCTGCTGCAGGAGGAGCTCTTATCAGCAAAACTGTGGATGCTGCCTTTAAACTGCTGGAGGAGATGGCTCTCAATCACAATCTATGGACTTCTGAGAGAGGAGTATTCTACAAACCATCTCAAGGTAAGAGTGAGAGTGATGGATGGCGATCCTTAGCAGAAAAGGTAGATTCTTTATGCAGTAGATTTGATTCTTTCAAAATGCAAGCTACTGTTATTTCCTCTATCACTTGTGAAATTTGTGGTAACATCGGTCACTCATATGAAAACTGTAGAGTTGTTGTAGATCAAGGGGATGAACATGTCAATGCTTTAGGGACTTATAATCAAAGTAAAACCAATGATCCCTACTCTAGTACTTATAACCCTGGATGGAGAAATCACCCCAACCTTTCATGGAGAAACAATAACAATGAAAAAGGACAAACTAAGAATAGAGGATTCCAAAGGCCAATTCCAAACCAAAACCAAAACATAAATCAGAATTCTAGTATAGAATCCATGTTTGAAAAAATTATGCCAAATCAAAATCAGTTTATGTCTAATCAATGCCAAATCATGACAAATCAAAGTAGACAAATTGAAGAATTTAAGGAAAGTCTTAATCAATTCAACTCCAGATTGGAAAGAGTAGAGGCACACAATAATATTTTAGAAAACCAAATTGCACAACAAGCCAGTACTTCTTATAGATCCCCTGGAAAATTGCCTGCTAAACCTGAGATAAACCCTAGGGAGCATTGTAATGCCATCATGACTAGAAGTGGGAAACAACTAGGAGAGCCTAAAGGGAAGGTTGAATTTAAGGAAAAAGAGTCTTATTATAATCATGATGAGGAATTAGAATTAGAAAAATCCTCTAAACATAAGCAAACCCTACCTAGTTTAACACCTCAAAAGGGTGATGAACCAAAAGGGGATGTGCCATGTAATGAAGATAATTCTAAGTCTGATTTGCCTCCACCCTACAGACCACTATTACCTTTTTCCTCAAAGGCTAGTTCAAAACAAACTAGACAAACAATTTGCCAAATTCCTTGAAATCTTGAAAAAGCTTTACATTAATATTCCTTTTACTGAAGCTATTTCTCAAATGCCTTCATATGCAAAGTTCTTGAAAGAAATATTGTCTAGTAAGAGAAAGTTAGATGATTATGGTACTTGCACTATAACATTGACTGATTGTAGTGCAGTCATTCAAAATAAACTGCCACCAAAACTAAAGGATCCAGGTAGTTTTGCTATACCTTGTTCAATTGGCATTATGGCTTTTGACCGGGCCTTATGTGATTTAGGTGCAAGTGTAAGTCCAATGCCTCTTTCTATCTACAGGAAACTGAATATTGGAGAGCTGAAACCTACATCCATATCTTTACAGCTCACGGATTCATGGGCAAAGTATACTGTAGGTATCTTAGAGAATGTTCCAATCAAGATAGGTGAGTTTTTCATACCTGCAGATTTTGTAGCTTTGGACATGGAAGAAAATTGCAAAAACCCTATAATTCTAGGTAGACCACTGTTAGCCACTGCTAAAGCAAACATAGATGTGAAAGAAGTAAAGATCACTTATGATATCTATGAAAACATTATTGAATTTAATCTTAATGACTCTTTGAATAAACTTTCTTACTCAGGATCATGTTGTAGTGTTGAGGTGATTGATGATATTGTTTATGATGTTTGCAATTTATTCGATGAATCCTCAAATATTGAAACTAACAAATCTTCTGAGGAAGTTGATAAAGTGTTATAGGAAAAGAAAGACAAAATTTTAACAAGAAGGAGAAAAAGAAGAAGAAGATCTAGATTGTTTGACAAAGGAAAAAAAAGTTTGGAGCAAATTTGGAGATTGTTTCAAGTCCGAGCCTTATGTGGTTCAATGTGATGCCCAACCCAAAGAAAGATCAAAGGGGCAATCGAGGAATTCACGATCACACCCGAGTGCAAAAGGGTCAAGCTAATGACCTTTAAATTAGCGCTTCTTGGGAGGCAACCCAAGCTTTCTAACCTTTATTTGTTTTATTTTACTTAATTTTTTCTTAGGACTAATTTTTCTTTTATTTTTGTAGGAAAATCATGATTTGATGCAAATTACGGCACTACCGTAAAGTCTGTTATGGTACTATATTTTTGGTTCACTTTCCACCGGAGAGTTGTGATGAAAATACGGCACCGCCGTTATTACTTACATGGTACCGTAATTTGTTGCCAAAATCAACCCGAGAGTCTCTTCGTTTTTACGGCACCACCGTAAGTTGTTTTACGATGCCGTATTTTCATGCAATTTTATTTTTTTCGATTTTTTCATCAGAAAAAAAAATCACTACTTGATTTTTACGTCGGTATCGTAAACTGCTTCACGGTACCATATTTTTTTGTCATTTTCATACAGAGGGGTCCTGAGATTTTACGGCAGTACCGTAAGTTATATTACAGTACCATATTTCTGATCCAGTTTTGACCCGAGAGCAGTCGTAATTTTAAGCTAGTGCCGTAAGACATTACACTGCCGTATTTTGTTTTCTGACACGCAAGCTCTGTGTCATATTTAGGGTTTTGACCGAACCATTTTTAGGGTTTTTACCCTCGTTCTCACATGTTTTTTAGCCGTTCTTATATTTTTGATCATCTCCGACCACCTGGGGACGCCGGCGACCTTTCCCGTTCAGCTTTTGTCGTCGATTAGGTATTCATTTCACCGATTTTACTGATTTGATGAAGTTTTTATCAAGTTTCGCCCCTTTCACTTGTTTTCACTCGTTTCTCAACCATTTTGAGTAATTCTTGTTTTCATTTACTCGTTAGAGGACACACTATCGATCCTTTGCTGGATTCAGACCGATTTTCGTCACCAATTTGAGCCGAGACATGTTGAACGAATTTGAAATCACTGTTCATCGACATTTACTATGTTTTTCACTCTGTTTTTAGCTGATAATACTTGTATAACATGTTGATAGGATGCCAATGACTATATTTAAACTGTTATATTGTTATGCATTGAATTATAAGTTTGCAGCTTGAGTTCATACTCATGGCACCAAGAACAAAGTCAATTTGTCCAAGAAGAAAGGGGAAAGCCCCTGCTGAATCATCTCAACCACGGAACCCCCATGGGATCATCTTCAGAAATAAAATGCAGGAATCCAGATACAACAAAATTTTAGAAAGAAAAATCATCAACACCAAGTATGCTGATCAAAGAACATTGGAAGCCTTAGGGCATTATGAGGACGTGCTTTGGATGTTTGAGAGGATCAAGGCTAAGTAGTTCTTCCAGATGACTCCACACACTTATCTACCACTTGTTCTGGAGTTCTTGAGCAGCTTAATAATTGACTTGAAGGAATTTTTGAATGGACCTGCAGAGGGGGAAATCACTTTCAGATTAGCCAATGAGGAGAGGAAGCTTAATTGCAAGAAGTCAGAGATATCTTTGAGTTGAGCACAGGAGGGTATACTGAAATGCCTCTTGGATTCATGGAAGGCATCTTCTGGAACCAAATTACAGATGAGAGTCATTTCTATGCTGTTTCTGCTAGAGCTAGAAAGATCAAGAACCCTTGTATTAAGTATGATCACAGGGTTCTAGCACACACTGTGTTTGGGAGAGGAGACAGTGACGGCTTGGTCCGTCAACATGAGCTCTATTTTCTTTGGGGGATGCTCAATGGATTTGCTGTTGATGTTGCTTATTTCATGATCAAACACATGGACAAGGTTGCCAGAGCGAGCAGAGGATCTGTGGTAATAGGAGGTTTGATTACTCCTATAGCTAGATATTTTGGGATAGAGCCCTATGGAATTGAGTTGGCAAAAGGGAATGCAAGACTAGACATTGAGATTTTTATTTTGGTCCTTGGAGTTAGAGAAGGTGACATTTTCTATTTGGTCCTTGGACCAAATATCCCTCCTCTACCTGATGTGGGCTCACAACATGCAAACAACGCCTTTGAAAGATTTTTATTTTGTAATAGAATAGTAAGAAAACCGAGATAAACTAACGGGTTTGAAAATAAATGTTTTTGTATTTTTATATAGGAAAACCAAATTAAAGCTACTTGCAGGAATGAAATGCAGAAATGAAATGACTCGAAAACTAAAGAAGACTTACAGTGGACCCCTTGAGAATAGAAGGGGTCGTCTTCCCGTTCTTCACCGGTCCAACTCTGATGGAAGGTGTCGGTTACACACAGGCAATACAGCAACCCACACAGGCGTGGGGAGTTGATTAAGATTAAATCTTTACAAAGCAAAAGTGCAAGAGGGAGGTTAGGCCTCCAAGTTCTCTTGCCTAAACAAATAACGAGACTAAACTAGTTGAGGGAGGGGTGGAGAAGAGAGGGCTTGCGCCCAAAAGGGGGTCTTCAGGTTCCAAGCGCCTTTCTTCCTACAAGAGTCAAAAAAGGTGTAGATATCTGAACTTGTAAAATAGAAGAACAAGACCGAAAGAGGGAGGACACTTATCTTAGTGATGCAACTTCCAAGAGGCAAGCGACATGGTTATTTCCTTCAAGTTGAGTCTCGGCCTCTAGGGAGATCCTCTTCATCTTGATGATTGTTGGTCATTCGGCTTCTCTTGAGGGAGAGGTGGTTCACGGTTGGGTGTGGAGGAGGGGTGAAGGTCTCGGCTATGGTGGAGAGATGGATGATGGAGGTGCAAAGAGGAAGAGAAGAAGCTTTAGTGACACAAGCACCAAGAGACTAATTTTGCTAGGCAACTACTCGACAAATATCATTACTATGCTGATGCAAATGATGCATGAGGGCTACAATATATAGGCAAAGCAACTAGGGGTTACATAAGTCTTTCCCCCCCCCCCAAGGCGCCTAAGCAAAGATAAGAAAGAAAATTCAGCAATTAATTGCAAGGCGGCTACATGGAATGGGCGCAAATGCTTGGAGTTGTCCTTCCTACTTTGGCCGGCTCCTTCAAGGCAAGAATTTCGAATTTGAATTCAAGGGGGCTGGCACATAAGGCTTGAATTTGAATGTGGGCGGTTGGCTTTTGATGAGGCTTCCATATGTGGGGAGAAGTTTGAATTCTTTCCTCAAGTGCTAGGCGCCAACTCCTTGATTCCTTGATTTGGGGAGAGGATTGTGGATCTCGATTTTGTGGCTGATTTCTTTGTTGATGTGGGCGCCCAAAGCTTATTTTGGCAAGGGAGTTGAGAATTTATGAAGCCCCTTTACCTCAAGTCTTCAAAGTAGTGGAAGTTTGAACTGAGTTGAATCTGAACTTTCCTTTCTTGGAGCTTACTAGGTGAGTGAGTTGTGAGCTGAGTTTTGCCTATGCATTGTAGGTGCAAATACATGTGCTATGCTTCAAACCAACCATGATGCAACATTTTATTTAAACAGGAAAGTAAAACTTACATGTAACTACATGTTAGATTGGGGGTGGAGCTAACCTATCATGATGCGATGCAATGCAAATAAGGAAAGTAGGATCCTATGAGGAAAACCCATATCTAAGAGGTTTCCTACGGACCCTGGTGGACCTCCTCGGAGCTGGTCTTGGCCCCCCATCACTACCCTTACCTCACATTAAAAAGACCATGGTCAGAGAAAGAGCCAACTGGAAATTATCCCGTAGAGCAGCTGAGGTAGCTTTTACTCCACCGCTTGATACAGTTCCACCGCCACCCACCTGGGGTAGAAGGAGTGATCCCTATGGGATGGAGTCACCTCCTCATGATTCTTCACAGCCGGTTGGTACTTCCTCACATGGGACAAGGGGTGGTTTTGCTAGCCATCACGATCCAGGTTTTCAGGCGCTCATAGCACAGATGTACAACCAAGAACGTTGCTTGGATGGGATGGAAGAGACTCTAGGATACATCCACAGGGATATGGAGAGATTGTGTAATCATATGGAAGAATGGGCAACTTCCTTTATGACCGTTTTGGTTATGCAGATCACAGAGACTATGGATATCAAGATGATCAAGGAGGAACGCCATACTATGATCCCATGGAGACTGCTGTAAGGGACTCTGAGGCCACAGGATCAAATGGCGATGAGTAGATGCTTTGTGAGTATTATCTTCCTTTATTTCTTTACTATGCTATATTTTTCTATATCTTATTGTTGTTTCATATGATGAAGGGAAGGATGATGCTTTACGACCACCACCACTGCTATTCTTGACATGCTTATATTTTCGATGTGGCTGTACAATAATAATGATTACACTAATGATTTACTTTTCAATATGGTTGTACGATGCGATATGATATTATTTTTCTTGAGATTGTTGGATGCATGTGATTTACTTTGCTTGTTGCTTCTATCTTGAAAGATTTTCATTGATGATGATGATAAGTATTTTCTTGTTGATTTGATAAATGAACTCAAATTCATGATTGAAGATATAACCCTATCATGTTAAATTTATTTCTTCAATACATATTTGTCTATTGAAATATGACGTTGATTGATGCATAAGATTTTAGGTAGATGTATTATTTGAAGAATAAAATTTAAAGGTGAAACTTCTCTTTTGAAAAAAATGAGTATATTAGTATGATTTGTGAATTGAGATCAATTGATCAACCAAGTAGATGTTTAGTCTATTTTGCTCTTTGTTGGGAAATGAGAATCCAAGATCCATAAAAATAGTGAGAGACTCCCCTACTTGACACTATGTAAAATTGATAGTGGTACCTAAGACATGGGTTGAAGTCTATGACAAAAAGATAATGAGAGAAAATGATAATAAGACTCCTCTACTTGGTACTGTGTAAAATTGACAGTGGTACCAAAGAAAAGAGTTGAAGTCAAAAATAAAAAGTATGTGTCTATGCGGGTACATGCCATCTATGCAAAAATGAAAAAATACATCAAAAAGAAAAAAAATATGTGTGGAAAAAGATTTTGGAAACCTGCTTCCTGTAAACAAAAGCATAACGGATTTGAACTGAAATTAGGTGAAGTCTTGAGATTGAAAATTCTATTTATTATACGGTGGCGAAGTTTTATTTGATTGAGTTGTAGATCTAGAGGATCGAGTTATAAGAATGATATGTTTATTTAATGTTTTGTAAATCAATTGATAGAATTTTTCATCGATAGGTTGTATTTTAGAAATTTATTGAGCATGAAAAGGTTATTCTTTTAATCAAAATTTTGATTTCAAATTTTGATTTTTGCTTGAGGACAAGCAAAGTTTGAGCCTTATGTATTTTGATGACACCAAAATATACAGTATATTTTGTATCATTTTAGATACCTTTTCATGCTAAATTGAGGATCTTTTACTTGTTTTTATGTTGAATCCATCAAATATTGCAAAGTCTACTTCTGTTTTGGTTTTTCATATTTTTCAGTCAAAAAGGCATCATTTTAGGGTGTTTTCGAGCAAAATCAAACACATAGAAGAATTCTCATCATCAAGAAGAAGATACATGACAAATTTCACGCAAAACGGAGCAACTCACCAAAATATGGGAGTGTCGTAATCTATATTACGGTACCGTATTTCCATACGATACCGTAATATCGGAGCACCTGCCGTAATTTGGGAAAACTTCAGGTCAGAAGATTGTGCGAAAAATACAGCACTGCCGTAAGATTTTACACGGCCATATTTTGGAGCACTTTCGGAACAGAGACCATTGCTGAAATTACGGCACTGCCGTAAACTATTTCACGGGCCATATTTTCCAGACGTTTCCGACCAGAGAGTTCAGCCGATTTTACGGTAGTATCGTGAACCATATTACGGTGCCGTATTTCCCAGCACTTTCAGAACAGAACACTCGAGCGATTTTACGGCAGTGCCATAAACTATTACACTGTTGTATTTCATGTTTTAAACATGACTCCCAAGTCAATTTCGACGCTTGATTTTGGCGAAGATGATTGCGGGTGATCCAAAGCTTTAAATTGGATGCCATAACAAGAAGAAAGAGAGCTTTTCAAGAGAGGAATACGAAGACACCAAAAGCCCCAAATTTCATCGTCTATCGAAGGAGAAATCGCAATTGACGCCGCAGCCTAGGGTTCCGCCATTGTGACGAATCTAGGGCATCTCCGGCCGTGATTTTCATACCGAAGCTTCGCCTGGTGTAGGAGACAACGTGCCAGAAGTTTCAGAACGAAAGGAGATCGATTGGAAGAGAAATCAAAGAAAGAAGGAGGGACGCCACTATTCATCGCTTTTATTGCAAATTACGGCTGTGAAATATTTCATAGCCGTGCTGTATTTTGTTGGGAAACCCCGGGGATATTTTATAAAATTTTCAGAAACAAATACAATGAACAGCAGAATAATATCCCCGAAACAGGCCGGTCCTAAAAACCCAATGAAGATCACATGCGAGAGAGTCGACACGATGAGATAGAAGATACCTTGAGCAAGGCGAGGCTGATGTCGTAGTAGGCGCCCAAGCATGCGCCCTCTGCAGTCTCACACACACGGATCACCTCGAGTCCTCTTCTTCCACGCCTAGTGCAAGCCTCGGGAAGAAGATCCAAGCCTTGTGCTCCTTCTACACCATTTGCGCCACCTTCAAAGCAAGGAGCACCAAGAGGAAGGAGGAAGAAGGAGATGAAGACAAGCCGCCAAGACACCAATGCTCCTTGTGCCAAGAGGAAAGGAGGAAGAGGCTCTTGGCCTTTGATGGAAGAAGATGCTCCACTAGCCCTCAAATTGTCGCCCCCCACTTTGTGGTTCACGCCTCCAAGAGTTGTCTCTCTCATAAGAGGGGCAGCTAGGGTCTCTTTTATAGAGACCATGGGCGGTTTAGGGATGGCTACAATTAAGCCAAGTGGGTGGCTAGGAGAAGAAGTAGAAAATTGAATTATTTTAATAATTAATCAAGTCCTAATCAAATTAGGACTCTATTTAATTATTTAAATAATCAAGTCATAATCCAATTAGGACTCTAATTAATTATTTAAATAATCAACCCTATTAAATAGGACTCCAATTAATTAATTAATTAATTAATTAATTAGCCCACAAATGATTAAATCAACTTATATTAACCATATGTGTCATAGGCGCCAACCCTAGTCTAACTAGGGTTAAACATGTGCCTACACATTCTTCTCCTTAAGCCCATTTAATTTATTAATAAGCCCAATTATAGAATGGGCCTAGCCCAAGGTCCATTATGCATATCAATCAACCCATTGGATCTAATCCAATTTAACCCAAGGTCAAACTAGGTTAACCATGGTTAGTTCGGTCAATATGCCAAAAATAGAAGTTGGCCCTAATAAGTTTCTTCCATCTCATCAGGCCCATCGGCGCTGATGAAATCTCCCAAATAGATCCGAGTCATCCAATAACTCGATCATAAGGCTTTTCGATCAATACGAGAACTCGAGTATCAAGGTGTACGACCCTGTAGGTTCCTCTGACGTTGGCAGTGCTGACCTAAGGTCACCACAAGCAGTGAGTGGCACCTAGCAGTGCATCACTGCTACCCAAGTCATCAGAATGGATATCGACATCGACATCCCCATCATCGCAATCAGGTATAGATGCATTACAGTCTCTTTGCCGAACTGATATCCGATTGGACAAGTGTGTCACCACTTGTTTTTATCCAATCTCATGGTTATGACTAAATCAGGTCTCACCTGGGTATGGCCATACACTTTCAGTCATAGAAACATAGAGGAGCTCCATGAATATCATGCTTCCCTTAGGAAGGGGCAAATCCTATGTCTATCTATTGACCTTCTCCTATGGGTCGTGACATGCTCAATGACAACCGTTATTCCCCCCCCCCCAACTACGGCGAGGTGTTAGTGTTAGGGAATACCGGGTGTAATTTAAAATTTTGCAGTCCCAGGACGCAGAGGAAGAATCATTACACCTGAAACATATTCCAGTCCCAAGGATCCATGCGAGAGAGAAGACACAAAGATGTGTTAGAGATGTACCTCTTTTGCTTGTCTAGTTGCCGAAGCCATGTTGAAGGCGCCCAAGTGTTCGCCCTCTCCAAGTATCCACGCGTCGAATCCTTGATCGTTGCTCCCTTCCACGCTTGGTGCTAGCCTCGGGAAGAGAATCAAGTTGTCACCACGGATAGGTGCTAGCCTCGGGAGGAGGAAGAGAATCATCTTCCTCCTCATCTCTTCTTGGCGTTTTCATCTTGGAGGTGGCGCAAGAGAAGTGAAGGAACGATCAAGGAGATGCCACCAAACACTAAGAGTCCTTGCGCCAAGAAGAGAGGGAGAAGAAGAAAAACTTGCGGCTATGGAAGAAGATTGTGCTCCTTGATGAAGAAGGAGAGCTCCGAGCTCTCAAGTTGTCGCCACCTTAAGCCTCCACGCCTCCTTGTGTATGAGACCTCACGTCTTCAAGGAAGGGAACCCAAGAAGGGGTGACAAGGGGTCCTATAAATAGGACTAGAGGCAGTTTGGGCAAGGGCTAGGATCATGCCAAGTGTATGGCTAGCATGAGGTGTCTTGAGGCAAGGAAAGTCTCCAAGAGTTTTCCATAAACCTCATTCAACCTATCCATAAATGTCCAAGCACTATATCAGCCCAAGACATGCCTCAAATGCATTCTTACCATCAAAGGAGAAGAGAATAAGTGCAACATGCAAGAGGAATTTGGCTAGGGTGGTGTCTTGGGAGAAACTAGGGTTTGAGGCAAGGTAAGTCTCCAAGACATTACCATATACCTCTTTCCTATATCCATATGCGCCTAGGAACTTCCATAAAAGTTCTCAAGCCATATCAGCCCCAAGACTTGCCTTAGAGGCAAGTATTCCATCCAAGGAAGAGGGGCTAGGCGCCCTTTACTTCCATAATGAAGCAAAGGCACCTCCCTCACCCCATTATGCCCCTAGGCGCCAATGGGGTGAGATTTCTCCCCATTATACCCTTTTAAGCCAATTCCCTCTTCATGACAACTAATTATTGGGCCTCATTGGATAATGAGCTAGCCCAAACTTCATGGCATGGGTTGATTAAGCCATTGGATCTAATCCAATGCAACCCTAATCCAAATGTGACCAATTAAGGTCAATTTCGGGTCAACCTGCCAAAATTAAAGTTGGGCTCCAATAACTTTCTTCCAACTCATTAGGCCCATTGGCACTGATGAAATCTTCCAAATTGATCCAAGTTATCCAATAACTTGTTCATAAGGCTTCTGATTAAAGCAACGTCAAGAGTCTATTGCGTGTGACCCCGTCGGATTCATATGACAATGGCAATGATGTAAACATCATAAGTAGTGAGGGGTATCTAGCAACACATCACTACTACCCATGTCATAGGACTTAAGTCATTATGGCAACAACTCCTAACAAGCAACGAGGATTCCCATTGCATTATAGATCCCTTTGCCTAAACTGATATCCTGCCATTGGATTAGTCTCAAGTTTATCAATCCAATGCATTGGTCATGACTCAACAAGTGTGGTCACACATTCCTATCATGCACCAATAAGGTGGGGCGCCCCCGAGTGGATATCATGCTTCCAATAAGGAAGGGGCAAATCCTACTATTGGTCATCCATGTCTCTACATGACTTATGACATGCCCAATGACAATCGTTTTGGTCTCCCAATTACGGAGAGACGTAAGATTGTATCAAAGAATACCCATCATCAAATCTAGACATGAATACCTCAAGTCTAAGGATCAATGCAGACCTCTAGCATGTGAGATTGACTTGTTGACTAGACAAGTCAATCCTCGCGGTAGATCATGTAAGTCCCCTAAATCAAGGGGGCGAAACCCTAATAGGTGGCGCAAATAAATTTTATAGCGGAATCTAGGGTTTCAAAAGATCGAATGCAAGTACATATGATCAACTCTTGAGATTGTATAAATCAAATGAGATTCATACCAGTGCCATGAGGAAGGTGACGACTTGGAAGCAGAGATCGAAAGGGGTCTCCTCCAAAGTTGCCGCACACAAGAAGAGAGATGGCTCCTCCTTGGTGATCTTTGTGCTAGCAAAGATCTTCAAGAATCCTTGATCGAATGAAAGGGGTTAGATGTTCCTCTTGCGGCTAGGGCTCGAAAACTCTCTACCTCGTTTCCGTGAAGAAGAAGTTCACCACACACGAGAGCAATTGAGAGAGGCGAGCGATGTTACAATCGTGGGAGCGTTTCCAATTTGGAAACCGCCTTCCAAAAATAGTAACTCTCTTCGTTTCATGCGTTCACCCAAGTGAACCATCAAAACTCTCCCATTGAACCAAGCGCTCACTCATGAGCCGGTTCAATTTGGTTTGGTTCAAAGACCAAATTACCCAAGCCACTTGGTCTAGATCATATTAAACCCTAAGGTTCCAGATCTAACCGTTCATCTCTTGATGCTCTTGATCTCACCGATCTAACATCAATACTCTCGATCGAAGCTTACCGATCTCAAGCCCTAATCAATCAAACATGATCAGACCAGATCTCACTTACAATCAGAGTTTAAACTCCTTTAAACTGAACCCAAACAATTCAGTCCACACGATCTGACTTAAGTAAGCCATATCATCAAATTGTGCGACCCTAAGGGTTTCCTTTAAATGTCGGTAACGATAACTTACGTTATCACGATCAGTGAGGGGTATCTAGCAACACATCACTGTCTCCCAATATAAAGGAAAGAGTCTTCCAAGACTACACCCAAACCACAGCACAAGTGTGAATCCACTTCACTAGGCATACATGTTTCCTTTGCCACTTGATGTTCTTATTGGACAAGCGTGTCAAGCCTGTAGCTCCAATATGATGAGCATGATTAGATCAGATGAACATAGTCATCTGGGTATGGCCATACACTTTCTCAATCATCTCATCCAGGGGGCCCCTATAGAACATCACACTCCAAACTAGGAGACGGCAATCCTTTATCTATCACTAGTGTCCTAACCTGACTCATGATCATTATCCAAGATAGTCTATAACCATTATGTTTCAAATGATATTGAACTACCTCAAAACAATGACAATCATCATTTAGAAACACAAGTGATCTCAAGTCAGAGGAAATATGCCACTTGTTGCATATAAGGATTATTCACATTGTGACAAGCAATCGAATATCCTAGTAGGGTCTGTCCAGTACATCCAATGTACCTATGAGTCTACATCTTATTCCATGCTCGAAGCATCCTATAAGATTAGAACACATATTAGTCTCAATCATATCAAGGCTGTCTCATGTTCACCAAGATATCTCGACTAAGGACTTAACTGCATGTCAGCCAAGCTGAACAGCATTGAGACATTATTCAGAAGTATACATATGACAGCAGATAATGCAACAACATGAATAACAACCATTGCCTTTATAAACATGAAGTTTATACATGATACTGATATAATCCCAAGGCCTCAAACATTAGCCATAAGGGCATACCCCAACAATCTCCCACTTGCACTTAATCTAATGGTTGAGGTATCTCAAACCCATATTATTACAGTGCTTCTCATGCTTCTGCTGCGCCAGAGGCTTTGTAAGCGGGTCAGCCAGATTGTCATCTGTATGAACCTTGCAGATTTTGATCTCGCCTCGATCAATGATCTCCCGGATCAAGTGAAACCGTCTCTGTATGTGCTTGGACTTCTGGTGCGACCGTGGTTCCTTTGCTTGTGCGATTGCTCCAGTGTTATCACAGAAGATAACCAAAGGATCTGCACTCGAAGGAACAACACCAAGTTCCTGAATGAACATACGAATCCACACTGCCTCCTTAGATGCTTCTGAGGCTGCAACATACTCGGCTTCTGTTGTAGAATCAGCAACAATAGATTGTTTGAAACTTTTCCACACCACCACACCTCCATTCAAGCTAAAAACATAGCCTGATTGCGATCGGAAATCATCCTGGTCAGATTGGAACGAAGCGTCAGTATATCCTTCAATACTGAGTTCTTCCTGACCACCATACACCAAGAACATATCTTTGGTCCTCCACAGATATTTTAAAATGTTCTTGACTGCAATCCAGTGCGCCTGACCTGGATTACTTTGGAATCGACTGGTTACGCTTAACCTGTAAGCGACGTCTGGGCGAGTACACAACATCGCATACATAATGGACCCAATAGCCGAAGCATAAGGCGTATTGTCCATTTCATCTTTCTCAGTCTGTGTTTGTGGACACTGACTCTTTGAAAGATTCAGACCATGTCTGACTGGAAGATATCCTCTTTTAGAATTTTCTAAATGGAATCTCTCCAGGACTTTATCGATGTAAGTACTCTGGCACAGCCCGAGAAGCCTCTTAGATCTATCTCTGTAGATCTTCACACCTAATACATAGGCTGCTTCTCCTAGATCTTTCATCTGGAAATATTTCCTTAACCATGCCTTAACCGCATGTAGTTCTGGAATATCGTTTCCAATGATTAAGATATCATCGACGTAGAGGACTAGGAATGTAATTACGCTCCCACTAAACCTCTTATATACACACGGGTCATCTTCATTCTTGATGAAACCAAACTCACAGATTGATTCATCAAAACGAATGTTCCAGCTTCTTGATGCTTGCTTAAGTCCATAAATGGACTTCTTTAACTTGCATATTTTATGACGATCTGATGGATTAGTGAAACCTTCAGGTTGTGTCATATACACATCCTCATCCAGTTTTCCATTAAGGAAAGTCGTCTTCACATCCATCTGCCAGATCTCATAATCATAATATGCTGCTATCGCAAGAATAATCCGAATAGACTTGAACATAGCTACAGGAGAGAAAGTTTCATCATAATCTATCCCGTATATTTGTTTGAAACCTTTCGCAACTAGCCTGCCTTTATAGGTAACCACGTTACCATCCATGTCAATCTTCTTCTTGAAGATCCATTTACAGCCTATAGGGATTATTCCCGGAGGCGGATCAACCAAATCCCAAACTTGGTTATCTGACATGGAGTCCATCTCGGCTCGCATAGCTTCAAGCCATCTCGCTGATTCCGGTCCACTGACCACATCCGCATAAGTGAGGGGTTCATCATGATCAATGATGTAGACTCCGTCATAGCGCTCAGGCTGTCGACGGATCCTTCCCGATCTTCGCGGTTCCCATGATATCTGAGCCTCAGGTTGTTCAATAACCTGTTCTACTGGCTCATGCTCATCCAACTGTGCTTGACTACTTTGTCCTTCCTCTGGATTCTCATCCAGCTTTATTTCTCTCCCACTGGCCTCTTGCAGAAGAAATTCCTTCTCAAGAAAAATGGCCGTCCGAGCAACAAATTCCTTGTTCTCTTTGGGATCGTAGAAATAATAACCCTTAGTTTCCTTAGGGTAACCGACAAAGATGCATTTCTCAGATCTGCTTTCTAGTTTCCCAGAGGCGAGCTTTTTGACATAAGCCTCGCAACCCCAGATCTTAATAAATGTCAAGCTTGGCTGTTTCCCATACCATAACTCATATGGAGTCTTTGAAACTGCCTTGGATGGCACTCGGTTTAGTACCTTTGCAGCTGTTTCCAGTGCAAATCCCCAAAAGGAGTAAGGTAGAGTAGCCTGACTCATCATTGAACGAACCATATCCAATAAGGTTCTGTTCCTCCTCTCGGACACACCATTCCATTGCGGTGTTCCTGGCGGAGTAAGCTGTGAGACAATCCCACACTGCTTCAGATAGTCAGTAAACTCTCGACTTAGGTATTCTCCACCTCGATCTGAGCGAAGTGCCTTGATATTTCGGCCTAGCTGATTTTGCACTTCATTTTTGAACTCTTTGAACTTGTCAAAAGATTCACTCTTATGTCTCATTAGATAGACATACCCGTATCTACTGAAATCATCAGTAAAGGTAATGAAGTATGAATAGCTACCTCTGGCATGTTTACTAAATGGCCCACACACATCACTGTGAATGAGGTCAAGTAAACCTGAAGCCCTTTGACCTTTGTTAGGAAAAGGAGCCTTCGTCATTTTACCCATTAAACAAGCTTTGCATGTATCAAGCTCCTCATAGGAGAATGATCCCAGCAGTCCATGATCATGCAACCGCTTAATGCGTTTCTTGCTAATATGGCTTAAACGACTATGCCATAGCAAGGTGCTATTATCAGCATACTTGGCTTTCTTATTATCAATATTTTGTATAGAACATTCCATGTCCAACATGAATAATCCATTGTTAATTGAGCCAATAGCATAAACAATATTATCTAAAGAAATAACACACTTTGAAATATTGCATTCAAAGGAAAACCCTTTCCTGACAAGAGCAGGAATAGAGATAATATTTTTCGTTATGCTTGGTACAAAGTAACAATTGTTCAGTTCTAATACAAGTCCAGATGGTAATGAGATGTGATATTCTCCTACAGCAACAGCAGCAACCCGTGCCCCGTTTCCAACGCGTAGGTCTACCTCATGCTGTCCCACCTGTCTTCTTCTCTTGAGTTCCTGTACATTTGACCAAATGTGAACTCCACATGCAGTGTCCAACACCCATGAAATAGAAGAAGAAAACATGACCTCAGTCACAAAAATACCTGAGCCAGAAGCGATGCTTCCCTTCTTGTCTCCTTGGAGCGCTTTACAGTCCTTTTTCCAGTGACCTAGCTGGCCACAATGGAAACATCTGTATTCCTTCGACCGCTTAACCTTTTGTTTCAGAGCCTTGTTGTAACTCTTGACAGGGGCTTTGCCCTTCTTCCCCTTCTTCTTGTTCCTGGAAGGAACCATCAAGACAGAGGTTGAAGGCTTTCCCTTTAGAGTCAACTCTGTAGTCAAGAGCATGTTCAGTAACTCTGCCGGGGTACAGTCGATCTTGTTCATATTAAAATTAATAATGAACGGATCGAAAGAGGCCGGGAGAGACTGAAGAATGATGTCTACAGCAAGCTCCTGATTGATGGTATGTCCCAGTTTCTCTAGAGCCTCTTTGTACCCAATCATCTTGAGTACGTGAGCTCCCACTGGACTCCCTTCAGCCAGTTTGCTCTGAAAGAAAAGCTTAGTCAAATTGTAGCGTTCAGTCCTAGCCTGTGCAGCATACAGCATTTTGAGGTTTGCTATAATCTGTATAGCAGATAGATCCTCATGCTGACGTTGCAACTCTGGCGTCATAGACGCAAGCATCAGGCAAGCGACATCAATGTTATCATTGACATGCTTCTCATAGGCTTCCCGAACCGCCCTTGCGGCGTTCGCAGCGGGTTGAGGCGGTATAGCCGTCTCGAGGACATACAGTTTCCTCTCTGCCTTAAGAACAATCTTAAGGTGTCCGTACCAGTCTGAGAAGTTTGGCCCAGCAAACTTCTCCCTTTCTGGTAGCGATCGCACATTGAAATTCGTGGTGTTCGTTGCTGCAGTAATCTACAACAATGCAAGAACAGCAAGGTCAGTATCAATGTTTAGAATCAATCCAGGACTTAAGAAAGATTCTTTTCTCACTATTTTATCTGACTGAAAAATCCATTAAACAGTCCGAAAGAGTAACGCTCTTTTAGTGAGATGGGATCCAGATTTCATACTTGGTCTCCGCGTCCCGCTCAGGCGAGATAAGATGCACAGAGAGTACAAGCACTAATTTCTGGTAGGCAATGCCTGCCAATCGCCAACCCGTGCGATTCCCCTTCATCTGGGCAATCCAGCAGACTGTGCCAACTGAGTTGGTACAACACAGTCTCTGAGATTGTATAAATCAAATGAGATTGTATAAATCAAGGGGGCGAAACCCTAATAGGTGACGCAAATAAATTTTATAGCGGAATCTAGGGTTTCAAAAGATCGAATGCAAGTACATATGATCAACTCTTGAGATTGTATAAATCAAATGAGATTCATACCAGTGCCATGAGGAAGGTGACGACTTGGAAGCAGAGATCGAAAGGGGTCTCCTCCAAAGTTGCCGCACACAAGAAGAGAGATGGCTCCTCCTTGGTGATCTTTGTGCTAGCAAAGATCTTCAAGAATCCTTGATCGAATGAAAGGGGTTAGATGTTCCTCTTGCGGCTAGGGCTCGAAAACTCTCTACCACGTTTCCGTGAAGAAGAAGTTCACCACACACGAGAGCAATTGAGAGAGGCGAGCGACGTTACAATCGTGGGAGCGTTTCCAATTTGGAAACCGCCTTCCAAAAATAGTAACTCTCTTCGTTTCATGCGTTCACCCAAGTGAACCATCAAAACTCTCCCATTGAACCAAGCGCTCACTCATGAGCCGGTTCAATTTGGTTTGGTTCAAAGACCAAATTACCCAAGCCACTTGGTCTAGATCATATTAAACCCTAAGGTTCCAGATCTAACCGTTCATCTCTTGATGCTCTTGATCTCACCGATCTAACATCAATACTCTCGATCGAAGCTTACCGATCTCAAGCCCTAATCAATCAAACATGATCAGACCAGATCTCACTTACAATCAGAGTTTAAACTTCTTTAAACTGAACCCAAACAATTCAGTCCACACGATCTGACTTAAGTAAGTCATATCATCAAATTGTGCGACCCTAAGGGTTTCCTTTAAATGTCGGTAACGATAACTTACGTTATCACGATCAGTGAGGGGTATCTATCAACACATCACTGTCTCCCAATATAAAGGAAAGAGTCTTCCAAGACTACACCCAAACCACAGCACAAGTGTGAATCCACTTCACTAGGCATACATGTTTCCTTTGCCACTTGATGTTCTTATTGGACAAGCGTGTCAAGCCTGTAGCTCCAATATGATGAGCATGATTAGATCAGATGAACATAGTCATCTAGGTATGGCCATACACTTTCTCAATCATCTCATCCAGGGGGCCCCTATAGAACATCACACTCCAAACTAGGAGACGGCAATCCTTTATCTATCACTAGTGTCCTAACCTGACTCATGATCATTATCCAAGATAGTCTATAACCATTATGTTTCAAATGATATTGAACTACCTCAAAACAATGACAATCATCATTTAGAAACACAAGTGATCTCAAGTCAGAGGAAATATGCCACTTGTTGCATATAAGGATTATTCACATTGTGACAAGCAATCGAATATCCTAGTAGGGTCTGTCCAGTACATCCAATGTACCTATGAGTCTACATCTTATTCCATGCTCGAAGCATCCTATAAGATTAGAACACATATTAGTCTCAATCATATCAAGGCTGTCTCATGTTCACCAAGATATCTCGACTAAGGACTTAACTGCATGTCAGCCAAGCTGAACAGCATTGAGACATTATTCAGAAGTATACATATGACAGCAGATAATGCAACAACATGAATAACAACCATTGCCTTTATAAACATGAAGTTTATACATGATACTGATATAATCCCAAGGCCTCAAACATTAGCCATAAGGGCATACCCCAACAGATCACTCCAGTGCATCCAATGCACCTGTATGTCTGCGTTACTGTGCCCCGCACCTAACCAGCCCATACACTAGTCTCACATGTACCAAAGCTATCCCATATCTGCTAAGGTACCTTGACTGGGGATATCTTATGAGAATGGATCCAACCAAACTCCTGGGACATTATTTATGCAACTCAATACATCAACGCAGGTAGAGAAGTCTGCATAATAACGACCATGCCTTTAAAGAGAATAATAATTCTATCAAAGTACATTTAAACAATGTCTGACCATGTCCAAACATTGGTCTATAGGGCATAAACACTAACAATCTCCCACTTGCACTAAGACCAAGGGCAACTGTTGTTTAGTCAGTTCCAATGTCTCTAGTATGACCTATTTAGCTTCCGCTGCGCCAGAGGCTATGTCAGTGGGTTTTTCCAGATTGCTATCTGTGTTTATTTTAACAAATTTGATCATCATCCTTATCCATGATCTCTAAGATCAGATGATATGCTGCAGTACATACTTGAGCACTAAGTTCCTTCACTTATGCTATGGCCCCTGTAAGAACTATACTGGACCATCAAGCACCAGGAACTAAATCAAGTTCAAATGAATGAAGCTGCTTCCTTGGCTGCCACAAGAAGCTGCAATGTACTCAGCCTTATTTGTAGAATTTTGCCACTATGGTTTTCATAATGCTCTTTCAGCACACAACACCACAACAAGGCAAAGCGCAAATCCTGGGTGTGGTCATAAGACTGGAACGAAGTATCAGTGTACCCTCGTACACAAAATTCTTCCTGTCTATCATAGATTAGACTTCAATCCTTTATACTTCCCAAGTATATATAAGGATTGCTTTCACAGCTATCCAGTGTCAAACACTAGGATCTGATTGAAACTTACTGGCTATGCTCCAAGCATTTGCCACAAATGGTCTTGTGTATATTACTCAAAACATGATCCATCCTATACACCATGTATCAGGATTTTAGACCCATGTTATTACTCTCCAGCTGTGTCATAGGACACAACATCCTCATGGGAGTCAGAACATATCTCTCTAGAAGGTATCAATATTTGGAATCATCCAATATAAACCTCTCTAGAAACTCTTGGATGAACATAGATTGACTAAAGGGCAATGACTTTCTTGGATCTCTATCTATAGATCCTCATGCCTAGGATATAGGCATCATTCCCTAGATCATTCTTCTCGAAATACATCTCAAGCCTTTTCTTCACCATGTGAAGAGCTGAGATGTCATTCCATGTGAGGAGAATATCATCAATCATCTAGAACAAGAAATACTATTAAGGTGCTCCCACTGATCTTCTTGTAAACACAGGCTCTTTTAAACATGCTTGCATAACACCATGCATATCTTTATGGCCTTGATATGAAAACCTTCTAGCTATTTACTTATAGATATCTTTTCAGACGTCCATGCAAGAAAGGCAGTTTTCATAACAACACGCCATAACTAATCATGCAATTATAATAAGCAGATTCCTAATGGACTTAAAACTCAGCTATTGGTGAAAAATTTCATCATTATCCACCCAGTGGATTTGCCTGAAATTTCTGTTCACTAGCTTGCCTTTCAAGGTAACAATGTTACCTTCCATGTCTATCTTTCTAGAAGATTTATTTACAGCCTGTGGGAATTACCCCTTTGGCAGCTCATCCAAGTCCCAGACTTGATTAGCAGACATGGAGTCCATTATGGTTCTCATGGCCCTTAGCCATTTCTTGGAATCTGATCCACCGACCGCTTCCATTTTCTCATAAGTCTTAGGTTCATCCTTGATGAAAAATTCGTCATGCCCAGCATATCGAATCGATCCAGACTTATGTGGTTCCTGTGTTACTTGAACCTCAGGTTGACTTTCAACCTGTATGTCAGATTTTGCTCTCCATCTGTGTCTAATTATATTGTGGTTGATTCTGGACCTTGTCCCAATCAAATCTACTCCCACTAGCTTCTTTTAAAAGAAATACTTTCTCAAGAGAGACAGCAGTTTGAGCAACAAATATTTTGTTCTCTTTGGGATAAAATTAGCACTCTACAGTGCACCACAAACACATACTTTTGAATCACTGCACATTACATTCCCAATTCCATTGAAGAAATGGGATATTTGCAGTTTACAACTCAAAAGCTAACTTAGACACTTTCTTATGGAGTGGCAGTACATCTGTTTGCATGGCATCATAGTAGTATATTTGCATGACTATTCAAAGATGGAACCACATCCAATGTGTTCCTTTTTCTTTCTTTGAAATTCACCACACAGTGGTGTACTAAGTAAGCTGTGAGATAACTCCACACTTCTTAGGACAGTCATCAAATTCTCCACTAATCACCTTGATCCAATCAAAGTGCTTTAATAGATCCTCCAATTTGACTCAATACTTCATTTGTGAACTTCTTGGATTTCTCCAAAGTTCTTAGGTTCGATAAGGCATACCCACACCTGATGAAGCATATAACACCTCTTAGTGCTTGTTTACATGGGTCCACATACATTGCTGTGTAATAGATCCAACAAGCCACTTACCCTTCAACCCTTTATGGTGAAGGCAGCATCTGTCACTTTGTTCCTTTGAACAAGGCTCACATTTATCATAATCCTAAAAGGATAATGATCCCAATAGTCCATTGACCTTTGGATGTGACCATTGTTCGATGTTTCAAGAGACAATGCCATAAGAGGATGTTAATTGAATCAATGGATCTGATATTGTGTTACATATAGAGCCACAAACTATTATCAACTGTATCACTTCAATAGAACATCTCAGTTATGAAGAAAAATATCATATATTATTTCAAACTAAAATCCTTTCCAAAAGGAATGATGTTCTAATACATAAGCTGATACATAATAGCAAAGTTCTAGATAAAGTCTTTAAGGCAGTGAGATGATATCAACAGCAGCATCCAATGCTTCGTCCCTGACCCGAGAGTCGATCCCATCAAGCCTCATCGTCCTACTTCTTTTGAGCTCCTGCATATGTAAAACATATGTGAGCCTCACATGCGGTACCTAGTACCCATGAATAAGAAGTAGACAAAAGACCTCGGTAACACAATACCTGAAGCGGATGGATTACATCCCTTCTTCTTTGCCATTCTCTTCTTGGCCATTAATCCTCTTCGAAATACCCATGCATTCCCAGTCTTCCGAAGTATTAGCTTCAAAGATATAGAACCATGGTCATTCTCAGATTTTGGCATACACTCTGAAGATCCAACATAACTCTCCTAATCATTGTCTATAGAGCATGGTGTGAAGAGACCTTTGAGATGTATGATAAGATCATAAATCCCCATCTCATCACACTCAACCTTGACCTCTGGGGTCATGCACTCTAAGACAAGAGCAGTGTACTGTTCGTTATCTTCACAATGTTCAGTAGTGAAATACACATTGGGCTGGGATGGAGGTCTTTCAAGAAGATGCACCTTATTCTCTTGTTCTAGTATCTTGGACAAAATCTTGAACCATTTTGTCCAATTTGTCCCATCCAGTTTGTTTTTATAAAGTTTCAATCTTAGATCAGGAGATGCCATCTACAATAAGCAAATAAGTAAAATAAGTACTATGATAAAGCATTTAACAAGGACTTTAACTTAAATGCTATGCTCCCACTATTTCCAAAAACAAGTTGAGAACTCTCAAACTCAACATAGAAATAAGTGAGTAGGATCCTAATTTCACATGAGGTCTCCGTGACTCACGAGGGTGAGTTGGGATGCACAGAGAATCCCATGCTTCCTTAGGTAGGCATGCCAGCCAATTGTGTCGTGCACAACTCCTCTTAGTTAAGACAGACTAGGCGCCATGTGTCCAGCGAGGGCTGGATACAACACAGAACCCTATCCTCTCAACAGCTGCCTCTAGTGATTCATCATGTCAGTGACATATGAAAAACTAGTCAAGTCTGGTCCTAATCGTTATGCCCAGGGCCAACGAATTCCTTGCGAAGGCATGCCCAGGTTAAAACTGGACTGGGGAAATCATTGTCACCTCACACCTTCTAAAGATAAGTGGGTGTGTCCCACGAGGGTGGGAAACAGTTCACAACACCATCGATCGATAGCTTGATGAGGGCTACGCGTTAGAAGGCTATTGACTTGATATTGTATTGAGAGTTTTACATGTTGATTTTATTCTTTTCTAGCATGCAGTTTTCCTATGGTTATGGCAGCAAAGGAAGAACATCACAGGCATGCTATGGACAGAATAATAAACCATCACAGGCATGCTAGTTTGGTCGATATGGTCATAGCCCTTTTCATACATATAACTTGTCACGAGCCATGTGACATGTTATCATGCATCCAAGGGTTGCGAGTCCCTTTAGTAGATCAGCCCATGCCAGAAGCCGAAAGCAAGCATCCCTTCCTCCAACCGCAAATCCATCACCACGCTTCCAAAGCTGGTGCCACTCTGAAATCGGTTGAAGAAGACACCTTGTTGTCTTTGATGAACCTTAACCTATCTTATGTAAACAATTCTACATCTATTCTAATGAAAGATGAAAATTTTACATCAAGAAGGGGGAGAACCACACGCAGGTGGTAGAAAGATTTTACAAGCATTCATCACAGGTGGAAACATGCTTCCACATCACAACATAAGAGGGCACTTGCTATGACCATATCAACCCATGGAAGAGACAAGTGGCGCATATATAAAATTTGAAAAACCGGAATAATGAAATTTTATCCCCTTATGCGCCAACTCCATCCAAAGCACTCTCTCAATCAAATTTATGCTAAAATTGGGATCAAGTTTCATGATGATTTCATGGACCCTATCGGCTGGCAATTTTGTCAGATCAAGAGACCCGGCCAGTCCGAAGACACAATGCCCATCCTACTTGACAAAACTATGTGCGCCTTTGGTCTTAAATCCATCATAAACACAATCCAAATTTCGGCCATAAAAATGATAAAAGAAGTTTGGATGAAAGACGCTTTCTATGTGAAACGCGCATGGATAGAAGAAAAATTTTCCAAAAATTTTTCACACAAGCAAACGTACACCTTGTGTTTCTCGCAAGTAACTCTGATACCACTGTTAGGGAATACCGGGTGTAATTTAAAATTTTGCAGTCCCAGGACGCAGTGGAAGAATCATTACACCCGAAACATATTCCATTCCCAAGGATCCATGCGAGAGAGAAGACACAAGGATGTGCTAGAGATGTACCTCTTTTGCTTATCTGGTTGTCGAAGCCATGTTGAAGGCACCCAAGTGTTCGCCCTCTACAAGTATCCACGCATCGACTCCTTGATCGTTGCTCCCTTCCACGCTTGGTGCTAGCCTCGGGAAGAGAATCAAGCCTTAGGGTTCCTTCACTTCTCTTGCACCACCTCCAAGATGAAAACGCCAAGAAGAGATGAGGAGGAAGATGATGTGCCAAGTGCTTCCTTCTTCTTCTTTGCCTGCGCCACCTTCAAGCAAGGTGCGCCTATGGCCAAGGAATGGAGAGGGCTTGTGGCAAGGAGATGCCACCAAACACTAAGAGTCCTTGCGCCAAGAAGAGAGGGAGAAGAAGAAGAACTTGCGGCTATGGAAGAAGATTGCGCTCCTTGATGAAGAAGGAGAGCTCCAAGCTCTCAAGTTGTCGCCACCTTAAGCCTCCACGCCTCCTTGTGTATGAGACCTCACGTCATCAAGGAAGGGAACCCAAGAGGAGGCGACAAAGGGTCCTATAAATAGGAGTAGAGGCGGTTTGGGCAAAGGCTAGGATCATGCCAAGTGTATGGCTAGGATGAGGTGTCTTGAGGCAGGGAAAGTCTCTAAGACTTTACCATAAACCTCATTAAACCTATCCATAAATGTCCAAGCACTATATCAACCCAAGACATGCCTCAAATGCATTCTTACCATCAAAGGAGAAGAGGCTAGGCGCAACATGCAAGAGGAATTCGGCTAGGGTGGTGTCTTGGGAGAAACTAGGGTTTGAGGCATGGTAAGACATTACCATATACCTCTTCCCTATATCCATATGCGCCTAGGAACTTCCCATAAAAGTTCTCAAGCCATATCAGCCCCAAGACTTGCCTTAGAGGCAAGTATTCCATCCAAGGAAGAGGGGCTAGGCGCCCTTTACTTCCATAATGAAGCAAAGGCACCTCCCTCACCCCATTATGCCCCTAGGCGCCAATGGGGTGAGATTTCTCCCCATTATACCCTTTTAAGCCAATTCCCTCTTCATGACAACTAATTATTGGGCCTCATTGGATAATGAGCTAACCCAAACTTTATGGCATGGGTTGATTAAGCCATTGGATCAAATCCAATGCAACCCTAATCCAAATGTGACCAATTAAGGTCAATTTCGGGTCAACCTGCCAAAAATGAAGTTTGGCTCCAATAACTTTCTTCCAACTCATCAGGCCCATTGGCGCTGATGAAATCTTCCAAATTGATCCAAGTTATCCAATAACTTGATCATAAGGCTTCTGATTAAAGCAACGTCAAGAGTCTTTTGCGTGTAACCCCGTAGGATCCATATGACGATGGCAATGATGTAAACATCATAAGTAGTAAGGGGTATCTAGCAACACATCACTACTACCCATGTCATAGGACTTAAGTCATTATGGCAACAACTCCTAACAAGCAACGAGGATTCCCATTGCATTATAGATCCCTTTGCCTAAACTGATATCCTGCCATTGGTTAGTCTCAAGTTTATCAATCCAATGCATTGGTTATGACTCAACAAGTGTGGCCACACATTCCTGTCATGCACCAATAAGGTGGGGCGCCCCCGAGTGGATATCATGCTTCCAATAAGGAAGGGGCAAATCCTACTATTGGTCATCCATGTCTCTACATGACTTATGACATGCCCAATGATAGTCGTTTTGGTCTCCCAATTACGGAGAGACGTAAGATTATATCAAAGCCTACCCATCATCAAATCTAGACATGAATACCTCAAGTCTAAGGATCAGTGCAGACCTCTTGCATGTGAGATTTACTTGTTGACTAGACAAGTCAATCCTCACGATGGATCACTCCAGTGCATTCAATGCACCTGTATGTCTGCGTTACTGTACCCCGCACCTAACCAGCCCATACACCAGTCTCACATGTACCAAAGTTGTCCTATATCTGCTAAGGTACCTTGACTAGGGATATCTTATGAGAATGGATCCAACCAAACTTCTGGGACATTATTTATGCAACTCAATACATCAACACAGGTAGAGAAGTCTGCATAATAACGACCATGCCTTTAAAGAGAATAATAATTCTATCAAAGTACATTTAAACAATGCCCGACAATGTCCAAACATTGGTCTGCAGGGCATAAACACCAACAGTTAGGTTGTATCAAAGCATGTCCCTAACCATATAGAATGGCCAATGACCTCAAGTCAAGGGATCAATGCATCTTCTATCACTTGTGAGGATAACTCGTGACACCAAGTCATTGCCTCACAGCGGGTCGATCCAGTATATCCACCACTGATATACCCATATATCTGCATTAGCACCTCGTGCCTAACCAGCCCATATACCAGTCTTACAAGTACTAGAGTTGTCCCATATCCACTCTGGTACATCGACTGGGGATGATCATTTGAGCACAGATCCAATCTGTCTCCAGGGACATTATCATATAAGTACATAATCACAGATATAGACAAACATTGATAATGACAATGCCAGAATGATATATATAAATATCAAAGTCAGGTAGTACAATAATGGACCAAAACTAGGTCCTAGGGCATATACACCAACATATTTTCCTAAAACTCCTTTCTTGTTGATTTTTGATCTTCTGAAATTATGGTATTTTGTAATTCCTTCACCATGCTAGCTTAAACTTATTTTGGGACATGGGGGAGTAATTCCCTTTGATTTTCTTAATGACTAGATAATCTTTTACTTTCATCATGATTATTCTACTTTGATAATTTTACCTATGTGATTATTGCTCTAAGATTCTCCTTAGTTTGCTTTTTGTCATCATGATTTAGAGTTTTCGCAATAAGGACCGAAAGGAGATTTGCTTGAGAACTTGGAACCCTAAAATTGATTAATAGGAACTCACCGTAGGAAACTAGATTAAGTTCTTATTTCTTTATTTTAGTAAGTTAAATTGTCATGATGATATTAATGAACTTAGGATTGAGTTATTGTGTCAAATGTGGAGATGTTGCACAAAAGTGAGGATCAGAACGTTGGAGAACCATAGGTAAAATGTGTGTTGAGTCTCGGATGCACGAAAGTGATCCTCGAGATTCCACTCGAGGCAATCAACTTAGAACTCGGATGCACGAAAGTGATCTTTGAGTTCTTTGATTGATGATTTACTTATCTTCAGCTTGGGATGAATCTTGCGCGAAAGTGAAGATTTATCTCTGCATGGTTATCTGCACGAAAGTGAGATAATCCCTTTTTGACGTAAATTGAGTCTTCATCATGTTAGAATTCGATTGATGAACATCTTTATATATCTAGTCGTGGAATTCCAAGAGAATGAAACCATAGTCGCAATTTCTCTCTGACATTATTCTCCCACGTGTTTTCGCTCTCTACTTCCCTTTCTCTTTTTCGATTGCCTAGATAGGAAGAAATCAATTATTCAGTACTTGACAGCATAGGTCTCTCTGGGGATCGATATTTACTTTATTACTTCGAGTATTCGTGCACTTGCGGACACTACAAGTTAGGGACAACAAGTTTTTGGAGCCGTGCCAGGGAGTGACAATAGCCCTGTACGCCAATACCTTTGGTCGCGACACCTGAAACGAGTCTACCTACTTGTATTTAAAAGTGTGTCCTTTCGGATCACATCAGGCCGTAATTTGGCGCTGAGAATCTGCGGTCTTTTCCGACGATCTGGTCACGGCCTGGCCGTGTTCTTTGTCACGGTCGTGATCGCCAAGGCCGCATTCCACTGAACTCGTCACGGGGGTTGTCACGGGCATGTTGAGGGTCGTGCTTGTGTTCGCGTCCTTCTTCTACCGTGTCACGGCCGTGCTCTCCATCACGGCCCGGCCGTGTCTGGGTCGGTTTGGTCTTGCAGCGCCGAACACGGTTGTGGGAACGGGCATGCAGGTGGGCTGCGTGCTCGTCACGGGCGTGGCCACCGTCACGGCCTGGCCCTGTCGAGGTCTAGAGAGCTCTGGACGGGCTGAATTCCTCAAGTCCTGGGGAGTCTCCCCAAATGCCTTCTAGAGGGGTTGGGCTGCCCTCATGCATCTACATAGGCCCATCAATGCGGATTGCTACTGCATCACCGGCGGAAAGGAGCAATAGGTATGTGCATGGTAGATTTTCATGCTCCAATCTTTCGTCTAGGGGCCATGGCAGCAGCAGTAGTTGAAAGTCGATATGAAGGGTGAGCAGCAGCAGGAATCGTACCAAAATTTGTCATGAGTTGAGGCGAGATGAAATCCTAGTAGACGACGAGCAGATCTGTTTCAAGTATATGAATAATTGATGAATCACGTTAATAGTAGCAGTGGAGCTGATCAATAGTAGAAGTCTCGGCAGATGATTTCAGATGATTTCAGTAGGAGATCAAAAGTTCTTGGAATTAGTGAAGAGAAGACAATGCCTCTTCCTGAGTCACTGGTGGTCATGATGATATTAGCGGCAGGCGCTAGGTGGTCAGTGATCATGAAGATGTCAGCAATTACCGCAAAATAGTCCCCATGGCAGAGCAAGCAAATTGATAGGTGAAATCAAAGAGAATAGCAGCTAGATGGAAATGTGAACCTAGATTCGCTGAGATCTAGAGGCAGAGGAAATCTGGAGATGGAAATCAGGCCCTCAGCAAACCTAACAGCATGATAAAAATGATATCCTATAATAGCCAAGAGATCTGAAAGAAACTGAAGAAGGAAGGCTCTCGGCAGTAATTCTGTAGCGCAAAGAAGGTCTAGCAGCAAGGTATTTCCAGCTCTCGATAGATGTAGTCCAAGAAGGAGAACAATAGAAGTTGAAATCAAAGAAGAGGACTCCTCCTCAGTCACCGGCGGTCGGGAACAGAGAAGGACGAACCAGAATAGAATTTGTGAAATAACAAAGATCCATGAAGAAGGAATTATTCTTGAGCAGTTCGTTATATAGAGCAATAGACCCAGCAATCGGAAACGAGGAAGGCGTTAATAGCTTGATTAGTGAACTGATGATAGCTTGAATCTCCCGCTGCAGCAGTGTAATGACATTGAAGATGCAGCAGCGGGATAGAGATCGTCGTAGTATTAACTCTTGGAAAACCGAAAAATGGCGAACTGCTTCGCTAGAAGGTTGCAGACGTTGAAGGATTTAGGTCATTTCATCTGCAGATTTGGAAGGGCGGCACTGAGTCAATTCTAGGGCAAAGAGGCGCTGCTTTCCGTTGAAGCTGGAGAAGTAATGGCAGAGGAAATTAGTGGCTGTAGAGATTGGATTGAAGACAAGGGCGGCGGAAGTTTTCCGTGCGGATTGAAGAAGGCTGGCACCGATTCGAGGGGCTGGAAATGGCGAAAGAGAGGAGGCGCTGGCTTTCGGTTGAATCTGGAGGAAAGCCGCGCTTCGATGACCAGATTGGATAGGGCGGCGGACGTTTTTCGTGGAAGCTGATGGTGATGTCGAGTGGGATTGGAGGGCGACGACAATTGCAGAAGATTAAGCGGCGGTGACGGCAGAAGTCGGTGGTAGTGTGATTATTGCAGAAGTCAATAAATCTCCGATTTGGAGTGGCCGATTTCAATGGAAGGTAACGGCAATTTCAGTGATGGAAGAATGGCAGTGTTGGCTGGAAATGGTGGAAGACGGGCAGCGTGGCATGGACAAGAAACGGCACCAACGGCGGAAGATGGGCACTGTAGACTGAAAATCCTTAACCGTAATTTCACCTTGTTGACCTGTTGACCATGTAGCATTGGGCTTAAGTGGTGAGATTATGGCTTTAATAAACATTACAGCCATGCTCGTAATCGTGGTGCCACCAAGCGGAAGTTCATTTTTTCGAGTGCAATTGGAATTACGGCCAAAGCCGTTAACATCATGTTAGAGTTTTTTTTTTTTTTTTTAATGATTACGACTAGACCCGTAATCTTAATCTCAACCGATAAAATAACACACATAAGAAAAAAAAATTGAAAATTAAAGATTTAAAGCACTTGGGTTGCCTCCCAAGAACCGCTAGTTTATTGTCGTTGGCTGACAGTAGTGTGATTCATAATTTAGAATAAATAAGTCAGCACCAAGGAATTCATACCTGAAATTGTCAAACAGTGATTTCAGGTATACGATTTTTTTAATAGTTACTTGGGGTGCTTCCATATGTAGGTTGTCAGATTTTTATCATTCTTGAATTTATTTGTTCTTCTAGAATCAAGGACATTCACAAAAGATTGAGTTTCTTCATTGTTCTTCTCGTCCTTCTCAGTTTGACTAGAACATCCTCTAAAATTTCCACCGGCTTTTACACAAAATGATCAGCAAGTTATAATAAGATGCCATATCTTCAAAGACTTCTGTGACTTAAAATGTTGGATAGTGAATATTTCAGAAAGTCTATGCCAAGGCAGAGTTACGGAAACTAAAGGAAAACTAAGTTACTAAAAAAAGTAAGAAAAGAAAAAAAATAAATAGGATAAAGTCTAGTCTACCAATTCTTAAATCACTTCGATATTAGTTGCCTATCCCCAGCAATAGCACCAAAACTTGATGTGTACTTTACGGTACTACTAACTGCAAGAGTGACGGTTTTGTCGTCGTAGTACTTAAGATGTCGATCCCACAGGGGCAGTGATCAAATACCGAGTAATTATGAATCAATTGCTAGACAATCGGGTGAATATTCTTGGGTTCTCTGAAAATAAATGAAAATACAACTAAATACAAATGCTAGCCGAATCAAACAAGTGAAAGTATTGGATAGAAAACAAGGTTTAGAGACATCAGAATTTTGAGTTCATCTCGTTGATGGATCTTAAACTCAAATAAGACAATTATCATAACAATGCAATGTTAAAAGTATTCAATGAAATATCTAATAGTATAGATTACCCTCTTTCGACGGCAAAATCTGATATCAATCTAGATCGATGTCCTACTTTCGTGGCTAACTGGACCTAGATTGATCCATTGGGTTCAAAGATATTATATAGTTCCTCACACAAATCTGGCCCTAATTCTTGACCTCTCAAAGCATGTTCGATAAGGCAGATCTAGCGTCGCAATTCATCTTTCGGTCCTTCTTGCGGCGCCTAAGAAAAGTAATTGTGTGATCAAGACAAAACTAGCAGTAAAATAGCATAGGTCGAATAAACATGAAATAAGATTACATTAGCTATAAGAAAACAAGTTTGAAAACAAGATCCAAACAACTCAAATACACTCTTGTTCCGATAAAGAAGATTATGCTATCATGGCATCGATTCAGTGCAAATCCCTAAAGAAATAGAAGAAACTAAAGAGAAGATAGAAGAAAGAGGAAGCAAACTCTTCTGCAGAAGTGTTGCAACATTCCTTCAAGTCTTATAGAATGATATACCATTCCTTCCTCCTCCCTTGTTGTCGCCAAGAACTTCCCTTTGCAAAATTCACTAGCCCCCCTTGGGCCCAATTGGGTGCTGCATTCTTCAGCGCATTTGGCCCCTTTTATGATTTCAAAAGTGCCCTTTGAGTTACCACCATTATAGCCCTTTTAATCAGCTAAGGTTTGACACCAAGAACGTCCAAAATGGAGCTATAACAAGAGAGTTATGGCTAATTTAAGTTTAGGCTGCGCAGAGGAGATTACGGGCGTAATGAAGATTACGGGCATGGATGTAATGCCGACGTCGATGCTCTTCAACTCTTGAAACATTGATACGCTTAAGGGCCATTAAAAGCTCATCGTAATAACACAAAAAAATCCCAAATCGAAGTTGTAACGGAAAAGTTATGACCGATTTAATGCCCGCCTTTAATGCTCTTAATGCCATTACGGGTGTAATGGGATTATGGGCATGGCTGTAATTTCAGTGGAGAACTCCGTTTCATGTGAAATTTTGCGGGTGAGTTGACCTTTGACTTGACTTGAATTCCAGCCATAGTATGATATCAAAGGTCGCCGAGGTGAAGATTACGGGCATGGTGAAATTAAGGCTATAACCGTAATGTCTTTTGTTGATGTTTTCGTCTTCTGAATGGCTTCTTTTGAGAAAATTAAGGGCGCACCTTCGGAATATGATTATGCTTGAATGAAAATGGGTTTCTTGGGAATTCAAACTGGAAATTACGGCCACAATGCGATTATGGCCTCGACCGTAATTCTGAAAATTAGCCCCATTTGAAGCCAAACTTCTCGTCAAGGTTTTTGATCCACTCGGAGACGTAAATATACCTCCAAATAGCTCCAAAAATGAGTGAATTATCCTGTATTCATCAAACATGACAAGAAGTGAAGCTTCTTTAGAAAATCAATGAAATAAGCTAGAAAGAGATGTATAATTATGAAAATATGTCTCGATTCACAAGTAAATATAGGTCTAAAACACTATAAAAATACGGGACATCATTCACCAGGATGTGAAGTATTCTATTCGTTTCTGCAAAAATTGTCTTCGATGGAATCACGGCTGAACACCAAGATCTTGGGCTGGCCATGAAGTGTTCTGTGTAGTTTCATACTTGCATGCGAATCACGGGTGAACCCTGGTGTGTTCACCTGGCCGTGATTTTCAAGTGAACTCTGATTGATCTCAAATTTGCTGTGTAGACTCGTCTCCTCATTAGAAATTACTCAGGACTTTAAAATCTCTGAAAGACTCCAAAAATAAGTGATCTTACCTAAAATTGTACAAAGACAAGAAAAAGTGAAGATTCTGAAGCAAACAAGCAAATAAGTCTAAACAGAGCATAAAAATATTGAAATTGGCCTAGTTTTGAGATAAGATATTACTAGAAATCACTATCAAAATACAAGGCATTAAGAGCCAGCCCTTGTAATCCTTAAGGAATAAATAAAATCTAGATGTTTATTAAGAGGTGAAAATTAAAAGCAATTAATTTTCAACAGAAAATACAGGGCATAAAGTTTTTGAAAACAAATTTTCATGAGATGGGGCTGCACATGTAGAATACAACTATGGGCCTCATAAGTTCCCTCTAATACCACTATTGGGAATCCCCGGACTGTATAAAAATTTATAACGCAGCGGAAGACAGTACGAAACAAAATTCCAACCAAAGCCAGGATCTACTTTCGAGAGAAAGCCATAGGATGTGAACAGCATTATATCTTTCTTGCACATGTCCTAGAGTATTGCTGGTGATGTAAACGATCAAGTGCACATCCTCTACAGTCACACACACGGACGGCCTCGAGACTCCTCTGCTCTACGCATGTGCTAGCTTTGGGAGAGGAGATCCACGCTAATGGAGTATATCACCTTGCTTGCTTGCGCCAATACTGAAAATTGTGCCAAGCAGCTGCCCACTTCAAGTTGCACCAATAAGTGTGCTATCCTCTTCTTCCAGATGTGCCACCAAAGCTTCAAGGAAAAAAAGGAGAGGCCCTCAAGGTTCTCCATGCGCCAAGAGAAAGTTTCTACCCACCTTGATTGAAGGTGGCAACAACTTGATGTAGGCGCCAAGAAGGAAGAGGGGCGGCGACTATGAGTGGAGGAAAGGAGATGGGCGGCTAGGGTTTAAAGCTGTAGGTGACAATGCTCTGTATTATGTGGCCTAGCCCTCACATATATATAGATTTTAGTTGTCGGCCCTGTCCACTCAAGCCGCAATATAATTATTCAATATATTACTTTTGCGCTTAAGTTATGGGCCCCACAGTTACGCTAAATTCCATCACAAAAGTGCTCCGAATAAATCTGTCACAAAATTCGAGTTTTGACCATCGATTATACCTAGTCTATCGATGTCACCCAAGGTTACCCAATGAGTCAACCAAGGTTATAGCATAATAGAAAATCTAAATAGACCATCTCCAAACTCAACAATACTCCCAAACAGATCCGAATCATCCATAGATTCGATTTGAGGCTATCCGATCAATACGGAGTCTCTAGCATCCAGGTATGCAACCCTGTAGGTTTTTTAGATGTTGGCAGTGATGACTATATCATCACAAGCAATGAGTGGCACCTAGTGATGCCTTGCATTTTGATAGTGATTTCTAGTACTATTTTATCTCACTATATCATCACAAGCAATGAGTGGCACCTAGTGATGCCTTGCATTTTGATAGTGATTTCTAGTACTATTTTATCTCAAATCTAAGCTAATTTTGATGTTTTTATGCTCAATTTTGACTTACTTACTTGTTTGCTTTAGAGTCTTGACTTTCCCTCATGTTTATGAAATTTCAGGTAAAATCATTCATTTTTGGAGCTTTTTTGGAGATTCTAAAGTCATAGAGTCATTTCTTATGCGGAGACGAGTTTACACAGCAAATTTGGGATCAATCAGATTTATTTGAAAATCACGGCCAGGTGAACACATCGGGCTTCACCCATGATTCGCATGGATGTCTCGGATTTCATAGAACACTTCACAGCCAACCCAAGATTTTGGTGTTCGGCCGTGATTTCATCGAGGACAAATTTTTCGGAAATGAATAGAACACTTCACTGCTAGACGAACATGAAGGTGTTCGTCCGTGATTCTTATTTCGCTAATCTCCATAGAATACTTCATAGTTGGGTGAACGCGCACGTGTTCACCTGTGATCGCGATTAAGATTCCGAGTCCCTCTCTGTTTTCTCTCGATTTGAGGCAGAGGAAAATTCCAAAAAAGGCAAGAAAATATATTTCAGGAAGCTAAGAGGGAGGAGAATCAAAGGAGTATAAAAGCCCTCTTTCTTGTTGCCTAATGAGTGAGCAATCGACGCACGAAACGGCTAGGGCGAATGGAACAGACGACAAAGCTTTCGGAGGCGATTTTGAAGAGATTTAGTGACAGATATTCACGATTTCTGAAGAATATGTTCGATTCCTCTTCTCCTTCCTCTCCTTTATGTTTGCTTGTAATTTTCGTGATCTATTGGAAAGATTTGTGCGATTTTCCATGGATCTTGTAGAGTAAAACCCTATTCGGGACTCGGTTGAAGCCCATTGATGTTTTCTATCACGTGATTTGAACCTATTTTGTTTTTTTGAGGATCAAATGAGCATATTTTACTTAGTTGTTGCTATTTCATGATATTGCTTTGGCCACATAGTATTGTGTGTTAGTCAACACGATCCTGACTGCAAGGTGGATCGTGTTGGCGGATCCCCTAAGTAGAACTTGTGAACTTCTAACATAAAGGTAGTTAGGGTTCGCACGAGGGTAACATAATCTTTCATAGAACCCAATGGATTTATCTAAAACAATTTACCATAAGAGTAGGAGATTGTTTTAGGTAGGTAATAAGTTGTACTAACTACAAGGGGGCAACCTGTACTAGAGGAAAGATTCTTTTTGCAATATTATGAACTCTTATAATATATAAGTTTTAGTTCTAATAGATTCATCAACATGGTGGATACTGAAGTCCCAATGCCTCTCCTATTGACATCTCTCATTTAGTTGCGATCGATTTCTTATGCTTACTTACTATTTTCAAAACCACAATTTGAACCATTTAGCTTCTAAAACTCAGATCTTCTAGTAGTTAACCTTGCTCCCTATGGGATCGATAATCTTTTATATTACTATGACATTACTGTGCACTTACGGTACATGTCAAGTTTTTGGTGCCGTTGCCGGAGAGCAACGGTTAATATTAGTGCATTTCTAAGAATTAGTAGCCTGAGCTTTGTTTATTTCTATTTCTTTACTGCTATCTGTTTTGGTTTCTTCTATTACTTTTCTTAAGCTTTACCATTGCGTTTGATATCTTTCTATGCAAAGAAGCTTGATTATATATGACTTTTTTGAGATAGACCTTGAGATAGAAAAGACATTCAGAAGAAAAAGAAAACTCAAGCAGCTCCAGGGAAAACAAAATCAAAATCAAATGGAGCATATTTCATTGAATATAGACAATGGTCAAGCGCCCCAAGCTGTAGGGAACAACAATAACTGAACATTGAGGGATTATGCTGCTCACTCTATCCAAGGACTACAGTCAGGTATTTCTAGGCCGAACGTAGAGGCTAACAATTTTGAGATCAAACCGGCTCTACTCTCTATTGTTCAACAGCATCAATTTAGTGGTTCTCCTCTTGAGGACCCCAACATGCATCTTGCTATTTTTTTTAGAATATTGTGACACATTAAAAATTAACAGTGTTTCTACTGATGCCATCAGGTTGAGACTGTTCCCTTTTTCTCTAAAGGATAGAGCAAGAGCGTGGCTGCATACAATACCTTCAGCTTCCATAAGAACATGGGGAGAATTGTCACAAGCCTTCCTTTCCAAGTACTTTCCTCCTTCCAAGATGATTCAACTAAGGAATCAAACCACTAGTTTTATGCAGAAGGATGGAAAATCCTTGTATGAGACTTGGGACAGATTCAAAGAGTTGCAGAGAATGTGCCCACATCATGGCATAGAGACTTGGGTTTTAGTTCATACATTTTACAATGGACTGAACGATAACACAAGGCTCACAGTTGATGTTGCAGCTAGAGGAGCTTTAATAAATAGAGGAGTTAAAGATGCCATGAACCTCTTGGAAGATATGGTAATGAATCACCATCAATGGTCTTCAGAACGAGGTACACCTTCTAGGCAATCAGGTAAACTTGAACTTGACACTTTAACTTCTATTGCTGCCAAGGTAGATACCTTAACTAGGACGATTGATTCTTTATCAGTAAATTTTGTTGATGCTAATTCCTCATCTTGTGAGATATGTGGGGTCATAGGTCATGTAGGTGTAGAATGCCAGTTGGGGAACAGTCAATTGGTCTAGAATCATCCTGAACATATCCATGCAGTTGGAAATATCAATCCCATGAACAATCCTTATTCCAACACCTATAACCTAGGATGACGCAACCACCTAAATTTCTGATACTGGACTACCCAACCAGTGCAACCAGGACAAGCACCATAAGGACAGCCGCCACAAGGAAATTACAAGCAGCCTCCAAGATTCCAAACTAGGAGTTATAATCCACTACAAAAATCAAATATGGAGTCTTTACTTGAATCCTTTATGCCAAACCAGAACAAACAAATTGAAGGACTAACTGAGGCCATGAAGCATATGACATCAAGGATGGATTCCTTAGCAGCCCACAACAAGATGCTCAAAAATCAGCTAGCCCAAGAAGCTAGCTCATCCACCAGGGCTGTAGGGAAGCTTCCATCACAACTTGAAGTGAACCCGAGGAAGCATTGCAATGCAATCTCCATTCGAAGTGGCAAACAACTTGAAGACCCCAAGATGCCGAGTGATGACAGACAACAAGATGCAATACCAGAAACATGAGAGCTGAACCAAGAGAATGAAAGTCCCCTAAATCTAAGGGGGGCGAAAACCCTAGATAGGCGCATATAAAACTTTTGCAGCGGAAAGAAGGGTTTCAACAGGATCGGTGCATGAGATATGATCAACTATATTCGATTGCAAATATAAGTGAAGAGAAATACCATCGCCATTGCTTTGGATGGCGCCTTGGATGAAGAGAGTGAATGGGATCTCCTCCAAAGGATGCGCACACAAGAAGATGTCGCCTACTCCTTGTTGATCCTTGTGCTAGCAAGGTTCTTCAAGGGTGCTTGTCGTATGGAAGGGATGAGATGATCTTCTTACGGCTAAAGGGGGAAAGCTCTCTATCTCCTTTGCGTGAAGAACCACTTCACCACACGAGAAGAATATGAGAGGAGAAGATGGGCGAGCAACGTTACAACGTGGGAGCGTTTTCCATTTGGAAAACCGACTTCCAAATATAGTAAGTCCTCAATGTTTCATGCGTTCACACCTTGTGAACCATCGAAACTTTCTTTCTCCCATTGAACCAAGCGTTCACCTAGTGAACCGGTTCTCATTATTCGGTTACTTGTATTTGGTTCAAGGACCAAATTAAACCAAGCCTAGGTTAAGATCTTATCAAACCAAATGGCTTAAGATCTAACCATTCATCTCATGATGCTCTTGATCTCATTGATCTAGCATCAATTCTCTCGATCGAAGCTTACCGATCTCAAGCCCTAATCAATCAAACATGATCAGACCAGATCTCACTTACAATCAGAGTTTAAACACCTTTAAACTGAACCAAAACAATTCAGTCCACACGATCTGACATAAGTAAGCCATATCATCAAATTGTGCGACCCTAAGGGTTTCCTTTAAATGTCGGTAACGATAACTTTCGTTATCACGATCAGTGAGGGGTATCTAGCAACACATCACTATCTCCCGATATAAAGGAAAGAGTCTTCCAAGACTACACCCAAACCACAGCACAAGTGTGAATCCATTTCACAAGGCATACATGCTTCCTTTGCCACTGGATGTTCTTTATTGGACAAGCGTGTCAAGCCTGTAACTCCAATATGATGAGAATGATTAGATCAGATGAACATAGTCATCTGGGTATGGCCATACACTTTCTCAATCATCTCATCCAGGGGGCCCCTTTAGAACATCACACTCCAAACAAGGAGACGGCAATCCTATGTCTATCACTAATGCCCTAACATGATTCACGTTCATTATCCAAGATAGTCTATAACCATTATGTTTCAAATGATATCGAACTACCTCAAAACAATGACAATCATCATTTAGAAACACAAGTGATCTCAAGTCAGAGGACATATGCCACTTGTTTGCATACAAGGATTATTCACATTGTGACAAACAATTGAATATCCTAGTAGGGTCTATCCAGTACATCCAATGTACCCATGAGTCTACATCTTATTCCATGCTCGAAGCATCCTATAAGATTAGAACATATATTAGTCTCAATCATATCAAGGTTGTCTCATGTTCACCAAGATATCTCGACTAAGGACTATACTGCATGTCAGCTAAGCTGAACATCATTGAGACATTATTCAAAAGTATACATATTGCAGCAGATGATGTAACAACCTGAATAACAACCATTGCCTTTATAAACATAGAGTTTATACATGATACTGATACAATCCCGAGGCCTCAAACATTAGCCTTAAGGGCATACCCCAACAGAGAACACACCGGTTGTGCCCGAACCAATTAAAGAAGAACAACCCTCTGTGGGGCCACCTGCTTACAAACCTCCGATCTCTTTTCGACAGAGATTAGTCAAGCCCAAACTAGACAAACAATTTGGTAAGTTTCTTGAAGTTATTAAGAAACTTTATATTAACATACCTTTTGTTGATGCCCTCTCGCAAATGTCGACCGACACCAAATTTCTGAAGGACATCTTGTCCAACAAGAGGAAGTTGGAAGAATAAGGGATAGTTACACTTACTGAGGAGTGCAGCAAGATTATACAAAACAAGTTGCCCTAGAAACTCAAGGACCCCGGCAGTTTTTCCATACCGTGCTAGATTGGAGAGATGATATTCCAGCGGGCTCTATGTGATTTGAGGGCGAGCGTCAACCTTATGCCTCTCTCTTTATGCAAAAAGCTGGATCTAGGATATTTGAAGGCAACAAACATTTCTTTGCAGCTGGCAGATAGATCAGTTCACCGTCCCGTGGGTATTATTGAAGATGTACCAATCAAAGTGGGAGACTACTTTGTGCTAGCTAATTTTGTTATCTTAGAGATAGATGAGGATGACAGACTCCCTATCATTCTTGGGAGACCTTTTCTAGCTATAGCCGGTGTTGTCATCGATATCAAAAATGGGAAACTGGATTTGAACATCGGTGACAATGTTATACAATTTGACTTATCAGATTCTTTGAAAAAACCTTCTCTTGCACATACTTGTTACAGTGTGGACATCATTGAGAAAGCTGTGCAGCACATTGAACCTTACAACAGAGAGGTAGACCCACTTGAGTTGAGTATAATTAATGTTGAGGAGCAAGACATTGAGCGGTGAGCTAATGTTGTCTGCAAGTGCACGGTAACATCGAAGTAATAAAAATATCGATCCCACATGCACCAATGACCATGTATTAACTTTACTTAGGATTGATAGCTAGACAGATCTGAAAAGGGTTGGATTTTGTCTAAACTAAGGTGTATGGATAGCAAAACACGCTACAGAAGTAATCAAATTTATGGAAATTCAGGATATTGGGTTCACCACTCTATGTTTCATGACTTTTCTAATTAAGAACATCTTAAGAAGGATTTACTGTGTTGAACGGGATTTATCTGCGCGTACAGATTACCCCCTCTTAGCAGTACAATCCGATGTCTATCCAAATTAATCCCCTACTCTCGTGGTTATTAACTTGAGATAGACCCAATGGGTCCTTGATAAATCTATAAAATCCCTCAAGTCTATTCGAACTACTCTTGTGATCGAATTAACCTGTCCAAAATTATAGATCCGACGTCACAATTCACCAATCAGTACTTCTTGTGACGCCTAAGACATGCAAATCATGGCTAGTAATTAACACAACAATAATTGAATCTAATACAAGCAAATTACTTCATAAAAAAGATAGTAAACAATCAAGTCATGAAAACGCAGAGGGTTACTCCCTCAATCGTGAATAAAAAGTTTACGCTAGCATGGTATCCATGTTCACAGTATAAAAATCCATGTTTGATAACAAAATTGGCAAATAAAATATGAAATCAACTAGGAGGAAGAAATTCAAGGCTTCCTGATGAAGACCAATCCGTCAGGAAAATAAGGATTTTCTGGAAAAAATGTCGTTCGCCGCCTTCCGCCCTAATTTTCACCCCTTTGTCGATTTCGTCATCAAAATTTCCCTAAAAAGTCCCAATAATTTGTCCAAAGCTCCCATATATAGTTCTCCATCCTTAGAATAGGTTTTCCCCAAATTTCGATGCGAAAAGGAATCAAATCGAGTGAGAAATCAAGTGAAAATCAGGTTTGGTGGATAAAATCACGGCCGTGATTATAATCACGGCACAACCCATGATTCCTACTGTGTATTTTGGAAGAAAGTTACAGTTGTGAAAATAATCACAACACACCCGTGAAAACTCTCTACAAAAAATCATCATAAGATTACGGCTGTGAAAATAATCACAGCAATCACGACACGCCCGTGAAACTCTCTATGGAAAATCTTCATAAGATCACGGCCGTGAAAATAATCACAGTAGGGCCGTGATTCTTTCTGTGAACTTTTAGAATTTTGCACCAAATAAAACTACGGCCATGATTTTAATCACGTTCCCTTCATATCACGGACGTAATTATAATCACAGCAGGCCATGATTCTTCTCAAAAGCCCTGTTTTGTCTGAAAATTGATGGGCAGCTTTATCTCGATGTCAGAAACTCATTTGTGCACTCGGATGCTTCAAAATCTATCAAAACTTTGGTCATTTTCCCTAAATATAACAAAAGCAAATAAAGGTGAAGATTTCGAACAAACAAAAGGATTTAAGTCAAAATAAGTAAAAATATGATAACAACAGTAGAGATTATGCATATAAATCATAGTAAAAATACTATATAAATATCAGACATCAAATTTTCCTAGACTTAAACTTTTGTATGTCCTCAAGAAAATACATAGACCAAAGAATAATGCCGAGTATGAAAAGAAAGTTTACTTATGCAAAATAAATTTCTAGAATAACATCATTCATAAATTTCCCAACTCATGATACACAAAATTTTAGATAAATACATTGTTCTTAGAATTTAATTCTTAAGATTCACAATCTTAATCAAATAAAATTTCGCAATTCGTATAATAAAGAGAATCTCAATCTCATGAATTCACCTTTATTTCAGTTTAAACCTTCAATGTTTTTGTTTATAGGAATAGGATCTCCAAAATCTTTTTCTCCCTTTTTTATATATATTTTTTCTGTTGACATTCTCTAAATTGAATACCAACTTTTTTTTTGTGACGTATTTAGAGTACATTGACCACCTAGCCAACGTATTAGAACTCATATCTTATTGGCTAATAGAATTAAGATTCAAAGTCAAAGATAGCAGAATTAATGTCAACTGGCTTTTCTTGGCATGTGCCCACATAGATACATACTTTTTATTTGGACTTCAACTCATGTCTTCGGAACCACTGCCAATTTTTTTCAGTGCCAAGTAGAGGAGTCTTCTTCTTCTCTTTTTTTTTATTTCTGGATTTTGGATTCTTTCTTCCGAACAAATAGCATAATGGTTTAAACTTCCACTAGGCTAATCAATTAACGTTAGTTCATCAAATTATACTAATATACTCATTTTATTCGAAAACAAATTGCTTCACCCTTAAATCTCATTCATCAAACAATATATATAGCAAAATCTCATGCATCAATTGATGAAAAAAATTAAAATGACGTGATATATATTGAAGAAATAAATTTTACACAAGAAGAATATTTTCATTCACACGCATTGATATATATATGAACAACAAAATGCACATCATTCATCATTAAAGAGAAGTACTCATCATTCATCGATAGTAGACAAAACATTCATCATTACCTATAGAAATCCACATAATAACCAAATTCAACATCTACGTTCACATGATAGCCAAATCACAAAAATTATCCTAGTTCCACAAATAGATAATTCATTCACTTAACATCTAAATATCATAATATCTAAATACACCCATATTGAATAAAATCATCCAGATGCGCCTACACATGGCACTAAATAGCATCACAAAGTCATCAAAGTTATACAACCAATCATCCAAATAAAATCCAAAACATATAAAAACACAAAATATGAATTCTAGGAGCACCAGACGCAAAAGGCATGACTGTGTCACCCTTTCCTATAAAAGGAAACGCATCATCTATAATGTATAAGAACAAACAAAGAGTAGATAGGAAAAAGGGATACTCACAAAGCACTAATCATTTGCATCGTTATCGGTCTCCTCATCCTCCTCCTCATCAGAGGCAACATCTCCCATGGGCTCATCCGGATCTCCCTCCTCTTCAGAATAGAATTGTTCCCACAGAAATTCCTTTATATCATGAACATCATCACCCACATCCTAGTTAATATCAAGTGTCTTTTCCAAGAGGTGTTCCTGTCGGTATACTTCTACAGATAATGCTTGGAATCCTTGATCTTAAGCAGTGGACCAAAACCTTTAAGGTTGTGCTGCACTGCGAGAAGAAGAACTAGCTCCAGGGGGAGGTGATTCATCATCCATCCCATAAAAATTAAAATCAGCCCTTCTAAAAGAAGGTGGAGGTGGTACTGAATCAAGTGGGTCATGGGCAAGTCTAGTAGCTGCATCGGGAGGAATTTTCCAATTTGCTTGATCTTGAACTGTGGATCTTTCCTTGTTCGGCAATGGCAGAGTTGGAGAGTTTGGTCCTAAAATCAAACAATATGTTTCTCCTTCCCTCACTATCATCCTCATAGAAGTGCAAGACTCAATATCCAATCTTGGATTTCCTTTCACCATTTCAATCCCATATGGGTCCATGTTCAAAGAGAGTGCAATAGGAGTAATGAAACCCACTATCACAATAGTGCCTGTCTTTGTATGTGCAACCTTATCAAATTGCTTTATCAAGAAATAAACTACATCTAAGTGAAAACCATGCAGCATGCACCGCAAAAAATAAAGTTCTGATTGGAGAATCATACCATCGCTCTCACCTCGTCCAAAGATGATGTGTGAGAGAACTCTGTGGACGTACTGAATGCAAGGGTTGGAAAAACTTGTGGCACTTGCATTCTTTGCTGAAAAGTAAGATTCTCATGTGATTTTATACCAGAATGCATTCTCAATATATCCTCGCGGTGGGTATGCTACTCCTCCTCTAGGCAATTGTATTGCAGCTTTGATGTCTTGAAGCGTGAGGCTCCTCTCAATATTTCCAAGGTGGAAAGTAAGGCGACCTTCTGCCTCTTGATCATGATATGGGTATAGCTCAACTTCTAGATTGCTTAGAAATTCCAAAACCAGAGAAATGTAAGTCGTTGGGTGACTCTCGAAGAATCTCTTTGCTAAAATCTACTCAAACATCCATGTCACATCCTCATAAAGACTGAGGAGTTCTAATGTGTGTCAATCAGCATATTTGGTGTTAATGATGCGTCTTGTAAGGAGATTGTTATATCTTGCTTCTTGTGCATCATTTCTGAAAATTATGCCATATCGCTTATGAATTTGTGATGAAAATAAAGAAAAAGCCTACTGTAGCTAGTACTATTGCACACCTTCAGGAAGTGCGATGCAATCTCATTTAGAACTAAAACAATGTCCTCTCATTTTTGGTGATATAGTGGTTGAGAGAGATCTGAGAGTTTTAGACTTTTCAGACTTTGACATTATTCTGGGCATGAATTGGCTTTTTGTCCATTATGCTAATGTTGATTGACATAATTATGTTGTGACATTTAGCCCTCCTAGTTTACCTTCCTGGAGATTTATAGGAGTATCTGGACAAGTTGCTCTCATAATTTCTACTATGAAAGCAAAGAAGTTAATGAGAGATGGGTGTCATGGATTTTTGTTATCCATTTCAAAAGTAGAAGAGAAAACAAGAGAGCCTATTGAGCAAGTTGTAGTGATAAGGGAATTTACATATGTATTCCCTGAAGAATTACCAGGAATACCACCAAAAAGGCAAGTTGAATTTGCAATTGAGCTTCAACCTGGGTATGCTCCAATTTCTAAAGCACCATTTAGAATGGATCCTAAAGAATTAGAAGAACTTAAGAGCTAGTTGCAAGAACTTTTGGATAAGGGGTTTATACGCCCTAGTGTATCCCCATGGGGTGCTCCAGTCCTATTTGTAAAGAAGAAGGATGGATCTATGAGACTATGCATTGACTACAGACAATTGAATGCCATTACAATCAAAAATAAGTATTCACTTCCACAAATTGATGACTTATTTGAATAATTGAAAGGCACATGTGTTTATTCTAAAATTGATTTGAGATCAGGGTATCATCAAATAAGAGTCAGAGAGGAGGATGTGTCAAAGACTGCATTCAGAACAAGATATGGACAATATGAATTTTTGGTGATGCCTTTTGGACTTACTAATGCACCTGCAGTTTTTATGGACATAATGAACAGAAATTTTATCGATTATCTGGATAAATTTGTGGTTGTCTTCATAGATGATATTTTGATATATTCTTGCAGCAAGTTTTGGAAAAGTTGAGACAAGAAAAGCTATATGCTAAGTTCAGTAAGTGTGACTTTTGGCTCAAAGAGGTGGCATTTCTAGGCCATGTTATTTCCAGTGATGCAATAGCTGTGGATCCCTAGAAGATCTCTGCTATCTCTGATTGAGGGAGGCCAAAATTAGTGCATGAAATTCGAAGCTTCCTTGGTTTAGTAGGGTATTATAGACGATTTGTGAAAAGATTTTCTAAGTTAGCTGCTCCTTTAACCTATCTGACTAGAAAGGGTGTGAAATTTGATTGGAAAAACACATGTGAAAATAGCTTTTTAGAGCTAAAAAAGAGATTAATTACTGCTCCTGTGTTGGTAATTCCATCAGGAGAAGATGGTTATATAGTGTACACTAATGCTTCTGGTCAAGGGCTGGGTGGAGTCGTGATGCAAAATAATAGAGTAGTTGCCTATGCATCTCGACAACTCAATAATCATGAGAAAAATTATCCAGTGCATGATTTGGAACTGGCAGCCATCGTTTTTGTTTTGAAATTGTTGAGACATTATTTATATGGTACTACTTTTGAAATATTCACTGATCATAAAAGTTTAAAATATTTGTTTAGTCAGAAGGAGCTAAATATGAGGCAACGCAGATGGATGGAATATCTGAAACATTAGGATTGCCAAATTAAGTATCATCCTAGGAAGGCAAATGTGGAAGCTGATGCTCTGAGTCGGAAATCCAAAGGATGACTTTCTCGTCTGAGAACTACACCAACAAATTTAATTAAACAGCTTGTGGAATTGGGTGTTGAAGTAATAAATGAATCAGAAAGGAGTTACTTGGCTGTGATGAGAGCTCAATCTCAACTAGTGCAGAAAATTAAAGAGAATCAATTTGGTGATGAAAACCTATTGTCTTTGAGTAAGAAAGCAGAGGAAGGGCTGATACCTGATTTTACAAAAGATTCAGAAGGCGTGCAAAAATTTATAGGAAGACTGTGTGTACTAGAAAATCATCCTGTGAAAGAAGAGTTATTAAATGAAGCACACCGATCTAAACTTACCATCCATCCAGGGAGTACAAAAATGTACAAGGACCTTAAGGAATATTATTGGTGGAACAACATGAAAAGTGACATAGCAAAGTTTGTATCATGTTGCTTAACCTGTCAGCAGGTGAAGGCTGAGCATATGAGACCAGCAGGAAAGTTGCAAAATATTCCTATACCTGAATGGAAATGAGAGCATATTACAATGGATTTTGTCTCAGGGCTTCCTAGAGCTCAAAGGGGATATGACTCAGTCTAGGTAATTGTTGATAGATTGACTAAGTCAGCACATTTTCTACCTATTAAGAAAACTGACACCTTGGATAAGTTAGCTACCCTATATTGCAATGAGATTGTCAGGTTGCATGGTATACCTACTAGTATTATTTTAGATAGAGATCTGAGGTTTACTTCTAGATTCTGGGGTAGTTTGCAAAAAGCTTTGGGTACACAATTGCATTTTAGTACAGCATTTCATCCTCAAATAGATGGTCAGTCAGAAAGAACTATACAAACTTTGGAAGATTTATTGAGAGCATGTGTACTTGATTTTGGTGGCAATTAGGGAAGTTATCTGCATTGGGCATAATTCTCATATAATAATAGTTATCACTCATCAATAAAAATGGCACCGTACTCTATATGGATGGAGATGTAAGTCCCCTGTGCTTTGGGATGAGGTAGGTGAAAGACTATTATCAGCTCCTCGGATGCTACAATAGGATGTGGAAATAGTACAAGGAATTAAACAGAGATTGCTAACAGCTCAGAGCAGACAAAAGAGTTATGCTGATAAGAGGAGAAGAGAACTAGAATTTATGGTTGGTGACCATGTCTTTTTTAAGGTATCTCCATTAAAAGGTGTGATGAGATTTGGAAAGAAAGGAAAATTAGCTCCCCGATATGTTGGACCTTTTGAAATTCTAGAAAGGGTAGGTGCAGTAGCCTACCGGTTGGCATTAGCACGTTCTCTCTCAGGAGTGAATAATGTGTTTCACGTCTCTATGCTAAGAAAGTATATACTTAATCCATCTCATGTGTTAGAGAAACTGTCAGTGTCGCTTCAGTCAGATACCACCTTTGTGGAACACCCCGTTCGGATATTGGAAAGAAAAGAACATTAGTTAAGGAACAAAATTATCAAGATGGTTAAAGTTGGTTGGCAGCATCATTCAGATAGCAAGGCTACGTGGGAACATGAAGAAGATGTAAAAACTCAGTACCCCGATTTGTTCTAGCTTGGTACATGAATTTGAGGGACCAAATTCTTTTTAAGGGGTAGATAATGTTATACCTTGATTATTTTTTTAATTAATTTAAATTTAAATTTTAAAATTTTAAAAATCCTAATTTATTAAGCACTAAAATCTCTCCCTAATTCTAGGCTATTTTTACTCCCTCTATTCCTATAAATTAAACCCTAAACCCTCCACTTAATCCACTAATTAAGCTCTAATTATTTCCCCTCGTGCGCTGAAGCTTCCACTTCCCCATTTTTATCAGAGTTCTATTCGCGTCTTCCCTTCATCGACGCGTGAACACCCGGTTTCCTCCTCCAGGCGTGCGGCGGCCCTCTTCCCCTCCGTCCGGCGTGCTCCTTCCCTTTCTTCTCCCACCCAGCGCTAGTCCTTCAAGCGAGCATCCCAGGTGAGCAGAACTTCGGCGGCCGCACTCCTCTGTTCAGATGTGAGTGGCGGGGGCAAGTTCCTGTGCCCAGCGATCAGATCCCTTGATTGCGAGGCAGCAACGACTCCGTCTTCTCCCGGCGGTGAGTTTTACCTAAGTTGGCGTTGTCTCCATCTTCTTCTAGCACCGGCGAGTCCTCCTTCTTCCTCTCCAAGCGTCGCCGACTCACTCCTTTCTATGAATTCCACTTGTCTGCAGATCCGGTGTCGGTGGAGGTGGATTTCTGCTCTTAGAAATTAATCCCAAGCAGCGGCTATCTTTTCTCTGGGCGGCGGCTGTCTTCTCTTCCGGCGGCGAGCGCTGGTAAGACTTCTCCCCAGCGACGTTCGTGTCGCGTGTTGCAGCAGCAACGAATGGCAGCGAGCGAATGCTGCGTTCGTTGAGTTGTGCGTCGCCGTGACAGCGACTATAGTTTTATTTTATTAATTTTATTTTATCTACTGTTTATTTTATTACAATGTAAATTATTAAAACCCTAAATTCTATTCCTAGGGAAAAGATTGGGGATTGTAGTATCTTAGGACTTGATTGTGATCGATCGCTACCAATAGAGTTTTTCCGTTAAAGAAAAAGGGATCACTGAACTTTTAGAGAAAATTCATGAGTATTAGCATTCGGGGTAGGAATCTTTCCCCTGCCTTTGTTACGGTGTCAAATTCATACATTAGGATAGATATTGACACCTTATCTTTGTGACTCTCCTGATTGACTTGTTTCTAATTTACATTGTCCTCGTTATCCTATTATTTGTGCATATTTGGCTTCATAATTATCATGGATGCATTGTGAATATGTTGACAAAGTTTTTTCTAATATTTCTGTTGAAAAGTTATGAATATTTATGGACCATGCAAATAAATTGAGATGTTATACTGTTATCATGTCGTGACTTGCATATGGCCTCTAACCTGGTGATTTATCACCAGTGGCCTGTTTATCTGAGTTATAGTTTTGATTATATCAGACTATCTGTTTACCGGTTAGGGCACTACCAGTTGTCCTTGGACAATACTACAGATGTCAATGTTGGACGCAACGCCCTAGGCTATTTAAGACAGTCGTTCCATAGTGTGAGCTGACGATGGAAACACTCTAAAAATGAGTATGACTCTTAATTGAGATCTGTTGGCCAAGCTTGATGATTTACACGACAATCTTATGCTCAGTTATTTTGTTGTATTATCTATTTCTGACATGTAGTGTAATTTCTGTTACTGCAATTTCATATTAATCAAACATGCATCATCTCTTGATTCCTACTTAGCATTTTTTGCTAACTCCCCTTGTTTCTCCTCTAGGTACCGAGTTAGCTTCTGGGAGGGATAGAGTAGATTGCTAGATACCCACCAGAGTCAGAATATCATCAAGTGTTATTTTTCTAAATACTTTTCTGATTTATTCTATTCTTTTAGTTGAATTAATTGCATCCTCGTTAGTGTGTCTATATAAGTTGTGGTTTATAAATTTTGTAAGTGGATTTAGTTGATCTTAAAAGATTGTGTTATACAGTTCTGATGTTGGATTTGAGATTATTTGATTAATAAAAATTTTATAGCATTTGTGTTCTTTGGTTCCTATTAATATTGTCATCTCCCTGGGGAACCCTCAGCTAGGAATAGCTGGCTTTCCGCCGGGGCGTGACAAAAGGTATGCAAAGTTATTTCCCCATCTTCTAACAGAGAGATCAAGCAAATCTTAGAGAAGACCATATCCAGATCAAGGAAGGATTGGGCACTGAAGCTACCTGATGCTCTATGGGCTTATAGGACCGCATACAAGACCCCCCTCCCCCCCAAGATATATTTCCTTTCCAAATTATTTATAGGAAGTCTTGTCACTTACTAGTTGAAATTGAGCACAGGGCATTTTAGGCTGTCAAGCAACTCAACTATGACTTCAAGAGTGCCGGCGAGAAGAGGAAGCTCCAACTTCATGAACTAAAAGAGATGCACCTCTATCCATACAAAAATGCCAAGATCTACAAAGCACGCATCAAACAATGGCATTATAAATGCATCTTTTTGAAGGAGTTCCATGAAGGTGACAAAGTATTATTGTTCAATTCCATACTGAGGCTATTTCTAGGGAAGCTAATGACACGATGGTCTGCCCCTTTTGTGGTACAACACGTTCAACCTTATGGCGCCATCACGATATGGGCAGAACACACTAGAAGTTTTATCGTAAATGGGTACAGACTCAAACACTACTTCGAGGATGAACAGATAGGGAAAGGGGTTGTTCTTACCCTTTCAGACCCCGTGGACTTGGTTGATTAAAAACTACTTATGGTCGAGCTATTGACCCTAAACTAGCTCTCTTGGGAGGTAACCCAAGTTTTTGTGTTGAGTTGATTTTTAGTTGTTTTGTTTTAAATAATCTCTTTGGTATATTAGTTTTGCTATGTTTTAATGTGTTATGATTAAGGATTTTTGCTGATAGTGAGCTATTTTGTGTTGTAGGAATTTATTGGGAGAGTAGGTCTTTTAAGCTGAAATTTTGCGCAGCATAGAGAACTTCACAACTAGGTGAATGCATTGGGGTTCACCCATGAAGTATACTGTAAATGGCAAAAAATTAGTTTTTCACATAGATGATCATAGCCGGATGATGAATTTGGTGTTGAGACATGAAGTATAGTATATTGGGATATCGGATTTGCAATGAAGAACTTCACGGCCGGGTGAAGATTTTGGGGTTCACCCGTGAAGGCCACTGTATGCGAGCGATTCAGAAATTCCACATAATACTTCACGGGTGGGGGAAGACATCGGTGTTCACCTGTGATTATGATTGGCTGAATTTCCACAAAGAGCTTCACGGTCGGGTGAACACATCAGGGTTCACCCGTGATTTCAAAAGTGCCAAAATCCTACATAAGGCTTCATGGCTGGGTGAACACGCTAGTGTTCACCCGTGTTTCCAATATTAACTAAGTTGTATATAGGCATGCTCACGGCTAGGGTTTGCCCCACACCCGCGTCACCGCCTCCTCTGCTCTTGATCCTCTCGTGCTTCCACGATATTTTGGCCTCTTGCTTCTTCCCAGCAAATTCTTGCTCTCCAACTCGAGTTCCCCCAAGGTTAGCACCCTCGATCATCGGTCTTCACCACCAATCTGTGCTTCTCTTCGAGTTTTTGGGATCTTTCCACCGTTATTTGTTCCGATCACTGCCGACATGATCTCCCCTCACCACCACCAGACATTAGCACTAGATACATCCTTTCTCAGATGGCACCCAAACGGAAGGTACTAGTCTAACGGTGGTCCATCCCATATCCCATGTCTGACTCTTCAATGAACGATGATGAGTATACGCCTACGCCACCACCACATCATCCTCAGCCACAACCACCGAGAGTTCATGCCACATCCTCTTCATCACGTAGACCATCATCTTCCACGCAGCAACATCCTCCACCTCAACCGTCGAACAAGATCAGCATCCTATTCTGAAATATAGAACAAGAGGAGCATTACAATCTACTAGTCCAGTGCAAGCTTACTAACACACGCTATCTCCACTGTGAAACATTGAGTATGCTTGGTCTCTTGGACGATGTGGAGTGGCTCTACTCCAACATCCACTGGAGCTAGTTCTTTTAGATGTCCCACCCAACTTTTGTGGGCCTGATACTGGAATTTTTTATCTCTATTGATGTCCGAGCAGAGACCATTATCGACACCGACCCCTGGATCCTTACTTTCTATATGGGGAACATTGAGCACTCTATGATGTTGGCCCAGTTGCACAGCGTCTATGGCATCCTAGAATCTTGCATGCGGAAGGTGCCCAAGGACTATTCAGAGAACCACTTTTGAGGGGACATCACCACTGAATACAACTTTTCTGCTCGAGTTGCCTGGGCCACCAGCATAAACAACCCAATCTTATGCTATATCCATCGAGTCCTAGCCCACACCATATTCGGATGCGGCAAGAGTGATGGTATGATCCGTCAATCTAAGTTGTTTTATTTATAGGCTATGTTGCACTCTTTTCAAGTAGACTCTGAATACCACCTGGCAAAGCAGTTCAGCCAGGTTGCACATTCCAAGAAGGGAGCTATTTTTATGGGCGGCTTGATCACCCCGCTGGCGATTTCTTTGGGGATCCTCCCCTATTGTACAACGGAAGCTCATGGCAACAACCGACTTGACATCGAGTTGTGTGTTGCTATGAAGCGTCTAGTCCACCGAGGGAATTGATGACACCAAAATATATAGTATATTTTGTATCATTTCAGACATCTTTTCATGCTAAATTGAGGATCTTTTGCATGTTTTCATGATAAATTCATCGAATATTGCAAAGTCTACTTCTATTTTGGTTTTTCTCAATTTTCAGGTAAAAAGGCACTATTTCAAAGAGTTTTCAATCAAAATCAAATACATAGAAGAATTACCATCATCAAGAGGAAATCACCCAAGAAATTTCATGTAAAACGGAGCAAGTCAGCATATTACGGCAGTGCCGTAATCAATTTTACAGTACTGTAATTTCAGAGAGTACCAAAAAATCTGAGCTCTGCCGTATTTTGAGGAGTTTGTAAAAAGAGAGTTCTTCGGATTTTACAGCACCGCCGTAAACAATATTACGGTACCGTATTTCAGAGCGCTTCAGAACAGAAACTTCGCCCGATTTTACGGCACCACCGTAAAGGATTACACGGGCCGTATTTTCCGATCACTTCCGAACAGAAAGTTTCCTCAATTTTACGGCAGCACCATAAACTAGATTATAGTGTCGTAATTCCCAAACGACATCAGAACAGAAGACTCGAGCGATTTTATGGTAGTGTCGTAAACTATTCCACTGCTGTAATTCCTATTCTGAACGCAATGCCCAGGTCAACTTCGATGCCCGATTTTTGCGGAGAGGATTGCGAGCGATCCATAACTCTAAATTGAATATCGTAAGAAGCAAAAAAGGGAGCTTTTGATGAGAGAATTACTCACACACCGGAAGCCCCAATTTTCATCCACTATCGAGGGAGAAATTGTGATTCACGCCGCCACCTAGAGTTTCACCACCGTGCTCGATCCAGACGATCTCCGACTATGATTTTTCTACTGACGCTTTGTCTGAAGGAGGAGACAACACACCAGAAGTTTCAGATCAAAAGGAGATCAATTGGAAGAGAAATCGAAGAAAAAAAGAGCCGCCGACACTGTTCATCGACGTTCTTTGCAAATTACGGCTGTGAAATACTTCACAGTCGTGCTGTATTTTCTAAACTTCTCTTTTCCTTTGATTTTCGATCTTCTGAAACCATGACTCATTGTAATTCCTTCACGATGATAGCCTAAACTACTTTTGAGATATGGGGGAGTAATTCACTTAATTTCCAATGACTAGATGCCTACTTTTTCAATATTTCGTTGCGTTTAATCTTAGCATGATGATTTTGCTCATGTGACAATTGTGCTTAGACTCTCTATAAGTTCATGTTACTAATTATGTACTTAGAATTTTCGCTGTTGACTGAAAGGTAATTGCTTGAGAATTTAGAACCCTAGAATTGCATGTTAGGAACCCTTCCTTAGGTTAGATCCAACTTGATCTTTTCTAGTAGAATAATTGCCATGATTATAATATGAATCTATAGATCGATGTCTATTTGTCAAACGTGGAGATCTTGTGCAAAAACAAGGATCGGAACGTTGGAGATCCATGAGTAAAACTAGCGTCGAGACTCAGATGCACGAAAGTGATCCTGGAGACTACACTAGAGGTTATCAACCTAGAATTCGGATGCACGAAAGTGATCCTTGAGTTCATTGTTTGATGATTTACTTATCTTAAGCGTTGGGATGAATCTTGCGTGAGAGCGAAGATAAATCCATGTGCGGTTGTTTGCACGAAAGTGAAACAATCCTTTTATTAAGTAAATTGCATCTTCATCATGATAAAATTGAACTGACGAAATCCTTATTCATATATAGTCATAAAAGTTAATGTGAACGAAACCCTAGTCCCAGCTTTTCTCTCTGATAACTCCGTTTTAGTTTCCTATTGCTATTTTTCACTATTTTGAATTGCCTAGATAGTAAAAAATCAACTATTTGGTATTCGACAACATAGGCCTCTGTGGGCTCGATATCTTATTTATTACTTCGAGTATCCGTGCACTTGCAAAGATAACAACAAGTGTGGTAACCGAACAAGTCTTTAGAGCCGTATCAGGGGGGTGACAAGTCCCTGTGCACCAATACTTAGGTTTTGGCTGTGACTTTAAGAATAAGTTTAGTTTACCTACTTGTTGGGATACAACAAGTTTTTGGCGCCGTAGCTGGGGACCTTAGTTTTGTCGATATTAAAGACGTTGAAATTATTGCTAGACTAGGATGAATTCATGTTCTATCTATCTGTTCTTCTCTATTTATTTGAGTTACTTAATCTATCTATTTAGACTATACAGGGAATTTAAATCCAATGGCAGGACAAAGATTACTTAGGGACTATGCTGTCCCTAGGCCACAAGAAATACACTCTAGCATTATCAAACCCAGTATTGAAGCCGATAATTTTGAGATTAACCCTACCTTCTTGACAATGATCCAGCAAAATCAATTTGGAGGAGATCCAATTGAAGATCCCTATCAACACTTACATCTTTTTCTTGAATATTGTGATACCATTAAGATTTATGGAGTTTCTGATGATGCATTAAAGCTAAGATTATTTCCTTTTACTCTCAGAGACCGAGCACGATTTTGGCTACATTCTAGACCTACTGGTGCATTTACTACATGGGAATAACTATCAGATGCTTTTCTGATAAAATACTTTCCACCAAGTAAAACCATCCAATTGAGAAAACAAATCATAAACTTTGCATAGAGAGATGGAGAACCATTTAACAAGGCGTGGGAGCGGTTCAAAGATTTACTTCGGAAGTGCCCGCATCATAGCCTTGAAAATGGGACTTTAATCCATACATTCTACTATGGTTTACTTATTGATACCCGCCTAATTGTTGATACTTATGCAGGAGAAGTTATTATGAGTAAGACCGTGGAAGATGCAGTTGTACTGTTTGAAGAAATGTCCTTAAACCATGACCAATGGAATTCTGAAGAAAGAATGTTACATGGTCATCATCATGGTAAGAATGAGAGTGAGGAATTGCAGACTCCAACTGAAGAGGTAAATTCTTTTAGTATAGAATCTTGGCTTGACAAGTTTATGGCTAATCAAACTCAATTTATGCAAAATCAAAACAAAAAAATAGAAAATCTTGAGGGAATGGTTAACCAACTTGCTTTTCAGGTAGAATCTTTAACTGCTCACGAGAACTTCATAGAAAATCAAACGCCTAATGAACATTGCAATGTTGTTGTCACTAGAAGTGGAAAGAAACTAGGTGAATCTAGAGGAAGGTTTGAAAACAATGAAAAAGAGTCTTATTGTGATGAGGAATTAGAATTAGAAAAATCCTCTAAACATGAGCAAACCCCACCTAGTTTAACACCTCAAAAGGGTGATTAACCAAGAGGGGATGTGCCATGTAAAGAAGAAAATTCTAAGTCTGATTTGCCTCCGCCATATATGCCACTTATACCTTTTCCTCAAAGGTTAGTGCACGAAAAACTAGACAAACAATTTGGGAAATTTTTAGATATCTTGAAAAAGCTTTACATTAATTTTCCATTTACTGAAGCTTTATTGCAAATGCCTACTTATGCCAAATTTTTAAAAGAGATTCTGTCTAATGAGAGGAAAATAGAAGACTATGGTACTGTGGCTTTAACTAAGGAATGTAGTGCCATTATACAAAACAAATTGCCACCTAAATTGAAGGATCCAGGTAGTTTCTCTGTCCCTTGTTTTATTGGTAGTATGGCTTTTGACCGAACCTTATGTGATTTGGGAGCTAGTGTGAGTCTAATGTCATTATCTGTTTACAGGAGGATGGACATGGGAGAGCTTAAACCAACTTCAATGTCTTTGCAGCTCGCCGATCGTTCTGTTAAATATCCTGTGGGGATTCTGGAAGATGTGCCAGTTCAAGTAGGTAAGTATTTCATCCCTGTCGATTTTGTAGTTCTTGAGATGGAGGAAGATGCAAAAATCCCCATAATACTTGGTAGACCATTTTTAGCCACAGTAGGAGCACTCATTGATGTATAAAATGGTAAGCTTTCTTTTAACATTGGGGGTGAAAAGATTGAGTATGACTTGTATAAAGCCTTGAAAAATCCTTCAAATTCTAAGTATTGTTGTAGTATACATGATGGAGATGACATTATTTATGATCTTAATGATTTGTTTGTTGAAACCTCTGATTATGATTCTAATTTTGTTATCAAGGAAGAAACCAATTCTGAAAGTAATGAATTTCTAGATTGCAATACTTGTGATGAAAAAGAAAAAACTCCAAAAATAGAGCGTAAGCCTTTACCTGATAATCTTCGTTATGAGTTTCTTGGTCCTAATTCTACTTATCCAGTTATAGTTGATGCACAGCTTGGAAAAAGGGAAACAGAGTTGCTTCTCAAGGAATTAAGGATCCACAGAAAGGTAATTGGGTATTCTATTGATGACTTAAAAGGAATTAATCCTTCTTTTTGTATGCACAGGATCTTGATGGAAGAAGAACACAAGCCACATGCAGATTTCCAAAGAAGACTGAACCCCTCTATGAAAGAAATTGTAAAAAGGGAAGCTGAAATTACTTGATGCAGGTATTATCTATCCTATCTCTGATGGTAAATGGGTAAGTCCTGTGCATTGTGTTCCTAAGAAAGGAGAGGTAAGTGTCATGAAAAACAAAGATAATGAGCTAATTCCTCTTAGAACTGTTACTAGTTGGCGCATGTGCATAGATTATAGAAAATTGAATGCTGCTACTAGGAAAGATAACTTTCCTTTACCTTTTATCGATCAAATGGTTGAAAGACTAGCCAACCATTCTCATTTTTGCTTCTTAGATGGATATTCTGGTTTTTTTCAAATTCTCATACATCCTGATGATCAAGAGAAAACCACTTTCACTTGCCCCTATGGAACTTTTTCATATAGAAGAATGCCTTTTGGTTTATGTAATGCTCCTGCCACATTTCAGAGATGCATGAAGGCTATCTTTTCTGATTTTATTGAAGATTTTATGGATGTATTCATGGATGATTTCTCAGTATATGGTTCCTCCTTTGAAAATTGTTTGGCTAACTTGTTTCGGGTTTTACAGAGGTGTGAATAAACTAACCTTGTGCTTAATTGGGAAAAATGTCATTTCATGGTTAAGCAAGGGATAGTTTTGGGACACTTAATCTCAAAAAGAGGAATTGAAGTAGACAAAGCAAAAATTGAAGTAATAGAAAAATTGGAGCCACCCACTACTGTGAAGGAGGTCCGAAGCTTCCTCGGACATGCAGGATTCTACCGGCGATTCATCAAGGATTTCTCTAAACTTGCTAGACCTCTTACACATTTACTTTGTAAAGATGTTAAATTTTCTTTTGATGAGAATTGTTTATCTGCTTTTTAGGAATTGAAAAAAGCTTTGGTTTCAGCACCCATCATTCAGCCCCAGATTGGGACTTACCATTTGAACTTATGTGTGACGCTAGTGATTATGTAGTAGGAGCAGTCTTGGGACAGAGAAGAGATAAGAAACCTTATGTTATTCACTATGCAAGCAGAACTTTGGATGAGACTCAGAAAAATTACACTACCACTGAAAAGGAATTATTGGCTATAGTGTTTGCTTTTGATAAATTTAGATCATATTTGATTAATTCCAAGGTGGTAGTGTATACTGATCATGCAGCTGTAAGATACTTGATGCAGAAAAAAGACACTAAGCCACGTTTGCTCAGATTGATCTTGCTTCTACAGGAATTTGATTTGGAAATTAAAGATAAAAAAGGATCAGAGAATTTTGTTGCAGATCATCTTTCAAGGATTGTAGTGAACACTGAAGAAAATGATGTAATTAATGACTACTTTCCTGAAGAACAACTAATGACAGTCGAACAAATCGGAGCCCCTTGGTATGCTGACGTTGTGAATTACCTTGTAGCCAATATCTTCCCTCCTGATTTGAATTTTCAAAGAAGGAAAAGATTCTTGGCTGAGGTAAAACACTATTTTTGGGATGAGCCTTATGTATTTAGAAGATGTGCATATGGTATTTTCAGGAGATGTGTACCCGAAGAGGAAGTTGCAGACATACTGTTCCAATGCCATGGATCTTCTTATGGTGGGCATGCCAGTGCCGAGAAGACTGCCTTCAAAGTGTTGCAATCAGGATTTTATTGGCCCACAATATTTAAAGATGCTAGAAATCTTGTTTTATCCTGTGATAGGTGTCAGAGGATAGGCAACATTAACAGAAGACATGAAATGCCGCTGTCTAATATTCTTGAGGTTGAGATATTTGATGTTTGGGGAATTGACTTCATGGGACCTTTTCCATCTTCTAGAGGTAACAAATATATTCTTGTAGCGGTAGATTATGTTTCAAAATGGGTTGAAGCTATTGCATCCCCAACTAATGATTCCAGAGTTGTTGTCAAATTATTCAAAAAAATTATCTTTCCAAGGTTTGGGACCCCACGAGTTATGATTAGTGATGGAGGCTCGCATTTCATAGAACACAAGTTTTCTGCCTTACTAAAAAAATATGGGGTGAATCATAAAGTGGCGACACCTTATCATCCTCAAACAAGTGGACAAGTTGAAATATCAAATAGAGAAATAAAAGAGATTTTGGAGAAGATAGTTTCACGCACAAGGAAAGATTGGGCATTCAAACTTGATGATGCATTGTGGGCATACAGGACAACTTTTAAAACACCAATTGGGATGTCTCCTTATCAATTAGTTTATGGCAAATCTTGTCATCTCCCTGTAGAACTCGAACATAAGACATTCTGGGCAATCAAAGAATTAAACTTTGATTTAAAGAATGCAGGAGAAAAAAGAAGACTATAGTTGAATGAGTTAGATGAGATCAGAATTTCAGCTTATGAAAATACAAAAATTTATAAGGAAAGAACCAAAAGATGACATGATTGGCATATTTTTAGAAGGGATTTCCAACCAGGTGACTTTGTTCTTTTATTCAATTCTAGATTGAGACTTTTTCCTAGAAAACTCAAGTCTCTATGGTTTGGGCCTTTTCAGGTAAAGAAAGTCTATCCTTATGAAGCTGTGGATATATGGAGTGAAGAAATAGGAGAATTCAAGGTTAATGGTCAGAGACTTAAACACTATTATCAAGAAGAGCGAGTTGAAGAAAAGGAGAGTTTTTATTTGGATGAACCACTATCAAATCTGAGTGTTAAAGGGTCAAGCTAAAGACCTTTAAATTAGCGCTTCTTGGGAGGGAACCCAAGCTTTCTAACTTTAGTTCACTTCCTTTAATTTACTTTTATCTTAGTTTCACCTTAACATAAATTTTTATCTTTAAGAAGAAGCATGGAGAGGAAGAAAACTCGACTCAAAGGGTTGACAAAATTTTGTAAGTATCCCCTTCCATTCACCTTTTGGATTACATCATTGACTTATTTTTGTGTCTACCACCACTACTTCATCTACATGAAAATATTTTGATTAATGTGATAAGTGGTCATGTTTTGAGATGTGATTGATGATTTTTGATGATGAATGAACTCAAATCCATGATTAGAGATATAGCCCCATCATGTTAAATTTATTTCTTCAATACATATTTGTCTATTGAAATATGAAATTAGTTGATGCATGAAATTTTGGATGGATGTATTGTTTGAAGAATAAAATCTAAAAGTGAAACTTTTCTTTTGAATAAAATGAGTATATGAGTATGATTTATGAATTGAGATCAATTGAACAACCTAGTAGATGTTTAGTCTATTCTTGTTATTTGTGAGGAAATAAGAATCCAAGATCCACAAAATAAAGGTGAGGACTCCCCTACTTGGCACTATGGGAAAGCGCAGTGGTACCGAAGGTCATGGGTTGAAGCAATAAACTGAAAAAGTATGTATCTATGTGGGTACATGCCACGAGAGAAATCATTTCACATAAACTCTGCTGTCCTTAGTGAATTCTTTCTAAATTAGAGGATATGAGTTCTATTGCATTGATTATGTGATCCGTGCACTCTAATCTCATCACCGGAAAAAAGGTGGTAATCGAGTTAGAGAATGTGAATGATGCAAAAAGAACTGAAAAGTATGTATCTATGTGGGTACATGCAAAAAAAAAAATATGAGTGGAAAAAGATCTTGGAAACCTAATGCCTGTAAACAAAAGCATGATAGATTTGAACTAAAATTGGGTGAAATCATGAGATTGAAATTTCTATTTATTGTACACGTTGTGAAGTTTTATTTGATCGAATTGTGGATCTAGAGGATTGAGTTCTAAAGATGATATGTTTATTTGAAGTTTTATAAATCAATTAATAGAATTTTTCATTGATGGGTTGTATTTTAAAAATTTATTGAGTATGAAAAGGTTATTCTTTTAATCAAATTTTGATTTCAAAATTGTAATTTTTGCTTGAGGACAAGAAAACATTGAGCCTTGTGTATTTTGATGACACCAAACTATATAGTATATTTTGTATCATTTCAGATATCTTTTCATGCTAAATTGAGGATCTTTTGCTTGTTTTCATGATAAATTCATCGAATATTGCAAAGTCTACTTCTATTTTGGTTTTTCTCAATTTTCAAGTAAAAAGGCACTATTTCAAAGAGTTTTCAAGAAAAATCAAATACATAGAACATTTACCATCATCAAGAGGAAATCACCCAAGAAATTTCACGCAAAACGGAGCAAGTCAGCATATTACGGCAGTGCCGTAATCAAGTTTACGGTACCGTAATTTCAGACAGTACCGTAAAATCTGAGCCCGGCCGTATTTTGAGGAGTTTGTAAAAAGAGAGTTTTTCAGATTTTACGACACCGCCGTAAACAATATTACGGTACCGTATTTCAGAGCGCTTTAGAACAGAAACTTCGCCCGATTTTACGGCACCACCGTAAAGGATTACACGGGCCGTATTTTCCGATCACTTCCAAACAGAAAGTTTCCTCGATTTTATGGCAGCACCGTAACCAGATTACGGTGCCGTAATTCCCAGATGACATCAGAACAGAAGGCTTGAGCGATTTTACGGCAATGCCGTAAACTATTCCACTGCCGTAATTCCTGTTCTGAACGCGACGCCCAAGTCAAATTCGACGCCCAATTTTTGCAGAGAGGATTGCGGGCAATCTAGAACTCTAAATTGAATACCATAAGAAGCAAAAAGGGAGCTTTTGACGAGAGAATTACGCACACACCGGAAGCCCCAATTTTCATCCACTGTCGAGGGAGAAATTGCGATTCACGCCATAGCCTAGGGTTTCACCGCCGCGCTCGATCTAGATGATCTCCGGCCATGATTTTTCTACTGAAGCTTCGTCTGGAGGAGGATACAACACACCAAAAGTTTTAGATCGAAAGGAGATCAATTAGAAGAGAAATCGAACAAAAAAAGAGCCGCCGACACTGTTCATCGACGTTCTTTGCAAATTACAGCTGTGAAATACTTCACAGCCGTGCTGTATTTTCTAAATTTCTCTTTTCCTTTGATTTTCGATCTTCTGAAACCATGACTCATTGTAATTCCTTTACGATGATAGCTTAAACTACTTTTGGGACATGGGGGAGTAATTCACTTAATTTCCAATGACTAGATGACTACTTTTTCAGTATTTCGTTGCGTTTAATCTTAGCATGATGATTTTGCTCATGTGACAATTGTGCTTAGACTCTCTAAAAGTTCATGTTACTAATTATGTTCTTAGAATTTTCGCTGTTGACTGAAAGGTAATTGCTTGAGAATTTGGAACCCTAGAATTGCATGTTATGAACCCTTCCTTAGGTTAGATCCAACTTGATCTATTCTAGTAGAATAATTGCCATGATTATAACATAAATCTATAGATCGATGTCTATTTGTCAAACGTGGAGATCTTGTGCGAAAGCAAGGATCGGAACGTTGGAGATCCATGAGTAAAACTAGTGTCGAGACTCAGATGCACGAAAGTGATCCTGGAGACTCCACTATAGGTTATCAACCTAGTATTCGGATGCACGAAAGTGATCCTTGAGTTCATTGTTTGATGATTTACTTATTTTCAGCGTTGGTACGAATCTTGCACGAAAGCGAAGATAATCCCTATGCGGTTGTTTGCACGAAAGTGAAACAATCCTTTTATTAAGTAAATTACATCTTCATCATGATAAAATTGAACTGACGAAATCCTTATTCATATCTAGTCATAAAAGTTAATGTGAACGAAAACTTAGTCCCAGCTTTTCTCTTTGATAACTCCGTTTTAGTTTCCTATTGCTATTTTTCACTACTTCGAATTGCCTAGATAGTAAGAAATCAACTATTTGGTATTCGACAACATAGGTCTCTATGGGTTCGATATCTTATTTATTACTTCGAGTATCTGTGCACTTGTGGAGATAACAAGTGTGGTAACCGAACAAGTCTTTAGAGCCATATCAGGGGGTGACAAGTCCCTATGTGCCAATACTTAGGTTTTGGTTGCGACTTTAAGAATAAGTTTAGTTTACCTACTTATTGGGATACAACAGGGATTTCTACTACCTCACATTTAAAGATAGCCAGTTCACCCTACCATTGCCTAACACTAAGAGCACTACTGTATGTGAGAAGAAGAATTGGCGAATTCAACCCGTAGCTAACCCAATGCCAAATCCAGTTGACACAGCTCCTCCTACCCTTGGTGCATTTTATTTTGGCAATGCTTCTTCTACAGGGTCTATGGTGGCCCTTCTTCAGAAGATGCACGAGGAGCAGCTTTGCCAAGGAGGGGAGTTGTTTCACCAGGGTGAGGTCCAAGGTAAGATGGACCACAATTTACAATACTTACGCTAGGGCAGTCCCCTGGCAGGAATGGAACGCCAAGTAAAGATGATGAATGCTATATGGGAGGTTGGCTTTCCTCTCAGCTGATAATGTGGAATGGGTGACCGACTGTTCGGAGGAGGAACAACCCGACTATTCATACCGTGGCAAGGGCAATAGCTCCAAGGCTCAAGGCTCTCAGTCGCGCAAGAAGAAGTGAGCCTCTCCACTCCTAGTCTCCCACTGATAGGTTTCCGCAAGTGCACGGAATTATCGAAGTAATAAAAATATCGAACCACAGAGACCTTATTGTTAAGTACCAAATAATTATTTTTCTCGCTAGCTAAGTAAACCGAATATGATGAAAGTAAGCAGTATAAATAACACGAAGGATAATCAGAGAGATAAACATGGGACTAGGGTTTCATCCACCTTGATTTCAATGATAAGATATAAATAAAAGGTTCGTCAATCAAATCTTGTTATGATAAAGACCTAATTTACTTCATTAAAGGATTATCTCACTTTCGTGCAGACAATCATGCAGGGACCAATCCTCGCTTTCGCGCAAGATCTGTCCCAACGCTGCTGATAAGTAAACCATCAACGAAGAACTCGAGGACCACTTTCGTGTATCCGAATTCTAAGTTGATCATCACAAGTGGAGCCTCAAAGATCACTTTCGTGCATCCGAGACACAACACAAGTTCTACTTAAGGCTTTCCAATGGATCGTTACTCACTTTCGCGCAATAACTATCAACGTTTATAACATTAATTAAATCCTAGATCAATATTATGAAACATGGCAATTTATCTACTAGAATCGAACAAGTTGGATCTAACCTAAGGAAGGGTTCCTAACATGCAATTCTAGGGTTCCAAGTTCTCAAGCAAATCACCTTTCAGTCTCATTGTGAGAACTCTAAAACATGGATAATAATATAGACCTATGGAAAATTAAAGACAATTCATCACAAAAGTAGAATTATCACAACGAAGATTATCATGATGAAAGAAAAGAATTATCTAATCATTAAAAATCAAGGCACCCCATGTCCCAAATATGTTTAAGCTTGCATGGAAAAAGGAATACAATAAACCATAGTTTCAAAGTGTAAGAAATAGAAGAAGAGGAAGAAAACAACTTCACAACACGGCTGTAATATAAATTACAGCCGTAATTTCCGTGATGAACAGTGCTGTCACCGCTGTTTCATTGATTTCTCCTCCACCTTAACTCCTTTGCTCTAAAACTTCTCGGGTGTTGTCTCCTCCTCCAGGCGAAGCTTCTACGTGAAAATCACAACCTGAGGTGCCCTCTACGCCTCTCAGTGCGAGGTCAAACCCTAACCGCCTCTCTATCGATTGCTCTATCGATACTGGATAAAAACTCTTCCTTTTAGTGCGTGTGTCTTCTCCTCTTAAATATGAGTCTGCAGCAACTTTCAGATCTCAATTTGGAGCTTTGGATCAAAAGTTATGGTCTGCGCAATAATCGGACTCTGTAAAAATCGCGTTTTTGAGTGTAATTACGGTACCGTAAAATATATTACGGTAGTGCAGTATTTTCTGGGAAACTTTCGGGTCAAAAATTGCTCAAAATATGGTACCATAAAATAGTTTATGGTCGTGCCGTAATTTTAGCAATGTATTATGTTCTGAATGCGCTCCAAAATACGGCAGTGCAATATGTCATGGCAGTGCCGTAAAATCACTTGCGTTCTCTGGTCTGAAGTGTCTGGAAAATACGGCCCGTGTAATTCTTTACGACAGTGCCGTAAAATCACAAAATCTTCTGTTCCAAAAATCCACCAAATTACGTCAGTGCTCTTGATTTTACGGTAGCGTACGAAAATACGGTACCGTAAAATAGATTACGGCACTACCGTATTTTGGTGAGTTACTCCGTTTTGCATGAAATTTGTCAGGTGATCTCCTCTTGATGATGGTAACTCTTCCATGTATTTGATTTTGCTTAAAAACACCTCAAAATAGTATCTTTTTACCTGGAAATCATGAAAAACCAAAATAGAAGTAGACTTTGCACTATTTGATAAATTCAGCATGAAAATAAGCAAAAGATCTTCAATTTAGCATGAAAAAGTATAGAAAATGATACAAAATATACTATATATTTTGGTGTCATCAAATACATAAGGCTCAAACTTTGCTTGTCCTCAAGCAAAAATCAAAAATTGATGAAAAGATAAACCTTTTCATGCTCAATAAATTTCTAAAATACAACCTATCAATGAAAAATTCCACTAATTGATTTACAAAACTTCAAATAAACATATCATCCTTAGAACTCAACCCTCTAGATCCACAATTCAATCAAATAAAACTTTGCATCTTGTATAATAAATAAAATTTTCAATCTTATGATTTCACCTAGTTTCAGTTCAAATCTATCATGCTTTTGTTTACAGGAATTAGGTTTCTAAGATCTTTTTCCACACATGATTTTTTTTTCCTTTTTTTTATGTATTTTGTTTGTTTTTGTGAAGATGGCATGTACCCACTTAGATACACACTTTTTATTTTTGACTTCAACTCTTGTCTTCGGTACCACTGTCAATTTTACATAGTGCCAAGTAGAGGAGTCTTATTCTTTTAACCTCTCATTATTTTTCATGCATAGACTTCAACCCATGTCTTAGGTACCACTATCAATTTTACATAGTGTCAAGTAGGGGAGTCTCTCACTATTTTTATGGATCTTGGATTCTTATTTCCCAACAAATAGTAAAATAGACTAAACATCTACTAGGTTGATCAATTGATCTCAATTCTCAAATCATACTCATATACTCATTTTATTCAAAAGAATAGGTTCACCTTAGATCTTATTCCTCAAATAATACATCTACCCAAAATTTCATGCATCAACCAATGTCAAATTTCAAAAATAGATATGCATTGAAGAAATAAATCTAACATGATAGGGTTTTTCTCTAATCACAAGTATAAATACTCACATCATCAAGGAAGACATTTTATCAATAGAAATTTTATCAATAAATCATGCCATCATATAGTAGAAAGTGGATCATATGCTTTCATCAATTTAACAACAAATTTGAATAATATCATCATCAAAACAATGAGTTCCATATATCCATAAAATCATTTTTTCAAGAGAAAACCAATAAGTAGTGTAAATATGATAAAGTCAAAGATGCACTATAAGAAATAGTCATTAATAAGAGAGTGCAAGTGATACTCACAAAACTATATAGATCGTGCTCAATCATTGTCAGGCCAATGCAACTGGGTTCAAAGATGTGCTTTTTGAAAATTTTCTGCAAAGTTTAAGGTACATAAGGCTCAAATCAAAAACAGTCTCTAAAATAATAATAAAAATAATTCTCTCAATGGAGAATCAGAGATGTCACCGGAGGTCTGAAAAGGATGCCGGTGGAAAGAGTCGAGCAGGCAGATGCAGTGGTAGCAAGAGGTGGTAGACAGTTGCTCTTAAAGATTTCTGAATCTGGAGTCAAAAGAAGCAACAACAAGTAGAAAGCAAACTAAGCAGTTTTTGAATTTCTTATGAAAAGTAGCCATACCCTAGAATTAAATTTAATGATCCAAATAGAAAATGGACAAAACCATGTAAAAGAATAAAACTCATTCTTTCCAGGTGTATAAAAATCAAGGGATCAAAATCCATCAGGAATTTAGGGTATCAACAAAAAGAGGGCTACTTAGATTACAAAACTGCAAAAACTGCACAAAAGTTATTCAAATTTGAAAAGTTGCTATGTGTCCTAGAATGATCAGAAAATATTTTCATAAAAATAACTATTCCACAAGATAGAACGACACATGTTCTTTCAATTCCAAGTGAAAAATCTGGATTTCAAGTCACCGAAACATCTTAGAAAGTGGCAGCAAAAGTGCTAGTCAGAACAGTTAGAAGAAATTGCTGCAGAAATTAATCATAATCAAAAAGTTGCTAGGTGTTTTAGAAAGATCCGTGGACTTTAAAATTCAGCAAAAATATCCAGATGATAGACAAAGATGAGTGCTTCCATGTTGTGCCAAAGATCAAAATTTTTCTCAACCCAGTTTCTTAAAATCGTAGTGAGAAAACACCTACTCAAATAAGCAGACTGCAGCTTTAAAATACGGTACCGTGTTATCCCTTACGGTAGTGCCGTAGTTTTCAAAAGACTCTCAGGGAAGAAATTACTCAAAATTACAGAACGTGAAAGACGTTATGGCCCTATCGTATAAATTACAAAACCTTCTGTCGAAAACGGTCTGAAAATACGATACCGTAAATTGGATTACGGCGGTGCCGTATTTTGCACAAAATTTTATTTCTCCTGCAAAACAAACAGAAAAATTAATTCTAAAAATAAACTAAAATAAAGGAAACTAAACTAAGCAAAAGTGCTTGGGTTGCCTCCCAAGAAGCGCTAATTTTAGGTCCATAGCTTGACCAAAACTCAAAAATCATGGTGAAGCAGGTGAATCAGTACCAAAATATATAGCATGTAATTTCTTTCTTTTCCGCTGTCCAAAAAGTTCAGCCACTAATCCAAATATCCAAAATTTCAAGTAAATCATAATTGAAGTGGCTCTCTCAAATATGCAGAAATCAAAATCAAAATTTTCAATGATCTTCCTATATTTATCAGTAAGCAGAATCATTAGTCCTTTTTTCAAAATTATAGCTTCAATCACAATAGGACTTATATCAAAATATTCAAGCATTGGATCATCATAATAATTTTTATGTCTTTCATTAGGCTCCTCAATAAAAATCAAATTTTCAAATTCATCAAAAGATTCAACAAAAGATAAGGGCAAAACATCAGAGTGAGATTCATCGGTGTTTGTAACATTCAAATCTTTTTCAATTTCCTCATGTTCATCATCAAACAATTTTTCATTATCAAAATTATCAACAAAATCAAGATGAGACTCTTCAAAATCAATTTCTTCATACCTCCCCACAAATAATTCATCATCAGAAGAGTCAAAATCAGAATCATACGAAAAAGAATTAATAGAATCAGAATTAACCACAAAAGATTTATCATTAATTTCAAAAATATCACCAAAATCACAGTGGGGTTCATTAATGTCTACAATTTTTGAACCTTCATCATGCTCATCAGATTTAACTATAAATAAGTTTTCATCAAAATCAGAATTATCATCAAAAGAAGGTTTTTCAATTTCAATTTTCTCAACCTTTTCCTCAAATAAATTATCAGATGAATCAATATCAAAAGCAGAGTGAGATTCATTAATGTTCACATAAGGCTTAATCTCAAAACAATCATAATCATAGGGGGATTTTTCTAGTTCAAGTTCCTCAGTATCAAATTCAAATAAACATGATTTTTGTGCAATCTGGGTTTCTATCAATTCAGTATTAGCAGTCAAAGATTCTTCTTGAAAATTAACCAAACCCTTAAGATCCTCAATTTGCTTACTTTGATTGCTCAGCCTTTGGTTTTGTTTTTTCAAAATTTGATTTTGTTTTGCCAGACATTTTTCTTGATTAGTTATCAATCTTTTTACAAAGTCTCTAAGCTAGATTTTTCAGTATCATCAAAGTATGGTTCAGAAACATGATTTGAGCAATCATCATACAAAGAAGTTTGGTTTTCCCATCTAGAATACAATTGATCAGATTCTTTTCATGATAAATTAGGATTTAAAAATGGACAATGAGAGGAACAATTATCAAAATATCCACAGATATCACATCTAACAGGAGAACAAGATTTCATAACAGGGTGCATATTAAAAGTGTCTAATTTATGAGCCAAATAATCTGACTTATCTGCAATAGTGCACCATGAATCATCTTCATACCTTCCTTGTGGCATGTATACCTCATCTCTTTCAGTTGCCCATGAGTAGTGATTAAAAGACATCTCTTCAAAACTATCAAAAACAGAGAGATAATCCAACACCAATCAATAAATTTTTTTTTTCAGAATATATAACAAAAATAGATAATCTATAACACAAGTAAATTCACAAATTTCAGAAATTCTCAGTTCTGTCACAACTGTGAAAATCCAAAACCTGCAAAAACAGAAAACAAAGTTAAATCTAAAACAAATAAAACTTAGTCGAGCAATACTAATAACTATTTTGATATTAACAAAACTAAGTTCCCTGGCAACGGCGCCAAAAACTTGATAGGTTTCCGCAAGTGCACGAAATTATCGAAGTAATAAAAATATCGAACCACAGAGACCTTATTGTTAAGTACAAAATAATTGTTTTTCTCGCTAGCTAAGTAAACCGAATATGATGAAAGTAAGCAGTATAAATAACACGAAGGATAATCAGAGAGATAAACATGGGACTAGGGTTTCATCCACCTTGATTTCAATGATAAGATATAAATAAAAGGTTCGTCAATCAAATCTTGTTATGATAAAGACCTAATTTATTTCATTAAAGGATTATCTCACTTTCGTGTAGACAATCATGCAGGGACCAATCCTCGCTTTCGCGCAAGATCTGTCCCAACGCTACAGATAAGTAAACCATCAACGAAGAACTCGAGGACCACTTTCGTGCATCCGAATTCTAAGTTGATCATCACAAGTGGAGCTTCAAAGATCACTTTCGTGCATCCGAGACTCAACACAAGTTCTACTTAAGGCTTTCCAACAGATCGTTACTCACTTTCGCGCAATAACTATCAATGTTTATAACATTAATTAAATCATAGATCAATATTATCAAACATGGCAATTTATCTACTAGAATCGAACAAGTTGGATCTAACCTAAGGAAGGGTTCATAACATGCAATTCTAGGGTTCCAAGTTCTCAAGCAAATCACCTTTCAGTCTCATTGCGAGAACTCTAAAACATGGATAATAATATAGACCTATGGAAAATTAAAGACAATTCATCACAAAAGTAGAATTATCACAACGAAGATTATCATGATGAAAGAAAAGAATTATCTAATCATTAAAAATCAAAGGGATTACACCCCATGTCCCAAATATGTTTAAGCTTGCATGGAAAAAGGAATACAATAAACCATAGTTTCAAAGTGTAAGAAATTGAAGAAGAGGAAGAAAACAACTTCACAACACGGCTGTAATATAAATTACAGTCGTAATTTCCGTGATGAACAGTGCTATCACCGCTATTTCATTGATTTCTCCTCCACCCGAACTCCTTTTGCTCTGAAACCTCTGGGTGTTGTCTCCTCCTCCGGGCGAAGCTTCTGCGTGAAAATCATGGCCTGAGGTGCCCTCTACGCCTCTCAGTGTGAGGCCAAACCCTAACCGCCTCTTGTCAATTACTCTCTCGATACTGGATAAAAACTCTTCCTTTCAGTGCGTGTGTCTTTTCCTCTTAAAGGCGAGTCTGCAGCAACTTTCGGATCTCAATTTGGAGCTCTGGATCAAAAGTTATGGTCCGCGCAAGAATCAGACTCCGTAAAAATTACTTTTTTGAGTGTAATTACGGTACCATAAAATATATTACGGTAATGCCATATTTTCTGGGCAACTTTCTGGTCAAAAATTGCTCAAAATATGGTACCATAAAATAGTTTACGGTCGTTCCATAATTTTAGCAATGTATTCTATTCTGAATGCGCTCCAAAATACGGCAGTGTAATATGTCACGGCAGTGCCATAAAATCGCTTGCGTTCTCTGGTCTGAAGTGTTTGGAAAATATGGCCCATGTAATTCTTTACGGCAGTGCCATAAAATCACAAAATCTTCTGTTCCAAAAATCCACCAAATTACGGTAGTGCTCTTGATTTTACAGTAGCGTACGAAAATATGGTACCGTAAAATAGATTACGGCACTACCGTATTTTGGTGAGTTACTCCGTTTTGCATAAAATTTGTCGGGTGATCTCCTCTTGATGATGATAATTCTTCCATGTATTTGATTTTGCTTGAAAACGCCTCAAAATAGTGCCTTTTTACCAGAAAATCATGAAAAACCAGAATAGAAGTATACTTTGCACTATTTGATAAATTCAGCATGAAAATAAGCAAAAGATCTTCAATTTAGCATGAAAAGGTATAGAAAATGATACAAAATATACTATATATTTTGGTGTCATCACCCACCTACTCCTCTCACATATCTGGATTTTACATAGAGGACAATGCAACATTTAGAGTGGGTGAGATGTCTGCTATCTGGTTGTTATTATTGGTTACTATGATGCTCTTTCTATTACTTCCTATTTCTCTTTCATGATAATGGTTTGTCTACTACTTTACTCTGCTTGTATGGATATTCATTTGGCATTGTTCTTATATGCCACCATTTGAGGGTTTGGTCTCCAGGCCCCGACTATGCTGTATGGTATTTAGATAAGTTTTCATGTAACATTCCCTATCTTACATGTTATTATGTGTTGAGTTGATTTTGTTTGGTTTATCAAGATATGATAGTCATGATTGTAGAATGAATGATGGTATGGCTGTTATCATGCTTTAGATAGTTACATTGTGATGATTAGGTTCATGCTATAGTCATGTGCTTATTATGCTTTAGTGGAATTGTTTTTATTTAGGCAATCTCAATCAACCGATCAATTAGTTAATGAATATGTTGTGACTCAAATTTTGATCCTATGATAGCTATATATATTCTTTGAGATTGAATACATGCATGGTATGGAGTAATTATGATTTATTGAACGCACCATCCAATTAGAAAATACTCTATGATCATGTCTATTTGTTCTATGATTCTGAAATCTTTTGATTGGAATGTTTAAAACTATTAATTAGTGGGTCATATATTTCTTTGAATGTTCAAGGATTGCATGCTATTAGCATACATACGATCTCACATTGGGGTACATATTCACTTATTCATTCCTTGCTTCTTGTTGGGGGATGACTACATATATCCATACTTGTTTTTACTTAAAAAAAACACTCTTAGACTCCTCTACTTGGCACTGCAAAAAATTGGCAATGGTACCTAAGATGTGAGTTGAAGTCTAAGAGAGACTCCTATATTTGGCACTGCGAAAAATTGGCAGTGGTACCTAAGAAATGAGTTGAAGTCCATTATTCCCTTTAGTATTGATTCTAAACCTGGATACAATGAGAAATGATCGCATCAGAGCTTAATTCCCTAATAATACATTTGTGTCTAACCCAACAAGTAGATTTTGGATACATTGGATTTTCATGAGTAGTATGTGTGCTTAATTGAGTTCTTTGTATGCCATTAGCTGAATACCTTAACTTCTAGGGATTGTTGGACCTAACTGCTGAACATTTTGGACATTATCTAATCGTTTGATTTCTTCTATCTGGATTGTGGATTATTCATAGATATTGTCTAATTTGGTTGCATCTTTTCAACTTGAATAATCACTTTCACACCTATCATGTGTTTCATCTTAGTTTATTGCTTGAGGACAAGCAAAGATTTAAGTTTGGTAGTATTTGATGCCTTGCATTTTGATAGTGATTTCTAGTACTACTTTATCTCAAATCTAGGCTAATTTTGTTGTTTTTATGCTCTATCTAGACTTATTTACTTGTTTGCTACATAATCTTCATTTTCTCTTGTGTTTGTGCAATTTTATGTAAAATCACTCATTTTTGGAGCTTTTTTGGAGATTCTAAAGTCATTGAGTGATTTCTTATGAGGAGACGAGTCTACACAACAAATTTGGGATCAATCGGAGTTCATTTGGAAATCACGGCCAGGTGAACACATCGGGGTTCACCCGTGATTTGCATGGAGGACTGGGACTTCACAGAACACTTCACGGCTAACCCAAATTTTTGGTGTTCCGCCGTGATTTCATTGAGGACAAATTTCCTAGAAATGAACATAACACTTCACGGCCAGACGAACACGGAGGTGTGCGCCCATGATTCTTATTTCGCTGATCTCCATAGAATACTTCTTAGCTAGGTGAATGCGCCCGTGTTCACCCGTGATTGCAATTAAGATTCTGAGTCCCTATCGGTTTTCTCTCAATTTGAGGCTAAGGAAAATTCCAAAAAAGAAAGAAAATACATTTTAGGAAGCTAAGAGGAAGGTGAATTAAAGGAGTATAAAAGCCCTCTTTCTTCTTGCTTATTGAGCGAGCACTTGACGCACGAAACGGCTAGGGCAAACGAAATAGGCGATAAAGCTTTCGGAGGCGATTTTGAGAAGTTTTCACGACTAATCTTCACAATTTCTAGAGAATACATTTGATTCCTCTTCTCCTTCCTCTCCTTTGGGTTTGCTTGTAATTTTCGTGATCTATTAGAGAGATTTGTGTGAGTTTCCATGGATCTTGTAGCATAAAACCCTATTCGGGACGCGATTGAAGCCCGTTGATGTTTTCTATCACGTGATTTGAACTTGCTTTGTTATTTTGAGGATCATATGAGCATATTTTACTCAGATGTTGCTATTTCATGATATTGCTTTGGCCACGTAGTATTGTGTTAGTCGACACGATTATGACCGTAAGGAGGATCGTGTTGGCAGATCCCCTGAGTAGAACTTGTGAACTTCTAACACGAAGGTAGTTAGGGTTCGCTTGAGGGTAACTGATGACACCAAAATATATAGTATATTTTGTATCATTTTATATATCTTTTCATGCTAAATTGAAGATCTTTTGCTTATTTTTATGCTAAATTTATCAAATATTGCAAAATCTACTTCTATTTTGGTTTTTCATGATTTTCAGGTAAAACGGCACTATTTTAAGGCATTTTCAAGCAAAATCAAAGACATGGAAGAGTTACCATCATCAAGAGGAGATCACCTGACAAATTTCATGCAAATCAGAGCAACACACCAAAATACGGTAGTGCCGTATTCTATATTACGGTACTGTATTTCCATACACTATCGTAATATCAAAGCACTACCGTAAATTGGTGGAATTTCTGACCAGAAGATTTAATAAAAATATGGCACTACCGTAAAACTTAACACTGCCGTATTTTGAAGCGCATTCAGAACAGAGATAATTCCTGATTTTACGGCACTACCGTAAACTTTGACACGGGCCGTATTTTCCAGACGATTTCGACCAGAGAGTTCAGCAGATTTTATGGAAGTGCTATGAAGCACTATAGGGTGCTATATTTGCCAAACAATTCAGATCAGAGAACGCGAGTGATTTTACGGCAGCGCCGTGTGAAGGTTCCCACATAGGGGGCGAAACCCTAAAGTGGCGCAAACAAAATGGGCAGCGGATTCAAGGGTTTCATAGGATCGATGAGCATGCATTATATGATCAACTTTTAAAGCATGAATAGAGAAGATGCGATTCATACCATGGCCATTTCTAGATGGCGTCTTGGAAGCAAGAGAACAACGAAGGTCTCCTCCAAATCGTCACACACAAGATGAGCGACGGCTTGCTTCTTGTCGTCCCTTGTGCTAGCAAGGATCGTCCAAGGTGTCTTTGATCGAAAGGAAAGGGAGAGAGCAACTCCTTGCTTGGCAAAAACTTTCCTCTTGTCGTCTCAACTTTTCTACCCGAGATGTCTCTACTCGTCCAAAACAAGAGAGGGCGACAAAGGCGTGAAGAGGCGACGTGAGAGAGAGGTGGTCACGTTGTGACATGCTTTCTAAAAATAGAAAGCCAACAATTCATGTGACCATGAATTTTTCCCTCAACGCAAATTCCTCTTCAATTGAACCATGCGCTCATGTAATGAGCTGGTTCATTTCGGTTTGGTCCAAGACCAAATAAACCAAGCAATATGGTCTAGATCTCAATTAAACCCAAAGGCTCTTGATCTGACCGTCAATCTCTTGATGCTCCTGATCTGACCGATCCGGCATCCATTCTCTCAATCGAAGCTTACCGATCTTAAGCCCTAATCAATCAGACATGATCAGACCATATCTCACTTACAATCAGAGATTAAATCCCTTTAAACTGAACCTGAACAATTCAGTCCACACGATCTGACTTAAGTAAGCCATTTCATCAAATTGTGCGACCCTGAGGGTTTCCTTTAAATGTCGGTAACGATAACTCACGTCATCACGATCAGTGAGGGGTATCTAGCAACACATCACTGTCTCCCGATATAAAGGAAAGAGTCTTCCAAGACTACACCCAAAAACAGCACAAGTGTGAATCAACTTCACTAAGCATACATATTTCCTTTGCCACTGGATGTTCTTATTGGACAAGCGTGTCAAGCTTGTAGCTCCAATATGATGAGCATGATTAGATCAGATGAACACAGTCATCTGGGTATGGCCATACACTTTCTCATCATCTCATCCAGGGGGCCCCTTTAGAACATCACACTCCTTAAACAAGGAGACGGCAATCCTATGTCTATCACTAGTGCCCTAACCTGACTCAAGCTCACCATCCAAGATAGTCTATAATCAATATATTTCAAATGATATTGAACTATCTCAAAACAATGACAATCATCATTTAGAAACACAAGTGATCTCAAGTCAGAGGAAATGTGCCACTTGATACAATCAAGGAATATTCACATTGTGACAAGCAATTGAATATCCTAGTAGGGTCTGTCCAGTACATCCAATGTACCCATGAGTCTACATCTTATTCCATGCTCGAAGCATCCTATAAGATTAGAACACATATTAGTCTTAACCATATCAAGGCTGTCTCATGTTCACCAAGATACATCGACTAAGGACATATAGCATGTCAGCCTAGCTGAACAGCTTTGAGACATTATTCAGAAGTATATCTATTGCAGCAGATAATATAACAAACTGAATAATAACCATGCCTTTATAAACATAAGAGTTTATTACATGATACTGATACAATCCTTAGGCCTCAAACATTAGCCTTAAGGGCATACCCCAACACCGTGAACTATTACACTGCCGTATTTCTCCTTTTGCACGCGACCTCCACGGTCAACTTTGAAGCCCGATTTTTGTGGAGATGATTGCGGGAGATCCAGACATCCAAATTGAGATCCGAAAGAAGTGGTGGACTGGTCTCAACGAGGAGAAGATAAAGACACCGAAAGCCCCAATTTCGAGGGGGAATCGAGGGAGCAATCGACAGAGAAGCATTTAGGGTTCATCCTCATGCCGAGAGGAGTGGAGACCACCTCAGGCCGTGATTTTTACACAAAAGCTTCGCCTAGAGGAGAGGATGACACCCCAGAAGTTTCAGAGCAAAAGGAGTTCGATTAGAGGAGGAATCAACGAAATAAGGGCTCGGGCACTATTCATAGCGAGTTTCCTTTGCAAAATACGGCTGTAATATAAATTACAGCCGTGGTGTATTTTTTTAAACCCTCTTCTTCATTGATTTCTGACACTTTGATACTATGGCTTGTTGTATTTCTTTTTCCATGCAAGCTTAAACATATTTGGGACATGGGGTGTAATCCCCTTTGATTTCTTAATGATTAGATAACTTTTTATCTTCGTCAGAATAGTTTTATGATGATAATTTTACTTATGTGAATAATTGCACTTTGATTCTCCATAGATTGATGTTATTATTCATGTTTTAGAGTTCTCGCAATAAGGACCGAAAGGTGACTTGCTTGAGAACTTGGAACCCTAGTATTGCATGTTAGGAACTTTCCGTAAGAAATTAGGTTAGTTCTTAATTATTTGATTTTAGTGATCTTATTGCCATGATAGATAATTTGAATCTAGGATTGAGTTATTGTGTCAAACGTGGAGATCTTGCACGAAAGTGAGGATCGAAACATTGGAGAACCATAAGTAGAACTTGTGTTGAGTCTCGGATGCACGAAAGTGATCCTTGAGATTCCACTTGAGACAATCAACTTAGAATTCGGATGCACGAAAGTGATCTTTGAGTTCTTTGATTGATGATTTACTTATCTTTAGCGTTGGGATAGATCTTGCGCGAAAGCGAGGATTGATCCCTACATGATTGTCTGCACAAAAGTGAGATGATCCCTTTATGAAGTAAATTAAGTCTTTATCATGATAAGATTAGTTTGACGACCTTTTATTTATGTCTAGTCATTGAAATTAAAGTGGATGAAACCCTAGTCCCAGTTTCTCTCTATTTATCTTTATACTCTTCCTATCATTTATTTACATTATAATTGATTGCTTAGCTAGTAAAAATATAATTATTTGGTACTTAACAATAAGGTCTCTGTGGTTTGATATCTTTCTTTATTACTTCGAGTATCCGTGCACTTGCGGAATACAACAGTAACATAATCTTTCATAGAACCTAATGGATTTATCTAAAATGATTTAGCATGAGTGTAGGAGATCGTTTTAGGTAGGTACCAGGTTGTACTGACTGCAAGGGGGCAACTTGTACTAGAGGAAAGATTCCTTTTGCAATATTATGAACTCTTATAACAGATAAGTTTTAGTTCTGATAGATTCATCAATGTGGTGGATACCGAAGTCCCGATGCTTCTCCTATTGACATCTCATGTTTAGTTGCGATTGATTTCTTGTGCTTATTTACTATTTTCAAAACCACAATTTGAACCGTTTAGCTTCTAAAACTCATAAGTTCTAGTAGTTAACCTTGCTCCCACTAAGATTGATAATCTTTTATATTACTGCGACATTATCGTGCCCTTGCGGTATGTGTCACCTAGCAATACATCATTGCTACCCAAGTCATCAGAATAAATGTCACCATCAACAATCTTTAGAACTGCGACAAAGTATAAGTACAGAATTGTCCTATCGCCAGACTGTTGTCCAAATTGGGCAAATGTGTCACACTTATTGATCCCAATATTATGGCATGACTAAATCAGGTTATCACCTAGGTATAGCCATACACTTTCAGTCATCCACATTGGGCGCCATGGACATTAAGCTTCCCCACAAGGATGGGGCAAATCCTCTCTTGGCATACTGTATCTCTGATACGACTCATGATGCACCTAATGACAACCGTTATGACTTCCCTTTACGGCGAAGCATTAGGTTATATCAAAGTACCTCATTCACCATATAGAGATGCCAATACCCTCAAGTCTAGGACAATCGTAACTCTATCACTATGATTTTCATCTTGTGACATCAAGATGAATCTTCACGGTAGGTCGGTCCAGTATATCTCCCTTGATATACCTATATGCCTACATTAGCATCCCGTGCTCAACCAGCGCATATACCTGTCTCAAGTGAATCATAACTGCCCCATATCCACTATGATTCTTGACCGGGGCCAAAACTGAGATATGATAAAACATCTATCTCTTAGGGACATCGTACATGCAACTATCCATGGGCGCAGATATACATATTTGCATAACAACGACCATGCCAAGGTATCTTATCTATCAAACAGATGTGATACACATATCCGAATGGACAATCCCAAAGGTCCTAGGGCATAAACATTAACAAATAGAATATTAATAGACATGGTTAGGAGTATGATGAGTAATTCCTCATTACCAAAAATCTTGTGGATGCATGCACTTAAAACTGTTGTGTATTTGTTGAATAGGATTCCTAGCAGGGCGGTTCCTAAAACTCTTTTTGAGTTGTGGACTATAAGAAACCTAGTATGAGGTGCCTTCATGTTTGAGGATGCCCAGCAGAAGCACGAGTTTATAATCCACATGAAAGAAAATTGGATTCTCAAACTATTTGTGGTTACTTTATTGCTTACCCAGAGAAATTTAAAGGGTATAGGTTTTTATTATCCACACCATAGTCTAAGAATTGTTGAAACAACTAATGCTAAATTTATTGAAAATGGAAAAGTTAGTGGGAGTGCTAATAGGCAAATTATGGATATTAATGAAATTAGGGTTGATGTTCCATTAAGTGTAACAGATATATTAATTGGTCTTCTCTGTATATCTATAAATATACATGAAAGTGTGTCTCTTCCATCGAGGCTTGTATTGGAACGGAGAACAAGTGAGAGAACCAAATTCCTGAGACTTGGTAATTCTTCTATTCTCATCGATCACGACGTCTTCCGCATCAAGTACATGTTTATATTATTGTTTATTGTGATGATAATTTATTCGAAGATCTGAATTTCATGAATATCAATTTCATGATAGTTATTTTTATGTTTTACATGATTTTAAAATTTAGAATTAACAGCACCCTCCTAAACCTCCCTCCCCTATTCCCTTACTCTTTCTTATATATGTATTTTTTTTTTCTTTCAATCCCATCCCTGTTTCTTTGATTGATTACATGCACATTCAAATATAGTAATTTCTCACAATGCCTCTTCCGTTACAAGTATCTACAGATAGCAGCACTTAAATATTTCGAGTGTTCAAGCACTCAACATGCAATATCTATTGCGCCAAGTTGCTTATATACACAAGAGTAACAAACAAGCACCTATGCCACTCATGCAATTACACAACCGGATGAGAAGAAGTGCACAAGAGAAACATCAACAACCTATGAAGCTCACCTCTTTATGGGGCTTAATCCGTCAAGTTGTCTTACGCAAATAGAAGATGAAGATCCCGTCTTTGCAGATTACTTGAATTTGAGAGGGAACAAGGAGGTTAGGACTCTCAACTAGATGAAACAAGAGAGGAAGAAGTTATTATATATTTTATAGTTGTAAACAATGAGGAAGCATCTTTAGTCCCACATTTATATGCTTATATTTTTTGATTATATTTGTTAAGTCAAAGAAAAGATAAAAGGGGCATGAGCTTCATGACTTGGGGGGTAATAATAATATTTAATGTCTTAATTGGGCACTTGGGCACTTGAGGCATTGCGTCTGTTGATGCAACCACCCTAATATCTGAAGAGGTTTTTATGGAACAACCTGAAGGCTTTATGCTTCCAAGTAATGAGTATAAAGTGTATAAACTAGTTAAATCAATCTACGGATTGAAACGAGGTCTAGAAGAATGACACAAAAGAGTTATTCTCTCAAATAACTTTAGACATAATACTGTTGACAAGTGTATTTATAATAAGTCAACGAATGAGTATAGAGTAATCTTATGTTTATATGTTGATGACATGCTAATATTTAGCACAAATGAGAAAGGAATAATCGAAACCAAATTGTATCTAAATTTGATCTTTCGAATGAAAGATCTGGGTGAAGAAAATACAATTTTGGGAATCAAAATAAAGAAACATCCTTGTGGATATTTCTTATCTCAATGTCATTATGTTGTTAAGATGCTTGATAAGTTCAAGTATCTTGATATAAAAGAAGTTAACACTCCTTTTGATTCAAGTCTAAAATTATCAGAAAATAATCAGAGAGTTATTGATCAATTAAATTATGCAAGTTTCATTGTTAGTCTAATGTATGCTATGCATTATACAAGGCCTAACATTGCTTATGTTGTGCGCATATTATCAGGGTTTACAAGCAAACCTAGCACAGATCATTGGAAAGCTATCAAAAGAATATTTGGATACTTAAAGAATACAAGAGAATTACGTCTTGTAGACATTGATTATCCATGTGTGCTAAAAGGGTATTGTGATGCAAGTTGGTTAACAAATAATCATGAAAGTAAAGCCACCTTGGGGTGGATTTTCATGTTAGGTGGTGGGGCTATAAGTTGGGTTTCTAAGAAGCAAACTTACATTACACGTTCTACTATGGAATCAGAGTTTATAACCCTAGTTGAAGCAAACAAAGAAGCTGAATGGTTGTAGAATCTCTTAATGGATATTGAGTTGTGACCACAACCAATGACAACCATTTCTTTTCACTGTGATAGCCATGCTACAATGTCTAGTACTTATAATGGAAAATCTAGACATCTTGGCATGAGTCATGCATATGTGAGAGAGTTAATTACTAGTGGAGTGATCATCATAATGTATGTAAGATCGAAAAATAATCTAGCCGATCCTCTCACTAAGCCTCTTAACAGAGATTCAGTGAGAAATATAGCTAACTATATGAGACTTAAATTGTTAAATTTAAGCACATATGATAGTAACCCAACTTTAAAATAGTAAATTACTAATTCTAAAGTACATTGGGTAATAACAAGTCATTATTATATACTTGTGAGCACTATAAATTCCTATACTAAGTTGATTTACAATTCAAGTGCTAGTGCTGACAGTTGTGTAAAGTTAAGGATGAGCACTTGCTCTTAATAGAGTTTATAAATAATTGTGTCCATAATAATGCAGGGCATCTTCAAGAACTTAATTGCACTTGATATCTTTTGGAAACTTGTTTACATTTTGGAATGTTGGACTTCTTCAATTTCTGCATGTTGCCAACATTATTTAAATTTCAGCTTTTGATGTTATGTCGTGGTTAGGATTTATTTTCCAAGTCTTTATTTTTCCTTTTACAGTGAATGTAATAAGTTGTTTAGCCTAGGATATTTTGGCACCTGTAATGCACATGCAAGGCACCCATGATCCCTCAACTACAAATTAACCCTCAAGGTATTTTCCACAAGTCAAAGTCAACAAATCAAAGTCAACATCAATGGAGCTCTAGTGGTCAAATCTCAGTCAACATCAGGCGTCGATGTCAACAAGCCAGCAAGATCCGAATTCTACAGCATCAATGTCAATTCAAGCTTCATTTCAAAGGTCAAATGCTGCAGCTTCAATCTCCACAAAATCAGCATCTAACCCAGGTCAACATGACTTCTGGTCAACACAACTCCAGCTCACAAGTCAAGTCAGCCATCATCCAACTCTTGCACCAAGATGCGCATGCAATCCAAAACAGAACTCAGCCAACCTCCAACTCGAACCAAGGCCTGCCAATCTTCAGCATGCGCATCCAACTCCAACGTCACTATGCAGGCGCCTGAAATTCCAGCCGATTAACTCCAGCCAAGACATCAGCCCAAGGATCAATTACATTTCAGCCATCAATTTCAAACAGAGGAAACATGACCTTAGATGTGCCTTGAGTGATTATGTTACCGTTGAGGGTGAAGGGGTTAAAAGCCCTTGTAATTTACACTTGCACGAAGTTAAAATCATTTGGAAAAAAAATCTTGTGTTAGCGTTGCCTTGTGCGTGTAAGAGTTGAGCTTGCTCCTCTTGAGGATTGAGCTTGCTCCTCTCCTTATCCTTCTCTTCTCGTCTCCTCTCTTCTATCAATCTCCTCTCTTCTCTTCATCTTCTTGCTGCCGACAACCATCTGTCCCCTCACGCTCCATCTATGCCTTATTGCTTCTATTCCATTGGTGTGCTTAGTCATCCAAGCTCCATCTATGCCTTATTGCTTCTATTCCATTGGTGTGCTTAGTCACCCTGATTGGAGCTAAAGATTTGAAGGTGTAACAACAGACCCTCTTGGAGATCTCTCGGCTGCAAATCACTTGGTAAAGAATCTAGAAGGGGTTCGGCCCCCTTCCTTCAAGGGGGCCTCAGGTGCATTCTCTCCATCCCTAACCCTTAACCGCATGCCTCAATACTAGAACATTGTTTCCACTGTCGCATAGAAAGAGCTACTTACCTAAGGTGATCTAGGGCTTAGGATTCTCATTCTTCATCAATGGTATCAGAGCATACCTTAGGTGCTCATTGTGTTTATGAAGTTTCGGTTGCGTATCATTTCCCCTCTGCTGGAAATCTCTAAAATTTTCCTGTTCTGAATCTGCTCGTATCTCTGCTTGTTACTGAGTTTTGCATCCCTTTGTGTCAAAGGATTTTTGCGCACGCTGTTTTCTGAATATTTGCACTATCACTGTTCGTTGAAAGTTCCTGTCTTCTGAAATTCTGGTTTCGGTATTATTATTTCTGAAAGTTCCTGATTTGTGTGTAGTGCTCGCTAAACTTCCTGCACTGCAGCTGCTTGCTAAAAATCTTGACCTGGATTTTGAAACTCTGGTTTTTATCTTTCAGTTCCGTTGACTGGAAATTTCTGTTCTGAAAATCTGTAGTGTCTTCTCTGTTCTGAAACTTTGCTGCTCTCTTTCGCTGTTTTCTGGAAAACCTGGACTTGACATTTTCAGCCAGGTACTGTAGCTTACCAGGCTCCTTAAATTTCGACTGATTCTTGGTATTTGCTCCCCAGACTTAGGGGCCCTAATCTGATAGGGTATTCTGATTCTGAAAAGGCAGCAGGTGTGGGGGTTCACCTCGCTAATCTGTGGATCAACACACTAACCTGCTATAAACTGCTGAATTGCCAGACTTTTGATTTCCTGCGGAAGCACCGTTCCTTACCAGATTATCTTGCCGATATCTGTTAGCTGCCCTGAACTCAAGTATACTGTTGTTTCTAGCTTTGTTGCCGCAGTGGTCTATTCTACTAAGTTCTCATTTTCTGTTGAAAATTGCAGATACCTCTTAGCACTTGTTAGATCACTATTGTCGTAATTGTTTGACCTGCTGAAAACTGATACTCGCATTGCTATAGTTGATATCCAATACTGCCATCTCTAAGCTGCTATAAGTTACACACAAGCTGCAGTTCTGATTTCTGATTTTACGTTTCAGTTACTGTTACTTATCACTGCTTGATCTCGACTGAACCTCCATCTCGTTGCTTTGGATCACTGCTATTGAATTAAGCCTTACACTATTATCTGATATCTCTAAGCTACCATCTTTGTATGCTACGTGCTTGAATGTCATACTGCTGAACATTATTGCATTTTAATACTCGACTGACCACTGTTGCCACAACCTATTTCAATTGCTGTAAACTACTTTCATAATTGCTGTAGTTCACATTTAAGTCTGCCTGATGGTACTTATCTGAATATATTACTTGCTGAGAATTGTATTCTGCTTATTTGACTATATTACTTGTCGAGAACTGTATTCTGCCAACTGCTAGTGCTGTATGTTAGTTTTACCTATTCTGCATACTAAGCTGAACATTACTTTGCTGGTATTATTGATAAACAAGCTGAGATTAGTTTTGCTGCGTTAAACACTTGTTGCGACCAACTGTTCCTTTCTGAAATTTTCTGGTTTTAGTATAGCTCAGTTGTTTACCTTGTCATTGCTGAATTTTGCATTTACCATCTAAAAATCATTGCACTGGCTGAAAAACTTATGCTAAACATTGCTGAACATTGCATAAAGTCTGAATATTTGCAACTAGTATGCTCATGCCCTATCGTTCCTGGATTCATGTGCTGGTGCTGCTGAAGTTTTGTGCATATCCATTTGCTGAACCTGACATTTACATGCTCCACACTTGTGTTATATATACATTGTTGTGACATTGAGTTAACAGCATGTCTAGAGGAACAAATGACTATCATGCTCCAAACTACACCCACTCATATGGCCAACACTATGCTTACACTCAAGAATACAGCCCTAGGGCACCCGATGAACTAAATACACCAAATTCTATCCCATACAATGAGAATATAAATAGATGGACCCAAGGAAATGAATCGGTAAGAAAATATATGGAAAGTTTTGATAAATTGCATTTAAATTTTAGGTACTTTGAAGAAACATGGGAGCATACATGTCGATTTATAAGAGGATTAAAAGGGGAGATTAGGGAATCCTTGGCCCCCTATTCAATTAGAAACATAGATGATGCATACACCCAAGCCAGTAGGATTGAATACGACATCAAGATGGCTCGGGAAAGGGAAATTAATCAAATTAAAAATGAGTTGTCTATGCTAAGGGAACAATATCAATATGTTATGAATTTTGTTGCTAAGACATTTGGAAAGGTAAAAGAAAAAGAAGTAACCATACCTCCACTTATTGAGAATTCCTTAGAAGACAACTATGAACCTGGACTTGAACATGAATTGGAAACAAAAATACATTCCCCTGATTATACAAGTGAAGATGACATAGAGCCACAAGAGATAGAAAATGACCATGGATAAGCTGCGATAGTACCGAATCGAAACCTATCTTGCACAATAAACAACATTTGTCAACAACCCCCTCTTGATCCATTATTAGTCCTGGCACCATATCTTGACCCATTTTTACACATGCCACCTCTTGCAATAAACCCTCTATTAGCTGAATTCTATAGTAAATTTGGGGGATACTCATTAATCCCTACCCCCCTTGCCAAGATGAACTTTTGACTCCGCATCCCCTCTTAGAAAGGTCCCATGTCGTCAACCCTATGTGCCTAAAAGTTTCAGCCACTACTTCAATGAGTTCCATGAAAACCTTTTTTACAGACTTGACTTCATTCAATCCTACATACAACATTGACTTTGTGTTTGGAATTAAACTTTTGTCCCGCTACCCTGCAAGCATAAATCATTTTTGGATGAGTTTAAGAAAAATTCATGGGGCTGGATTCCATCTCAAATTCAAAATAAAGTATCCATCTAAGAATTGCATGAAAATATGTCTTGGTACTCTCTCATTTGCAGCATATATATCAGGGCTGACACTTTCTTACCATGTCTTCAAAATACAAAAGGTCTACACACATAAGAATACAAAGTGTCCTTACCATAATGAATTCAAGATTCCATATTCTCCGGGAGGAGTTTATGACACTTGCCTTGCTCATTTTGTATGGCAGCGCACTTCAACATCGACCGACAAGCATATTTACATGGGTTCTATTATAAACTTGAATTTCTCTCATTCAGTCAATGACTATCTATCTAATTTCACATTTGTTTATCATGTTTTCAAGTCATACATTGCCGATATATGTAAGAGGACAAGTACTGCCAATTATTTATGTTTTACTTGCAGGCATGAGGTAAGCTACAAATGCTAATGACAATATGCATACTTTGGGAAGGCCACCTGAACCACAACGGAGCTTCAACATTAATTCTCCGAAGGAGAATTCTGTAGCCCCCCGGAAAGCTGATGTAGGGACTAGGAACCGAGATGATCTCCACACCCTTGGCTTACCACCAGAACCTCCACATGCTTCAGATTTAATTCTTCGGAGGAGAATTCTTCACCCCCAGAGATAGCTGACGCAGGGCATCTTCAAGAACTTAATTGCACTTGATATCTTTTGGAAACTTGTTTACATTTTGGAATGTTGGACTTGTTCAATTTCTGCATGTTGCCAACATTATTTAAATTTCAGCATTTGATGTTATGTTATGGTTAGGATTTAGTCTAGGATTTATTTTTCAAGTCTTTATTTTCCTTTTGTAGTGAATGTAATAGGTTGTTTAGCCTAGGATATTTTGGCACCTGTAATGCACATGCAAGGCACCCATGATCCCTCAACTACAAATCAGCCCTCAAGGTATTTTCCACAAGTCAAAGTCAACATCAATGGAGCTCTAGCGGTCAAATCTTAGTCAACATCAGGCGTCGATGCCAACAAGCCAGCAAGATCTGAATTCTGCAGCATCAATGTCAATTCAAGCTCCATTTCAAAGGTCAAATGCTGCAGCTTCAATCTCCACAAAATCAGCATCTAACCCAGGTCAACATGACTTCCAGTCAACACAACTCCATCTCACAAGTCAAGTCAGCCATCATCCAACTCTTGCACCAAGATGCGCGTGCAGTCCAAAACAGAACTCAACTCAGCCAACCTCCAACTCGAACCAAGGCTAGCCAATCTTCAGCATGCGCATCCAACTCGAACATCACTATGCAGGTGCCTGAAATTTCAGCCGATTAACTCCAGCCAAGACATCAGCCCAAGGATCAATTACATCTCAGCCATCAATTTCAAACAGAGGAAACATGACCTTAGATGTGCCTTGAGTGATTATGTTACTGTTGAGGGTGAAGGGGTTAAAAGCCCTTATAATTTACACTTGCACAAAGTTGAGATCATTTGGAAAAAAAATCTTGTGTTAGTGTTGCCTTGTGCGTGTAAGAGTTGAGCTTCCTCCTCTTGAGGGTTGAGCTTGCTCCTCTCCTTATCCTTCTCTTCTCGTCTCCTCTCTTCTATCAATCTCCTCTCTTCTCTTCATCTTCTTGCTGCCGACAACCATCTGTCCCCTCACGCTCCATCAACGCCTTATTGCTTCTGTTCCAATGGTGTGCTTAGTCACCCTGATTGGAGCTGAAGATTTGAAGGTGCAACAACAGACCCTCTTGGAGATCTCTCGGCTGCAAATCACTTGGTAAAGAATCTAGAAGGGGTTCGGCCCCCTTCCTTCAAGAGGGCCTCAGGTGCATTCTCTCCATCCCTAACCCTTAACCGCATGCTAAACGCCTCAATACTAGAACATTGTTTCCACTGTCGCATGGAAAGAGCTACTTGCCTAAGGTGATCTAGGGCTTAGGATTCTCATTCTTCATCACATAACAACTAAGACAAGTATAGAAACTCCACCGATATTAATATTGAAGTGGTGCCACTTCAATAAGAGAATTATGATTCTCTTATAAATGTTCATTACTTTGGGATTAGCACATGACCATATATAATAGTGCTAAGGTTATTAAAGAAAAGTTTTTTAGAATACTATGGCAGGTATTATGCATGTGATGTCTTAGTACTAACATAAGAAGTCGAGGTACAATCTATAAAACCTTAAACTATTTAGGAAGCAATCATCAAAGCGGTTGCATCAATAGACACAAGTTTTCTCGGCACACTTTTAGAATATTCACTTAGAAGAAGAATGTGAAAAATGATGATTTTCTTCTTCTCTTGTATTTTCTCAGTGTTTGCACTCTTTTCTGCTTTGTTGAATTCTAAAAGCTATTCTAAAATATTAGAAATTGTCTTTAAGATAGTGATTCATAATCATGCTTCAAGGCTCTCAATTTTTCTTTGCTTGTGAGTTATTCTCAAGTGCAAACAACTGCAAAATTTCAACATAAGTGAAGGAAGGGCTCATCAGCCCTTCAAATGGAGAGACGACTGACGAGGAAAAACAGGCGACACAAGCATCATTAAAAGATAATTTTATATCAACTATTCAACGTGTTAATGCGTGAATGAGTACAGTGTTTTTTAAGCAACAGTTCAGTACGGGATGGTTGTCATTTGCCCCTTGCAATTAGCATAAAGGTAGTGAAAAAATGTCAGCATTGATGAGGAGAAAAATTTCCTTCCCGCCTTGTTTTTGCCACAGGCTGGAGGGAGCTCTTCTTTAAATTCCTTCTTTGTTTTTGCTTAGGGAGCTTTTCTTTAAATTTTCAACTTGCTTTTGGATGAACTTGTTGTTGGGATTTTTTACTCAACTTATAAATTCTTAAATTTTACTTATGTAATCACAGTAATATATATAAGATGTAAATAATAATTTATATATATAAGATATAAATAATAAAATCAGAACAATATCAATTCAGAAAATATGAACACCAAGATTTGATATGAAAAACTTCTAGAAAATAAGATAAAAAATCACGGGAGCTAACCACTAAAATTTCACTATGAATCCAATAATATAATATCTCTTCACAATAATAATTTCATCAACAACAAGATAAAAAATCACGCAAAGAAAAAATTATCCCAAAATTTACCATTGTATTAGAAATGGTATCTAGAAAAAATCAATAAAAAATATGATCGTTTGATATATAAAGAATTACCCCGGAGCAACTCTATAAAATTTTGCACTAATTAGGTAGATAACTCTAAAACTATGTCAAAAAAATTCAATCTTTTTTTCTCTCTCCCGCTGCCGCTCTCATAAAAAACGAGAGAAAATTCGATTTCTCTTTCCCTAATTCTCTCACCCACCGTTCACGTGGACATTTGGTGCTAAATTTAACACTTTTTTAAAAAAGAATTGTCTTTCTTCTTCTATTTGCAAGTGGGTGGATCCTACATGACCCACATATAACACTTGCCTTGTCATGTGAACGGCTTCACGAGGGGAGTTTGATTTTCAAAATTACAGGGCTTGGTGGGTAAGAGTGATGATGCTTCTGTCAATCAATTTCCCTTGGATTTTGATGGAACCATTAATGCATTTTTCTAATTCTTACCTTGCAGATGAGGATGAAATTGGCGCAAATCTTCTTTTGGGTGACGATGCGGCTGATTGCTTCAATGGATTGGGCAGCCATCATTGTGAAAGTTGACTTGCAAGTCTTTAGCTGAAGTGAACATTCAAACTGTCTTTCCAAAAATAATATATTAGAGAGTCTGCAATTCTCAAAGTTCTCATAAAAGATATATGCACATATCTAAAAATGCGTAAATATGCAATTAGATAAATCATGTATTATGTGTGAATTTATTAAGATTAGATCAAAGACAAGTAGTTTAAGACTAGTTTAATATCTTTTCCCTATATAAAAATAAATTATGATTTTAAATACACTTTTCTAATTACAAAATGTAAGTATGAGTAGTAATTTATTTTGATTAAATCATTTTATTGATTTTAATTATATTTAAGAAGTTTAAATTTTTGTGGGGATTGTTAAATAAAAAAAGCTCTAATTAAATGTCATCTGTTAATGTGCCAAACATTATAACTATCATAAATTAATGTGCGACTACTGTAGATCACCGCAAATTAATACGTTACTATTATTAGCCATTGAGACTATTATTGGTGGTTATAAGTTATTGTGCATTAACACGTGATAGACTTTAAGCATTTTAAAATTAATTCTGACCATTGGGGATGAGCTTATATAAAAGGCCTCCACCCCCTAGTTACGAGAGATCTTTGACATCCTTTTTTCTTTTTTTTATCTTTTTTTTTATTTTCACTCCTCATTACCAAAAAGACAACCGATCAACTTCTCTACTATTGTGTCTCGTATAAAAATAATCTAAGTTATATCCTAAGTATTTAATTCAAATTTAATTTACGTAAGAGCTCAAATTTTTACCTAAGGATAAAGCTTTAACGCTCTTTCGGTTTTATTTTTTCCCCACTCAAAAGGGCTTTATTTTTCCCTACTCATCTTTGTATTTTGATTACTGATTTATTCATAGTAATTTCTATTAAATATGAAAATTATATAATAATAAAACCTCTCATAACAATTTTAAATAAAAATATGTATATCCTGTTTAAATAAAATTCTAAATAAAATGGTAGAATACCAACTTGCACAACACCAAAAATATGCTACATGATGATTGAATTTTTCTATATTATGTAAGAGTTTATAGATCAACTCAAACCCTAAAATATTATATTTCCCTTGTTATGGTAGATTACTTCACTAAGTATAGGTATAAAGTAGCATTTTTTTTATTTTGTAATATTTAAAAATGTTAAATTTGTAGGACAAATGTTAAGGAATTTTCAATCTCGTCAATCACACAGCGGAGCTATTGAAGTCCATTAAATTGATTCCATTGGTTGAACCTAAATTGAGCAATATGTATATGCATGAGCCAAATTGAATTTAGATGAGTTGAATTGAGCTCAAGTGAGGATTCAACTTTGGGATTGAATTTGGGTTGTAGGAAAAAGAACAATGAGCATGGAATTTGGGCGGCTGGTTGCCGCTGCAAGTTGATTAATATTTAATTTAAGTTTTTTAAAAATCATTTATAAATACCATTTTGTGATCATACATATGGGAGATGAATACAAATTGTATTTTATATTTTGGGTGCTCAAAATGTATTTATATAGTTTAGAAATTATTATTATTATTATTTACTCAGACAATTATCATATCTACTCATTTCCGTCGAGTTCTATATTCTCGCAGCGGGTAAATTTTGGAGTCAACGAGATGGAGCGTTTGACCCTCTACGTGGGTCAAACCAACGTACAGAAATTAGAACCATTCCTCGAGAAATTCATTATTCAAAACGTTCAATCTCTGCTACCTTGACCACTGACTCCTTGTTCTTTACGCACAGAATCGAACTCTGGTGCATCGCTTGTTATTCTCTGTGCCATGATTCTTCCCTTTCTCCCAAATTCCATCAATGCCAAACTGTTGACCCCGAAATCATACGTTCCCTTCCTTGTATATATCGCCAGACCGCGACATTTGATTCTTACACCCATCTTTTCTGTTTGCTTTCTCCAGGGCATTCGGATACGAGTAGCAGAGAAGAGAGGAAGGACGCAAAGCCAGAAGATGAACTGGATCAGCCGCAAGCTTCTTCGGTACAATGTGACGATGGGCCTGTACATGCTCGATTGGTGGGAACGACTGCTCTTCAGTATCCTTCCTCTTGAAAGATTTCCACTTATTATTGTTCTGAATTTACAGTTCATTATACTTCATGGCACTGTTTAAGCTGAAAACAGAGCTTTGCGCGGTCTTTTCCAGCCGGTGAATTTGGATTCAGTATGCAAACGAAATATTTAATTTGTTCTTGTAGTTGACATCTTCTTTAACACTTGATAGATATATTAATCCTCACTTTGCTATGGTTCATCTGCTCCAATGGCTCCCGATTCGCCACCGAGTTTTACGACAGGTAACATCCATCCATGTCTCTCTCTCTCTCTCTCTCTCTCTCTCTCTCTCTCTCTCTCTCTCTCTCTACCATGTTCTGCAGCAAGAAAAATCTCCACGGATTCAGAAGAGTTGGATGCCTAAAATTTATTGGGATTTTATCAGCTGTAGCTTAACTGATTTACTTGTTTCCATCTTTCATTTTCAGCCATCTGAAGCTGAAAATTACGGCTGGCGAAAGCTTTCTGATTGGAGGCAGCAAACTATTCTAGTTAATGGCAGTGTTCTAGTTGTGTTGCCGTTTATGGCTTACTGCAGATATTAATTTGTCAAATTCTGTTCAATCATATCCACGAAATGTTCCTGTAATACCTTTAAATGAAACTGTTTATTTTATTTTATCAAAAATACAAACTCCCCATTCAACTTCATCTCTCTCCCTCCCTTGCTTCATTTTTTTTTTCTGAAATTGGCTTGTGCAAGTGTTTGAAAGAGAAAAAGCCCCTGTTGACATCAACCGACCATCCCAACTAACTTTTGGTAATTGCCATCCCAAGTCACTGGTCTCGCAAGAACAGTAGTTTCAGTGCCCAAGTATCTCAAAATTTTCTTTACTTGAATGATTCCGATTTCTTGATGTTCAGATGTCTGTAGTATCATGGTTAATTTGACTTTCTGTAGCATCGGCATGTGGAGCTTGTTAATTAGAACACAAAATGTTCATTGAACTGCTTTCACTGTAAGAATGAATTTAGTCAACTGGTTGGTAATATGAATGTTTATATAATTTAGGACTCGTGGTGCTAAACATCACTACAGATGGGTCAAACTTTTATCCTCCTCCATCAACAACTTGAAGGATTTAAGGAACGCAATCACGTCGGCACACAGCAAAGCATTATTGTACATGAAATTAATGCAATCCTATCCAGTTGCTTGTATTATGTATATTCTTGAGCATTTCCAAGTCAAGAAGCTGGATTTAGGTGTCTGAAAATCCAACCCGGCCATCCAATTCTTATTAATGTCTGACTGAACATGTTAACGCCTTAACAAGTCAACTAATTACACTTACCTACTCCTAGGCACCGGCTGCCGTATGTAGTCGTCTCTCATACTTGCCGGAACTCCATCATGTAGAGCTGGGAAGCTTGTTATTTAGCACAAGGTATAAGCCCTTTGACCAAAGTAGACATTAATAGATATGAAGGGGCTGACTTTTGGATTCAATTTCAGAGCACTTTGTACTCACGAGCTATTTATTGCCCACCTACATTTGACTTCTGAACGCATACCTTAATTAATTCGGACAGACCATGCAGACCAGAAATCTTTGCCTATATAAAGAATCTGACAAAGTGTAAGAAGAGGAAGAACACATACATTGCTAGTATACAATATCAGAAAGAGAAAAGAAGAAGAAATAGAAAGTAATTAGAGAAAGATTACGATGAATTGGATCAGCAGAAAGTTCTTCCTGTACAAGGTCACCTTCGGCCTGTACGTGCTTGAGTGGTGGGAGCACTGCCTCTTCAGTATCCTTCCAATTAAGTTTCTGCCTTTTGATTGCTTTATTATAGAATGATTCCACCAATCTCTGCCGGAAATATTCAATTATTTCTTGTAATTTGAGCAGACAGTCTTTTTTTTTTTTTTTTTCCTAAACTTGGGAAGACTTATTTCTCCTCACTATGCTTTGGTTCATCTGCTATAATGGATATCGTTTCAGTGCCTACTTCTATGGCAGGTAACTTTTCTACTCATCTCTTTTTAAAGCAATGGTGGCCTTACTAGTGTGTAATTCTCATATATATGAAACGACAGATTCAAAATTGGACCATCTTATGCTCATGATATACTTATGTATCAAGAGAAATATTAAATCTAAAATTCATCTGCATAGATAAGTTGACAATTCTAGTGATCTTAGGGGCATAGTTAATTTGATTTGTGTAAATTTTTTACTGCAGTTATTTCAATTCTACAATCTACCTGGGAGGAAGCTCTCCACAATCCTGGAAGTAGGAAGAATTGCAGATTTGAGGGTGTTGCTGCGTACAAAGGAGTCTGAGCAGAGAAAGTTTTCAGTACATTTCTGTATCATTCTGTCTGTATCCATCCTCAGCGTTATGTTTAAAGATCGTTCAAGATAGAAATGTTCCTCATTAATACAAGAAACTGATTGTTGCTTTGTGTCATTTATCTTTTTCTGGTTCTGAAAAATAATGGATCTGGCCGCCCTATATTCGAATTGAGGCAAAGTCAAGATTCAAACACTGAGTGAATTGAACAATTTCATCAGCAAAAAAGAAACGACGAAAAGGTTTTAAAATTTCAAAACAAAGTCGTCATAACATCTTTCACTTTAAAATCATAATAGTCTTTTAACAATTAAAATTTGCAATTCAATTACCTTGATAAGCTGTTCTGTAAACATAGATAGAAGAACAAGTAGATTCTTTTTTCCCATTAGAGAGTCACTTGCCTAATAAGTATTAGTAAAGCCCTCTTAGATAAGTTCTAAAATACCAAAAAGTGCTACTAAAGAGATTGTAAAATGCAGCGATTGTTCAATGTTGTCACTAAAGAGAAATCATGACTATGAGTGGATTAATCATGTAAGTGTTTAACTCAATTGGAGATGGTACATCGGCAGAGTTGCAGTGTCACATCAATCATGGTAGCTCCACTATAATTAACAATGAATGTGATGATCATTCTCCAATTGGAGGGAGAAAGGTGTTGGAGGACAAATTATCAAATATCAACATAATTGATAAAATTAAATTTAAATTTAAAGTCATCTAAAATAAATTTAAATAAGTAATATTAAGCCAAATCAAAAGAGATTAATAATAATAATAATAAAGATCCACTCATATAGAATCCTTATATAAGTAAGTCTAACAAACTCAAACTCAACCCCAACTTGGTCTAACTTAGATTAGTCCATGTGTGTGTTGGGTTTAACTTGAATTTGGATTATTGATAGGGGTACCGTAAGTGTGTTGGGTCATTTTTGGTCATTTAAAAATATGTTTGACTTTTTCAAATTTACCTTATAAAAATAAGGTTTTTTTAAAGGGTTCTGGTTTCCAATGAACACAAGCATTCTTTGTTAATTACTCCTGAAAATCAGGGTACATTTGATTGAGAGATCTATGTTATGAAATAAAATAAAATAAAATGGCTAAACAATATGATTCATTAAATATTAAAACAGAAATACATGATGATTTTAGAAAGAAAAATGACAAAGAGAAAAGTCTTCATCAACTTGAACGATTTGGATCCGCCAAATCCCTAGCCTTGCAATGACTTGTTGGATATTTTGGATTTAGAAGGGATCCGGTCTCAATGATTCATGAGATATTCAATTTGAGGAGTACCCGGCCTCAACGACTTGTTGGATAAAGATATCCGGCCTTACGGCGTGTTAGATATTTGATTTGAGAAAATTACCTAGCCTCAACGGCGTGTTGGATAATTGGAAAATATCCGGCCTTACGGCGTGTTGGATATTTGATTTGAGAAAATTACTCAGCCTCAACGGCATGTTGGATAATTGGAAAATATCCGGCCTTACAGCGTGTTGGATATTTGATTTGATAAATATCTGGCCTCAACGGTGTGTTGGATATTCGATTTGGGAAAATTATTCAGTCTCACGACTTATTGGATAATTAAATTTGGAATAAATCATCCGGTCTCACGACTTGTTGAATAATTGAATTTGGGAAAATTATCCGGTCTCACGACTTGTTGAATAATTCAGTCTTAATAAACAAAATATCATATTGAGGAGTTTCACCCCAACGATAAACGTCGATGTACGTACTTCCCAAATAATATTTTATTAAGAAAATTAATTCTTTATCCGGCCTTGATGGCTTATTGGATATTTAATTTGAAAGATGTCCAGCCTTGATGGCTAGTTGGATATTTCGATTGGCTCAAATTATTCACAGCTGCAGATATTTGATTTCCTTGTATCTGTGGATTTAAATTCATAGATTTGACTCAATTCAATATTCAGATCAAAAAGTCTAACATCATATTCTGAAAGATCAATTTCGATATCGTAGGGATCAACACTTTGATCATGTCAAACGTCATCCGATCGACTCAGATATGCTCAAATCAATTTCAGCCATTGATTTCATATTTAAATCAAATTTATCTTGACTGTTCATGTAGATTCGTAGATCTGCTTCAATTCAAGTCTCGGATCGACGATCCAATATCATATCTGGAAAGATCATGATCGATTTGATAGGGATCAACTTCTGGATCATGTCAAAAGTCAACCGATTGACTTAGATATGCTTCGATCAATTTCAACCGTTGATTTAGATTTAAATCTATTCATCATGACTGTTCAAATAAATTCGCCGATCTGTGTCAATCTGAGTCTTAGATTGAAAATCTGATATTATATTTGGAAAGATCGGGTTTGATATAGCAGGGATCGACAACTTGATCATATCAAACGTCAATCGATTGACCGAGATATGCTCAAATCAATTTCAGTCGTTCATCCATTTTATATTGAATCTGAACCGTCGATGTGAGATGGATGAATCTCAGCCATTGGATTTAATTTATTTGATCAACTTGATCTGATCCATCTGTTGGGGTATGCCCTTAAGGCTAATGTTTGAGGCCTTGGGATTATTTCAGTATCATGTATAAACTCTATGTTTATAAAGGCAATGGTTGTTATTCAGGTTGTTACATTATCTGCTGCAATGCGTATACTTCTGAATAATGTCTCGATGCTGTTCAGCTAGGCTGATATGCAGTATTGTCCTTAGTTGAGATATCTTGGTGAACATGAGACAGCCTTGATATGATTGAGACTAATATGTGTTCTAATCTTATAGGATGCTTCGAGCATGGAATAAGATGTAGACTCATGGGTACATTGGATGTACTGGACAGACCCTACTAGGATATTCAATTGCTTGTCACAATGTGAATAATCCTTGTATGCAAACAAGTAGCATGTGTCCTCTGACTTGAGATCACTTGTGTTTCTAAATGATGATTGGCATTGTTTTGAGGTAGTTCAATATCATTTGAAACATAATGATTATAGACTATTTTGGATAATGAGCATGAGTCATGTTAGGGCACTAGTGATAGATATAGGATTACCGTCTCCTTGTTTTAGGAGTGTGATGTTCTGAAGGGGCCCCCTGGATGAGATGGTTGAGAAAGTGTATGGCCATACCCAGATGACTATGTTCATCTGATCTGATCACTCTCATCATATTGGAGTTACAGGCTTGACACGCTTGTCCAATAAGAACATCCAGTGGCAAAGGAAACATGTATGCCTAGTGAAGTGGATTCACACTTGTGCTGTTGTTTGGGTGTAGTCTTGGAAGACTCTTTCCTTTATATCGGGAGACAGTGATGTGTTGCTAGATACCCCTCACTGATCGTGATAACGTGAGTTATCATTACCGACATTTGAAGGAAACCCTTAGGGTCGCACAATTTGATGATATGGCTTACTTAAGTCAGATCGTGTGGACTGAATTGTTTTGGTTCAGTTTAAAGGGATTTAAACTCTGATTGTAAGTGAGATCAGGTCTGATCATGTTTGATTGATTAGGGTTTGAGATCGGTAAGCTTCGATCGAGAGTGTTGATGCTAGATCGGTGAGATCAAGAACATCAAGAGATGAACGGTTAGATCTTGAACCATTTGGTTCAATGAGATCTAGACCATGGCTTGGGCTGATTTGATTTGGTTTTTGAACCAAATGCAATTGGATCGAATTGATTTGAACCGGTTCACATGAGTGAACGCATGGTTCAAAGCTTGTAGGCGTTTTGGTCGGTTTTGATGTCGTGGGCGCATGGCTACATGTCTTTCTATTTTTGGAAAGTCATAAACGCCACTTCCCTTAACGCCTCAACGCCTCAACGCTCGCTTCTTCCTCTTGACGCCCCCTCTCTCGTGTAGAGAAGGTCCTTCACGCCTTGAAGAGGATTCGGCCAAGTTAGAGCTCTCATCCTATTCCCTTCCATTCGACAAGGATACTTTGAAGAGCTTTGCTAGCACAAAGGATTCAAAGGAGCAAGTCATCTTCACCTTGTGTGCGTCACTTTTGGAGAAGAAGCACACGCATCTTTCTCTTCCAAGTCGCCATCTAAGCAATGGCAATGGTATGAATCCTTTTCATCTATATAAGGTATTGAAAGTTGATCATATGATATATATAAATCGATCTATGAAACCCTAACATCCCTTGCGAAACTTTGATATGCGCCCCCTTTGGGTTTCACCCCCCTTTGAAAAGGGACTTACAATTGGTATCAGAGCATAGGTTTTATGTATGTTCATATGATTGCTTTGTGATCCATGTTAGCGCTTAAGTATAGTTCTATATGTAAGTTTTCATTAAGTTTACGCATGTTAACTTAGATGAAGCTTTCTTACAATGTTGCGCATGTTGAAAGTTGTTTTTACCTAAAAACTTAACATCTTGCGCGCATCCATCTAGATCTATAAAGCGACTACTGTAAAACCTTAGACGGGTTATTAGGGTTGAAGTCATCCTCTAGTTAAGATCCAAATAGTCTGATCAGACCATCTGACAGCCTAGATGGGTCGACCAGATGGCACCTGTGCGCTAGCACGAGGTGGCTATAGGTCGACTGCAGACAGGCGTGTAGCGATGTCTGGTTGAGACAACAAGTGAATGCTCTTGAGTTAGGCCCGGGGTCACACCCGCTTGCCAGAACTCATGAAGGTTGTTCAGCCCTTAGCGCATGCATAGTTGACCATTAGGTCGACTCAAGTCAGTTAGGACTTGGTGCATGCAAAGGCAGTGGATTGGACTAGACATGATGAGTGGATCCCTATTAATGTACCGTTGTAAGGTAGTAGGGCAAATAAGGAAAATAAAATTAATCCCAATGGGTTTTTTGAAACTCTTATTTCCTTATTATTGGATCACATGTTGATAGTATACCATGTTGAGTGTTTATTTAATCTTATGTGGGCTGCCCAAATTTAATGTGTGCTGTGCTGGGGCCTGCGTGCCTGGATTAATTGTAAATTATTTTTATTGTGATCTGCGCATCACATTTTAATTAATTTATACAATGTAATTGACCTGCGTGTCAATCTTGTCTAGATAGATTAAATTGTATTTTAATCAGACAAGAGCACAGAGCACACATGGCAGAGGCGCATGCAGCTTGAGGCTTGACCAGGTGGAAGCTCTAGAGTTCGACTCTAGGACAGGTGGATTTACCTGGTGGGCGCACCTGAGCTGCAGTGGGCGCTTGGACCCTGGGTTGGGCCAGATGAGATGCAAATGACCCATGAAGAGCTCAAGTGAAGACTTAAGTTAAATTAAGGTCTTACTTAGGCTTAATGGGCGTTTACCACATAAGATCATCATGCTTTCATTTATTGTTTTCAATAATTAGAATTGCATGATTTAATCTTCTGCTATCACCATAGGGTTTGCATGATAGTTAAGAAGATAAAAGACCGTTAAAATCCAACGTTAAATATCAAGCACGTAAGCCTTCTGACGCGAAACCTCACTGTTCTGATTATCGTTGGGGCCGTGTTGTACCCACTCAGTGGGCACGCCCATCTATCTTCAGACGGTGTGTGATTACACCTGCGTGTTACAGAGAAGGGTTTTATCGCTTCTCGTTGCTCAGCATAGCACGTGGTGGTCCAGGGAGTAGGTCGGGTCAGCTTGACCATGTAGGCTACATATGTGGCGCATATGGTAGCCATATGGAGGCAGCCATCTGTGGGATCAGAGACTGTGTTGTACCAACTCAGTTGGCACAGTCTGCTGGATTGCCCAGATGAAGGGGAATCGCACGGGTTGGCGATTGGCAGGGATTGCCTACCAGAGATTAGTGCTTGTACTCTCTGTGCATCTTATCTTGCCTGAGCGGGACGCGGAGACCAAGTATGAAATCTGGATCCCATCTCACTAAAAGAGTGTTACTCTTTGGGACTGTTTAATGGATTTTTCAGTCAGATAAAATAGTGAGAAAAGAATCATTCTTAAGTCCTGGATTGATTCTAAACATTGATACTGACCTTGCTGTTCTTGTATTGTTGTAGATTTCTGCAGCAACGAACACCACGAATTTCAATGTGCGATCCCTACTGGAAAGGGAGAAGTTTGCTGGACCAAACTTCTCAGACTGGTATGGACACCTTAAGATTGTTCTTAAGGCAGAGAGGAAGCTGTATGTCCTCGAGACGGCTATACCGCCTCAACCCGCTGCGAACGCCGCAAGGGTGGTTCGCGATGCTTATGAAAAGCATGTCAATGATAGCATTGATGTCGCTTGCCTGATGCTTGCGTCTATGACGCCAGAGCTGCAGCGTCAGCATGAGGATCTATCTGCTATAGAAATTATAGCAAACCTCAAGATGCTGTATGCTGCACAGGCTAGGACTGAACGCTATAATTTGACTAAGCTTTTCTTTCAGAGCAAACTGGCTGAAGGGAGTCCAGTGGGAGCTCACGTACTCAAGATGATTGGGTACAAGGAGGCTCTAGAGAAACTGGGACATACCATCAATCAGGAGCTTGCTGTAGACATAATCCTGCAGTCTCTTCCGGCTACTTACGATCCGTTCATCATTAATTTTAATATGAACAAGATCGACTGTACCCCGGCAGAGTTGCTGAACATGCTCTTGACTACAGAGTTGACTCTAAAGGGAAAGCCTTCATCCTCTGTCTTGATGGTTCCTTCAAGGAACAAGAAGAAAGGGAAGAAGGGCAAAGCCCCTGTCAAGAACTACAACAAGGCTCTGAAACAAAAGGTTAAGCGGTCGAAGGAATACAGATGTTTTCACTGTGGCCAGCTGGGTCACTGGAAAAAGGACTGTAAAGCGCTCCAAGGAGACAAGAAGGGAAGCAATCCTTTCGCTTCTGGCTCAGGTATTTTCTTGACTGAAGTCATGGTATCTTCTTCTTCTATTTCATGGGTGTTGGACACTGCATGTGGAGTTCACATTTGTTCTAATGTACAGGAACTCAAGAGAAGAAGACAGGTGGGACAGTGATGAGCCCGCAAGTGTACGGTCTAACCGAAGTAGTAAATTATATCGTCCACAGAGACCAATTCGTCAAGTACCGGTAAATCCTTAAGTCGCAGTCTAGACAAATCAAGGGTCGGTTTAAAGCGATTGAAGCAACTAACAATTAATATGTAAATGCTAAGCAAGGAAAGTAACAAGCGGACAGATAAACGATCGGATTTCTATTATGGAAGAATATCGGGGCGTCGGGCTTCACCGCTATGCCAATCCGCAAATGAAAGTAGTAACTACGCGATATGCAAGGTTCGGTAAGTTGAAGAGATCCATCAAATGGTACAAACCGCCCCCTTTCAGCAGCACGGTTCGGTGCGTATGCAAATTTACCTCCTACTTTCGTGGCTTGTAAATTTACATAGGCCCATTGGGTGAGGGATGAATAGTTGTTCTCTCACGTGGGAGAAGAGCTACTTTCGTGCTCTTCTTCACGCGCCCAAGCATACGAGATCCGACGTCGGGATTGGGCTGTCGCTTTTTCTCCCAACGTCCAAGACATACAAACACCGATATCGAGATTGGGCTGTCGCTTTTTCTCTCGATATCGGAGATCAATAATATGCAATAAGAGTTGTAAGAAAATGACAAACACATATGCTAGGTCAACTAAATCAAACCAACATATCAAAATAATAGACTACTTAATAAATGCGTTTTAAGCATAGGGCTAAGCCCTAACCCCGATAGTACTTTAAGCTACAATCCCCATAGAAACATCATGAATGTTTGACAACAAGTTCACACTCAAGAAATCCATTTGGAGGCTAGAAACAACAATGAAAATGAAGGAATAATAGAAATCTCGACTCCCCTTTATGAGTAGATGGAGAAATCTTTGCTAGGGGCTTCAAGGGACTCCTCTTTCCCTTCAAATCGTCTTTGTCTTCTTCCAGCCGCCAAAGTCACGTCCACCGCCCTTTTCTCCTTTCTTTGGTTAGGGTTTTTTTTGATGATTAAGGTTACAAAGCTTCCCTTTTATCCCCCTATAGTCGAGAATAAAATTTACCAAAGTACCCTTAAGATTTGGAGCCCACCGAGTTAGAGTCGAGCAGATTTTCGTGACAGGCGGAACTTTTCCCGGTTGGGAAAACCTTCCCAACCCGACTGTGAAAACCTCTGTTCCTTCAGAATTTCCTGAAAAGTTAGATAACACCAGATCTTGTGTAGATTCCGCGCATATGGAAGAATTTAAGTAAAAATGATGATGCAAACGCGATAAATTAATAGAAAAAATGCTTCAAAGTATATGGAAATATCAAGCATAAATGCATCGCATCAAATATCCCCACACTTAAATTCTTGCTTGTCCTCAAGCAAGCAGTAATTCCTAGGTTCATGAACATTATAATTGAGATGGTTTTATGACTACTGAGTTGGTCTCCGGTCATGTCTTCTTACAAGGTCAATGCTCTGATAAAGATTTTACTTCAAGTTTACTCATCTTTGGAAATTCAAATGCCTAAGTTTCATGACTTAAAAGAGAATTAAGCTCCCTCATCTTATGTCCTTTGTCAAGCTTTGACTGTGTATTCATAACCTGCGCAATGCCTAGTTTGTCCACGAACTTCATTACAAATTAAAGGAAAAGATTTAGAATTAGTGTTTGAGATAATCGTGCGATTCTTATTTCCTCCTCGTCCCTTTTTGGGACACTTTTCTCTCCTCGTATGTTTCTTTATTTAGCTCCTCGCCCTCTTTTGAGGGCACTTTTCTCTCCTTTGTTTCTTTTCTCCCCTTCTTTTTTTTTTTTTTTTTTTTTTTTTTTTCAAAATAACTCCTCGCTCTCTTTGGAGAGCACTTTTCTCTCCTCAAATGCTTTTCCAATAGTTTTACTTGGACACATGGGCCACTGCGCAAATAATGGAATACAAATGTTTTTAACAAGAGTAGGGAACATAAGAGATATGACTTAGTTTACTTAAAGCATGATTCCTAGGATTATCATTCTTCCGATGAGTTAATTATCGTTTAAGGCCAGAGCACAAGACCTAGTTCAGAAAGACAGTGACAAGAAACTATCTTAAGACCATAAGACCAATCTCAACCATAAGTTCACAATTATCTGGGAAATGTGCATTGCTTGGGCAAGGATCATCAGAGCTTAAATAATGTAGATCTGGTGTTATGATGTAAATGTCTAATACTAAGATAATAGGAACTAGACTGAAGAAAACAAGAACAAGAGCATGATGTAAATGCAGTAATATGAAAGACAAGCAAAGTAACCATGCATACCCCACCCCCAACTCTATATGATGCATAGTCCCTATGCATGAAAGTGAAATGCAAATAAATGATAGGCTTGGAGGACTCACAGGGGGCGGTATCTCCTCTCCGAGCTAAGTGTCGCCCGAGGCATCCGAGTCATCGGTGGCTCCGGGCTCATCGGTGCCCGGATAATTGAAGTGGTCATGGAGGAAATCGGCAATGTGGTTGACCTTTGTGAAGATGCGTGCTTGCGAGCGCCGAATCTCAAGAATCTCGGAGTAAGAGGCGCGTATAATACGGTCCGTGGTAGTGTGGGGGTGTTGGCTAGAGAAGGAGGGACCCGCTGGTGCTTCGGTTGCTAAGGGGGGTGGTTGCTCGCCATCGTCAAAGTCTACGACAGCGGTGATGTTCCAGTTCTGTCGATCTTGTACGGAAGTTCGGGCCGTGTTGGGGAGGTACAAGATGAGACCGCGAGGTAAAATAAGGCGGAGCATTCCACCTTCTCGTGCAATCATCCGCATAGCAACGCAAGATTCGATGTCGATCTTATTGTGTCCGGGTGCGCGCTCCATACGGTAAGGTTCCATGCAAAGTGCGAGAGCGATAGGCGTGACGAGGCCACCGAGGACAATGGCTCCCTTCCGTGCCCGGGCAACTTTGTCAAGTTGCTTGACAAGGAAGAATGCGGAGTTGAAGATGTGCCCGTGCAGCATAGCCCAGAGGACAAATAGTTCGGAACGCCGGACGGTGCTCTCACTTTCCCCGCGACCGAAAATAGTGTTAGAGAGCACCCGATGGGCATACTTGAGGCAGGGATTGGTCACTGGGGCTGATCGAGCATCCTTGGATGAATAGGCGCGCTCAGAAGTAATTTGCCGCCAGAAGGTGGAGTCGTGAAATTCGGCGGGCATACACCAGGGAGCACTGGGGGGAAACCCGAATATGTTGTTAAGCTCTTCCAGAGAGAGACGGTGGTCCGCGTTGCCGAGACGGAACTCTAAGCGCCCTGGGTCGTCTTCATCATGAATGTTGACGTTCAGTGAGAGGGAGCTGAGGAACTCGGTCACTAGCAAGGGAAAAGTGGGAAAACAGCTCTCGAAGAATCGATCCCACCCAATCTGGTGGAACATCCACCGGACGTCGTCGAGGAGTCCAAGTCGTTGAAGCGCGGACGAATCTGCATACCGCGTATGAACAATGCGCCTGCCTTGGAGAGCTTGAAAGCGTTGGCGCTGCTCGTCAGTGCGGAAGACGACGTCTGCCTCGGTGGAAGGTGCCATGGGCGTGCTGGATGTGGCAGGTTGCTTCCCTTTAGCGGTTCGTTTGGGTGCCATAGAGTTGGAGGGCGGAAGAGTACAGCGATCGGAAACTGGAGGGGGGAGGAGATGGCGCACGCAGAGATCGAATGTCGCGGCTGGAGCTGGAAGGGAAAGTGAAAACCAGGTCTGCGTGAGGAGGTCGGGTGTGAGGTCGCCGAAAGGATGGAAGCAGGAGTAAATGGCCGGAGAAGAACAGGGCGTCGAGCTCGCAGGGGAACGAGCGGCAGGGCGCCGGTGAGACGCGGAGTTAGGGCTGCCAGAGAGTGGAGGGCGGATGAGTCCAGTGATCGGGAACTAGAGGCGGCTGGGAAGCGGGTGGGAAAACCCTAATCCCACTCGCGGATTTTTATAGGCTGACAACTTCCCACCCGGGAAAATTTATTAGGTAGCCTGGGAAAATCTCGGTCGCAGGGAATTCTCAGGGAAAATTTCTGGTGATACCTGCATGAAAACAAACACCTCTGAGAGAGTTTCAATTCTAAATAAAGAGGGCAATGATAACACAAACATAGGTGAGGTATCATGAGTAGATATAGAATCTAAGTTAGTACAAAGGATTAAAATTTAGCACCAAGTACTGATAGGGATGAGAAGAGAAAGCTAAGAATAGAAGGAAGACTCAGGTGTATAAAAATAAGCCAATGCATTCTCGTTGAAGGCGTCGAGGAGAAGTCTCCCCATTCACCCAAGTTGGCGATGCCGGTAAGGGATAGTGTTCCTGCATGCTGGTAACTCCCCCACTCCTCTTTCGGCATAAGAGATTCTGAAAAATGGAGCTGGGGCCTCAATAACCTCAACAGATTGGGGATCCCTCCTCATTTCCCTTATAGCGTATCACAGCAGCAAGAAATTCAACACTCCTTCATGTTAGAAACCGGTAAGGAACAGTGTTCCTTTAATGTAGTTCCCTGTTTTAAAAATATGGTAAAGAGCAGGATGTTTGCTTCAACCACTCCATCAAGGAAATATGGGAGGTGGTGATTGATAATATGACCCAATAAATAATGGCAGCTGCTCCACATCTCAGGGCTGCTCCAAATCCGGTAAGTTGGAAAGGACAGTGGTAAGCTTTATAGATGGCTGGTAAGATGGTTAATGAACATTATAATGCCAGCTTGACAAGTTTTCCAGCACTGTCTCATCAGACTTGTATCCCAAACCTTCCACCAAGGAATTCAACGCATCACTCTATCTCCAAATCTGGTAAGGAGCAGCATCTTTACATCATTTCAGCTTGTTTCCTCCATCAGAAACCAGTCTCTAGCTACCCTGACATTAGTCATAATCCAAAAACGTGTCAGCTATAATTGCAGAATAGGAAAGGATGAGACTAAAATCTGGAAACGAGAGTGAATAATGGTGCAAGTGAGGTGAATTCAACAAAGACTAATGTAGAAATTCAGAACTTAGCAAACTAAACAATATTAACAAAAGGCGTTGCATAAAGGTAAAAGATGGAATAAAAGGAAATGAAAAGGAGAAGGGATTCTTGGGTTGCCTCCCAAGAAGCGCTAGTTTTAGGTCATCAGCTTGACCGTGGCTGGCATTCAAGTAGGGTCGGACAAGGTATGTGACATCCCTTTCTCTATCGGATCTCCATGGAAGTAATGTTTGAGGCGATGTCCATTGACTTTAAAACTACCAGTGCCCTCACTCCATATTTCAATAGCTCCGTGAGGAAAGATATGCTGAATAACAAAAGGGCCAGACCATCTCGTCCTTAGTTTTCCGGGGAAGAGCTTCAACCTAGAGTTGAACAACAGAACATGATCTCCAACTTGGAAACTTTTCTTGGTAATGTGAGAATCGTGCCAGTTCTTTGTTCGCTCCTTAAAAATTCTAGCATTCTCGTAAGCCTCCCGTCGAAACTCATCTAGTTCATTGATTTGCAATTTTCGTTTATCCCCAGCATCTTGAAGGTCAAAGTTCAGCAGCTTGACTGCCCAGAATGCTTTGTGCTGAATTTCCACGGGCAAGTGGCACGATTTACCATACACTAGCTGGAAGGGGGACATACCGATGGGTGTTTTGAATGCAGTACGGTAAGCCCACAAGGCATCATCCAATCTTAGTGACCAATCCGTTCTTGAGCGAGAAACTGTTTTCTCCAAAATCCGCTTAATTTCTCTATTTGATACTTCCACTTGGCCACTCGTTTGGGGATGATATGGTGTGGCGACTTTGTGCAGAATTCCATACTTCTTCATAAGGGTTTTGAATTTGCGCTCCATGAAATGAGATCCCCCGTCACTAATAACCACCCTTGGTGTTCCAAATCTCGGGAAAATGATCTTGCTGAACATTCTCATGACTACACGGGAATCATTAGTTGGTGAAGCCATTGCCTCCACCCACTTTGACACATAGTCAACCGCTACAAGAATGAATCTATTGTTGCGGGAGGAGGGAAAGGGCCCCATGAAGTCAATACCCCACACGTCAAATACTTCGACTTCCAAAATAGTGTGCATGGGCATTTCGTCACGTTTTGATATGTTCCCAGTGCGTTGGCATTGATCGCAAGAGCGAACGTAACTCCAGGTGTCTTTAAACAAGGTTGGCCAATAGAAGCCGGATTGCAACACTTTAAAGGTGGTTTTGGAAGTGCTTGCATGTCCTCCATATGGTGATGCGTGGCATTGATACAGAACATCCCGAACTTCCCACTCCGGTATACATCTTCTGTAAATACCATCTGCACATCTTCGATACAAAAGTGGGTCGTCCCAATAATAATGCCGCACATCCGAAAGAAACTTCTTCTTCTTCTGGAAGGTTAGATCTGGGGGTAGGATGTTAGATACCAAATAGTTCACAAAATCGGCATACCAGGGTGTGCCGTCATGAGTTACAGCTAAAAGGTGTTCGTCGGGGAACATATCATTTATCGGCAGATTCACAACATCTTCAGTGCATTGTTCTTCTCTAAGGCGCGAAAGGTGATCCGCGACTACATTTTCAGTTCCCTTTTTATCTTTGATTTCTAGATCGAATTCTTGAAGTAGAAGTATCCATCGGATGAGTCTCGGTTTAGCGTCCTTCTTGGTGATGAGGTATCGGATTGCTGCATGGTCAGTGAAGACAATAACCTTAGAATTGACTAGGTAGGAGCGAAACTTATCGAACGCAAACACGATTGCCAATAGTTCTTTTTTAGTGGTGGCATAGTTGGCTTGCGCTCCATCCAAGGTTTTACTCGCGTAATAGATAGCATGCAACTTCCCATCCTTGCGCTGCCCTAGGACTGCGCCAACTGCAAAATCACTCGCGTCGCACATCAACTCGAATGGGCGCGACCAATCCGGGGGCTGCATGATAGGGGCAGAAGTTAATGATGTCTTCAATTTGCGAAAAGCAGTCAAACAATCTTGATCGAACATAAATGGAGCATCTTTAGCAAGGAGACTAGTAAGGGGCTTAGAAATGATGGAAAAGTCTTTGATGAACCGACGGTAAAATCCAGCATGTCCAAGGAAGCTACGGATTCCCTTCACCGTAGAGGGAAGTGGCATCCTTTCAATAACATCTACTTTAGCTTTATCCACCTCGATACCGCGCTCAGATATCAAGTGTCCTAGGACAATACCTTCTTTAACCATAAAATGGCATTTTTCCCAATTAAGGACTAAGTCTACCTCCTCGCATCTCTGCAAAATCTTTGATAAGTTCGTTAAACAAGCATCGAAAGAGGATCCATAAACTGAAAAATCGTCCATAAACACATCCATAATCTTTTCAAGGTGATCGGAAAAAATTGCCATCATGCACCGTTGAAACGTGGCGGGTGCATTGCATAACCCGAATGGCATGCGCCGGTATGCAAATGTCCCGTACGGGCATGTGAACGTTGTCTTTTCTTGATCGTCCGGATGTATCGGGATTTGAAAGAATCCTGAAAAACCATCCAAGAAACAGAAATGTGAGTTACATGCTAAGCGTTCTAACATTTGATCAATGAACGGAAGAGGGAAATGATCTTTTCGGGTGGCTGTGTTCAATTTTCGGTAATCTATACACATGCGCCACCCGGTTACCGTTCGCGTAGGAATCAGTTCATTGTTTTCATTCTCGACCACCGTCACTCCCCCCTTCTTTGGGACCACATGAACGGGGCTAACCCACTTGCTGTCCGAGATCGGGTAGATCACCCCGGCGTCCAAAAGTTTAAGTATCTCCTTTTTGGCAACATCCTTCATATTAGGGTTCAAGCGTCTTTGGCATTCCACGGTGGGCTTACTCCCCTCTTCGAGGAAGATCCTATGCATACAAAGAGATGGATTAATACCCTTGATATCATCAATAGAATATCCAATTACCTTCTTTCGTTGTTTAAGCTCTTCAAGAAGAAGTTGAGTTTGATACTTACTTAAGTTCGCATCGACGATAACCGGAAGGGTGGAGTCATCACCAAGGAATTCATACCTTAGGTTACTTGGTAGGACTTTAAGTTCAATCTTTTGTGCGGTGGTTACCTCCGGTTTCGCTACACTTGGAAACTCCAACTTCTCTCTTTTGCTTTCAATATTTGGAGTGGAGTCGAGTAGTCTTGTGTATGCTTCTTTCTCATCTCCGGCGCCAGCGTTTTCTTCATTGAGCAAGCATCTCTCGAGCGGGTCCTCTCGGCTTCGTACCACATCGGAGCCGTCCGGTACGGTTTCCAACACATCGATACTGCAGCACGAACCTGCAAGGCAAGGTTTCTTTAGACTTTCTGAAAGATCAAACTCGATGGTTTCCTCACCTATCTTCAAAGTAAGTCGTCCATTTTTCACATCAATGATCGCGCCTGCAGTGGCTAAAAACGGTCTCCCTAAAATTATCGGGAGACGGCGATCCTCCTCCATTTCCAAAACCACAAAATCAGCAGGGACAAAAAATTTACCCACTCGAATGGGCACATCTTCCAATATGCCCACCGGATATCTTACCGAGCGATCGGCGAGTTGAAGTGAGATTGTAGTTGGTTTGAGTTCTCCAAGTTCTAACTTCTTAAATATGGAGTAGGGCATTAGGCTGACGCTTGCGCCCAAGTCGCACAAGGCACGGTCGAAAGTCATGGCACCAACGGAGCACGGTATGGAGAAGCTCCCGGGGTCCTTAAGCTTCGGGGGAAGCTTATTTTGAATGATTGCGCTACACTCCTCGGTTAGCGCCACCGTTCCTTGTTCATCAATCTTTCTCTTATTGGAGAGGATGTCCTTGAGGAATTTTGCGTAGGTTGGCATCTGCGATAATGCGTCAGTAAAAGGAACATTGATGTATAATTTTTTTAGTACCTCAAGGAATTTTCCAAATTGTTTGTCCAACTTGGCTTTTGCCAAGCGTTGAGGAAACGGTACAGGCGGAACATATGGCGGTGGAGGAATGTAAACGGGCTGCTCATCATGTGTGCGATCAGACTCTTCCAACGGTGATGGGTCCCTTTGATTTCCACCTTGCTGTCCATCTCCATGATTGTTGTCCATTTCCGGCTCAACCAACTGTTTGCCACTGCGCGTGGACACAGTGTTACAGTGCTCACGTGGGTTCTCTTCTGGTTGACCGGGCAGTTGTCCTTGAGGTCGGGATGATGCGGTAGCTTACTGGGCAATCTGGGTTTCTAGCATTTTGTTGTGAGCTGCTAAGGCATCTATCTTGGAATTCATTTGACCGATGATCTCATTTTGTTTCAATTGCGCAATAGCCAAATTCTCTAGCATAGCCTCCAAATTCGATTTCTGGGGTTGGAGGTATGGTTTTTGCTGAAAACCTGGTGGTTGCTGGTAATTTGCTTGAGGCATCGGTTGAGAAACTTGTGGTTGAAAACCGGGCTGGGAAATCTGTGGTTGATTCGTCCGGTAGGAGAAGTTGGGATGGTTTCTCCATCCCGGGTTGTACGTGCTTGAAAACGGGTTATTTTGAGACCTTTGGTTGAATTGATTCACTGCATTGATGGTCTCCTCCGGTTGATTTTGGGTGAGACATACAAATTGACACTCATATGATTTGTGACCTGTACAACCACATATCTCACAGGCAAGTGCATTAACTTGATACAATTGAGAAGGTTGAGAAGATGATGAAAAAGCATTTAAACGTAGTGCATTTAACTCTTGAGATAAAGAGTCTACCTTCTTTGCCAAAAAATCCATGGTATCAGTATCAGTCTTACCAGTGACCCTCGTATGGATGCTTCTTTCACTTGTCCATTGATGATGGTTAAGTGCCATATCCTCCAGTAGTTCTAGAGCATCATCAACACGTTTGTTCATGAAGGCTCCACCTGATGCTGCATCCACAGTCATTCGAGTGTTAAAATTTAAAGCATTGTAAAAGGAAGAAACTAATAACCATTTTTCGAGGCCGTGGTGTGGACAAATCCGTTGAAGCTCCTTGAAGCGATCCCACGCTTCGTATAATGATTCGTCGTCCCTTTGCTTAAATCCAGTGATCTGCCCTCTCAATTGAGCTGTCTTGCTCGGTGGGAAGTACTTGGCGAGGAATGAGTGTGATAGCCCTTCCCAGGTGGTGATCGCTCCATTCGGCAGTGACTGAAGCCATGCACGTGCTCGATCCTTTAGGGTAAAGGGGAAGAGCCTCAACCTCAGAGCATCGATGGATATCCCTCCCATTTTGAACGTATCACAGTATTCTAGGAACATTGAGAGGTGGAGTGCAGGATCCTCATTTGGCATTCCCCCGAATTGTTCCCTCTGTAGCATGGCAAGGAATGCCGGTTTTATTTCGAAGTTGTTAGCTTCGATGGTCGGACGGGCAATGCTTGAATGAAGTCCCTGCACGGAGGGAGATGCAAAATCTCGAAGTGAGCGATTTTGGTCCATTTCTGTTGAATTCTGCTTCTCTTTTGCTTTAGCCCGAGCTTGCTTGCGTCGAAGTCGGAATGTTTTTTCGATTTCCGGATCCTCGTCGATCAAATGTTCACTCCGCAAAGTCCTGCGCATGCACAAGCTTCAAGGTAGATTATCAAATTTCAACAGTAAGATGGATCAAAATAGAGAGCAATGATAAGAGAAGAAAGGAAAATTAAAAAGAAAGAAAGAAAGAAAATAATAAAAATGAAACGTCTAATCCCGCGAATTTATCAGATTTAATTGATAATGGCGAAATTGGTCCCCGGCAACGGCGCCAAAAACTTGATGAGCCCGCAAGTGTACGGTCTAACCGAAGTAGTAAATTATATCGTCCACAGAGACCAATTCGTCAAGTACCGGTAAATCCTTAAGTCGCAGTCTAGACAAATCAAGGGTCGGTTTAAAGCGATTGAAGCAACTAACAATTAATATGTAAATGCTAAGCAAGGAAAGTAACAAGCGGACAGATAAACGATCGGATTTCTATTATGGAAGAATATCGGGGCGTCGGGCTTCACCGCTATGCCAATCCGCAAATGAAAGTAGTAACTACGCGATATGCAAGGTTCGGTAAGTTGAAGAGATCCATCAAATGGTATAAACCGCCCCCTTTCAGCAGCACGGTTCGGTGCGTATGCAAATTTACCTCCTACTTTCGTGGCTTGTAAATTTACATAGGCCCATTGGGTGAGGGATGAATAGTTGTTCTCTCACGTGGGAGAAGAGCTACTTTCGTGCTCTTCTTCACGCGCCCAAGCATACGAGATCCGACGTCGGGATTGGGCTGTCGCTTTTTCTCCCAACGTCCAAGACATACAAACACCGATATCGAGATTGGGCTGTCGCTTTTTCTCTCGATATCGGAGATCAATAATATGCAATAAGAGTTGTAAGAAAATGACAAACACATATGCTAGGTCAACTAAATCAAACCAACATATCAAAATAATAGACTACTTAATAAATGCGTTTTAGGCATAGGGCTAAGCCCTAACCCCGATAGTACTTTAAGCTACAATCCCCATAGAAACATCATGAATGTTTGACAACAAGTTCACACTCAAGAAATCCATTTGGAGGCTAGAAACAACAATGAAAATGAAGGAATAATAGAAATCTCGACTCCCCTTTCTGAGTAGATGGAGAAATCTTTGCTAGGGGCTTCAAGGGACTCCTCTTTCCCTTCAAATCGTCTTTGTCTTCTTCCAGCCGCCAAAGTCACGTCCACCGCCCTTTTCTCCTTTCTTTGGTTAGGGTTTTTTTTGATGATTAAGGTTACAAAGCTTCCCTTTTATCCCCCTATAGTCGAGAATAAAATTTACCAAAGTACCCTTAAGATTTGGAGCCCACCGAGTTAGAGTCGAGCAGATTTTCGTGACAGGCGGAACTTTTCCCGGTTGGGAAAACCTTCCCAACCCGACTGTGAAAACCTCTGTTCCTTCAGAATTTCCTGAAAAGTTAGATAACACCAGATCTTGTGTAGATTCCGCGCATATGGAAGAATTTAAGTAAAAATGATGATGCAAACGCGATAAATTAATAGAAAAAATGCTTCAAAGTATATGGAAATATCAAGCATAAATGCATCGCATCAGACAGCATGAGGTGGACCTACGAGTTGGAAACGGGGCACGGGTTGCTGCTGTTGCTGTAGGAGTTTATTACATCTCATTACCATCTGGACTTGTATTGGAACTGGACAATTGTTATTTTGTACCAAGCATAACGAAAAATATTATCTCTATTCCTGCTCTTGTCAGGAAAGGGTTTTCCTTTGAATGCAAGATTTCAAAGTGTTATCTTTCTTTTGATAATATTGCTTATGCTACTGGATCGATTAACAATGGGTTATTCATGTTGGACATGGAATGTTCTATACAAAATATTGATATTAAGAAAGCCAAGTTTGCTGATGACAGCACCTTGCTATGGCATAGTCGTTTAGGCCATATTAACAAGAAACGCATTAAGCGGTTGCATGATCATGGACTGCTGGGATCATTCTCCTGTGAGGAGCTTGATACATGCAAAGCTTGTTTAATGGGTAAAATGACGAAGGCCCCTTTTTCTAACAAAGGTCAAAGGGCTTCAGGTTTACTTGACCTCATTCACAGTGATGTGTGTGGGCCTTTTAGTAAACATGCCAGAGGTGGCTATTCATACTTCATTACCTTTACTGATGATTTCAGTAGGTATGGTTATGTCTATCTTATGAGACATAAAAGTGAATCTTTTGACAAGTTCAAAGAGTTCAAAAATGAAGTACAGAATCAGTTAGGCCGAAATATCAAATCACTCCGCACAGATCGAGGTGGAGAATACTTGAGTCATGAGTTTACTGACTATCTGAAGGAGTGTGGGATTGTCTCACAGCTCACTCCACCAGGAACACCGCAATGGAATGGTGTGTCCGAGAGGAGAAATAGAACCTTACTTGATATGGTTCGCTCTATGATGAGTCAGGCTACTCTACCTTACTCCTTTTGGGGATTTGCACTGGAAACAGCTGCAAAGGTACTAAACCGAGTGCCATCCAAGGCAGTTTCAAAGACTCCATATGAATTATGGTATGGGAAACAGCCGAGCTTGACATTTATTAAGATCTGGGGTTGCGAGGCTTATGTCAAAAAGCTCGCCTCTGGGAAACTGGAGAGCAGATCTGAGAGATGTATCTTTGTCGGTTACCCTAAGGAAACTAAGGGTTATTATTTCTACGATCCCAAAGAGAACAAAGTTTTTGTTGCTCGGATGGCTATTTTTCTTGAGAAGGAATTTCTTCTCCAAGAGGCCAGTGGGAGAGAAATAAAGTTGGATGAGAATCCAGAAGAAGGACAAAGTAGTCAAGCACAGTTGGATGTGCATGAGCCAGTAGAACAGGTTATTGAACAACCTGAGGCTCAGATATCACGGGAACCGCGTAGATCGGGAAGGATCCATCGACAGCCTGAGCGCTATGACGGAGTCTACATCATTAATGATGAACCCCTCACTTATGCGGATGCGGTCAGTGGACCGGAATCAGCGAGATGGCTTGAAGCTATGCGAGCCGAGATGGACTCCATCTCAGATAACCAAGTCTGGGATTTGGTTGATCCGCCTCTGGGAGTAATCCCTATAGGCTGTAAATGGATCTTCAAAAAGAAGATTGACATGGATGGTAACGTTGTTACCTATAAAGGCAGGCTAGTTGCGAAAGGTTTCAAACAAATCTACGGGATAGATTATGATGAAACTTTCTCTCCTGTAGCTATGTTCAAGTCTATTCGAATTATTCTTGCGATAGCAGCATATTATGATTATGAGATCTGGCAAATGGATGTGAAGACCGCTTTCCTTAATGGAAAACTAGATGAGGATGTGTATATGACACAACCTGAAGGTTTCATCAATCCATCAGATCGTCATAAAATATGCAAGTTAAAGAAGTCCATTTATGGACTTAAGCAAGCATCAAGAAGCTGGAATATTCGTTTTGATGAATCAATCTGCGAGTTTGGTTTCATCAAGAATGAAGATGACCCGTGTGTATATAAGAGGTTTAGTGGGAGCGTGATTACTTTCCTAGTCCTCTACGTCGATGATATCTTAATCATTGGAAATGATATTCCTGAACTACATGCTGTCAAGGCATGGTTAAGAAAATGTTTCCAGATGAAAGATTTGGGAGAAGCAGCCTATGTATTAGGTGTGAAGATCTACAGAGATAGATCTAAGAGGCTTCTCGGGCTGTGCCAGAGTACTTACATCGATAAAGTCCTGGAGAGATTTCATTTAGAAAATTCTAAAAGAGGATATCTTCCAGTCAGACATGGTCTGAATCTTTCAAAGAGTCAATGTCCACAAACACAAACTGAGAAAGATGAAATGGACAATACGCCTTATGCTTTGGCTATTGGGTCCATTATGTATGCGATGTTGTGTACTCGCCCAGACGTCGCTTACGGGTTAAGCGTGACCAGTCGATTCCAAAGTAATCCAGGTCAGGCACACTGGATTGCAGTCAAGAACATTTTGAAATATCTTCGGAGGACCAAAGATATGTTTTTGATTTATGGAGGTCAGGAAGAACTCAGTATTGAAGGATATACTGACGCTTCGTTCCAATCTGACCAGGATGATTTTCGATCGCAATCAGGCTATGTTTTTAGCTTGAATGGAGGTGTAGTGGTGTGGAAAAGTTTCAAACAGTCAATTGTTGCTGATTCCACAACAGAAGCCGAGTATGTTGCAGCCTTGGAAGCATCCAAGGAGGCAGTGTGGATTCGTAAGTTCGTTCAGGAACTTGGTGTTGTTCCTTCGAGTGCAGATCCATTGGTTATCTTCTGTGATAACACTGGAGCAATAGCACAAGCAAAGGAACCACGGTCGCACCAGAAGTCCAAGCACATACAGAGAAGGTTTCACTTGATCCGGGAGATCATTGATCGTGGCGAGATCAAAGTCTGCAAGGTTCATACAAACGACAATCTGGCTGACCCGCTTACAAAGCCTCTGGCGCAGCAGAAGCATGAGAAGCACTGTAATAATATGGGTTTGAGATTTCTCAACCATTAGATTAAGTGCAAGTGGGAGATTGTTGGGGTATGCCCTTAAGACTAATGTTTGAGGCCTTGGGATTATTTCAGTATCATGTATAAACTCTATGTTTATAAAGGCAATGGTTGTTATTCAGGTTGTTACATTATCTGCTGCAATGCGTATACTTCTGAATAATGTCTCGATGCTGTTCAGCTAGGCTGATATGCAGTATTGTCCTTAGTCGAGATATCTTGGTGAACATGAGACAGCCTTGATATGATTGAGACTAATATGTGTTCTAATCTTATAGGATGCTTCGAGCATGGAATAAGATGTAGACTCATGGGTACATTGGATGTACTGGACAGACCCTACTAGGATATTCAATTGCTTGTCACAATGTGAATAATCCTTGTATGCAAACAAGTAGCATGTGTCCTCTGACTTGAGATCACTTGTGTTTCTAAATGATGATTGGCATTGTTTTGAGGTAGTTCAATATCATTTGAAACATAATGATTATAGACTATTTTGGATAATGAGCATGAGTCATGTTAGGGCACTAGTGATAGATATAGGATTACCGTCTCCTTGTTTTAGGAGTGTGATGTTCTGAAGGGGCCCCCTGGATGAGATGGTTGAGAAAGTGTATGGCCATACCCAGATGACTATGTTCATCTGATCTGATCACTCTCATCATATTGGAGTTACAGGCTTGACACGCTTGTCCAATAAGAACATCCAGTGGCAAAGGAAACATGTATGCCTAGTGAAGTGGATTCACACTTGTGCTGTTGTTTGGGTGTAGTCTTGGAAGACTCTTTCCTTTATATCGGGAGACAGTGATGTGTTGCTAGATACCCCTCACTGATCGTGATAACGTGAGTTATCGTTACCGACATTTAAAGGAAACCCTTAGGGTCGCACAATTTGATGATATGGCTTACTTAAGTCAGATCGTGTGGACTGAATTGTTTTGGTTCAGTTTAAAGGGATTTAAACTCTGATTGTAAGTGAGATCAGGTCTGATCATGTTTGATTGATTAGGGTTTGAGATCGGTAAGCTTCGATCGAGAGTGTTGATGCTAGATCGGTGAGATCAAGAACATCAAGAGATGAACGGTTAGATCTTGAACCATTTGGTTCAATGAGATCTAGACCATGGCTTGGGCTGATTTGATTTGGTTTTTGAACCAAATGCAATTGGATCGAATTGATTTGAACCGGTTCACATGAGTGAACGCATGGTTCAAAGCTTGTAGGCGTTTTGGTCGGTTTTGATGTCGTGGGCGCATGGCTACATGTCTTTCTATTTTTGGAAAGTCATAAACGCCACTTCCCTTAACGCCTCAACGGCTCAACGCTCGCTTCTTCCTCTTGACGCCCCCTCTCTCGTGTAGAGAAGGTCCTTCACGCCTTGAAGAGGATTCGGCCAAGTTAGAGCTCTCATCCTATTCCCTTCCATTCGACAAGGATACTTTGAAGAGCTTTGCTAGCACAAAGGATTCAAAGGAGCAAGTCATCTTCACCTTGTGTGCGTCACTTTTGGAGAAGAAGCACACGCATCTTTCTCTTCCAAGTCGCCATCTAAGCAATGGCAATGGTATGAATCCTTTTCATCTATATAAGGTATTGAAAGTTGATCATATGATATATATAAATCGATCTATGAAACCCTAACATCCCTTGCGAAACTTTGATATGCGCCCCCTTTGGGTTTCACCCCCCTTTGAAAAGGGACTTACACCATCTGATTAAGCTTGAAATGATTTGGAGCGTTGGATTTATTTTTCAATCTCGACCGTCAGATTTGAACAGAATGAATCTCAACTGTCCGATTTGAGTATCATTCTTTAGGATTTAGTCCGGAGTTTACTATCCGTAAAGGTGATTTTCGTAAGAGTTTCCTCTCCGTTTTGATATGGAGTTCACTCTCCGGAAAGGTGATTTTCATAAGAGTATCTTCTCCGATTTGATATGGAGTTTACTCTCCGAAAAGGTGATTTTTGTAGAAGTATTCTCTCCAATTTAGTATAAAGTTTACTCTTTGAAAAGATGATTTTCGTAGGAGTATCCTCTCTGATTTGATATGGAATTCACTCTCCATGATAAAGATGATGCTAAAGGTTTTAAAATCTTTTGGTAGTGTTCTTCGTGACGTCAGCGTCTGAACGTTATAAAATTATCTCTTCTCTGTGTCATCATCGTCTGGACATTGTGAAATTTTCTTCTCTTTCTTCTTAAGAGAGAACCCCATTTTATATCATCTTCTTTGTTATTTTTGATGCAATAAATAAATATATTTGTTAGCTATCAATTTTCCACAACGCCACTTCGTCTCTCTATTTTTATTGTTGGCGATTGATTTGCTCCATATTAGTCATGGATTATTTTAATAGCAAATTTACACCAATGCGAAGACGGAGCCACATTCCCAAATTTGTCAAATTTTGCAACCTACACGTAGAGATTTGATTGATATATTTTTTTTATTGCTATAATACAGCCGCTCCACGTTTCTCTCTTTTTATTATTTTTTTATCCAATTTCAAATCTCCAACTCTTCCAATCTACCCGCACATGACATTTGCTTCGCGATTTTGACTAAACAAAAATTAGCTTCACAAATTAAATGCTATTTTGACCAAATAATATTAGAAGCAACTAAATGCAATTTTGACCCATCTTCCAAATTAATTTAATGGTCAAAATTGAATTGTTACGTGGCATGATTCTTTTATTGCGAGAGGCACATGCTCAAGTCAAAATTACTTGGTCAAAATAATTTTGATCAAAATTGGATTGCGCATTTGCAGTTCAAAAATTACAATTTGTAGCTCCTCAAACTACACTTGTAATTTAGAATTAATCATCTTTAAAAAAAAATATTCTCAACAAAGTGCACGGTTATGTCGCATAATAAAAAGTATCAATCTCATAGGAACTAGGGGGTTAAGTACTAACTAATTAGTTTACTGAAAGCTAGGCGATAAAATAATGATAAAAGTCACTAATATCCTAATATAAAAAAGTAAACTTGAACTAATCAAGAGTAAACGGTGGTGTGAAAAGTCTTGAGAGAAAATCAGGGTTTTAGATTTCACCGCACTAAATAATAATGGAAAGATGATGCTAAAGGTTTTAGTTTGTTTATTCTATGCTCTTAAAGAAATTCTTCCTAGTGTACATATCATCCCCTCTTAGGTTACGATCCGGTATCTATCTTAACCCAAGTCTCTTACTTTTGTAACTTACTGGGTTAAGTAGAGATCCTATGAGTTTCGTGAAGAATTATTAACTCCTCGAGTAATTTTGATATACTTTCATGGTCAAAATTATAAGTTCGATCCTAAGAGTTCCGATCCTATTGTTCACCTCTCAGTCCTTCCCACAATGTCTTAAATATACGAAAGCATGACTAGTGCAATAATATGAAATAATTATGATTAGGATCGAATAAGAACAACAATAAACTCAAACAAAGTATTAATTAGGCATCATTAACCAACATCCTTACAGCGGGCTACGCCCAAACTCCGAAAATAAGTTTAAGCTACAACTTTCATCATAGAATACATTATATTTCTCAAGAAAAATCAAATCAAACTAGAGGAAAGGCTACATCTACGATGGGAAAGGATAGAGCACGATCTTCAACGTCAAAACGAGAAACAACCTTTGCCATCAAGGTTTTCGCCAAAACCCTAGTTGTCGCCCTTCACCCAAATTCTCTCGATTGGTTCCACCAAATGGCATGATCCTTGTCCCAAAATATCACCTCCCCAGTTAGGAAGCTCCCCTCTAATTTTGTCCAAAATAATAATAAAACTAAGCCACAATGTACTATATATATGCATGATATCAAAATACATCGAACTTAAAATTTTGCTTGTCCTCAAGCAATTGACTTATTTAGAACACAGTGATGAAATGAAATAAAAAATCTCAATCAAATAAATATAGTTTGGCAAGGTTATAATTTGGTCAACAATAAGTCTCAAGTTATAATGTAGTATTGAAAACAAATTAAATCAAATATCACTAATACAATCTATTGGAGTATGCAAAATTGACAATACCAGAAACCTTTATAGCACATCTCACACATTAGATATCTTTGATCAAGCATTCATAAAACAAGTGGTCGTATATCAGGTCATGAGAAAATAGCGTCGGTGCTGCATAGTGTCAATGTGGTGCCTTTTTTTAACAGTGCCAAGCTAGATGAATGATGAAGAACATCATAGCTTCGGTACCACTTCTATCATTATTGGTTATGGGACAGTGCCAAGCTAGATAGGCATGAGCGCTTAGGTACCACTGTCATGTTTTGTATATTTGGATGCTAAGAACAGTGCCAAGTGAAAGTACTATGGACAAGGACACTTCGGTACCACTATTATATATTTCTGATTCTCATGATACAATGTACAATAATATGTGAATTATGAAGTCAAGATACAAGTAATCATTACACATGAGATGCATATCAAAGTCAAGGTAAAACAACAAGCATACACTCCAAGATAGTAAAAATAACAAATGGAGTTAATTAAATTCTTCAACTGCATTAAATAAAAAGACATGTGTGTAAACTATAACCAATTCAGACTTCTAAAAACAGTCGAGATTCTGACTCCAATCATTCAAGTACTCATATAACAATGCAATTTCAAGGACAAAACAAATATTGTAAATAAGGGGTGGGCAAATACACCTCAGGTGTTGGAACAACAAGAAAGATAAAACAATGCATGAAAGGAAAAACAAACTAACTACGATACTTCTAAGAGCAGAATAAAAACTACTAGAACTGTAAAAGCTGACCAAGTAGTGGTGAAACCGCTGCCACTCAGCCCCTATGCCGACGTAGCCTCTACTGAAGCTCATGTACGGACTCCAAGATGGAAGATTGGACTTGTCCTTGGTGTCCCACTTCAGCCTCAAGGTCTAGGAACTGTGCAAGCCCATTATCCACGGCAAGTTGGGTGTCATGTTGCACGTCCCGGACAAACTTGAGCATTGTCTCAATGCGGTCCAATTGAGTGGAAGGTCGCCGAGAAGGGGATGGTGGGGCAGTATGGAGAGGAACATCATGATCCTTGACGGCCTCCATCCTCCAGTTTTGCGGCTCTCGGATAGTGGTGCTCGCTGGATTCGGTAGTGGCAATCTGACATCGCTCCCAAAAAAAAGCAGATTGAAGAGCTCGCCTTCTTTGACAATCATCCGCATCAAAATGCAAGAATTAATGTCAAGGCAAGAATTGCCCCGGGCTTGCTCCATTTGGTAGGGCTGGCTTCCTACCGCGAGAGAAAGTGGAGGTGAGAAGTCACCCAAGAGCAATGGCACCCTTTAGCGCCCGAGAGACTTTCTAGAACTACTTAGTGAAGAAGAAGGTTGTATTGAGGCGAACCTCATTCAGCATCGCCCAAGGGAACAATAACTCAAAAGACTACACAAGCTCGTCAGACTCCCCTCTACCAAAGATAGTATGTGCAAGAACACGGTGCACATACTTGAGGACTAGATTTCGGAGAGAAGAAGCCCTGGCCGTCCTAGTATCAAAGAGGTGATCGCCAGTAATTAGTGCCCAGAAATCATTAGCATTAAATTCCCTCAGGGTTAGCCGCATTTCGTCCATGGGAAATCCATAAATCTGATTTAGCTCAGGGAGAGTAAGCATGAACTCTGTGTTGTTCAACCGGAAAGATAGTCTGCCATCGTCCACATTAGACTGGATGTTGGCATGAAACTCCATAGAAGACAATAACTCTAGCACTATAGGGATGTATGCAGGGTAGAGATAATAAAGAACTGATCCCACCCTATGCATTGAAACAACCACAGGACATCGTTGTGGAAACTTAACATGTTGGGTGTTGCATGATCAAGGAAACAGGTGGTGATAACTTGCAGGCAAATTAGCATGTTGAACTTTGCCATTTGCTCCAGATCACGAAACAGGATGCCATAAGGTGTAGGTGGCGCAACAGGTGGTTGGCGCTCGGCAATAGTGCGGGATGAGGAAGCTCGACACTTGCTAGTGACTTGCTTGAGTGGAGGCATAATGGTGGGGTGTTGAGGGCTAAAAATGTAGAAGATGATAAAGTGGGCTTGAGACATCATCGGAGGCGGCGACAGCAGAGAAGCGAGGTTGGCAGTGGTGAATTTGCAGGTGGCAGATGGAAGTGTGTGAGGGCCGGTGGCGCGCAGAACAAACCCTAATTGATACTAGAAAACCGTGAAGAAGGGTCGCCAGAGTCCGATGGAGGCAAGGGAGAGTAGCCAGAGTCAGATCATCGTCCAGAGGAGGCGGATCGGAGCAAGGACAGCGGTGCTAGGGTTTGCAAGAGCATGAAAAGCAGGGCCGGGCACGCGACAAGTCTTTTATATCAAAGGCATGCACGACCGTGCATGTGTACACGACCACGCTCGTGAAAACTTCACCCCATAAAATTTCGGAGTTGACCCAGTCTTCACTGTCGTGCATGCATTCACAGCCTAGCCTGTGAAACTCTCTGTGAAAAAAATAACCCAATCTTCATAGTCGTGAACCAATGCACGGGTATGGCCGTGATCGTCTTAGTGAAAAATGTGGATGTCAATCACAACCATGAACCAATGCACGGCCTAGCCCGTGAACATCTTGACGAGAAAATCATCTGAAGTTGATCACGGCCATGTACGTCTTCACCACCTGGGCCGTGAACGTCTCAGTGCAGAATCAGAGAAGCATGACGAGCCTATCACGGTCGTGCATGGATGCATGACCATGACCGTGAACGTCACTTTGGTACCTAAAAAATTCAGAAAAATTGTTATCAGCTGGGTATCATATAAGAAGCATTAATATCTAGAATCTACAAAGAGTAAGTAACAAAAACAAATAAAAACTAAGAAGAGTATCAACAAGAGATTGGGTTGCCTCCCAATAAGTGCTTCTTTAAGGTCACTAGCTTGACCATAGCAAAATATCATGGTGTTACAGCTGGTGGAGGATCAGAGATCCTCAAGGAAACTCTTTTCTCGATAATGTCACTGTCAAAATAGTGTTTAAGCCGTTGACCATTCACTTTAAAGTTTCCTGTACGCTAGCTACAGATTTCGATAGCTTCATAGGGAAAAGCTTTCTGAACTATGAATGGCCCAAACCATCGCATTCTTAATTTTCTTAGAAAGAGTTTCAAGTGAGAATTAAATAGAAGAACTTGGTCTCCCTCTTGAAAACTCTTTGGAACGATATGCTTGTCATGCCATCTCTTCGTTCAATCTTTGTAGATCTTTGCATTTTCATAAGCTGAGAGGCAGATCTAATCAAGTTCATTTAGTTGCAGCCTGTGGGTCTCCCCAGCGCTTTTAAGATCATAGTTCAACCTCTTAACAGCCTAGTAGGCTGCGGGCAACCTCAACAAGCAAATGGCAAGACTTACCATACACGAGTTGATAGGGAGACATGCCTAGAGGGGTTTTGAAAGCTATTATATAAGCCCAAAGCGCATCATCCAATTTCAATGACCAGACAGTCCATGATAGATTAACTATCTTCTGCAAAATGTTCTTTATCTCCCCGTTGGAGATTTTAGCCTGACTACTAGTGAGGACACGAAAATTCATAATATATTTTGTATCATTTGATTGGTCTTTCTGTGTCATATTTATGCTCTTTTGCTTGTTTTTAAGCCTTATTTATCAAATATTGCGGAATCTACAACTTTTCTCATTTTTGATTATTTTCAAGTAAAAAGTGCCTAATCTTGATGGATTTTGAAAGATCTGAGTGCATGAATGAATTCCAGACGTTGAGACGAAGCTACTAGTCAATTTTCATGCAAATCGGAGATAGTCAGAAAATTACACCCCTGCCGTAATAAATTTTACAGGTGTAATTTTCTGCCCAGATTACACCACTACCATGACAATTTTTACGGGCTGTAATTTCCTGGAGATTTTACACAGAAGAAATTACGGCACTACCGTAATGATTTTTGTGGGCCGTAATTTCTGCCTAGGCATGCACAGAAGAAAATTACGGCACTACCGTAATATTTTTCACGGGTTATAATTTTATGAAAATTATCCACAGAACAAATTACGGTAGTGCCGTAATCAAAATTACGGGCCGTAATTGTAAAAAAAAACACTATTGCCGAGTCTTCCGCCACCGCCTCTTAAGCCCAATTTTTGCGATGTGAAATTAGAAAGATCCAGGGAAAAATTTCAAAATCTGTAAAAAGGGGAGTGTTCTATAAAAGGATGAGAAGATTTGAGGACAAGAATGATCGAATTTCATCACCAATCGAGGGAGAAATCAACAAGGCCGTCCCTAGGGCTCGACCTCTCGCCGAGAGGAGTAGAGGCCATCTCAGGCCGTGAAATTTATAGGAGAGCTTCGCCCAAGGGAGGAGAAGACAAACCAGAAATTTTAGATCGAAAGGAGTTCGATCGACGAAGAAATCAGCGAAGGAAAACTCAGGCAGAAGGAGGAAGATCGCGATTTACTATAGCAGTGCACTGTTCATGGTACTGTAGCAACCAAAAAATTCCAAAATCATAGGCTGTGAAATTTTTCGCACCCTTGTGATTATAGTAAACCCTTATTCTCTCTTTTTATCTTAATTCTGAATATTTTTATGATTATTTATTGTGTTCCTATGACTTTGGTAGCGTAATTCTTTTCTTGGGACATGGAGTGTAATCTCCTTAGTTTCATAATGACTAGATGATCATTGATTCATCAGGGAACTTTGTTATGATAATTCTACTTATGTGATGATTGCCTTTAATCCTTTCTAGTTTCATATTATCAGTATGTATTAAAGTTTTTGCGATATGGACTAAAAAGTGACTTGCGAGAACTTGGAACCCTAAAATTGAGATTTAGGAACTCATCGTAAGAAATTAGGTTTGTTCTTGTTTCTAGATTTTAGAAGTTTATTGACTTGTTGATAATTTGACCTATGAGGCATTAATGAGTTAAACATGAAGATATTGTAAGAAATTAAGTATCGGATCGTTGGAGAACCTTAAGTAGAACCCGTGAATCTAAAGTATGAAAGTATTTAGTTTTCACTTGAGTTGATTGACATAAAGATTGGATGCATGAAAGTGATCTTAAATCTTCTTGTCAATGATTTACTTATCTTTAGCATTGAATTAATCTTGTGCGAAAGTGAGGATTAATTCTTTGTAAATTGTCTGTGCGAGAGCATGATGATTTCTTTATAAAGTAAATTATATCTTTATCATAATAAGAGTGGACTGACGATGCGCTTATTTCCTTCTAGTCATAGAAAATAAGGTGGATGAAACCCTAGTCCTAGCTTTTCTCTCTGGTATTTCGTGTGATTTCCGTTTGCTGCTTACATCGTATTCGATTTACTTAGCTAGTGAGAAAACAACTATTCGGTACTTAACACGTAGATCTCTGTGGTTCGATATCTTTTTATTACTTCGAAGTATCCGTGCACTTGCGGACACAACCAGAGAGAAAATACATGAGGATTGCTCAAACAATAATTCAAAACCATACTTTGAGGATACTGAAGAATATAGGTTAAAGTCCATGCTTGAAAAATTCATGACAAATCAAAGTAAGAAAATTGAGAATTTTAAGGGAATAGTTAGTCAACTTACTTCTCAAGTAGGATCTTTAACTGCACACAATGAAATGTTAGAAAACCAGATAGCACAACAAGGTTATTTATTTGAGTTTGATTTGGAAACTGAGGAAATTAATTTAGAAAAGTTCCCTTCTAATTATGGTAATTTTGAAATTGATTTTTTAGAGAACATTAATGAATCTCAATCTGATTTTGATAATTTTAAAATGGATTCATTTGATAAATTATTTATGGAAAGGTTTGAGGAAATTGACTTTGAAAAATCCCCTTTTGATTCTAGTGATATTTTTGAAATTGATTCATTTGATGATATATTATTTGTGGTTAAATCTGATGAAACATATGAGGGAACTGATTTAGAAAAGTCTCACTTTGAATTTGATTGTAACTTTGAAATTAATAAATTATTTGATGAAGTGCATGTGGAACCTGAAAAAGATTTGAATATTACAGATTTTGATGAATCTCACTCTAATGTTTTGCTCATATCTACTATTCACCCTTCTGATTTATTTGAAAAATTATGCTTTATTGAGGAATCTAATGTGAGACAGAAAGACTATTTTGATGATCCAATACTTGAATCTTTTGATCGAAGTCCTATTGCAACTGAAGATATAATTTTGAAGAAAGGACTAACGATTTTACTTACTGACAAGTATAGGAAGAGCATAAAAAGTTCTTTGTGTGGAGTTGAAAGTATTGATTTTGATTTCTGCATATTTGAGAAAGCCACGTCGATCGTGATTTATATGAAATTTTGAATGTTTGGATTAGTGGCTAAACTTTTAGGACCATGGAAATGCAGAAAATTGTATGTTATTTACTATGGTACCGATCCACCTGCTTTGCCATGATAATTGAGTTTCTGTCAAGCTATAGACCTAAAAATTAGCGCTTCTTGGGAGGCAACCCAAGCACTCTTACTTAAGTTTAGTTTCTTTTATTTAGTTTATTTTTAGAACTAATTTTTCTTTTCTTTTTGCAAGAAAAGTCAAATTTTGGGCAAAATACGGCAGTGTAGTAATGAAAATTATGGGTCGTAATTTCGGTCTTTTTTCGAGCTGAAGGTTTTGTGGTTTTTACGGCAGTACCATGAGTCATTTTACATGCCGTAATTGTGCTTGAAAATTTTCCCGATAATTTTAATTCTATTACGGCACTACCGTAATCATATTCATGGGCCGTATTTTTGAGTAATTTTTGACCCGAGAGTTGTCGTGATTTGGTTTGTATTACGGCAGTACCGTAACTTTTTCCACCTGCCATAATTTTGTCTTTATTTCATAAAAAAACAAAATAAAACAAAATAAAAATATCTGTTTTACGGCACTACTGTAAGAAAATTTACGTGCCGTAATTTTGTGTGATTTTCAACCCGAGAGTTTTGAGATTTTTGTGCAAAATACGGCAGTGTCGTAACCATTTTTACGGTGCCGTAATTCCAGCATTATCTGCATTTTTCTTCCTGCATTCTGCTTATCTGATTAGGTATGTTCCTGTGGTGTTTTTAAGAAACTGGAATACTAAAACTTTTGATCTTTGGCATAATTTGGAACTACTCATCTTTCTCTATTATTTGGATATTTTTATTAAATTTTAAAGTCCATGGATCATCCTATAACACATAGCATCTTTTGGTAACTGATTAATTTCTGCAGTCAGTTTTATTTACTAATTTGATTAGCATTTTTGCTGCAGGTATTTAAGATGCTTTAATGAGTTTTAACCCTGATCTTTCACATGAAATAGGGAGAACATGTTTCGTTCTATCTCATGGATTGGTTGTTTTCATTAAAATATTTTCGAATCATTCCAGGAAGCATGGCAACTTTTGAAGTCTGATTAATTTCTGTATAGTTTTTAATTTAGTAATCTGATTTGCCCTCTTTCTGTTAATACCCTAAATTCCTGACATATATTGATCCTTTAATTTTCATACGCCTAGAAAAAACAAATTTTATTCTACAATTTGGATTTGTCTATTTTCTTTATGGATCATTAAATCTAATTATTGGGTATAGCTACTTTCCGTAACTGAATCAGTAGGCTGCTCTGCTTTCCATCGACATTAGCAGCTCCTTGTCTTCAGATTGCCACCAGAAGCTGCAGCCCAACCACCTCTGCTTCCACCATTAGATTAGCCACTGCCAGTTTGTTTTCAGCCAACGTTGCCACCTGCTTCTCTCTTCTGGCCAATAGCAGTTTTTCCAGCGGCCGCTGCTTCCTTGTCTGTTCCCAGCTAGCTGAAGCCTTTGTTCCCACCAGCATAAACTTTACGGCAGCCAGCTTCTTCTCTGCCACTAGCATCCTAGTGATCTGTCGAAAGCATCTTCAGTCACCTCTAGTCTCTCTGATTGCACCTCCCGCTAGTCTCTTCCGCGTCCAGATCTGCCAGCGTCCGCCAGCCCTGTTCTCGCTAGCAGCTTTCTTCTCCAGCCAGCGTCCTCTACCATCTCTGTTCCAGCCAGAATCTGCCACAGCTAATATCTTCATCCTCACCAGCAACAACATCTCATCATCGGCTGCAGCTTCCCATCCTTTTGATGCATCGTCTTCCACAACTCCAGCAGCAGCAGCTGATAGAAGCAGTGGCCCTGCTCTGAAGAGACACGCTTGGGCTCGGAGAAAACCTCCTCAACATGTATTCACTTAGAGTTCACTTTGTCTGTTTTTGTTTTGCATTGCATCCAATGACATTTAGGTTAATTTAAGTCTTCAAATAAAGCCATGCATCATATAGTCATTTATGGCAAGTCCAATTGTAGTAGGTTGTGCATTGTAATGCATGTAGCTCTTATGTACTTTCGCATCATGGTAGGATAGTGCATCCTTGCATTGGTTATATTTTTGGCAAGTCATTCAAGCTAAAGGTCAGCTCAAGCTCCACTCAACAAGTTCACCTCAAGGAAGGAAAGAAAACTTCAACTCCTTCAACTCCAAGTTCAAAGATGAACTCATTTGCCAACTCAACTTCCTCATTGGTTGGACACCTCTCCCAATCAGCCACATCAACCACCCAACCATGGATATGCGCCAACACATCAGCCAAGCAAAGAAAGAATTCAAAATCAGCCCCAATCTAGATCCACAATCAAAGGGGAGCCTTTAATGAAAGTTTCTATCAATGCTTTGCCGCCCAAAGTTCTTAAGGAAGGAATTCAAATTTTGAATTCCTCATTCATGCGCCCACAACAAGCAAGGAAGGAGGCCATCTCGTCAACAACAAGGAGCCCATTTGAATTTCAAAGAACTTCCAAAGAAGCTTCACCAAAGAAGGAAAGAATCCACACTCTTAATTGCATTCACACCTTGAATTAAATGCTGAATTTTTCTCTCCAATTTTGTAAGTGGCGCCTAAGGGGCAAAATGACCACCTTGCCCACCCTCTATCTCGCCTATAAATGTAACCCCCTCTCATGTATTTTCGTTAGCTTTGATGAAATGAAAATTTGTCTATTAGTTTCCTAGGTAAACACTAGTGTCGCCATTAGTAGTAGTAGTAGTAGTGTTCTTCCAAGGGTTGAGCCTTTCTTCTTCCATCTTCTCCACCAAAATTCTAAGAAGGCTCCTCCTCTCTTACATTTTCTAGCTAAGGGCTCTTCATCTCATAACTTCCATCTTAACGCCAAGAACTCTCCAAGAGGACATGATGCACAAGGAACAAGAAGGAGGGATCTTCAAACCAAGCAAGCTAAGTTTCTCTCTTTTCCTTTGTCTTGTTTCCTCTTGTGATCCGAATAGCATCTACACTACTCTTTAATTTTGTAGTTGGAGCAAGGAGGACAAGAAAATTGGTGGCATATCCCCTCTTCTAGTTTAATCTCATATTAGCAAGGGAACTTGTGAGGGCTAGCTACCAAACCCCCCCGCCCGATTTAGTGTGTGTACTATGAATCCGAGGCTTGTTCGTATCCCTTTGTATGTTTGTGTGTAATGCTCAACCATTCTACACCTTCCATCAGAGTTTGGACCAGTGAAGAATGGGGTGATACGATCCTTCAATTCTCAAGGGTCGCTCTGTAAGTTTACTTCCTGCATTTACCGCTTTTTAGTTAATCTCAATTATAGTTTTCTAGTTTAATCTTGGTTTCTCTATTATATAAAATACAAAAAAAATAGTTTCTCAAATCTCGTTAGCTTTAAATCCGGTTTTCCTTATTATCTACTTATCTATCAAAACGGATTTTGAAAATCGTTGTTTGAATGTTTCTAGACCCCCTGTCCTACATCAGCATCCCCTTCAGGCAGAGCTTTTCTCTGCTATTACGTAGAAGCAGCCAGTTCTGATGATAGTAGCCTTTCTAGCCAAGCATGCTTCCAAGTCCAAATCAACCACGGACTCTGTTTCTTCCATCCAGCAACATCTCCTTCAAGCAACAGCTTCCTTCCTCTCGTGCCATCAGTCTTCAGATCTCCTTCCAGCTACATCCCTGTCAACTTGAAAAATTTGCCGGAGCACCATCAGCAGCCTCTTACTTCTTCTGCTGCCTCTGTTTACATTGATTTTATTGATTTTATTTATTTTTTGCCGCAAAATCTTCATTAATGACTCTAATTTTTTTTATCTGTGCAGCATCATCTCTCACCGCCCTCCAGCCGACGACTTTGGCTCCAGGACTGTATTCTCCAGCAGGCCACTGGAGACTACTCATCATCACTTTTGCCGTCGGTGACTCTTCATCTTCATTGCTAGCAACTCTTCAGCTAGCATCTGTTCCACCTCTGCTTCTCACCTGCATCAGCTCTTTCCACTGGCACCCTCTTCAGACCTCCAGCAATATCTCTGATTACCCTTTGAGAAAAATATTATTTTTTTTGCTTAAGTAAGATACTATTTTTGGTCTGAGCCTTATGTATTTAAAATTGCGCAGGTAAATTTTCAGAACACACATCTTTGAACCCAGCTGCATCTGGCCTGATGCTACACCCCGAACGACGATTGAGTTTGCTAAGGTATTATTGGGTGAGTACTATTTGCACTTTCTAGTGATCTTATTCAATATGATTGTATGGTATTGCCACTTGATTTGTTTTGCTATTTGCTATGATTGTATCACTTACTAAGATATCTATTCAATGTGGTTGCTTGAATCTATCATTTTACACTTTTGACTATGATTGTATAAGTTTGATGCTTCACACCTTTTGCATTGATTTTGACATTTTTGATGTTTAAAATTTTTTATGACTTGAATCCATGTGATGAGAGGTGTGTGAATTAAATATTGATGTTGAATGTTTATGCATGTCAATGCCGGTTAATAGAGATATACCTATTATGCTGAATTTATGTCTTCAATATATATCTACTTATTGAAATCCTTCATTGATTGATGCATATGGTTTTGGGTAGATGTATTGTTTGATGAATGCAATCTAAGAGTGAAACATCTTTCTTGAATAAAATGAGCATATGAGTGTAATTTTTGAATTAATGTCAATTGATTAATCTAGTTGATGTTTAGTCTACTTTACTATTTGTTGGGAAGAAAGAATCCAAGATCTAAAAAAAGAGAGAGACTCCCCTATTTGGCACTATGTAAAATTGACAGTGGTACCGAAGATATGGGTTGAAGTCTGTAAAAAAAAGAGAGAGAAAAAGAAAATGACTCCTCTACTTGGCACTACATAAAATTGGCAGTGGTACCGAAGATAAGAGTTGAAGTCCAAATAAAAAGTGTGTATCTATGTGGGTATATGGTATAAAAAAAGAGATTTTGAGTGGAAAAAGATTTTGAAAATCCTATTCCTGTAAACAAAGGTATGATAGATTTAAATTGAAACAAAAGTGAAGTCATGAGATTGAGATTCTATTTATTATGCGAGTTGCGAAATTTTATTTGATCAAAGTTGTGAATCTTAAAGATTAAATTCGAAGGACAGTGTATTTATCTGAAATTTTATATAGCATTTGGTGGAATATTTCATGAGTGATTATATTTTAGAAATTTATTTTTCATAAAAGAGCATATTTTCCATACTTAGCATTGTTCTTTATTCTCTTCATTTGCTTGAGGACAAGCAAAGTTTGAGCCTTATGTATTTGATGATACGAAAATTCATAGTATATTTTGTGTCATTTGATTGGTCTTTTTGTGTCATATTCATGCTCTTTTGCTTATTTTTAAGCTTTATTTATCAAATATTGAGGAATCTACACCTTTTCTCATTTTTTATCACGCGATTTACTATAGCAGTGTACTGTTCATGGTACTGTAGCAACCGAAAAAATCCAAAATCATAGGCTGTAAAATTTTTTGCACCCTTGTGATTACAGTAAACCCTTATTCTCTCTTTTTATCTTAATTCTGAATATTTTTATGATTATTTATTGTGTTCCTATGACTTTGGTAGCGTAATTCTTTTCTTGGGACATGGAGTGTAATCTCCCTAGTTTCATAATGACTAGATGATCCTTTTTTCGTCCGGGAACTTTTTGTTGGTGTTTATGCCCTGCAGACCAATGTTTGGACATGGTCGGGCATTGTTTAAATGTACTTTGATATAATTATTATTCTCTATAAAGGCATGATCGTTATTATGCAGACTTCTCTACCTGCGTTGATGTATTTAGTTGCATAAATAATGTCCCAGGAATTTGGATTGGATCCATTCTCATAAGCTATCCCTAGTCAAGGTACCTTAGCAGATATGGGACAGCTTTGGTACATGTGAGACTGTTGTATGGGCTGGTTAAGTGTGGGGCACAGTAACGCAGGCATACAGGTGCATTGGATGCACTGGAGTGATCCACCGTGAGGATTGACTTGTCTAGTCAACGAGTCAATCTCACATGCAAGAGGTTTGCATTGATCCTTAGACTTGAGGTATTCATGTCTAGATTTGATGATGGGTATGCTTTGATACAGTCTTACATCTCTCCGTAATTGGGAGACCAAAACGACTGACATTGGGCATGTCATAAGTCATGTAGAGACATGGATGACCAATAGTAGGATTTGCCCCTTCCTTATTGGAAGCATGATATCCACCCGGGGGTGCCCCACCTTATTGGTACATGATAGGAATGTGTGGCCACACTTGTTGAGTCATGACCAATGCATTGGATTGATAAACTTGAGACTAATCCAATGGCAGGATATCAGTTTAGGCAAAGGGATCTATAATGCAATGGGAATCCTCGTTGCTTGTTAGGAGTTGTTGCCATAATGACTTAAGTCCTATGACATGGGTAGTAGTGATGTGTTGCTAGGTACCCCTCACTACTTATGATGTTTACATCATTGCCATCGTCATATGGATCCTACGGGGTCACACGCAATAGACTCTTGACGCTGCTTTAATCAGAAGCCTTAGGATCAAGTTATTGAATAACTTGGATCCATTTGGAAGATTTCATCAGCGCCAATGGGCCTGATGAGTTGGAAGAAAGTTATTGGAGCCAAACTTCATTTTGGCAGGTTGACCCGAAATTGACCTTAATTGGTCACATTTGGATTAGGGTTGCATTGGATTAAATCCAATGGCTTAATCAACCCATGCAATGAAGTTTGGGCTAACTCATTATCCAATGAGGCCCAATAATAAGTTGTCATGAAGAGATTAGAGGCTAAAAGGGTATAATGGGGAGAAATCTCACCCCATTGGCGCCTAGGGGCATAATGGGGTGAGGGAGGCGCCTTTTCTTCATTATGGAAGTAAAGGGCGCCTAGCCCTTCTTCCTAGGATGGAATGCATGCCTTTAAGGCATCTCTTGGGCTGATATGGCTATAGGGCAAATAAGGATAGGTTGAATGAGGTTTATAGAAAAGTCTTGAAGACTTTCCTTGCCACAAACCCCCTTCATCCTAGCTGCCCACTTGGCATGATCTTGGCCCTTCCTAAACCGCCTCTTGCCCTTATAAATAAGACCCTAGCCGCCCCCTCTAAAATGTTAACTCCTTGGAGGCGTGAAGACACATAGAGAGGCGTGAGCATGGGCAAAAGGTGACAACTTGAAGGTGGCGCAACCCTTCTTCCTCCTTGAAGCTGCAAGCCTTCTTCTCCTTATTCACCTCTTGACGTAACTTGGAGAAGGGCTTGGTGGCGACATCTCTTGGAGAGAATTGGAAGCTTAGGGTGGCGACAACTTGAGAGCTTGGAGCTCTCCTTCTTCATCAAGGAGCGCAATCTCCTTCTTCCTTGGAACCGCAAGTTCTTCTTCTTCTCCCTCTCTTCTTGGCGCAAGGACTCTTAGTGCTTGGTGGCATCTCCTTGCCACAAGCCCTCTTCGTTCCTTGGCCATAGGCGCACCTTGCTTGAAGGTGGCGCATGCATAGAAGAAGAAGGAAGTACTTGGCGCATCATCTTCTTCCTCATCTCTTCTTGGCGCTTGTACCTTGGAGGTGGCGCAAGATTTGAAGAGAGTGATAAGGCTTGATTCTCTTCCCGAGGCTAGCACCAAGCGTGGAAGGGAGCAACGATCAAGGAGTCGACGCGTGGATACTTGTAGAGGGCGAGCACTTGGGCGCCTTCAACATGGCTTCGGCAACTAGACAAGCAAAAGAGGTACATCTCTAACACATCCTTGTGTCTTCTCTCTCGCATGGATCCTTGGGACCAGAATATGTTTTGGGTGTAATGATTCTTCCGCTGCGTCCTGGGACTGCAAAATTTTAAATTACACCCGGTATTCCCTAACAGTGGTATCAGAGGTACTTGCGAGAAACACAAGGTGTATGTTTGCTTGTATGAAAAATTTTTGGAAAATTTTTCTTCTATCCATGCACGTTTTGCAGGTGAACCTTGCGAATAAGCATCATACCAGATCATTATAGCAGCGGAAAAACAAGGTTACCAAGAGGATCACATGTAGAAGATATGATCAACCTTATAAAACAAACTTGCATAAAACAAGCGTGAGGGTGTTACCATGGCCATGAGAGGCGACTTGGAAGATGAAAGGGCGAGCGGCTCTTCTCCAAAGAAGTCGCACACAAGAAAACGATGGCTACTTCCTTGTACACTTTGTGCTAGCAAAGCCACTCGGAGTCCTTTGATCGTGTGAAGAGATGTTTTCTTCCTTTTGCTGGCCGAACTCCCTCTCTTGGCGTGAGGACAACCAAAGACGAGAGCTTGAGGAGCAAGAGGCGAGAGAGACGTAGAGGCGTTCTCACGTTCGAAAACGTGGGGGGGTTTTCCAACAAGGAAAACGGCTTCTAAAGATAGTAAGCATTAACTCCTCATTTTACTCCCCTTGAAGCCTTCAACCGAAACTCCTCTCCCCTTTGAACCATACGTTCACATAAGTGAACCGGTTCAATTCCATTTGGTTCAAGGACCAAATCGAACCAGCCATGGTCTAGATCTCTTTGAACCTCATGGTTCAAGATCTAACCACACATCTCAATGAACCTCTTGATCTCTACGATCAAACATCAATTCTCCCGATCGAAGCTTACCGACCACATGCCCTAATCATGTTGGGGTATGCCCTTAAGGCTAATGTTTGAGGCCTTGGGATTGTATCAGTATCATGTATAAACTTTTATGTTTATAAAGGCATGGTTGTTATTCAGGTTGTTACATTGTCTGCTGCAATAAGTGTACTTCTGAATAATGTCTCAGTACTGTTCAGCTAGGCTGACATGCAGTAAAGTCCTTAGTCGATATATCTTGGTGAACATGAGACAGCCTTGATATGGTTAAGACTAATATGTGTTCTAATCTTATAGGATGCTTCGAGCATGGAATAAGATGTAGACTCATGGGTACATTGGATGTACTGGACAGACCCTACTAGGTTATTCAATTGCTTGTCACAATGTGAATAATCCTTGAATGCAACAAGTGGCACATTTCCTCTGACTTGAGATCACTTGTGTTTTCTAAATGATGATTGTCATTGTTTTGAGGTAGTTCAATATCATTTGAAACATAATGATTATAGACTATCTTGGATGGTGAGCTTGAGTCAGGTTAGGGCACTAGTGATAGACATAGGATTGCCGTCTCCTTGTTTAAGGAGTGTGATGTTCTAATGGGGCCCCCTGGATGAGATGATTGAGAAAAGAGTATGGCCATACCCAGGTGACTATGTTCATCTGATCTAATCATGCTCATCATATTGGAGTTACAGGCTTGACACGCTTGTCCAATAAGAACATCCAGTGGCAAAGGAAAATTGCATGCCTTGTGAGTTGATTCACACTTGTGCTGTGGTTTGGGTGTAGTCTTGGAAGACTCTTTCCTTTATATCGGGAGATAGTGATGTGTTGCTAGATACCCCTCACTGATCGTGATAACGTGAGTTATCGTTACCGACATTTAAAGGAAACCCTCAGGGTCGCACAATTTGATGATATGGCTTACTTAAGTCAGATCGTGTGGACTGAATTATTCAGGTTCAGTTTAAAGGGATTTAATCTCTGATTGTAAGTGAGATCTGGTCTGATCATGTTTGATTGATTAGGGCTTGAGATCGGTAAGCTTCGATTGAGAGAATGGATGCTGGATCGGTGAGATCAGGAGCATCAAGAGATCGACGGTCAGATCAAGAGCCTTAGGGTTTATTGTGGTCTGGACTGATTGCTTGGTTTATTTGGTTATTGAACCAAATCGATTTGAACCAGCTCATTGGTTGAGCGCATGGTTCAATCTAAGAGGAGTTTGCGATTGGGTAAACCCATGATCGCATTTGGAGGTGAGGCTTTCTATTTTTAGAAAGCATGATCACTTACGTGACCACGCCTCATGAAACTTGCCTCTTCACGCCTTTGTCACCAACTTGAGTATTCGGCGCTTGCATTCTCATGTGGAGAAGTGTAGACGACAAGAGGAAATATTCGGCCAAGCAAGGTGATCTCTCCCCTTTCCATTCGGCAAGACAATCTTGGAGCCTTGCTAGCACAAGGAGCACCAAGGAAGAGTAGGCGACATCAATTGTGTGCGTCACCTTAGGAGAAGGAGCATTTGCGCCTTTCCTTCCAAGACACCATCTAAGCGATGGCAATGGTAAGAATCGCTTCTCATTGAAAGTTGAATATATTACATGCTATGCGATCCTTTTTGAAACCCTAGATTCCGCTAGAGTTTTTGTTGCGCCTCCTATTAGGGTTTCGCCCCCCCTTGAGGGGACCCCCTTTCAATTGGTATCAGAGCCATGTTATTGCATGATAATATGTTTGCTTTCTTTGTGATCCTATGTATAGATCTATAAGTTACATGCGATAGTTGTGGTTGGCGAATTTTACATGCTTGATAGAGATGTTTTTTCTCCTTGGCGCATGTTTCTTGTTGGCGCATATTGTATGTTTTCTCAAAAACTTATATTACATGCGCGACTCATTATAGATCTAAGGCCCTGCTTTAAACCCTTAGACGGGTTATTAGGGTTGAAGTCATCCCCTAGGTTAGATCCAGACAGTCTGATCAGACCATCTGACAGCCTTGATGGGTTGACCAGATAGCACCTGTGCGTTAGCACCTGGTGGCTATAGGTCGACTGCAGACAGGCGTGTAGCGATGTCTGATTGAGACGACTAGTGAACACACATGAGTTAGGCCCGGGGTCACACCCGCTTGCCAGATCTCATGAGGGTTGTTCGGCCCTGGCGCATGCATGGTTGACCTTTTGGTCGACTCAAGTCAGTTAGGACTTGGTGCATGCAAGGGCAGTGGATCTGACTAGGTTGGATGAGTGGATCCCTAGTAATGGACCGTTGTAAGGTTGTAGGGCAAATAAGGAAATTAAAATTGATGCCTATGGGGTTTTCGAAATTTAATTTTCATGATTGGATCACATGTTGATTGATGCCTATGTATGTTTATTTATTCTTATGTGGGCTGCCCATGTTAAATGTGTGCTGTGCTGGGGCCTGCGTGCCTGGAAATTAAAGTTGTAAATTAATTATTGTGATCTGCGTATCACATTGTATTTAATTTATAAAGTGTAATTGACCTGCGTGTCAATCTTGTCTAGATAGATTAATTTGTAAGTTAATCAGACAAGAGCACAGAGCACACTTGGCAGAGGCGCATGCAGCAGTGGCTTGACCAGGAGGGAGGTCCAGGGTTCGACTCTAGGACCAGGCCCATTTTCCCTGGTGGGCGCACCACAGCTGCAAATGGCGCTTGGGCTTTCTTTTATTGTTTAAATAAGTAGAACAGCATGATTTATTTATCTTCTGCTATCACCATAGGAATTGCATGATAGTGAAGAAGATAAAAGACCGTTAAAATCCAACGCTAAAATATCAAGCTCGTATGCCTTCTGACGCGAAACCTCACTGTTCTGATTATCGTTGGAGCCGTGTTGTACCCACTCAGTGGGCACGTCCATCTATCTTCAGACGGTGCGGGATTACACCTGCGTGTTACAGAGAAGGGATTTATCGCTTCTCGTTGCTCAGCATAGCACGTGGTGGTCTAGGGAGTAGGTCAGGTCAGCTTGGCCATGCAGGCTACATATGTGGCGCATATGGTAGCACATGGAGGCAGCCATCTGTGGGGTCAGAGACTGTGTTGTACCAACTCAGTTGGCACAGTCGGCTGGATTGCCCAGATGAAGGGGAATCGCACGGGTTGGCGATTGGCTGGGACAGCCTACCAGAGATTAGTGCTTGTACTCTCTGTGCATCTTATCTCGCCTGAGCGGGACGCGGAGACCAAGTATGAAATCTGGATCCCATCTCACTAAAAGAGTTCTACTCTTTCGGGCTGTTTTGCTGGATTTTTCAGCCGGATAAAATAGTGAGAAAAAGAATCCTTCTTAAGTCCTGATTGATTCTTGACATTGATACTGACCTTGCTGTTCTTGCATTGTTGTAGATACCTACAGCAACGAACACCATGAACTTCAATGTGCGATCCCTACTGGAAAGGGAGAAGTTTGCTGGGCCGAACTTCTCAAACTGGTTCGGACACCTTAAGATTGTTCTTAAGGCAGAGAGGAAACTGTATGTCCTCGAGACGGCAATACCGCCTCAGCCCGCTCCGAACGCCGCAAGGGCGGTTCGGGAAGCCTATGAAAAGCACGTCAATGATAGCATTGATGTCGCTTGCCTGATGCTAGCGTCTATGACGCCACCGCTGCAGCGTCAGCATGAGGATATATCGGCTATAGAGATTATAGCGAACCTCAAGATGCTGTATGCTGCACAGGCGAGGACTGAACGCTATAATTTGACCAAGCTTTTCTTTCAGAGCAAACTGGCTGAAGGGAGCCCAGTGGGAGCTCACGTGCTCAAGATGATTGGGCACAAGGAGGCTCTAGAGAAACTGGGGCATACCATCAATCAGGAGCTTGCTGTAGACATTATTCTGCAGTCTCTCCCGCCCTCTTTCGATGCGTTCATTATTAACTTTAATATGAACAAAATCGACTGTACTCCGGCAGAGCTGCTGAATATGCTCTTAACTACTGAGGAGACTCTGAAGGGAAAGCCTTCGACCTCTGTCCTAATGGTTCCTTCTAGGAACAAGAAGAAGGGGAAGAAGGGCAAGGCCCCTGTCAAGAGTTACAGCAAGGCTCTGAAGCAAAAGGTTAAGCGGTCAAAGGAATACAGATGTTTCCACTGTGGCCAGCTGGGTCACTGGAAAAAGGACTGTAAAGCGCTCCAAGGAGATAAGAAGGGAAGCTTTGCTTCTGGCTCAGGTATTTATGTGACGGAAGTCATGATATCCTCTTCTTCTATTTCATGGGTGTTGGACACTGCATGTGGAGTTCACATTTGTTCAAATGTACAGGAACTCAAGAGAAGAAGGCAGGTGGGACAGCATGAGGTGGACCTACGAGTTGGAAACGGGGCACGGGTTGCTGCTGTTGCTGTAGGAGACTATTTCATCTCTTTGCCATCTGGGCTTGTATTAGAACTAAACAGTTGTTACTTTGTTCCCAGCATTACTAAGAATATTATCTCTATTCCTGCTCTTGTCAGGAAGGGATTTTCCTTTGAATGCAATATTTCAAAGTGTGTTCTTTCTCTTGATAATATTGTTTATGCTACTGGTTCAATTAACAATGGGTTATTCATGTTAGACATGGAATGTTCTATACACAATATTGATATTAAGAAAGCCAAGTATGCTGATGACAGTACCTTGCTATGGCATAGTCGTTTAGGCCATATTAACAAGAAGCGCATTAAGCGGTTGCATGATCATGGACTGCTGGGATCATTCTCCTATGAGGAGATTGATACATGCAAGGCTTGTTTAATGGGTAAAATGACGAAGCCACCTTTTCCTAACAAAGGTCAAAGGGCTTCAGGTTTACTTGACCTTATACACAGTGATGTGTGTGGGCCATTTAGTAAACATGCCAGAGGTGGCTATCAGTACTTCATTACCTTTACTGATGATTTCAGTAGATATGGGTATGTCTATCTGATGAGACATGAAAGTGAATCTTTTGACAAGTTCAAAGAGTTCAAGAATGAAGTATAGAATCAGCTAGGCCAAAATATCAAGGCACTTCGTTCTGATCGAGGTGGAGAATACTTGAGTCATGCGTTTACTGACTATCTGAAGGAGTGTGGGATTATCTCACAGCTCACTCCGCCAGGAACACCGCAATGGAATGGTGTGTCCGAGAGGAGAAATAGAACGTTACTTGATATGGTTCGTTCTATGATGAGTCAGGCTACTCTTCCATATTCCTTTTGGGGATTTGCACTGGAGACAGCTGCAAAGGTACTAAACCGAGTGCCATCCAAGGCAGTTTCTAAGACTCCATATGAGTTATGGTATGGGAAACAGCCGAGCTTGACATTTATCAGGATCTGGGGCTGCGAAGCTTATGTCAAAAAGCTCGCCTCTGGGAAACTGGAGAGCAGATCTGAGAAATGTATCTTTGTCGGTTACCCTAAGGAAACTAAGGGTTATTATTTCTTCGATCCCAAAGAGAACAAGGTGTTTGTTGCTCGGACGGCCATATTTCTTGAGAAGGAGTTTCTTCTGCAAGAGGCCAGTGGGAGAGAAATAAAACTGGATGAGAATCCAGAGGAAGGACAAAGTAGTCAAGCGCAGTTGGATGAGCCTGAGCCGGTAGAACAGGTTATTGAACAACCTGAGGCTCAGATATCACGGGAACCGCGAAGATCGGGAAGGATCCGTCGACAGCCTGAGCGCTATGACGGAGTCTACATCATTGATAATGATGAACCCCTCACTTATGCGGATGCGGTCAGTGGACTAGAGTCAGCGAGATGGCTTGAAGCTATGCGCGCCGAGATGGACTCCATGTCAGATAACCAAGTCTGGGATTTGGTTGATCCGCCTCCGGGAGTTATCCCTATAGGCTGTAAATGGATCTTCAAGAAGAAGATTGACATGGATGGTAACGTGGTTACCTATAAAGGCAGGCTAGTTGCGAAAGGTTTCAAACAAATCTACGGGATAGATTATGATGAAACTTTCTCACCTGTAGCCATGTTTAAGTCTATTCGGATTTTTTTCGCGATAGCAGCATATTATGATTATGAGATCTGGCAAATGGATGTGAAAACAGCTTTCCTGAATGGAAATCTGGATGAGGATGTGTATATGACACAACCAGAAGGTTTCACTAATCCATCAGATCGTCATAAAATATGCAAGTTAAAGAAGTCCATTTATGGACTTAAACAAGCATCTAGGAGCTGGAATATTCGTTTTGATGAATCAGTCACTGAATTTAGTTTCATCAAGAACGAGGATGACCCGTGTGTATATAAGAGGTTTAGTGGGAGCGTGATTACTTTCCTAGTCCTCTACGTCGATGATATCTTGATCATTGGAAATGACATTCCTGAAGTGCATGCGGTTAAGGCATGGTTAAGAAAGTGTTTCCAGATGAAAGATCTAGGAGAAGCAGCCTATGTATTAGGTGTGAAGATCTACAGGGATAGATCTAAGAGGCTTCTCGGGCTGTGCCAGAGTACTTACATCGATAAAGTCCTGGAGCGATTTCATTTAGAGAATTCTAAACGAGGATATCTTCCAGTCAGACATGGTCTGAATCTTTCGAAGAGTCAGTGTCCACAAACACAGACTGAGAAAGATGAAATGGGCAATACGCCTTATGCTTCGGCTATTGGATCCATTATGTATGCGATGTTGTGTACTCGCCCAAACGTCGCTTACGGGTTAAGCGTGACCAGTCGGTTCCAAAGTAATCCAGGTATGGCGCACTGGATTGCAGTCAAGAACATTTTAAAATATCTTCGGAGGACCAAAGATATGTTCTTGATATATGGTGGTCAGGAAGAACTCAGTATTGAAGGATATACTGACGCTTCGTTCCAGTCTGACCAGGATGATTTCCGATCGCAATCAGGCTATGTATTTAGCTTGAATGGAGGAGCAGTGGTGTGGAAGAGTTTCAAACAGTCAATCGTTGCTGATTCCACAACAGAAGCCGAGTATGTTGCAGCCTCGGAAGCATCCAAGGAGGCTGGTATCAGAGCAGATCCTTTGAGTGTTCGTTCAGGAACTTGGTGTTGTTCCTTCGAGTGCAGATCCTTTGGTTATCTTCTGTGATAACACTGGAGCAATAGCACAGGCAAAGGAACCACGGTCGCACCAGAAGTCCAAGCACATACAGAGACGGTTTCATTTGATCAGGGAGATCATTGATCGTGGCGAGATCAAAGTCTGCAAGGTACATACAGATGACAATCTAGCAGACCAGCTTACTAAGCCTCTGGCGCGGCAGAAGCATGTGAAGCACTGTAATAATATGGGTTTGAGATTTCTCAACCATTAGATTAAGTGCAAGTGGGAGATTGTTGGGGTATGCCCTTAAGGCTAATGTTTGAGGCCTTGGGATTGTATCAGTATCATGTATAAACTTTTATGTTTATAAAGGCATGGTTGTTATTCAGGTTGTTACATTGTCTGCTGCAATAAGTGTACTTCTGAATAATGTCTCAGTACTGTTCAGCTAGGCTGACATGCAGTAAAGTCCTTAGTCGATATATCTTGGTGAACATGAGACAGCCTTGATATGGTTAAGACTAATATGTGTTCTAATCTTATAGGATGCTTCGAGCATGGAATAAGATGTAGACTCATGGGTACATTGGATGTACTGGACAGACCCTACTAGGTTATTCAATTGCTTGTCACAATGTGAATAATCCTTGAATGCAACAAGTGGCACATTTCCTCTGACTTGAGATCACTTGTGTTTTCTAAATGATGATTGTCATTGTTTTGAGGTAGTTCAATATCATTTGAAACATAATGATTATAGACTATCTTGGATGGTGAGCTTGAGTCAGGTTAGGGCACTAGTGATAGACATAGGATTGCCGTCTCCTTGTTTAAGGAGTGTGATGTTCTAATGGGGCCCCCTGGATGAGATGATTGAGAAAAGAGTATGGCCATACCCAGGTGACTATGTTCATCTGATCTAATCATGCTCATCATATTGGAGTTACAAGCTTGACACGCTTGTCCAATAAGAACATCCAGTGGCAAAGGAAAATTGCATGCCTTGTGAGTTGATTCACACTTGTGCTGTGGTTTGGGTGTAGTCTTGGAAGACTCTTTCCTTTATATCGGGAGACAGTGATGTGTTGCTAGATACCCCTCACTGATTGTGATAACGTGAGTTATCGTTACCGACATTTAAAGGAAACCCTCAGGGTCGCACAATTTGATGATATGGCTTACTTAAGTCAGATCGTGTGGACTGAATTATTCAGGTTCAGTTTAAAGGGATTTAATCTCTGATTGTAAGTGAGATCTGGTCTGATCATGTTTGATTGATTAGGGCTTGAGATCGGTAAGCTTCGATTGAGAGAATGGATGCTGGATCGGTGAGATCAGGAGCATCAAGAGATCGACGGTCAGATCAAGAGCCTTAGGGTTTATTGTGGTCTGGACTGATTGCTTGGTTTATTTGGTTATTGAACCAAATCGATTTGAACCAACTCATTGGTTGAGCGCATGGTTCAATCTAAGAGGAGTTTGCGATTGGGTAAACCCATGATCGCATTTGGAGGTGAGGCTTTCTATTTTTAGAAAGCATGATCACTTACGTGACCACGCCTCATGAAACTTGCCTCTTCACGCCTTTGTCGCCAACTTGAGTATTCGGCGCTTGCATTCTCGTGTGGAGAAGTGTAGACGACAAGAGGAAATATTTGGCCAAGCAAGGTGATCTCTCCCCTTTCCATTCGGCAAGACAATCTTGGAGCCTTGCTAGCACAAGGAGCACCAAGGAAGAGTAGGCGACATCAATTGTGTGCGTCACCTTAGGAGAAGGAGCATTTGCGCCTTTCCTTCCAAGACACCATCTAAGCGATGGCAATGGTAAGAATCGCTTCTCATTGAAAGTTGAATATATTACATGCTATGCGATCCTTTTTGAAACCCTAGATTCCGCTAGAGTTTTTGTTGCGCCTCCTATTAGGGTTTCGCCCCCCCTTGAGGGGACCCCCTTTCAAATCAATCAAACATGATCAGACTAGATCTCACTTCCAATCAGAGATTAAATTGCTTCAAACTGAACCAGAACAATTCAGTCCACACGATCTGACATAAGTAAGCAATATCATCAAATTGTGCGACCCTAAGGGTTTCCTTCAATGTCGGTAATGATAACTTACATTATCACAACCAGAGACTCTCCAACTAGGAGAGGCAATCCTATATCTATCACTAGTGTCCTAACATGATTCATGCCCACTATCCAAGATAATATGTAACCATTATCTTTCAAATGATATTGAACTATCTCAATATAATGTCAATCATCACTTAGAAATACAAGTGATCTCAAGTCAGAGGGAATATACCACTTGCTTGCTTATAAGGATTTATTCATATTGTGACAAACAATTGAATATCCTAAGTAGGGTCTGTCCAGTACATCCCATGCACCTATGTGTCTAAATCTTATTCCATACTCGAAGCATCCTATAAGATTAGAACACATATTAGTCTCAATCATACCAAGGCTGTCTCATGTTCACCATGATATCTCGACTAAGGACAACACTGAATGTCAGCAAAGCTGAACATCATTGAGACATTACTCAGAGGTATACATATAACAGCAGATAATGCAACAATCTGAATAACAACAATTGCCTTTATAAACATATACAGTTTATACATGATACTGATAACATCCCAAGGCCTCAAACATTAGCCTTAAGGGCATACCCCAACAATCTCCCACTTGCACTTAAACTAATGGTTGAGAAATCTCAAACCCATATTATTACAGTGCTTTTCATGCTTCTGCTGCGCCAGAGGCTTTGTAAGCGGGTCAGCTAGATTGTCATATGTATGTACCTTGCAGATCTTGATCTCTCCTCGATCTATGATCTCACGGATCAAATGAAACCTTCTCTGTATGTGCTTGGACTTCTGGTGTGACCGTGGTTCCTTTGCTTGTGCAATCGCTCCAGTGTTATCACAGAAGATATACAATGGATCTGCACTCGAAGGAACAACACCAAGTTCCTGAACGAACTTACGAATCCATACTGCCTCCTTAGATGCTTCTGAGGCTGCAACATACTCAGCTTCTGTTGTGGAATCAGCAACAATTGATTGTTTGAAACTCTTCCACACCACTGCTCCGCCATTCAAGCTAAAAACATAGCCTGATTGCGATCGGAAATCATCTTGGTCAGATTGGAACGAAGCGTCAGTATATCCTTCAATACTGAGTTCTTCCTGACCTCCATATATCAAGAACATATCTTTGGTTCTCCGAAGATATTTCAAAATGTTCTTAACTGCAATCCAGTGTGCCTTCCCTGGATTACTTTTGTAAGATCCAAGGATCTTAAGTCCTGGTAAGTATTATTTTGATTTAAATAAAATCATTGACTGTGGATATTACATTAAGCAGTATTGGATGTTAATTAACTAGCTTATTGGATGTTAATTAACTGGCTTATTGATTGTTAATTTGTAATTAATTAAATAGACCTTATTGGATGTTAAGTTAATCCTTATTGGATTTTCGTTTAAGTGAATGGTTAAATTGTTAGTTAATGGTTAAATTAATTAGTTATTGGGTTTGCACTTAAATTAGATGGATTTGAATTAATTAGTTAGCGGGTTAAAAATTTTTTTTTAAAAAAAAAAAACCCAAATTTTAAGTGGGTAATTGGGGTTAGAGAAGGAAAGTTGGTGATTTTTGGCTTGAGGAAAACCTTGGACGACGGCTAGGGTAAGAGTTGGCGATTCTTGGAGGCTTGGAGACGATCTTCTTCTTCCTCTTCTTTTTGGCCGACGTCTTTGGTGTTTGGAGGCGTTTCTTTTCCATTGTTGGCGTCTTTCTAGGATCACTTCAAGGCTTTAGACGAAAATTTTGGAGAGATCTTCATCTTGGTATTCTCGGTTGAGGTGAGTGGAGTGTCTTATTAGATCTATCAATTTGGTTGTGTTTGTGTTACATGATACATTTGATTTCTTGGAAACTTTACCATGTTGAAAACCGAAATCTTGATATTCTTATGAAAACCGAAATCTTGATATTACTTATGAAAACCGAAATTTTGATAATTCTTACATGGAATTTAAGTAGCTTGCATGAATCTCTTATTAATTATGGTTTTAAATTTTAAGTAGATATTCTTGAAATTCTTGTTAACTAAGGTTTAAGATTTAGGTAGATAATATGTTGTAGAAACCGTGGGTTACATGTAGTAATTTGTAAAGTAGTTTGTAAGAATACATGTTTTAATTTTATGTTGATTTTGTGGATGCTTGTTAAATGCAATCCATGAATGTTTCTTTATGTGTGTAGCATGTTATATATTTATGGTTATATATTTATGGCCATGTATCTTTGTTTGAGAAACTTGGGTGATAACATAGCAAGGTTAGACTGAACTAATCAGCATGAAACCTAAGGACTACACTACTATGTGATTATGTGATTTTTGAATATTATGTGATTATGTGATTTTTGAATATTATGTGGTTATGTGATTTTTGAATATTATGTGGTTATGTGATTTTCGAATAATATGTGTTGTGGTCATGGAATGGTTAGGACTAAGGCTAAGTGTAACTGTGTACTCAAGGGGATAGTCTATATGTGATATGTTAAGGGTTGGAGATTTCAGCCCTGTATTGTGATATGTGAGGGGGTTGTTGTTCAGCCTGCCTGATGTGATTATTGTGATAAAAATGACTATCCTAGAGTTTAGTTGACACTTAGGAGTCCACTTTTGTGAAATAAGATATAAGATATGTCTGGTGTTGTCCAGTTAAGGAACCCTTTGGGAGAACGAGTGATGTAAGACGCAAAGTGCCATGTCTTGGTCGGACAGGGGCCACCTCTTGATGTCATCACTCTTAGACGCTTAGATTTTTGTGATTATGGGGTGGTGTAGATCAAGGTATCACATCTTGACCCGGTGGTGATTACCTCTTGAGTCTACACACTGTCCATGTATATATGTTGCATGTGATTTGCAGGCTTCTCCCAGTGCTTAGGCTAAAGCCGGGTTGGACCATAATGGTCACTATTGATTATGCTGGACAACTAGGTCAATTAAGTCATTAGTTGGTTTAGAGTATAGCTCTAGAACCCTGGTTACTCTTTGGTGACAATGATGTCTTAGCAGTTTACACCTGATTGTTTTATATGAGTTCTGTCCTTTAATTTTGTTATATGTTGACATGATATTCTGTTAAATGTTTTTAAAATAATCTGCATGTATTTTTGAGTGTATGTTATGGATGGTCGTTTGAGACTATCCACTCACTGGGCTGTGTAGCTCACCTCTCAATATTTTCAGGTGTAGAGCAGGGGCGCAGTACCAGTTAGCATTTTATATGGATGTTGTGATAAGACTTTTGTGCTTAATTATCTGGGGCCGGTTGTGGCTGAACTATGCGAACTATGTGAACTATGTGAACTTGTGTTGCCGGTTGTGGCAGTTTTAAGATTTTGATTTTTGTGTCACCGCGGGCTTTGGCCTGGTTTCGGTGTTTGGTATCATTGATGTTAGTTATGAACTTATAAAATCGATATTGTGACTTTGGTTCTCATTTTGAGTCGATTGGTATTTTTGCAATCGGATTTGATATAAATGTGAACTTGCATATGTCTAGTGCAAGTATTGCCTGGTGGCAGGTACCTTTATGTGATTTATGGATTTTACGGATTTTATGTGGTTTTGATATAACTGTTGACTTGCATATGTCTAGTGCAAGTATTGCGTGGTGGCAGGTACATTTGTGAAATTATGATTCGTGGAGATTTTTGTATGGATTTCTCGAAAATTTTCAGATCGTGTTTTCTTGAACTGGGTTTTACCTAGCATGTGAATCGATCTTGTATGATAACATCCTGTTTCTCTATGACTTGTGTTGCTTGTTTGGGGTTAAGATAACGGGATGTGACAGAATGGTATCAGAGGAGTTGGCTAGCTAAAACTTAGTTCGGGGGGAAAACATGTTTGTGTATTGCTAGACACCTGATAGGTTTATGTTTGTTTTCCTTACTATGGTGTGTGTGTAGGAATTTAAGATGGTGCGATCCAGAGGAAATGCTAGCAGTGAGTGAAGGAACCCCTAACTAAGGGGGAAGAAACCCTAAGCATGCTCATCTATCATGCATAGCGGAAAGAGGGCTTCAAGTCAAGATCGGATATGAAACAATATGATCAACTTGAAACTAGAAATCATACCAATGCCATGGACTTGGATCTCGGCTTGGAAGAAGAGATCAAGATAGGTCTCCTCCTGAGTGTGCCACACACAAGATGAAGTTGGCTCACTCCTTGGGGTCGCTTGTGCTAGCAAGTCACTCAAGGAATCTTCACTTGTCGAATGGAAGGGATGATGAACTTCCTTGTTGCCGAGAGTTCCACTTTGCCCCAGCTCTCCTTCTCGTCGTCAACCACACCTCAACCAATGTCCAAGGCGTTGATGAGAAGAGTTCCAACGCATAAGCGTTTTTGGCGTTAAGTGAAACCGGCCCCCTTTGATGACTTTCCATAAATGGAAGCTCATCAAAGCATGCGCTCAAGCCATAACCCAAACGCATTTGAGCATTGAACCATGCGTTCACAATTGTGAACCGGTTCAAGCTAAACCGTTCGATTCAACTTTGGTTCATGAACCAAACCGAAATGGCTCAAGCCATGTGGTCTAGACCATATTGAACCCCAAGGCTCATGATCTAACCATTCATCACCTGATGCCCCTGATCTTTCCGATCTAGCATCATCTCTCTTGATCGAAGCTTACCGATCTCAAGCCTTAATCAATCAAACATGATCAGACCAGATCTCACTTACAATCAGAGATAAAATCCCTTTAATCTGAACTCAAAGAATCCAGTCCATTCGATCTGACTCAAGTAAGCCATATCATCAAATTGTGCGACCCTGAGGGTTTCCTCTAAATGTCGGTAACGATAACTTACGTTATCACGATCAGTGAGGGGTATCTAGCAACACATCACTGTCTCCCGATATAAAGGAAAGAGTCTTCCAAGACTACTCCCAAACCATTGCACAAGTGTGACTCCATTCACAAGGCATACATGTGTCCTTTGCCACTGGATGTTCTTATTGGACAAGCGGGTCAAGCTTGTAACTCCAATACGATGAGCATGATTAGATCAGATGCACATTGTCATCTGGGCATGGCCATACACTATCTCAATCATCTCATATAGGGGGCCCATTAGAACATCACACTCCTTAAACAAGGAGACGGCAATCCTATGTCTATCACTAGTGCTCTAACCTGATTCAAGCTCACCATCCAAGATAGTCTATAATCATTATGTTTCAAATGATATTGAACTACCTCAAAACAATGACAATCATCATTTAGAAACACAAGTGATCTCAAGTCAAAGGACATGTGCCACTTAGTGCTCACAAGGATCATTCACATTGTGACAAGCAATGGAATATCCGAGTAGGGTCTGTCCAGTACATCCAATGTACCCATGAGTCTACATCTTATTCCATGCTCGAAGCATCCTATAAGATTAGCACTCATATTAGTCTCAATCATATCAAGGCTGTCTCATGTTCACCAAGATATCTCGACTAAGGACATATAGCCTGTCAGCCTAGCTGAACAGCTTTGAGACATTATTCAGAAGTACACTTATTACAGCAGACAAGGTAACAACCTGAATAATAACCATGCCTTTTATAAACACAAGAGTTTATTACATGATACTTATACAATCCCAAAGGCCTCAAACATTAGCCTTAAGGGCATACCCCAACAATCTCCCACTTGCACTTAATCTAATGGTTGAGAAATCTCAAACCCATATTATTACAGTGCTTCTCATGCTTCTGCTGCGCCAGAGGCATGGTAAGCGGGTCTGCCAGATTGTCATCTGTATGAACCTTGCAAATCTTGATCTCGCCACGATCAATGATCTCCCGGATCAAGTGAAACCGTCTCTGTATGTGCTTGGACTTCTGGTGCGACCGCGGTTCCTTTGCTTGTGCTATAGCTCCAGTGTTATCACAGAAGATAACCAAAGGATCTGCACTCGAAGGAACGACACCAAGTTCTCTCACGAACTTACGAATCCACACTGCCTCCTTGGATGCTTCCGAGGCTGCAACATACTCGGCTTCTGTTGTGGAATCAGCAACAGTTGACTGTTTGAAACTTTTCCACACCACAGCACCTCCATTCAAGCTAAAAACATAGCCTGATTGCGATCGGAAATCATCCTGGTCCGACTGGAACGAAGCGTCAGTATATCCCTCTATACTGAGTTCTTCCTGACCACCATATATCAAGAACATATCTTTGGTCCTCCGCAGATATTTTAAGATGTTCTTGACCGCAATCCAGTGCGCCAAACCTGGATTACTTTGGAATCGACTGGTCACGCTTAACCCGTAAGCGACGTCTGGGCGAGTACACAACATCGCATACATAATGGACCCAATAGCCGAAGCATAAGGCGTATTGTCCATTTCATCTTTCTCAGTCTGTGTTTGTGGACACTGACTCTTCGAAAGATTCAGACCATGTCTGACTGGAAGATATCCACGTTTAGAATTCTCTAAATGGAATCTCTCCAGGACCTTATCGATGTAGGTACTCTGGCACAACCCGAGAAGCCTCTTAGATCTATCCCGGTAGATCTTCACACCTAATACATAGGCTGCTTCTCCTAGATCTTTCATCTGAAAACATTTTCCTAACCATGCCTTAACAGCATGCAGTTCAGGAATATCGTTTCCAATGATCAAGATATCATCGACGTAGAGGATTAGGAATGTAATCACGCTCCCACTAAACCTCTTATATACACACGGGTCATCTTCGTTCTTGATGAAACCAAACTCAGAGATTGATTCATCAAAACGAATATTCCAGCTTCTTGATGCTTGCTTCAATCCATAAATGGATTTCTTTAACTTGCATATTTTATGACGATCTGATGGATTAGTGAAACCCTCAGGTTGTGTCATATACACATCCTCATCCAGATTTCCATTGAGGAAAGCTGTCTTCACATCCATCTGCCAGATCTCATAATCGTAATATGCAGCTATCGCGAAAAGAATCCGAATAGACTTAAACATGGCTACAGGAGAGAAAGTTTCATCATAATCTATCCCGTAGATTTGTTTGAAACCTTTCGCAACTAGCCTGCCTTTATAGGTAACCACGTTACCATCCATGTCAATCTTCTTCTTGAAGATCCATTTACAGCCTATAGGGATTACTCCCGGAGGCGGATCAACCAAATCCCAGACTTGGTTATCTGACATGGAGTCCATCTCGGCTCGCATAGCTTCAAGCCATCTAGCTGACTCCGGTCCACTGACCGCATCCGCATAAGTTAGGGGTTCATCATTATCCATGATGTAGACTCCGTCATAGCGCTCAGGCTGTCGACGGATCCTACCCGATCTTCGCGGTTCCCGTGATATCTGAGCCTCAGGTTGTTCAATAACCTGATCTACTGGCTCAGGCACATCCAACTGTGCTTGACTACTTTGTCCTTCCTCTGGATTTTCATCCAGCTTTATTTCTCTCCCACTGGCCTCTTGCAGAAGAAACTCCTTCTCAAGAAATATGGCCGTCCGAGCAACAAAAACCTTGTTCTCTTTGGGATCGTAGAAATAATAACCCTTAGTTTCCTTAGGGTAACCGACAAAGATACATTTGTCAGATCTGCTCTCTAGTTTCCCAGAGGCGAGCTTTTTGACATAAGCCTCGCAACCCCAGATCCTGATAAATGTCAAGCTAGGCTGTTTCCCATACCATAACTCATATGGCGTCTTTAAAACTGCCTTGGATGGCACTCGGTTTAGTACCTTTGCAGCTGTTTCCAGTGCAAAACCCCAAAAGGAATATGGAAGAGTAGCCTGACTCATCATAGAACGAACCATATCAAGTAGCGTTCTATTTCTCCTCTCGGACACACCATTCCATTGCGGTGTTCCTGGCGGAGTGAGCTGTGAGATAATCCCACACTCCTTCAGATAGTCAGTAAACGCATGACTCAGGTATTCACCACCTCGATCAGAACGAAGTGCCTTGATATTTCGGCCTAACTGATTCTGTACTTCATTCTTGAACTCTTTGAACTTGTCAAAAGATTCATTTTTATGTCTCATTAAATAGACATACCCATACCTACTGAAATCATCAGTGAAGGTAATGAAGTACTGATAGCCACCTCTGGCATGTTTACTGAAAGGCCCACACACATCACTGTGTATAAGGTCCAGTAAACCTGAAGTCCTTTGACCTTTGTGAGGAAAAGGAGACTTCGTCATTTTACCCATTAAACAAGCTTTGCATGTCTCAATCTCCTCATAGGAGAATGATCCCAGCAGTCCATGTTCATGCAACCGCTTAATGCGCTTCTCGTTTATATGGCCTAAACGACTATGCCATAGCAAGGTGCTGTCATCAGCATACTTGGCTTTCTTATTATCAATGTTTTGTATAGAATTTTCCATGTCCAACATGTATAACCCATTGTTAATTGAACCAGTTGCATACACAATATTATCATAAGTTAAAACACACTTTGAAATCTTGCATTCAAAGGCAAATCCTTTCCTGACAAGAGCAGGAATGGAGATAATATTCTTGGTAATACTGGGTACAAAATAACAATTGTTTAATTCTAATACAATGCCAGATGGTAAAGTAATGAAATAGTCTCCTACAGCAACAGCAGCAACCCGTGCCCCGTTTCCAACTCGTAGGTCTACCTCATGCTGTCCCACCTGCCTTCTTCTCTTGAGTTCCTGCACATTTGAACAAATGTGAACTCCACATGCAGTGTCTAACACCCATGATATAGAAGAAGATGAAACCATGACTTCCGTCACGTATATACCTGAGCCAGAAGCAATGCTTCCCCTCTTATCTCCTTGGAGCGCTTTACAGTCCTTTTTCCAGTGACCCAGCTGGCCACAGTGGAAACACCTGTTGTCCTTCGACCGCTTCACCTTCTGTTTCAGGGCCTTACTGTAATTCTTGACAGGGGCCTTGCCCTTCTTCCCCTTCTTCTTGTTCCTAGAAGGAACCATCAAGACAGAGGTTGAAGGCTTACCCTTCAGAGTTTCCTCAGTTGTCAAGAGCATATTCAGCAGCTCTGCCGGCGTACAATCGATCTTGTTCATATTAAAGTTAATAATGAACGCATCGAAAGAAGGCGGGAGAGACTGCAGAATAATATCCACAGCAAGCTCCTGGTTGATGGTATGCCCCAGTTTCTCCAGAGCCTCCTTGTGCCCAATCATCTTGAGCACGTGAGCTCCCACTGGGCTCCCCTCAGCCAGTTTGCTCTGAAAGAAGAGCTTCGTCAGATTATAGCGTTCAGTCCTCGCCTGTGCAGCATACAGCATTTTGAGGTTTGCTATAATCTCTATAGCTGACATATCCTCATGCTGACGCTGCAGCGGTGGCGTCATAGACGCTAGCATCAGGCAAGCGACATCAATGCTATCATTGACGTGCTTTTCGTAGGCTTCCCGAACCGCCCTTGCGGCGTTCGGAGCGGGCTGCGGCGGTATCGCCGTCTCGAGGACATACAGTTTCCTCTCTGCCTTAAGAACAATCTTAAGGTGTCCGAACCAGTCAGAGAAGTTCGGCCCAGCAAACTTCTCCCTTTCCAGTAGGGATCGCACATTGAAGCTCATGGTGTTCGTTGCTGCAGGAATCTACAACAAGCAAGAACAGCAAGGTTAGTATCAATGTTTCAGAATCAATCCAGGACTTAAGAAAGATTCTTTTCTCACTATTTTGTCTGACTGAAAAATCCAGTAAACAGTCCGAAAGAGTAACACTCTTTTAGTGAGATGGGATCCAGATTTCATACTTGGTCTCCGCGTCCCGCTCAGGCGAGATAAGATGCACAGAGATGACAAGTACTAATTTCTGGTAGGCTGTGCCAGCCAATCGCCAACCCGTGCGATTCCCCTTCATCTTTGCAATCCAGCAGACTGTGCCAACTGAGTTGGTACAACACAGTCTCTGATCCCAGAGATGGCTGCCTCCATGTGCTACCATATGCGCCACATATGTAGCCAACATGGTCAAGCTGACCTGACCTACTCCCTGGACCACCACGTGCTATGCTGAGCAACGAGAGGGGATAAATCCCAACTCTGTAACACGCAGGTGAAATCCAGCACCGTCTGAAGATAGGTGGACGTGCCCACTGAGTGGGTTCAACACGGCTCCAACGATAATCAGAAAGGTGAGGTTTCGCGTCAGAAGGCTTACGAGCTTGATATGTTAGCGTTGGATTTTATCGGTCTTTTATCTTCTTAACTATCATACCAGTCCTATGGTGATAGCAGAAGATAAACTTAAACATGCAATTCTAATTATAAGCAATAAGAAGAAAGCATGATCTTATGTGGTAAAAGCCCATGAACCCTAGTAAGACCTTAATTTACTTAAGTCTTCACTTGAGCTCCTTGCATCTCATCTGGTCCAACCCAGTGCCCTAGCGCCAAGAGCACCTCAGGTGCACCACCAGATGAATGCCCCTCTTGGATGTGTGCACTTGTCTAATCAAAGTACATTTGATCTATCTAGACAAGGTTGACTCGCAGGTCAACTACATATTATAAATTAAGTACAATGTGATTCGCAGATCACAAATTAATTTACAACTTATCCAGGCTCGCAGGCCCCAGCACAGCACACAATAGGGCAACCCACATAAGACTAAATAAACAAGCATATGATTCAATCAACATGTGATCCATGCAAGAAATTAAATTTTGGAAAAACCCATGGCATCAATTTAATTTCCTTATGAGCCCTACAACCTTACAATGGTCCATTGATGGGGATCCACTCATCCATCTAGCTAGATCCTTTGCCCTTGCATGCACCGAGTCCTAACTGACCCGAGTTGACCTAATGGTCAACCATGCATGCCCCAAGGGCTGAACCACCCCATGAGTTTTGGCAAGCGGGTGTGACCCCGGGCCTAACTCAAGTGTGTTCAGTAGTTGTCTCAACCAGACCTCGCTACACGCCCTAGATGCAGTCAACCTATAGCCACCTTGTGCTTGCGCATAGGTGCTATTGGGTCAACCCATCTGAGCTGTCAGATGGTCTGATCAGACTTGGATCCAACCTAGTGGTGACTTCAACCTCATCAACCCATCTAAGGGTTTAATGTAGTGGCACCTTAGATCTAATGAAGCGCGCAAGAGGTAAGTTTTAGAAAACTTTTATAACATGCGCAATGTTACAAACAAACAACATGCTTGATAACCCTTAGATCTAAGGGGGTCCCCTTCAAGGGGGAGCGCATACTTTAGGAGGTCCCCTTCAAGGGGGAGCGCATACTTCAGGAACATATGATACAAGCGCAACATCATGAACATATAAGCGCAACATCATGAACATATGATACAAGCGCAACATCATGAACATATAAGCGCAACATCATGAAAATATGATACAAGCGCAACATCATGAACATATAAGCGCAACATCATGAACATATGATACAAGCGCAACATCATGAACATATAAGCGCAACATCATGAAAACAAAGCATGCCTCAAGGAAACAGTAAGCGCAACATCATGTATGGATCACCAATACTTAAAGCAATCATATCGATCATATCATGAGCCTAGCTTTGATACCAATTGAAGGAACCCCTAACTAAGGGGGAAGAAACCCTAAGCATGCTCATCTATCATGCATAGCGGAAAGAGGGCTTCAAGTCAAGATCGGATATGAAACAATATGATCAACTTGAAACTAGAAATCATACCAATGCCATGGACTTGGATCTCGGCTTGGAAGAAGAGATCAAGATAGGTCTCCTCCTGAGTGTGCCACACACAAGATGAAGTTGGCTCACTCCTTGGGGTCGCTTGTGCTAGCAAGTCACTCAAGGAATCTTCACTTGTCGAATGGAAGGGATGATGAACTTCCTTGTTGCCGAGAGTTCCACTTTGCCCCAGCTCTCCTTCTCGTCGTCAACCACACCTCAACCAATGTCCAAGGCGTTGATGAGAAGAGTTCCAACGCATAAGCGTTTTTGGCGTTAAGTGAAACCGGCCCCCTTTGATGACTTTCCATAAATGGAAGCTCATCAAAGCATGCGCTCAAGCCATAACCCAAACGCATTTGAGCATTGAACCATGCGTTCACAATTGTGAACCGGTTCAAGCTAAACCGTTCGATTCAACTTTGGTTCATGAACCAAACCGAAATGGCTCAAGCCATGTGGTCTAGACCATATTGAACCCCAAGGCTCATGATCTAACCATTCATCACCTGATGCCCCTGATCTTTCCGATCTAGCATCATCTCTCTTGATCGAAGCTTACCGATCTCAAGCCTTAATCAATCAAACATGATCAGACCAGATCTCACTTACAATCAGAGATAAAATCCCTTTAATCTGAACTCAAAGAATCCAGTCCATTCGATCTGACTCAAGTAAGCCATATCATCAAATTGTGCGACCCTGAGGGTTTCCTCTAAATGTCGGTAACGATAACTTACGTTATCACGATCAGTGAGGGGTATCTAGCAACACATCACTGTCTCCCGATATAAAGGAAAGAGTCTTCCAAGACTACTCCCAAACCATTGCACAAGTGTGACTCCATTCACAAGGCATACATGTGTCCTTTGCCACTGGATGTTCTTATTGGACAAGCGGGTCAAGCTTGTAACTCCAATACGATGAGCATGATTAGATCAGATGCACATTGTCATCTGGGCATGGCCATACACTATCTCAATCATCTCATATAGGGGGCCCATTAGAACATCACACTCCTTAAACAAGGAGACGGCAATCCTATGTCTATCACTAGTGCTCTAACCTGATTCAAGCTCACCATCCAAGATAGTCTATAATCATTATGTTTCAAATGATATTGAACTACCTCAAAACAATGACAATCATCATTTAGAAACACAAGTGATCTCAAGTCAAAGGACATGTGCCACTTAGTGCTCACAAGGATCATTCACATTGTGACAAGCAATGGAATATCCGAGTAGGGTCTGTCCAGTACATCCAATGTACCCATGAGTCTACATCTTATTCCATGCTCGAAGCATCCTATAAGATTAGCACTCATATTAGTCTCAATCATATCAAGGCTGTCTCATGTTCACCAAGATATCTCGACTAAGGACATATAGCCTGTCAGCCTAGCTGAACAGCTTTGAGACATTATTCAGAAGTACACTTATTACAGCAGACAAGGTAACAACCTGAATAATAACCATGCCTTTTATAAACACAAGAGTTTATTACATGATACTTATACAATCCCAAAGGCCTCAAACATTAGCCTTAAGGGCATACCCCAACAGTGAGGGTGAGCAGACCTCGGATCTCACGAGAGCCATTGCGACTCTGACAGGCATGGTACAGCAACAGGGTGCCATGATAGAGAGGCAAGCTCAGATGCTGCAGCAGCAACAGACTCAGCATCAAGAAGCGCAACAGCAGCTCTTGCAGCAATTGACTCAGGAGAGATCCCAGACTACTACTCGAGGGGTGGGGACTGACTCTCAGGAGGACGCTCACAGGCGCTATGCCTCGCTTGTGAGTGAATTCCAGAAACTGGGTCCTAGCTCTTTTTATGGGGGCTCAGAATCAAGTACGGCAGAGAACTGGCAGTTGGTTTTGGACAAGATTTTTCAAGTCATGCGTTGCTCAGATGAGGACAAGCTGTGTCTGGCCACCTATATGATGCGTGGTGACGCAGATGAGTGGTGGAAGGGCGTGGTGAGGTTAGCTGCAGAAAGACATGAAGCAGTAGATTGGCCCTACTTCTTTTCTCAATTTAACGAGAAGTATTTCCCTGATAGCTTGGTTGAGGACCGAGAGGTGGAATTTATTCACCTGGAGCAGGGTGATATGACTGTGGACTAGTATGAGTTGCAGTTCACCAAGTTGGGAAAGTATGCCCCTCACCTGATAAACACTGAAAAGAGGAGGGCTACCAAGTTTCTCAGAGGTCTCAGATGGGATATTCGAGAGCAGGTGGGTGCTCAGCACTTGGAGACTTATGTTGAGACTGTTGGGCGAGCACGCACCATCGAGAGATACATATCTGAGAGGAATTCTAGTGCTGCTATGACCGTGGTTCCTGCAGTTGAGGCGGCGGCTCCTCAGCATGGTGATGGCGGCAAGGGTAAGAGGTACCCTAAGCATAAGGACTACAAGAAGAGCAGGTATAAGCCTTACTCTCACAAGGCACCGCAGCAGTCCAGGGATGCCAGGTATGTAAAGAACAGTATCACAGAGGATCGGAATTGTCATTATTGTGGGCTCAAGGGACATCTAATGAAAGACTGTTATAAGAAGAATGGTGTTTGCTTCAGGTGTAAGAAACCTGGGCACATGGTCAAGGACTGCAAAGAGCCTGAGATGCAGCATAGAGGCACAGATAAGCCTACAGTCCAGACCCGAGTTTATGCCGTGGCTGAAAAGGATACACGAGCTTCCCGATCCGTCGTGGAAGGTACCTTATTTGTATTTGATCAGTTAGCTCGCATTTTATTTGACCCTGGTGCAAATTTATCTTTTGTATCTGTTAGATTTGCTGCATGTTTACCTGTATTGCCTAAGGTGATGGATTATGTTGTGTCTGTAAGTACTCCCTTAGGAAAATCATTATCTACAGACACTGTTTGTGCCGATTGTGTAGTGCATGTAGAGGGTTATGAGTTTCTTGTAGATCTAATCCTTTTAGACATGCAAGACTATGATGTCATCTTAGGTATGGATTGGTTATCCTCACATCATGCCACTGTGGATTGCTTTGAGAAAGTAATCACCTTGAATCTGCTAGATGGGAGTCGGCTTTTTGTGAGAGGTCTAGTGTCAGACCAAAGACCGCATGTGATATCTTTCCTGCAGGCCAGGAAGTTACTTGCTAGTGGGTGCAAGGGTTATCTTGCGCATGTTAAGGTGCAGGATGATTCTACTCCTGATTTGACTCAGATGGCGGTGGTGAAAGAGTTTCCTGATGTGTTCTCTGAGGAATTTTCAGGCTTGCCACCAATACGAGAGGTAGAGTTTGGCATTGAGTTGGTGCCAGGTACTGCACCTATCTCCAGAGCTCCTTATCGCATGGCTACCTCAGAGTTGGCTGAACTTAAGAAGCAATTGGAGGAATTGCTGGAAAAAGGTTACATCCGGCCTAGTGCTTCTCCCTGGGGAGCACCAGTGCTGTTCGTAAAGAAGAAGGATGGAACCCTGAGGATGTGTATAGACTACAGACAACTGAACCAAGTGACTATCAAGAATAAGTATCCTCTTCCCAGAATTGATGATCTATTTGATCAATTACAGGGAGCTACAGTGTTCTCTAAGATCGATCTGAGATCAGGGTATTACCAGCTTAGGGTCAAGGATGAGGATATATTTAAGACTGCCTTCAGGACCAGGTATGGGTATTTCAAATTTCTAGTTATGCCTTTTGGACTGACGAATGCACCTGCTGTCTTCATGGATTTGATGAACAGGGTATTTCATGAATTGCTTGATTCTTGTGTAGTAGTCTTCATAGATGATATCTTGGTGTACTCTCAGACTACTTCGGATCATGTCAGTGACTTGCGCAGAGTGCTGGAGATCCTGAGGAAAAACCGATTATATGCCAAGGCTAGTAAGTGTGAGTTCTGGCTAGAAAAGATTAGTTTCCTTGGGCATGTGATTTCTGGTCAGGGGGTATCTGTGGATCCGGTTAAAGTGCAAGCCATCCTCAATTGGGGAAGACCGACTAGTGCTACTGAGATCAGAAGTTTCCTGGGTTTAGCAGGTTACTACCGGAGGTTTGTTGAGGGATTCTCCAAGCTGGCGGGTCCTTTAACTAAATTGACCAGAAAGGAGGCCAAGTTTAATTGGGATGACTAGTGTGAAGAGAGCTTTCAGGAACTGAAGAGGAGGTTGACTAGTACACCGATCCTCGTTATTCCCAGTGATGGGGAAAGGTTTATTGTCTATACGGATGCTTCGGGCAAAGGGTTGGGTTGTGTCTTGATGCAGAAGGGTTCTGTGGTAGCCTATGCTTCGAGACAACTGAAGGAGTATGAGTTGAACTACCCTACTCATGACTTAGAGTTGGCGGCCGTAGTCTTTGCTCTGAAGATATGGCGTCACTATTTGTTGGGTCAAGAGTTTGATCTGTTCACTGACCACCAGAGTCTCAAGTATATCTTCACTCAGAAGGAGTTGAACATGAGACAAAGAAGATGGATGGAGTTGATCAAAGACTATGACTTCTCCATTCAGTATCAGGCTGGAAAGGCCAATGTAGTGGCTGATGCACTGAGCAGACATCCAGTAACTTCAGTAGCGGCACTACGGGTCAGTGAGTGGCAGTTATTGCAGGAGTTCAGAGATCTCAGGATCAGTGTTTCTCCTAGAGTTCAGTCGGGTTATGTGGCTTTCCTCAGAGTACAGTCTGCTTTGTTGCAGAAAATCATAGATCAGCAGTCAGTGGATCCGAAATTAGTTCAGATCAGGGATAGTTTGGTTGCGGGTACAGTTCAGGATTTTAGCTTGTCTGATGATGGTGTTCTTCGGTTTCGTGGAAGGGTGTGTGTCCCTGAGGAACCAAGCTTGAGGAAAGAAATATTGGAGGATAGCCATAATTCCAAATATTCTCTACATCCTGGCGTGACTAAGATGTATCAGGACCTCAAGAAAAGCTTTTGGTGGCCGGGTATGAAGAAAGAGGTAATTGATTTTGTCTCTAGGTGTTTAACCTGTCAGACGGTAAAGGCTGAACACCAGAAACCTGGTGGTTTGTTGCAGCCCCTTCCTATTCCTGAGTGGAAGTGGGAATGTATCAGTATGGACTTTGTGTGTGGTTTGCCCAGAACCAGATTGGGACATGATGCTATTTGGGTGATTGTTGATAGACTCACTAAATCAGCCCACTTTCTCCCGATCAAGATGACTTATCCTTTGGAGAGACTGGCTAAGTTGTATATTGATGAGATAGTCAGACTGCATGGAGTGCCTGTTGATATTGTGTCTGATAGGGACTCTCGGTTTCTGTCCAGGTTTTGGAAGAGCTTACAGGAGGGTTTGGGTACTAAGCTGAGTTTTAGTACAGCATACCATCCTCAGTCTGATGGCCAGACGGAGCGTACTATCCAGACTCTAGAAGACCTGTTGAGAGCTTATGTGGTTGATTGGAGTTCCGAGTGGAACCGGGATCTATCTTTGATAGAGTTCACTTATAATAATAGCTTCCACTCCAGTATTCAGATGGCTCCATATGAGGCTTTGTATGGAAGAAGGTGTAGGACTCCCTTGTGTTGGGAGGAGACTGGTGATAGATTGATTTTGAGATCTGATGCAGTACAGGAAACTACTGATAAGGTCAGAGAGATTCAGGATAAACTGAAGATTGCTCGGGACAGGCAGAAGAGTTATGCTGATGACCGTCGTCGTTCCTTGGAGTTTGTGGTAGGAGATCATGTTTTCTTAAAGGTATCACCTACTAAGGGTGTTATGAGGTTTGGCAAAAAGGGCAAGCTGAGCCCTAGGTTTGTAGGCCCTTTTGACATTATTGAGAGAGTTGGTCCAGTGGCTTACAGGTTAGCCTTACCTCCTGCTATGGATCATGTGCATAATGTGTTCCATGTTTCTACTTTGAGGAAATATCATCCTGATCCATCTCATGTATTGGAGTTGGAACCTCTTCAGATTCAGAGTGATTTGACCTTTGAAGAAAGACCTCTCCGGATTGTTGATAGAAAGGATAAGGTTCTGAGGAATAAGTCTATACCTTTGGTAAAGGTTATCTGGGAAAATCAGTCGGTTGAGGAGGCGACTTGGGAGACTGAAGCTGATATGAGGAAGTTTTATGCTTATCTTTTTGATGATATGAATGCTGAGCTTTAGAGGACTAAAGCTTTATAAGGAGGGAGGGATGTAAGATCCAAGGATCTTAGTCCTGGTAAGTATTATTTTGATTTAAATAAAATCATTGACTGTGGATATTACGTTAAGCAGTATTGGATGTTAATTAACTAGCTTATTGGATGTTAATTAACTGGCTTATTGATTGTTAATTTGTAATTAATTAAATAGACCTTATTGGATGTTAAGTTAATCCTTATTGGATTTTCGTTTAAGTGAATGGTTAAATTGTTAGTTAATGGTTAAATTAATTAGTTATTGGGTTTGCACTTAAATTAGATGGATTTGAATTAATTAGTTAGCGGGTTAAAAATTTAAAAAAAAAAAAAAAAAAAACCCAAATTTTAAGTGGGTAATTGGGGTTAGAGAAGGAAAGTTGGCGATTTTTGGCTTGAGGAAAACCTTGGACGACGGCTAGGGTAAGAGTTGGCGATTCTTGGAGGCTTGGAGACGATCTTCTTCTTCCTCTTCTTTTTGGCCGGCGTCTTTGGTGTTTGGAGGCGTTTCTTTTCCATTGTTGGCGTCTTTCTAGGATCACTTCAAGGCTTTAGACGAAAATTTTGGAGAGATCTTCATCTTGGTATTCTCGGTTGAGGTGAGTGGAGTGTCTTATTAGATCTATCAATTTGGTTGTGTTTGTGTTACATGATACATTTGATTTCTTGGAAACTTTACCATGTTGAAAACCGAAATCTTGATATTCTTATGAAAACCGAAATCTTGATATTACTTATGAAAACCGAAATTTTGATAATTCTTACATGGAATTTAAGTAGCTTGCATGAATCTCTTATTAATTATGGTTTTAAATTTTAAGTAGATATTCTTGAAATTCTTGTTAACTAAGGTTTAAGATTTAGGTAGATAATATGTTGTAGAAACCGTGGGTTACATGTAGTAATTTGTAAAGTAGTTTGTAAGAATACATGTTTTAATTTTATGTTGATTTTGTGGATGCTTGTTAAATGCAATCCATGAATGTTTCTTTATGTGTGTAGCATGTTATATATTTATGGTTATATATTTATGGCCATGTATCTTTGTTTGAGAAACTTGGGTGATAACATAGCAAGGTTAGACTGAACTAATCAGCATGAAACCTAAGGACTACACTACTATGTGATTATGTGATTTTTGAATATTATGTGATTATGTGATTTTTGAATATTATGTGGTTATGTGATTTTTGAATATTATGTGGTTATGTGATTTTCGAATAATATGTGTTGTGGTCATGGAATGGTTAGGACTAAGGCTAAGTGTAACTGTGTACTCAAGGGGATAGTCTATATGTGATATGTTAAGGGTTGGAGATTTCAGCCCTGTATTGTGATATGTGAGGGGGTTGTTGTTCAGCCTGCCTGATGTGATTATTGTGATAAAAATGACTATCCTAGAGTTTAGTTGACACTTAGGAGTCCACTTTTGTGAAATAAGATATAAGATATGTCTGGTGTTGTCCAGTTAAGGAACCCTTTGGGAGAACGAGTGATGTAAGACGCAAAGTGCCATGTCTTGGTCGGACAGGGGCCACCTCTTGATGTCATCACTCTTAGACGCTTAGATTTTTGTGATTATGGGGTGGTGTAGATCAAGGTATCACATCTTGACCCGGTGGTGATTACCTCTTGAGTCTACACACTGTCCATGTATATATGTTGCATGTGATTTGCAGGCTTCTCCCAGTGCTTAGGCTAAAGCCGGGTTGGACCATAATGGTCACTATTGATTATGCTGGACAACTAGGTCAATTAAGTCATTAGTTGGTTTAGAGTATAGCTCTAGAACCCTGGTTACTCTTTGGTGACAATGATGTCTTAGCAGTTTACACCTGATTGTTTTATATGAGTTCTGTCCTTTAATTTTGTTATATGTTGACATGATATTCTGTTAAATGTTTTTAAAATAATCTGCATGTATTTTTGAGTGTATGTTATGGATGGTCGTTTGAGACTATCCACTCACTGGGCTGTGTAGCTCACCTCTCAATATTTTCAGGTGTAGAGCAGGGGCGCAGTACCAGTTAGCATTTTATATGGATGTTGTGATAAGACTTTTGTGCTTAATTATCTGGGGCCGGTTGTGGCCGAACTATGCGAACTATGTGAACTATGTGAACTTGTGTTGCCGGTTGTGGCAGTTTTAAGATTTTGATTTTTGTGTCACCGCGGGCTTTGGCCTGGTTTCGGTGTTTGGTATCATTGATGTTAGTTATGAACTTATAAAATCGATATTGTGACTTTGGTTCTCATTTTGAGTCGATTGGTATTTTTGCAATCGGATTTGATATAAATGTGAACTTGCATATGTCTAGTGCAAGTATTGCCTGGTGGCAGGTACCTTTATGTGATTTATGGATTTTACGGATTTTATGTGGTTTTGATATAACTGTTGACTTGCATATGTCTAGTGCAAGTATTGTGTGGTGGCAGGTACATTTGTGAAATTATGATTCGTGGAGATTTTTGTATGGATTTCTCGAAAATTTTCAGATCGTGTTTTCTTGAACTGGGTTTTACCTAGCATGTGAATCGATCTTGTATGATAACATCCTGTTTCTCTATGACTTGTGTTGCTTGTTTGGGGTTAAGATAACGGGATGTGACAACTTTGGAACCGACTGGTCACGCTTAACCCGTAAGCGACGTCTGGGCGAGTACATAACATCGCATACATGATGGACCCAATAGCCGAAGCATAAGGCGTATTGTCCATCTCATCTTTCTCAGACTGTGTTTCAGGACACTGGCTCTTTGAAAGATTCAGACCATGTCTGACTGGAAGATATCCTCTTTTAGAATTTTCTAAATGGAATCTCTCCAGGACCTTATCGATGTAAGTACTCTGGCATAGCCCGAGAAGCCTATTAGATCTATCTCTGTAGATCTCCACACCTAATACATAGGCTGCTTCTCCCAAATCTTTCATCTGGAAACATTTTCTTAACCATGCTTTGACTGCATGCAGTTCAGGAATATCATTTCCAATGATTAAGATATTATCGACGTAGAGGACTAGGAAAGTAATCACGCTCCCACTAAACCTTTTATATACACACGGGTCATCTTCATTTTTGATGAAACCAAATTCACAAACTGATTCATCAAAATGAATATTCCAGCTTCTCGATGCTTGTTTTAGTCCATAAATGGACTTCTTTAATTTGCATATTTTATGACGTTCTGATGAATTGATGAAACCTTCAGGCTGTGTCATATACATATCCTCTTCCAGTTTTCCATTAAGGAAAGCGGTCTTCACATCCATTTGCCAGATCTCATAATCATAATATGCAGCTATCGCGAGGATAATCCGAATGGACTTGAACATGGCTACAGGAGAGAAAGTTTCATCATAATCTATCCCGTAGATTTGTTTGAAACCTTTCGCAACTAGCCTGCCCTTATAGGTAACTACGTTACCATCCATGTCTTTCTTATTTTTGAAGATCCACTTACAGCCTATAGGGATTACTCCCTGAGGCTGATCAACCAAATCCCAGACCTGGTTTTCCGACATGGAGTCCATCTCGGTTCGCATAGCTTCAAGCCATCTAGCTGACTCCGGTCCACTGATCGCATCCGCATAAGTGAGGGGTTCATCATTGACGATGTAGACTCCGTCATAGCGCTCAGGCTGACGACGGATCCTTCCCGATCTACGCGGTTCCCGTGATATCTGAGCATCTGGTTGAACATCAACCTGATCTATTGGCTCAGGCTCATCCAACTGTGCTTGACTACTTTGTCCCACTTCTGGAACCTCATCCAGCTTTATTTCTCTCCCACTGGCCTCTTGCAGAAGAAATTCCTTCTCAAGAAAAATAGCCGTTCGAGCAACAAATACTTTGTTCTCTTTGGGATAGTAGAAATAATAACCCTTAGTTTCTTTAGGGTAACCGACAAACATACATTTATCTGATCTGCTCTCCAGTTTCCTAGAGGGGAGCTTTTTGACATAAGCCTCGCAACCCCAGATTTTGATAAATGTCAAACGGATGTCCACACTACACATATGTGGAGAACACAATTTTTCAGAAATATTGCAGAAACTGATTAATCAGATACCAAATACAACAATAACTCGGTTACACATCTCAAGGTATTTCGAATACAGTAATTCGGTTACACATTTCAAAATAAGAACAATTTCAATTGACTCCAAAACTCGTATCCAACAATAAAACGAGACAACTATAATATAATATCCTGAAAACAGGCATAAGCCCTCAGGAGATAAAACGTGTCATATAAGTAAGTTAGGCACGCAGGCCTGATAAATCTTTAGAAGACAACTCTTAGAAACTATATAACACATTAGCAAGCATTATAACAAATTTAGTAGCTGTAACAATCACTGTCCTGATGTCTCACCTGAAAATATTTAAACAACGGGGGTGAGCTAAAAAGCTAAGTGAGTAAAAGACACTAAAAGCCATCCATAGTACACATCAAAAATATCATGCTTAACAGATAAGATAATTAACATGAACACTCATATCAGAAACAAAACATAATCAAATACAGACACTTATAACAATAGGCATCAAGCATGAAGTAGGATATAAGTCTACCAACCCACTCCAACTAATCACACTGCCCAACACATCTATAATACAGATCGAAACAGAACTACAGAAAATCAGAGCTGACAGACAGAACAGATCGAAACAGAACTACAGAAATCAGAGCTGACAGACAGAAAATCAGAATTTTCAGAATCCAAACGGATAGTCTACATCGGAAACAGAAAGGCCACAGAAGGCCTGAAGACCACAGAAGGTCTGATGACCACAGAAGGTCTGACCCCACCTCTGCCGAGGACGAGACATGCATGCATATCAGAAACAGAATGGTAGAGGAGGTATCAGTGGGTGGCCCCCGTCTCGTCAAGACGTGGCACTCTGGCCTCCAATACTGGTAGAGGAGGTATCAGTGGGTGGCCCCCGTCTTGTCAGGACGTGGCACTCTGGCCTCCAATACCCAGAACAGAACAGAAATAGTGGAGGGAGAACGGAAGGTGAGACCAGCTCACATCTACCCTTCACTAGTGTCTCATGGGTCGTAGTAGACTATCAGCACCATTACAGCGCCACAAAAGGAGGGTAAGGACACGGAAGAGTGCTACACTAGGGCATAATTTTTACAGAACAGATCATGCTGAAACGGAGGAGTAGGACTAACCACCACTCAATTCTCACATCATGCCCAAAGTGTCTCACAAACCAGAAAATGACACACCCTAATATCCAGTCCTTAACAAAATTACAATTTTGCAGAAAATCAAAGTTGAACACACTTCATAATTTTTACCATCAACCAGAAGTAATATATGAGTGAATTCCTTGAATTCCTTAGATTTCATGAAACTATCCTTAATTCATGTCAAACCATTCTATGTTCTCACAAAGGTTATAACACATTCAAAGTTTCAGAAAATTCACAACATATATATATACAGAATAGAAATTTTTCACATAACAAACAATTAAACAGATGTTTCAGAAAAAATAGATTAATATATCATACTTGCAACTGATGTTTCAGACCGAGTAAGTAACCTAAAATAGGCAATATGATATTCACAATAAAGCTATTTGAATCTACTTTCCAATAGAACTGAATCCGTCGGATTTGGAGTTATAACCGGGGAGATATGGGTGTTCGAACATAGAAAGGTCGGGATTTCAGAATTCCAGAAAACAGATTCGTATATCAGAATTGCGACACAAATTTCAGATCCAATAACTAACAGAAAATAGGCGACATGGTAGTCAAATTGAACCCTTCGAGTCTACTTTCTAATAAAACTGATTTGATGAGATTTCGAGCTATACCTAGGGAGATATGATGGTTCGAACACATAAAGGTCGAAACCCAGATTTTCAGAAAACTGATTTTGTACAGCTAGATTGAAATACAGATTGAAATACGAATACAACTCGGATATGGTCGATATCATATTCAAATTAAAGCCGAATGTATCTAGTTTCATACAAAATTTATTTCGTGCGATTTGGATCTATAGGCCATGAGATATTGGGGTTATAGTACACAAAGGTCAGATTAGAGAATGCAGATTTCAGCAGAACAGGATTTTAAAACCCTATAAATATTTGAATTAGACCCCATACGGATAATCATTGCAAATAACGAATTTTAATTGAAATAATCTACAATTTAGCGGATTAGACTCCTTAGGATCGAATTACTCACCAGAAAAATCGTCCACAGAGAAAAACGCCAAGACAGAGGATCACCAGGAAATTCGTCCACCACCAGTCTGCCACCACCAGCGTCAGAAATTTCAGGAGGCGCCAAGCACAGTAAGGGGCGACAACCAAAGGCGGCTAGGGCAAGAAAACACAAAAGTCGTGAGGGAGAGGAGCCCTCACGCAATTCCTCTTTTTCTTCCACCCCAAACGGATCCAAGATCCAATAACCCAGTTAACTTAAGTGAAAAATCGGTTTTATGGGCTTACCTGGGCTTAACCACCCTGCGCCACTCCAATAATATCAGAAATATGCGCCACCATGGTGGAAAGAATTCCAGGAGCGAAGAATCAAGGTTGAGGGTTCAAATCCCCAACCAAAATAATTATTTTTGCCCTGTAGGAAAAATTCCTACACTTAGGCAAAAATCCCAAAATTTTAACAGATAAAAATACAGAAACAGAATTTCTAACCTTAAATCATAATTCAGAAAAATCGAGGGCGTTACATTCTCCCCCCCTTATAGAGCTTTAGTCCTCTAAAGCTGACCAAGCCCATCACTGAACAGGTGAGGATGCTCCTTTCTCATATCTGCTTCAACCTCCCAAGAGGCTTCTTCAACAGACTGATTTCCCCAGATGACTTTCATAAGTGGAATAACCTTATTTCTCAGCACTTTCTCTTTTCTATCTTCAATTCTGAGAGGTTTCACCACAAAGTCATGTTCTCTTCAAGCTGAAGAGGTTCCAACTCTAGAACATGAGAAGGATCAGAACAATATTTTCTGAGTGCAGAAACATGGAACACATTATGGAGGTGTTCCAGTGATGGGGGCAGAGCAAGTCGGTATGCCACAGGTCCAACCCTCTCAATGATATCAAAGGGACCAATGTACCTGGGACTCAATTTCCCCCTCTTCCCAAATCTCATCACCCCTTTCATAGGTGAGACTTTTAGGAAAACATGCTCTCCCACCAAAAACTCAAGAGGACGCCGCCTCACATCAGCATAACTCTTCTGTCTATCCTGAGCAATCTTCATCTTTCTCTGAATTTCTCTGATCTTCTCAGTGGCTTCCTGAACAGCATCAGACCTTAGCACTGTTCTGTCCCCAGTTTCCTCCCAGCATATAGGTGTTCTGCATTTCCTTCCATATAGGGCCTCATACGGAGCCATCTGTATGCTAGAGTGAAAGCTATTGTTGTAGGTGAACTCTATCAGTGATAAGTCCAGATCCCACTCAATAGACCAGTCAACCACATAAGATCTCAGAAGATCCTCAAGTGTCTGAATAGTTCTCTCTGTCTGACCATCAGATTGAGGATGATATGCAGTGCTGAAACTCAGATTAGTTCCCAAATCTTCCTGTAATTTCTTCCAAAACCTGGACAGAAATCGAGGATCACGGTCAGAGACAATGTCCAAGGGAACTCCATGCAATCTGACAATCTCATCGATGTACAGTTTTGCTAACCGATCCAAACTGTAAGTCATTTTGATCGGTAAGAAGTGAGCTGACTTCGTGAGTCTATCCACAATCACCCATACGGCATCATGATTCCTTCTGGTATTGGGCAGTCCACACACAAAGTCCATACTGATATGCTCCCACTTCCACTGAGGAATAGGGAGAGACTGCATCAAACCGCCCGGCCTCTGATGCTCAGCCTTCACGGTTTGGCAAGTCAAACATCTGGACACAAACAAATGCACATCCTTCTTCATACCATGCCACCAGAAAGTCTTTTTCAGATCCTGATACATCTTGGTACTACCAGGATGAACGGTATACTTAGTGCAATGGCTTTCCTTAAGAATTTCATTTCTCATCTCAGGGTCCTCAGGGACACAGACCCTTCCACGGAATCTGAGGAGACCATCATCCGACATACTGAAATTCTCAACCCAGGCTTGCTCAGACCTCTCTTTCCACCGTAAAATATCCGGATCTGACTGCTGCCCTGATCTCAGTCTCTGCAGTAACTCTGACTGAACCCTGAGAGAAGCTAGAAGACTGCCTCTCTCACCCGGAGTCACACTCAGATGCATGTCACTGAACTCCTGCAATAGTCGCCACTCCTGGACTCGCAGTGCAGCTATCTGAGTCACAGGATACCGACTAAGAGCATCAGCCACCACATTGGCTTTACCAGACTGATATTGGATGGTGAAGTCATAATCCTTTATCAATTCAAGCCATCGCCTCTGTCTCATATTCAGCTCTTTCTGAGTGAAGATATACTTCAAGCTCTGGTGATCTGTAAACAATTCAAATGTCTGTCCAAACAGATAGTGCCTCCAGATCTTCAAAGCAAAAACTACAGCTGCCAACTCCAGATCATGAGTGGGGTAGTTTACCTCATAGTCTTTGAGTTGCCTTGAAGCATAAGCAACTACCTTTCCTTGCTGCATCAGTACAGCACCCAGACCCTTACTAGAGGCATCAGTGTACACAGTGAACTTCTCTCCATCACAGGGAATGATGAGGATAGGAGCACTGGTCAGTCTCCTTTTCAGTTCTTGAAAACTAAACTCACAATCATCAGACCACTCAAACTTCAAATTCTTTCTAGTTAGCTTAGTCAGAGGACCAGCTAGCTTGGAAAAACCCTCCACAAAGCGGCGGTAGTATCCAGCTAAGCCCAGAAAACTTCTGACCTCAGTCGCTGTAGTTGGTCTTCCCCAGTGAAGAATGGCCTCCACCTTCACTGGATCCACAGACACACCCTGCAACTGATAAAAGAGATCATCAATACGGGGTAATGGGTACTTATTCCTAACAGTCACTTGGTTGAGTTGACGGTAATCGATGCACATGCGCAACGTACCATCCTTCTTCTTCACAAATAACACAGGTGCTCCCCATGGAGAAACACTGGGTCGAATATACCCCTTCTCTAATAGTTCTTCCAGTTGCTTCTTCAGCTCCGTCAGTTCTGAAGTTGCCATCCTGTAAGGAGCTTTAGATATCGGTGCCGTGCCTGGCAACAACTCGATACCAAACTCAACTTCTCTGCTGGGTGGTAACCCAGATAAATCATCAGAGAAGACGTCAGCAAACTCTCTTACCACAGGAATTTTAGCCAGATCCAAATCATACTCAGTCTGCACCTTGACATGCGCCAGATACCCCTTGCAGCCCTGGGCTAAAAGCTTCCTGGCCTGCAGATGAGATATTACCAAAGGCTCCTGTTCTGAAATCCAGCCTTGGATAACCAGTTGTTGTCGATCACTTAGATGCAGAGTAATTAACTTTTCAAAACAATCTAAAGTAGCATGATAGGCAGACAGCCAATCCATGCCCAGAATGATGTCATAGTCTTTCATATGAAGACTAATCAAATCAATAGGTAAATCATATCCTTCAACCTTAATCAAACAGTCAGGATATGCTATATTTGTAGATACGGCCTCACCCATAGGTGTATGAACAGAAATACAGAAATCAAGTATCCTAGGCAACACAGGCAGACATAGTGCAAAACATGCAGACACAAAGGATAAATTGGCACCAGGATCAAAAAGAATGCGTGCCAAAGTACTAAACACATAAAGTGTACCTTCCACCACGGACTTCGAAGCCGAAGCATCCCTCTCCGCGATGGCATACACGCGAGTCTGCACAGTAGGCTTCTCACCCTGTCCTCTAGCATCCGGCATAGGACAGTCCTTAATCATATGCCCCACCTTACCACATCTGAAGCAAGCGCCAGTCTTCCTGTAGCACTCATTATCCTGATGTTTAGTGCTCCCACAGTGGAGACACTTCTTGCCATTCTGAGAAACTGTGCTGGCTGGCTTCTGATAAGGTTTGTATCTGCCCTTATCATCTTTCTTCTTATTCTTGAAATTCTTCTTATCCTTACCACCCAGAGTGGGTGCGTAAGTCACAGAAGTAGGGGCGGATGCAGTGACTGTAGTATCAACAGTCATCTCAGCAATGCACCTCTCAGCAGTGCGAGCCCTGTCTACCACTTCAGCATAAAACTCCAAGTGTAGCATAGCTACCCTTGTCCTGATGTCTTTCCTCAAACCCCGCTGAAACTTCTTGGCTCTTCTTTCCTCGGTGTTGACTAAGTGAGGAGCATACCCCGACAACCGAGCGAATGTGGCCTCATACTGATCCACCGTCAGGTCGCCCTGCTCAAGATGAATAAACTCCACCTCGCGCTCCTCAGATAAGCTAGAGGGGAAAAACTTGGCATTGAACTTCATCATGAAGTACTGCCAATCAACAACTCTGGATTCAGTTGCCGCCAGTCTGACGACTCCCTTCCACCAGTCTTCGGCATCTCCACGCAACATGAAGACAGATAAACATAGCTTGTCTGCATCATCACAGCGCAAAACCTGGAAAATCTTTTCCAGTGCCAAAAGCCAATCCTCAGCCGCTCTAGGCCCCGGACTACCATAAAATGTAGTCGGGTTCAGGTGCTGAAACTCTCGAACCAACCGAGCATATCGTTGATGTGCGCCATCACCCAGAGGAGAACCAGCGCCACCCACACCGTGTCCAGCCGGTTGTGACTGTGACTGGGGCTGTGTCTGCGACAGCCGCTGCAATAACTGTTGTTGAACCTCCATGTGCTGCGCCTGCTGCTGCTGCATCATCTGAGTTTGCTGCTGGATGAACGCGTTCTGTTGTTGCATCATAGCAGTCATAGCCTCCATGGCCTGCCTCAGATCAGACTGTTGATCACCGTTGCTACTGCTAGATCTTGGTCGCACCATTTTTTTTTTTTTGTACCTGCATCACATAACACGGTAGAATAACAACCAATATTCAATCACGGATCAGATCCTATCTTGGTTTCTAGCAATACACAAACAGAGGTTTCCAATATTCAGATCCTATCTTGGTTTCTAGCAATACACAAACAGAGTTTTCCTTTCCCGGAGTTTCTAATTGCTAGTAATATTGCTCTGATACCATCTGTAACATCCCTCAGAATCACACCCCACATGCATACAAGTAAAATACGGGGTTTCAAAAATTGTTACTCTTCCATTAAAACACAAGAAGAAAGCGGCATCGAAGGACATTACTACGGAACTGAAAACCGCACAGAACTGAGTAGGATCGATTACTAGGAAATAGAAATCCGGAAATCCAAAAGAAAATCTGGCAGCAAGTATACAAAATTACTGCTGCACAGACCCACATATCAAGGAACAAACGGATGTCCACACTACACATATGTGGAGAACACAATTTTTCAGAAATATTGCAGAAACTGATTAATCAGATACCAAATACAACAATAACTCGGTTACACATCTCAAGGTATTTCGAATACAGTAATTCGGTTACACATTTCAGAATAAGAACAATTTCAATTTTTATGACTCCAAAACTCGTATCCAACAATAAAACGAGACAACTATAATATAATATCCTGAAAACAGGCATAAGCCCTCAGGAGATAAAACGTGTCATATAAGTAAGTTAGGCACGCAGGCCTGATAAATCTTTAGAAGACAACTCTTAGAAACTATATAACACATTAGCAAGCATTATAACAAATTTAGTAGCTGTAACAATCACTGTCCTGATGTCTCACCTGAAAATATTTAAACAACGGGGGTGAGCTAAAAAGCTAAGTGAGTAAAAGACACTAAAAGCCATCCATAGTACACATCAAAAATATCATGCTTAACAGATAAGATAATTAACATGAACACTCATATCAGAAACAAAACATAATCAAATACAGACACTTATAACAATAGGCATCAAGCATGAAGTAGGATATAAGTCTACCAACCCACTCCAACTAATCACACTGCCCAACACATCTATAATACAGATCGAAACAGAACTACAGAAAATCAGAGCTGACAGACAGAACAGATCGAAACAGAACTACAGAAATCAGAGCTGACAGACAGAAAATCAGAATTTTCAGAATCCAAACGGATAGTCTACATCGGAAACAGAAAGGCCACAGAAGGCCTGAAGACCATAGAAGGTCTGATGACCACAGAAGGTCTGACCCCACCTCTGCCGAGGACGAGACATGCATGCATATCAGAAACAGAATGGTAGAGGAGGTATCAGTGGGTGGCCCCCGTCTCGTCAAGACGTGGCACTCTGGCCTCCAATACTGGTAGAGGAGGTATCAGTGGGTGGCCCCCGTCTTGTCAGGACGTGGCACTCTGGCCTCCAATACCCAGAACAGAACAGAAATAGTGGAGGGAGAACGGAAGGTGAGACCAGCTCACATCTACCCTTCACTAGTGTCTCATGGGTCGTAGTAGACTATCAGCACCATTACAGCGCCACAAAAGGAGGGTAAGGACACGGAAGAGTGCTACACTAGGGCATAATTTTTACAGAACAGATCATGCTGAAACGGAGGAGTAGGACTAACCACCACTCAATTCTCACATCATGCCCAAAGTGTCTCACAAACCAGAAAATGACACACCCTAATATCCAGTCCTTAACAAAATTACAATTTTGCAGAAAATCAAAGTTGAACACACTTCATAATTTTTACCATCAACCAGAAGTAATATATGAGTGAATTCCTTGAATTCCTTAGATTTCATGCAACTATCCTTAATTCATGTCAAACCATTCTATGTTCTCACAAAGGTTATAACACATTCAAAGTTTCAGAAAATTCACAACATATATATATACAGAATAGAAATTTTTCACATAACAAACAATTAAACAGATGTTTCAGAAAAAACAGATTAATATATCATACTTGCAACAGATGTTTCAGACCGAGTAAGTAACCTAAAATAGGCAATATGATATTCACAATAAAGCTATTTGAATCTACTTTCCAATAGAACTGAATCCGTCGGATTTGGAGTTATAACCGGGGAGATATGGGTGTTCGAACATAGAAAGGTCGGGATTTCAGAATTCCAGAAAACATATTCGTATATCAGAATTGCGACACAAATTTCAGATCCAATAACTAACAGAAAATAGGCGACATGGTAGTCAAATTGAACCCTTCAAGTCTACTTTCTAATAAAACTGATTTGACGAGATTTCGAGCTATACCTAGGGAGATATGATGGTTCGAACACATAAAGGTCGAAACCCAGATTTCCAGTAAACTGATTTTGTACAGCTAGATTGCAATACAGATTGAAATACGAATACAACTCGGATATGGTCGATATCATATTCAAATTAAAGCCGAATGTATCTAGTTTCATACAAAATTTATTTCGTGCGATTTGGATCTATAGGCCATGAGATATTGGGGTTATAGTACACAAAGGTCAGATTAGAGAATGCAGATTTCAGCAGAACAGGATTTTAAAACCCTATAAATATTTGAATTCGACCCCATACGGATAATCATTGCAAATAACGAATTTTAATTGAAATAATCTACAATTTAGCGGATTAGACTCCTTAGGATCGAATTACTCACCAGAAAAATCGTCCACAGAGAAAAACGCCAAGACAGAGGATCACCAGGAAATTCGTCCACCACCAGTCTGCCACCACCAGCGTCAGAAATTTCAGGAGGCGCCAAGCACAGTAAGGGGCGACAACCAAAGGCGGCTAGGGCAAGAAAACACAAAAGTCGTGAGGGAGAGGAGCCCTCACGCAATTCCTCTTTTTCTCCCACCCCAAACGGATCCAAGATCCAATAACCCAGTTAACTTAAGTGAAAAATCGGTTTTATGGGCTTACCTGGGCTTAACCACCCTGCGCCACTCCAATAATATCAGAAATATGCGCCACCATGGTGGAAAGAATTCCAGGAGCGAAGAATCAAGGTTGAGGGTTCAAATCCCCAACCAAAATAATTATTTTTGCCCTGTAGGAAAAATTCCTACACTTAGGCAAAAATCCCAAAATTTTAACAGATAAAAATACAGAAACAGAATTTCTAACCTTAAATCATAATTCAGAAAAATCGAGGGCGTTACATGTTTACTAAAAGGCCCACACACATCACTGTGAATAAGGTCAAGTAAACCTGAAGCCCTTTGACCTTTATTAGAAAAATGAGTCTTCGTCATTTTACCCATTAAACAAGCTTTGCATGTATCAAGCTCCTCACAGGAGAATGATCCCAGCAGTCCATGATCATGCAACCGCTTAATGCGCTTCTTGTTAATATGGCCTAAACGACTATGCCATAACAAGGTGCTATCATCAGCATATTTGGCTTTCTTGTTATCAATTTGTTGTACAGAACATTCCATGTCCAACATGTATAACCCATTGTTAATAGACCCAGTCGCATAAACAATATTATCATATGAAATACAACACTGTGAAGTTTTGCATTCAAATGAAAAACCTTTCCTGATAAGAGCAGGAATAGAGATAATATTCTTAGTTATGCTCGGTACGAAATAACAATTGTCAAGTTCTAATACAAAACCAGATGGTAAAGAGATGTGATATTCTCCTACAGCAACAGCAGCAACCCGTGCCCCGTTTCCAACTCGTAGGTCCACCTCATGCTGTCCCACCTGTCTTCTTCTCTTGAGTTCCTGCACATTTGAACAAATGTGAACTCCACATGCAGTGTCCAACACCTATGAAATAGAAGAAGCTACCATGACTTCAGTCACGTAAATACCTGAGCCAGAAGTGAAAGGCTTGCTTCCCTTCTTCTCTCCTTGGAGCGCTCTACAGTCCTTCTTCCAGTGACCCAGCTGGCCACAATGGAAGCATCTGTTGTCCTTTGACCGCTTCATCTTTTGTTTCAAAGCCTTGTTGTAGCTCTTGATAGGGGTTTTGCCCTTCTTCCCCTTCTTTTTATTCCTTGAAGGAACCATCAAGACAGAGGATGAAGGCTTTCCCTTCTCAAGAGTCTGCTCTGTGGTGTAGAGCATGTTCAGTAACTCTGCCGGAGTACAGTCGATCTTGTTCATATTAAAATTAATGATGAACGGATCGAAAGAGGCCGGGAGAGACTGCAGGATAATGTCTACAACAAGTTCCTGATTGATGGTGTGTCCCAGTTTCTCTAGAGCCTCCTTGTACCCAATCATCTTGAGTACGTGAGCTCCCACTGGACTGCCTTCAGTCAGTTTGCTATGAAAGAAAAGTTTCGTCAAGTTATAGCGTTCTGTCCTTGCCTGTGCAGCATATAGCATCTTGAGATTTGCTATAATATCAATAGCAGACAAATCCTCATGCTGACGCTGGAGCTCTGGCGTCATTGACGCAAGCATAAGGCAAGCGACATCAGTACTATCACTGACGTGCTTCTCATAAGCATCCCGAACCGCCCTTGCGGCGTTCGCAGCAGGTTGAGCCGGTATTGCCGACTCAAGGACATACAGCTTCCTCTCAGCCTTAAGCACAATCTTAAGCTGTCTGTACCAGTCTGAGAAGTTTGGCCCAGCAAACTTCTCCTTTTCCAATATGGATCGCAAATTGAGCCCTGTGGTGTTCGTTGCTGCAGGAATCTACAACATTGCAAGAACAACAAGGTCAGTATCCATGTTAGAATCAATCCAGGACTTAAGAGTGATTCTTTTCTCACTATTTTATCTGACTGAAAAATCCAATAAAACAGCCCGAAAGAGTGAAACTCTTTTAGTGAGATGGGATCCAGATTTCATACTTGATCTCCGCGTCCCGCTCAGGCGAGATAAGATGCACAGAGAGTTCAAGCACTAATCACTGGTAGGCTATCCATGCCAATCGCCAACCCGTGCGATTCCCCTTCATCTAGGCAATCCAGAAGACTGTGCCAACTGAGTTGGTACAACACAGTTTCTGATTCCTAAGATGGCTGCCTCCATATAGCTATCATATGCTCAATATGTAGCCTATATGGTCAAGCTGACCTGACCTACTCCCTGGACCACCACGTGCTATGCTGAGCAACGAGAAGGGATAAATCCCTACTCTGTAGCATGTAGGTGTAATCACACACCGTCTGAAGATAGCTGGGCATGCCCACTGAGTGGGTACAACACGGCCCCAACGATAGTCAGAACAGTGAGGTTTTGCATCAGAAGGCTTTCGAGCTTGATATTTCGTTGGATTTTAACGGTCCATTTTATCTTCTTACTATCATGCAAGATCTATGGTGATAGCAGAAGAATAAATATGCTTGTGCTAAAACAATAAGTAGAAAGCACAATTATCCAGGCAGTGTGCGCCTGTACTAGAGTCGAACTCTAGACCTCCCACATGGTGAAGCCACTGACTGCAAGTGCCTCTGCCATGTGTGCTCTGTGCTCATGTCTAATCAAATTACATTTTAATCTATCTAGACATGGTTTGACTCGCAGGTCAATATACATTTTTCATAAATTAAAGTGTGATTCGCAGATCACAGTAAAATTTATTTAAATTCCAGGCACGCAGGCCCCAGCACAGCACACCAAAATTAAGGGCAGCCCACATAAGATTAAATAAACATTCATTGAACATGTTAAACATGCATCCATGTGATCCAAACAGAAAATAAAATTTTGAAATACCCATGGCATCAATTTTATTTCCTTATGTGCCCTACTACCTTACAACGGTCCATTAACAGGCATCCACTCATCAGACCAAGTCAGACCCACTGCCCTTGCATGCACCCAGTCATAACTGACTTGCGTCGACCTGATGGTCAACTATGCATGCCTTAAGGGCTGAACGTCCCACATGATTTCTGGCAAGCGGGTATGACCCCGGGCCTAAATCATGATCGTTCACTAGGCGCCTCAATCAGACATCGCTACACGCCCTTCTACAGTCGACCTATAGCCGCCTGTATTGCTTGCGCACAGGTGCTATCTGGCCGACCCATCTAGGCTGTCAGATGGTCTGATTAGGCTGTTGGGTCCAGACTTTGACTAATGACTTCAACCCTATTAACCCATCTAAGAGTTTAAAGCAGGCGCTTAGATAGATCTAAATGAGGGGGCGCGCATGAAGTAAATTTTTGTTTGAAAAACATCTATGAAACATGCGCAAACTTTCAACAACATGGATACATGCGCAAACACAATAAGTAATCTTTTCATCAAGTAAGCGCATGTGAACATGTAGAAGATCTATCCTATAAATCAAACATGGATCACATCAAGGCAATCATATGCAACAAGTCAAAATAAACCTGATGCTTTGATACCAATTGCAGGTGAACCTTGCGAATAAGCATCATACCAGATCATTATAGCAGCGGAAAAACAAGGTTACCAAGAGGATCGCATGTAGAAGATATGATCAACCTTATAAAACAAACTTGCATAAAACAAGCGTGAGGGTGTTACCATGGCCATGAGAGGCGACTTGGAAGATGAAAGGGCGAGCGGCTCTTCTCCAAAGAAGTCGCACACAAGAAGACGATGGCTACTTCCTTGTACACTTTGTGCTAGCAAAGCCACTCGGAGTCCTTTGATCGTGTGAAGAGATGTTTTCTTCCTTTTGCTGGCCGAACTCCTGAAAGGTCCCCAGATAAGGGGGGGCGAAACCCAAGTGAGGCGCATATTAAGGGAGAACGCAGCGGAGAGGGTTTCTTAGGATCTTTCATGTTATATGATTAACAAAACCGATTGCATAGATGAGATAGAACCATACCATAGCCATTTCTAGATGGCGCCTTGGAAGCAGAGAGTGATGCCGCTCTCCTCCTGAAGATGCGCACACAAGATGAAAGATGTGCCTACTCCTTGATGCTCCTTGTGCTAGCAAGGCGTCAAGGTGTTCTTCTCGAATGGAAGGGAAGGAGATCTTCTTTGCTTGGCGATTTTCTTCCTCCTTCTTTTTCATCAACCTCTCTCTTTCTCGAATGCAAAAACCCCGAGAGATGGATGCTCTTGAGCGAGAGATGAGCGTCAAAAAACAAGAGAGAAAGGCGTGAATCGTGAGTCGTGGTCACGTAGGGAAGTGCTATCTAAAAATAGCATACCACTTCACCACTTGCGGTCATGGGTTTACCCCAATCGCAACTCACTTCACCCTTGAACCATGCGCTCATCCATGAGCCGGTTCATGTTGGTTCGGTCCAAAAACCAAATAAGCCAAGCGACAAGGCTTAGATCAAATTAAACCCTAAGGCTCCAGATCTAACCGTCGATCTCTTTGATGCTCCTGATCTGACCAATCTAGCATCCATTCTCTCGATCAAAGCTTACCGATCTAATGCCCTAATCAATCAAACATGATCAGACCAGATCTCACTTACGATCAGAGATTAAATCCCTTTAAACTGAACCCAAACAATTCAGTCCACACGATCTAACTTAAGTAAGCCATATCATCAAATTGTGCGACCCTGAGGGTTTTCTTTAAATGTCGGTAACGATAATTCTCATTATCACGATCAGTGAGGGGTATCTAGCAACACATCACTGTCTCCCGATATAAAGAAAAGAGTCTTCCAAGACTACACCCAAAATACAGCACAAGTGTGAATCAACTCACAAAGCATACATATTTCCTTTGCCACTGGATGTTCTTATTGGACAAGCCTGTCAAGCTTGTAACTCCAATATGATGAGCATGATTAGAACAGATGAACACTGTCACCTGGGTATGGCCATACACTCTCTCAATCATCTCATCCAGGGGGCCCCTTTAGAACATCACACTCCTTAAACAAGGAGACGGCAATCCTATGTCTATCACTAGTGCCCTAACCTGATTCAAGCTCACCATCCAAGATAGTCTATAACCATTATGTTTCAAATGATATTGAACTACCTCAAAATGATGACAATCATCATTCAGAAAACACAAGCGATCTCAAGTCAGAGGAAATGTGCCACTTGTCATATTCAAGGAATATTCACATTGTGACAAACAATTGAACATCCTAGTAGGGTCTGTCCAGTACATCAAATGTACCCATGAGTCTACATCTTATTCCATGCTCGAAGCATCCTATAAGACTAGAACACATATTAGTCTCAACCATATCAAGGCTGTCTCATGTTCACCAAGATATCTCGACTAAGGACTTATAGCATGTCAGCCTAGCTGAACAGCTTTGAGACATTATTCAGAAGAACATATATTGCAGCAGACAATGTAAACAACTGAATAATAACCATGCCTTTATAAACATAACAGTTTATTACATGATACTGATACATTCCCATGGCCTCAAACATTAGCCTTAAGGGCATACCCCAACAATCTCCCACTTGCACTTAATCTAATGGTTGAGAAATCTCAAACCCATGTTATTACAGTGCTTCTCATGCTTCTGCTGCGCCAGAGGCTTGGTAAGCGGGTCTGCCAGATTGTCATCTGTATGAACCTTGCAGATTTTGATCTCGCCACGATCTATGATCTCCCTGATCAAATGAAACCGTCTCTGTATGTGCTTGGACTTCTGGTGCGACCGTGGTTCCTTTGCTTGTGCGATTGCTCCAGTGTTATCACAGAAGATAACCAAAGGATCTGCACTCGAAGGAACAACACCAAGTTCTCTCACGAACTTACGAATCCACACTGCCTCCTTGGATGCTTCCGAGGCTGCAACATACTCGGCTTCTGTTGTGGAATCAGCAACAGTTGACTGTTTGAAACTCTTCCACACCACTGCTCCTCCATTCAAGCTAAAAACATAGCCTGATTGCGATCGGAAATCATCCTGGTCAGACTGGAACGAAGCGTCAGTATATCCCTCTATACTGAGTTCTTCCTGACCACCATATATCAAGAACATATCTTTGGTCCTCCGCAGATATTTTAGGATGTTCTTGACTGCAATCCAGTGCGCCAAACCTGGATTACTTTGAAAATGACTGGTCACGCTTAACCCGTAAGCGACGTCTGGGCGAGTACACAACATCGCATACATAATGGAACCAATAGCCGAAGCATAAGGCGTATTGTCCATTTCATCTTTCTCAGTCTGTGTTTGTGGACACTGACTCTTTGAAAGATTCAGACCATGTCTGACTGGAAGATATCCTCGTTTAGAATTCTCTAAATGAAATCTCTCTAGGACTTTATCGATGTAAGTACTCTGGCACAGCCCGAGAAGCCTCTTAGATCTATCCCTGTAGATCTTCACACCTAACACATAGGCAGCTTCTCCTAGATCTTTCATCTGGAAACATTTCCTTAGCCATGCCTTCACAGCATGCATTTCAGAAATGTCATTTCCAATGATCAAGATGTCATCGACGTAGAGGACTAGGAAAGTAATCACGCTCCCACTAAACCTCTTATATACACACGGGTCATCCTCGTTCTTGATGAAACCAAATTCGGTGACTGATTCATCAAAACGAATATTCCAGCTTCTTGATGCTTGCTTAAGTCCATAAATGGACTTCTTTAACTTGCATATCTTATGACGATCTGCTGGATTAGTGAAACCTTCCGGTTGTGTCATGTACACATCCTCATCCAGATTTCCATTCAGGAAAGCTGTTTTCACATCCATCTGCCAGATCTCATAATCATAATATGTAGCTATCGCGAAAAGAATCCGAATAGACTTAAACATGGCTACAGGTGAGAAAGTTTCATCATAATCTATCCCGTAGATTTGTTTGAAACCTTTCGCAACAAGCCTGCCTTTATAGGTAACTACGTTACCATCCATGTCAATCTTCTTCTTGAAGATCCATTTACAGCCTATAGGGATAACTCCCGGAGGCGGATCAACCAAATCCCAAACTTGGTTATCTGACATGGAGTCCATCTCGGCGCGCATAGCTTCAAGCCATCTCGCTGACTCCGGTCCACTGACCGCATCCGCATAAGTGAGGGGTTCATCATTATCAATGATGTAGACTCCGTCATAGCGCTCAGGCTGTCGACGGATCCTTCCCGATCTTCGCGGTTCCCGTGATATTTGAGCCTCAGGTTGTTCAATAACCTGTTCTACCGGCTCAGGCTCATCCAACTGTGCTTGGTCACTTTGTCCTTCCTCTGGATTCTCATCCAGCTTTATTTCTCTCCCACTAGCCTCTTGCAGAAGAAACTCCTTCTCAAGAAATATGGCCGTCCGAGCAACAAAAACCTTGTTCTCATTGGGATCGTAGAAATAATAACCCTTAGTTTCCTTAGGGTAACCGACAAAGATACATTTGTCAGATCTGCTCTCTAGTTTCCCAGAGGCGAGCTTTTTGACATAAGCCTCGCAGCCCCAGATCCTGATAAATGTCAAGCTCGGCTGTTTTCCATACCATAACTCATATGGAGTCTTAGAAACTGCCTTGGATGGCACTCGGTTTAGTACCTTTGCAGCTGTTTCCAGCGCAAAACCCCAAAAGGAGTAAGGTAGATTAGCCTGACTCATCATAGAACGAACCATATCAAGTAACGTTCTATTTCTCCTCTCGGACACACCATTCCATTGCGGTGTTCCTGGCGGAGTGAGCTGTGAGATGATCCCACACTCCTTCAGATAGTCAGTAAACGCATGACTTAGGTATTCTCCACCTCGATCTGAGCGAAGTGCCTTGATATTTCGGCCTAACTGATTTTGTACTTCATTCTTGAACTCTTTGAACTTGTCAAAAGATTCACTCTTATGTCTCATTAAAAAGACATAGCCATACCTACTGAAATCATCAGTAAAGGTAATGAAGTACTGATAGCCACCTCTGGCATGTTTACTAAATGGCCCACACACATCACTGTGTATTAGGTCAAGTAAACCTGAAGCCCTTTGACCTTTATGAGGAAAAGGTGACTTCGTCATTTCACCCATTAAACAAGCCTTGCATGTATCAATCTCCTTATAGGAGAATGATCCCAGCAGTCCATTATCATGCAACCGCTTAATGCGTTTCTCGTTTATATGGCCTAAACGACTATGCCATAGCAAGGTGCTGTCATCAGCATACTTGGCTTTCTTAATATCGATTTGCTGTATCGAACATTCCATGTCCAACATGAATAACCCATTGCTAATTGAACCAGTTGCATAAACAATATTATCTAAAGACAAAATACACTTTGAAATATTGCATTCAAAGGAAAATCCCTTCCTGACAAGAGCAGGAATGGAGATAATATTTTTAGTAATACTGGGAACAAAATAACAACTGTGTAGTTCCAATACAAGTCCAGATGGTAAGGAAATGAAATAGTCTCCTACAGCAACAGCAGCAACCCGTGCCCCGTTTCCAACTCGTAGGTCCACTTCATGCTGTCCCACCTGCCTTCTTCTCTTGAGTTCCTGTACATTTGAACAAATGTGAACTCCACATGCAGTGTCCAACACCCATGATATAGAAGAAGAAAACATGACCTCAGTCACGAATATACCTGAGCCAGAAGCGAAGCTTCCCCTCTTATCTCCTTGGAGCGCTTTACAGTCCTTTTTCCAGTGACCCAGCTGGCCACAGTGGAAACACCTGTATTCCTTGGACCGCTTGACCTTTTGCTTCAAAGCCTTGCTGTAGCTCTTGACAGGGGTCTTGCCCTTCTTCCCCTTCTTCTTGTTCCTTGAAGGAACCATTAAGACAGAGGTCGAAGGCTTTCCCTTCAGAGTCTCCTCAGTAGTGAGGAGCATATTCAGCAGCTCTGCCGGAGTACAATCGATTTTGTTCATATTAAAATTAATAATGAACGCGTCGAATGAAGGCGGGAGAGACTGCAGAATAATATCCACAGCAAGCTCCTGGTTGATGGTGTGCCCCAGTTTCTCCAGAGCTTCCTTGTGCCCAATCATCTTGAGCATGTGAGCTCCCACTGGGCTCCCTTCAGCCAGTTTGCTCTGAAAGAAGAGCTTCGTCAAATTGTAGCGCTCTGTCCTCGCCTGTGCAGCATACAGCATCTTGAGGTTCGCTATAATCTCTATAGCCGACATATCCTCATGCTGACGCTGCAGCAGTGGCGTCATAGACGCTAGCATCAGGCAAGCGACATCAATGCTATCATTGACGTGCTTTTCATAGGCTTCCCGAACCGCCCTTGCGGCATTCGGAGCGGGCTGCGGCGGTATCGCCGTCTCGAGGACATACAGTTTCCTCTCTGCCTTAAGAACGATCTTAAGGTGTCCAAACCAGTCAGAGAAGTTCGGCCCAGCAAACTTCTCCCTTTCCAGTAGGGATCGCACATTGAAGTTCATGGTGTTCGTTGCTGCAGGTATCTACAACAATGCAAGAACAGCAAGGTCAGTATCAATGTTTAAGAATCAATCAGGACTTAAGAAAGATTCTTTTTCTCACTATTTTATCTGGCTGAAAAAATCCAGCAAAACAGCCCGAAAGAGTAGTACTCTTTTAGTGAGATGGGATCCGGATTTCATACTTGGTCTCCGCGTCCCTCTCAGGCGAGATAAGATGCACAGAGAGTACAAGCACTAATCTCCGGTAGGCATTCCCTGCCGATCGCCAACCCATGCGATTCCCCTTCATCTGGGCAATCCAGCAGACTGTGCCAACTGAGTTGGTACAACACAGTCTCTGACCCCACAGATGGCTGCCTCCATGTGCTACCATATGCGCCACATATGTAGCCTACATGGTCAAGCTGACCCAACCTACTCCCTGGACCACCATGTGCTATGCTGAGCAACGAGAAGGGATAAATCCCTACTCTGTAACACACAGGTGTAATCCCACACCCTCTGAAGATAGATGGACGTGCCCACTGAGTGGGTACAACACGGCTCCAACGATAATCAGAACAGTGAGGTTTCGCGTCAGAAGGCTTTATGAGCTTGATATTAAGCGTTGGATTTTCACGGTCTTTTATCTTCTTCACTATCATGCAATTCCTATGGTGATAGCAGAAGATAAACTTAATCATGCAGTTCTAATATTTAAACAATAAATAAAAGAAAGCATGAATCTTATGTGGTAAAAGCCCATAGCCCTAGTGAGACCTTAACCTAACTTAAGTCTTCACTTGCTCTTCATGGGTCTTTTGCTGCTCATCTGGCCCAAGCCAGGGCCCAAGCGCCAATTGCAGCTTTGGTGCGCCCACCAGGGAAATGCGCCAGGTCCTAGGGTCGAACCCTAGACCTCCCACCTGGTCCAGCCACAGCTGCATGCGCCTCTGCCAAGTGTGCTCTGTGCTCTTGTCTAATTAAATTACAAATTTAACTATCTAGACAAGATTGACACGCAGGTCAATTACATTTTATAAATTAAAGCAATGTGATGCGCAGATCACAATAATTAATTTACACTTTTAAATCCCAGGCACGCAGGCCCCAGCACAGCACACAATTAATATGGGCAGCCCACATAAGACTAAATAAACAAACATATGCATCCAATCAGCAATCATGTGATCCATAAAAATTAAAATTTTCGAAAAACCCCATGGGATCAATTTTAATTTCCTTATTTGCCCTTCAACCTTACAACGGTCCATTACCAGGGATCCACTCATCCAACCTAGTCAGATCCACTGCCCTAGCATGCACCAAGTCCTAACTGACTTGAGTCGACCATAAGGTCAACCATGCATGCGCCAGGGCTGAACAACCACAATGAGGTCTGGCAAGCGGGTGTGACCCCGGGCCTAACTCATGTGTGTTCATCTGTTGTCTCAATCAGACATCGCTACACACCTGTCTGCAGTCGACCTATAGCCACCATAGGCTTGCGCCAAGGTGCTATCTGGTCGACCCATTCAGGCTGTCAGATAGTCTGATCAGACTGTTTGGATCTAACCTAGGGGGTGACTTCAACCCTAATAACCCGTCTAAGGGTTTATAGCAGGGCCTCAGATCTATAGTGAGTCGCGCATGTTATCATCGTTTTTGTAAAAACAACAACAAAAATAATGCGCCATCTTACATGCGCCAAGATGAAAAATACAAGTATCGTTCATGACAACTAAACATGTATATGCGCATGTAATAAAGATCTATAACATGAATCACAAAAATGGCTCATGCAATCATAAAACATGTGTTAACCTATGGCTCTGATACCAATTGAAAGGTCCCCAGATAAGGGGGGGCGAAACCCAAGTGAGGCGCATATTAAGGGAGAACGCAGCGGAGAGGGTTTCTTAGGATCTTTCATGTTATATGATTAACAAAACCGATTGCATAGATGAGATAGAACCATACCATAGCCATTTCTAGATGGCGCCTTGGAAGCAGAGAGTGATGCCGCTCTCCTCCTGAAGATGCGCACACAAGATGAAAGATGTGCCTACTCCTTGATGCTCCTTGTGCTAGCAAGGCGTCAAGGTGTTCTTCTCGAATGGAAGGGAAGGAGATCTTCTTTGCTTGGCGATTTTCTTCCTCCTTCTTTTTCGTCAACCTCTCTCTTTCTCGAATGCAAAAACCCCGAGAGATGGATGCTCTTGAGCGAGAGATGAGCGTCAAAAAACAAGAGAGAAAGGCGTGAATCGTGAGTCGTGGTCACGTAGGGAAGTGCTATCTAAAAATAGCATACCACTTCACCACTTGCGGTCATGGGTTTACCCCAATCGCAACTCACTTCACCCTTGAACCATGCGCTCATCCATGAGCCGGTTCATGTTGGTTCGGTCCAAAAACCAAATAAGCCAAGCGACAAGGCTTAGATCAAATTAAACCCTAAGGCTCCAGATCTAACCGTCGATCTCTTTGATGCTCCTGATCTGACCAATCTAGCATCCATTCTCTCGATCAAAGCTTACCGATCTAATGCCCTAATCAATCAAACATGATCAGACCAGATCTCACTTACGATCAGAGATTAAATCCCTTTAAACTGAACCCAAACAATTCAGTCCACACGATCTAACTTAAGTAAGCCATATCATCAAATTGTGCGACCCTGAGGGTTTTCTTTAAATGTCGGTAACGATAATTCTCATTATCACGATCAGTGAGGGGTATCTAGCAACACATCACTATCTCCCGATATAAAGAAAAGAGTCTTCCAAGACTACACCCAAAATACAGCACAAGTGTGAATCAACTCACAAAGCATACATATTTCCTTTGCCACTGGATGTTCTTATTGGACAAGCCTGTCAAGCTTGTAACTCCAATATGATGAGCATGATTAGAATAGATGAACACTGTCACTTGGGTATGGCCATACACTCTCTCAATCATCTCATCCAGGGGGCCCCTTTAGAACATCACACTCCTTAAACAAGGAGACGGCAATCCTATGTCTATCACTAGTGCCCTAACCTGATTCAAGCTCACCATCCAAGATAGTCTATAACCATTATGTTTCAAATGATATTGAACTACCTCAAAATGATGACAATCATCATTTAGAAAACACAAGCGATCTCAAGTCAGAGGAAATGTGCCACTTGTCATATTCAAGGAATATTCACATTGTGACAAACAATTGAACATCCTAGTAGGGTCTGTCCAGTACATCCAATGTACCCATGAGTCTACATCTTATTCCATGCTCGAAGCATCCTATAAGACTAGAACACATATTAGTCTCAACCATATCAAGGCTGTCTCATGTTCACCAAGATATCTCGACTAAGGACTTATAGCATGTCAGCCTAGCTGAACAGCTTTGAGACATTATTCAGAAGAACATATATTGCAGCAGACAATGTAAACAACTGAATAATAACCATGCCTTTATAAACATAACAGTTTATTACATGATACTGATACATTCCCATGGCCTCAAACATTAGCCTTAAGGGCATACCCCAACAACTCCCTCTCTTGGTGTGAGGACAACCAAAGACGAGAGCTTGAGGAGCAAGAGGCGAGAGAGACGTAGAGGCGTTCTCACGTTCGAAAACGTGGGGGGGTTTTCCAACAAGGAAAACGGCTTCTAAAGATAGTAAGCATTAACTCCTCATTTTACTCCCCTTGAAGCCTTCAACCAAAACTCCTCTCCCCTTTGAACCATACGTTCACATAAGTGAACCGGTTCAATTCCATTTGGTTCAAGGACCAAATCGAACCAGCCATGGTCTAGATCTCTTTGAACCTCATGGTTCAAGATCTAACCACACATCTCAATGAACCTCTTGATCTCTACGATCAAACATCAATTCTCCCGATCGAAGCTTACCGACCACATGCCCTAATCAATCAAACATGATCAGACTAGATCTCACTTCCAATCAGAGATTAAATTGCTTCAAACTGAACCAGAACAATTCAGTCCACACGATCTGACATAAGTAAGCCATATCATCAAATTGTGCGACCCTAAGGGTTTCCTTCAATGTCGGTAACGATAACTTACATTATCACAACCAGAGAGGGGTATCTAGCAACACATCACTGTCTCCCGATATGAAGGAAAGAGTCTTCCAAGACTACTCCCAAACCACAGCACAAGTGTGAATCCAATTCACTCAGTATACATGTTCCCTTTGCCACTGGACGTTCTCATTGGACAAGCCTGTCAAGCTTGTAATTCCAACATGATGAGAATGGTTAGATCAGATGAACATAGTCATCTGGGTATGGCCATACACTTTCTCAACCATCTCATCCAGGGGGCCCCTTTAGAACATCACTCTCCAACTAGGAGAGGCAATCCTATATCTATCACTAGTGTCCTAACATGATTCATGGCACAATTGGCTGGCATGCCTACCTAAGGAAGCATGAGACACTCTGTGCATCCCAACTCACCCTCATGAGTCACGGAGACCTCATGTGAAATTAGGATCCTACTCACCTCTTTCCATGTTGAGTTTGAGAGTTCTCAACTTGTTTTGGAAGTAGTGGGAGCATAGCATTTAATTTAAAGTCCTTGTTAAATGCTTTATCATAGTACTTATTTTACTTATTTGCTTATTGTAGAAGGCATCTCCTGATCTAAGATTGAAACTCTATAAAAACAAATTGGATGAGACAAATTGGACAAAGTGGTTCAAGATTTTGTCCAAGATACTCGAACAAGAAAATAAGGTGCATCTTCTTGAAAGACCTCCATCCCAGCCCAGTGTGTATTTCACTACTGAGTGGGAGTGGAATGTCTATCTTGAACATTGTGAAGATAACGAACAGTACACTGCTCTTGTCTTAGAGTGCATGACCCCAGAGGTCAAAGTTGAGTGTGATGAGATGGGAATTTATGATCTTATCATACATCTCAAAGGTCTCTTCACACCATGCTCTATAGACAAAGATCAGGAGAGTTCTGTTGGATCTTCAGAGTGTATGCCTAAATCTGAGAATGACCATGGTTCTGTATCTTCGAAGCTAATATTTCGGAAGACTGGGAATGCATGGGTATTTCGAAGAGGATTGATGGCCAAGAAGAGCATGACAAAGAAGAAGGGATGTAATCCATCTGCTTCAGGTATTGTGTCACTGAGGTCTTTATGTCTACTTCTTATTCATGGGTACTGGGTACCGCATGTGAGGCTCACATATGTTTTACATGTGCAAGAGCTCAGAAGAAGTAGAACGATTAGGCTTGGTGGGATCGACTCTCGGGTCAGGGACGAAGCATTGGATGCTGCTGTTGATATCATCTCACTGCCTTGAAGACTTTATCTAGAACTTTGCTATCATGTATCAGCTTATGTATTAGAACATCATTCCTTTTGGAAAGGATTTCAGTTTGAAATAATAAATGATATTTTTCTTTAATCTGAGATGTTCTATTGAAGTGATACAGTTGATAATAGTTTGTGGTTCTATATGTAACACAAGATCAGATCCAATGATTCAATAAACACCCTCTTATACATTGTCTCTTGAACCATAGAACAATGGTCACATCCAAAGGTCCATGGACTATTGGGATCATTATCCTTTCAGGATTATGATACATGTGAGCCTAGTTCAAAGGAACAATGTGACAGATGCTGCCTTCACCATAAAGGGTGGAAGGACTATTGGCTTGTTGGATCTATTACACAGCAATGTATGTGGACCCATGTAAACAAGCACTAAGAGGTGTTATATACTTCATCAGGTGTGGGTATGCCTTATCCAACCTAAGAACTTTGGAGAAATCAAAGAAGTTCACAAATGAAGTATTGAGTCAAATTGGAGGATCTATTAAGCACTTTGATTAGATCAAGGTGATTAGTGGAGAATTTGATGACTGTCCTAAGAAGTGTGGAGTTATCTCACAGCTTACTTAGTACACCACTGTGTGGTGAATTTCAAAGAAAGAAAAAGGAACACATTGGATGTGGTTCCATCTTTGAATAGTCATGCAAATATACTACTATGATGCCATGCAAATAGATGCACTGCCACTCCATAAGAAAGTGTCTAAATTAGCTTTTGAGTTGCGAACTACAAATATCCCATTTTTCAATAGAATTGGGAATGTAATGTGCAGTGATTCAAAAGTATGTGCTTGTGGTGCACTGTAGAGTGCTAATTCTATCCCAAAGAGAACAAAATATTTGTTGCTCAAATTGCTGTCTCTCTTGAGAAAGTATTTCTTTTAAAAGAAGCTAGTGGGAGTAGATTTGATTGGGACAAGGTCCAGAATCAACCACAATATAATTAGACACATATAGAGAGCAAAATCTCACATACAGGTTGAAAGTCAACCTGAGGTTCAAGTAACACAGGAACCACATAAGTCTGGATTGATATGCTGGGCATGACGAATTTTTCATCAAGGATGAACCTAAGACTTATGAGGAAATGGAAACAGTCAGTGGACCAGATTCCAAGAAATGGCTAAGGGCGATGAGAACCATAATGGACTCTATGTCTGCTAATCAAGTCTGGGACTTGGATGAGCTGCCAAAGGGGTAATTCCCACAGGCTGTAAATAAATCTTCTAGGAAGATAGACATGGAAGGTAACATTGTTACCTTGAAAGGCAAGCTAGTGGACAGAAATTTCAGGCAAATCCACTGGGTGGATAATAATGAAATTTTTCACCAATAGCTGAGTTTTAAGTCCATTAGGAATCTGCATGTTATAATTGCATGATCAGTTATGGCGTGTTGTTATGAAAACTGCCTTTCTTGCATGGACGTCTGAAAAGATATCTATAAGGAAATAACCAGAAGGTTTTCATATCAAGGCCATAAAGATATGCATGGTGTTATGCAAGCATGTTTAAAAGAGCCTGTGTTTACAAGAAGATCAGTGGGAGCACCTTAATATTATTTCTTGTTCTAGAAGATTGATGATATTCTCCTCACATGGAATGACATCTCAGCTCTTCATATGGTGAAGAAGAGGCTTGAGAAGTATTTCGAGAAGAATGATCTAGGGAATGATGCCTACATCCTAGGCATGAGGATCTATCGATAGAGATCCAAGAAAGTCATTGCCCTTTAGTCAATCTATGTTCATCCAAGAGTTTCTGGAAAGGTTTATATTGGATAATTCCAAATATTGATACCTTCCAGAGAGATATGGTCTGACTCTCATGAGGATGTTGTGTCCTATGACACAGCTGGAGAGTAATAACATGGATCTAAAATCCTGATACATGGTGTATAGGATGGATCATGTTTTGAGTAATATACACACGACCATTTGTGGCAAATGCTTGGAGCATAGCTAGTAAGTTTCAATCAGATCCTAGTGTTTGACACTTGATAGCTGTGAAAGCAATCCTTATATATACTTGGGAAGTATAAAGGATTGAAGTCTAGTCTATGATAGACAGGAAGAATTTTGTGTACAAGGATACACTGATACTTCGTTCCAGTCTTATGACCACAGCCAGGATTTGCGCTTTGCCTTGTTGTGGTGTTGTGGGCTGAAAGAGCATTATGCAAACCATGGTGGCAAAATTCTACAAATAAGGCTGAGTACATTGCAGCTTCTTGTGGCAGCCAAGGAAGCAGCTTCATTCATTGAACTTGATTTAGTTCCTGGTGCTTGATGGTCCAGTATAGTTTTTACTAGGGCCATAGCATAAGTGAAGGAACTTAGTACTCAAGTATGTACTGCAGCATATCATCTGATCTTAGAGATCATGGATAAGGATGATGATCAAATTTGTTAAAATAAACACAGATAGCAATCTAGAAAAACCCACTGACATAGCCTCTGGCGCAGCGGAAGCTAAATTGGTCATACTAGATACATTGGAACTGACTAAACATCAGTTGCCCTTGGTCTTAGTGCAAGTGGGAGATTGTTGGTGTTTATGCCCTGCAGACCAATGTTTGGACATGGTCGGGCAGTGTTTGAATGTACTTTGATATAATTATTATTCTCTATAAAGGCATGATCGTTATTATGCAGACTTCTCTACCTGCGTTGATGTATTGAGTTGCATAAATAATATCCCAGGAATTTGGATTGGATCCATTCTCATAAGCTATCCCTAGTCAAGGTACCTTAACAGATAAGGGACAGCTTTGGTACATGTGAGACTGATGTATGGGCTGGTTAAGTGCGGGGCACAGTAACGCAAGCATACAGGTGCATTGGATGCACTGGAGTGATCCACTGTGAGGATTGACTTGTCTAGTCAACGAGTCAATCTCACATGCAAGAGGTTTGCATTGATCCTTAGACTTGAGGTATTCATGTCTAGATTTGATGATGGGTATGCTTTGATATAGTCTTACGTCTCTCCGTAATTGGGAGACCAAAACGACTGACATTGGGTATGTCATAAGTCATGTAGAGACATGGATGACCAATAGTAGGATTTGCCCCTTCCTTATTGGAAGCATGATATCCACTCGGGGGCGCCCCACCTTATTGGTACATGACAGGAATGTGTGGCCACACTTGTTGAGTCATGACTAATGCATTGGATTGATAAACTTGAGACTAATCCAATGGCAGGATATCAGTTTAGGCAAAGGGATCTATAATGCAATGGGAATCCTCGTTACTTGTTAGGAGTTGTTGCCATAATGACTTAAGTCCTATGACATGGGTAGTAGTGATGTGTTGCTAGATACCCCTCACTACTTATGATGTTTACATCATTGCCATCGTCATATGGATCCTACGGGGTCACACGTAATAGACTCTTGACGTTGCTTTAATCAGAAGCCTTAGGATCAAGTTATTGAATAACTTGGATCCATTTGGAAGATTTCATCAGCGCCAATGGGCCTGATGAGTTGGAAGAAAGTTATTGGAGCCAAACTTCAATTTTGGCAGGTTGACCAGAAATTGACCTTAATTGGTCACATTTGGATTAGGGTTGCATTGGATTAAATCCAATGGCTTAATCAACCCATGCAATGAAGTTTGGGCTAACTCATTATCCAATGAGGCCCAATAATAAGTTGTCATGAAGAGATTAGAGGCTAAAAGGGCATAATGGGGAGAAATCTCACCCCATTGGCGCCTAGGGGCATAATGGGGTGAGGGAGGCGCCTTTGCTTCATTATGGAAGTAAAGGGCGCCTAGCCCTTCTTCCTAGGATGGAATGCATGCCTTTACGGCATCTCTTGGGCTGATATGGCTATAGGGCAAATAAGGATTGGTTGAATGAGGTTTATGGAAAAGTCTTGAAGACTTTCCTTGCCACAAACCCCCTTCATCCTAGCCGCCCACTTGGCATGATCTTGGCTCTCCCTAAACCACCTCTTGCCCTTATAAATAAGACACTAGCCACCCCCTCTAAAATGTTATCTCCTTGGAGGCGTGAAGACACATAGAGAGGCGTGAGCAAGGGCAAAGGGTGACAACTTGAAGGTGGCGCAACCCTTCTTCCTCCTTGAAGCCGCAAGCCTTCTTCTCCTTCTTCACCTCTTGATGTAACTTGGAGAAGGGCTTGGTGGCAACATCTCTTGGAGAGAATTGGAAGCTTAGGGTGGCGACAACTTGAGAGCTTGGAGCTCTCCTTCTTCATCAAGGAGCGCAATCTCCTTCTTCCTTGGAACCGCAAGTTCTTCTTCTTCTCCCTCTCTTCTTGGTGAAAGGACTCTTAGTGCTTGGTGGCATCTCCTTGCCACAAGCCCTCTTCGTTCCTTGGCCATAGGCGCACCTTGCTTGAAGGTGCCGCATGCAAAGAAGAAGAAGGAAGTACTTGGCACATCATCCTCTTCCTCATCTCTTCTTGGCGCTTCTACCTTGGAGGTGGCGCAAGATTTGAAGAGAGTGATAAGGCTTGATTCTCTTCCCGAGGCTAGCACCAAGCGTGGAAGGGAGCAACGATCAAGGAGTCGACGCGTGGATACTTGTAGAGGGCGAGCACTTGGGCGCCTTCAACATGGCTTCGGCAACTAGACAAGCAAAAGAGGTACATCTCTAATACATCCTTGTGTCTTCTCTCTCGCATGGATCCTTGGGACCGGAATATGTTTCGGGTGTAATGATTCTTCCGCTGCGTCCTGAGACTACAAAATTTTAAATTACACCCGGTATTCCCTAACACTTTTGTTATGATAATTCTGCTTATGTGATGATTGCCTTTAATTCTTTCTAGTTTCATATTATCAGCATGTATTGGAGTTTTTGCGATATGGGCTAAAAAGTGACTTGCGAGAACTTGGAACCCTAAAATTGAGATTTAGGAACTCATCGTAAGAAATTAGGTTTGTTCTTGTTTCTAGATTTTAGAAGTTTATTGACTTGTTAATAATTTGACCTAGGAGGCATTAATGAGTTAAACATGAAGATATTATAAGAAATTACGTATCGGATCATTGGAGAACCTTAAATAGAAATCGTGAATCTAAAGTATAAAAGTATTTAGTTTTCACTTGAGATGATTGACATAAAGATTGGATGCATGAAAGTGATCTTAAATCTTCTTGTCAATGATTTACTTATCTTTAGCATTGAATTAATCTTGTGCGAAAGTGAGGATTGATTCTTTGTAAATTATCTGCGCGAAAGCGAGATAATTTCTTTATAAAGTAAATTATATCTTTATAATAATAAGAGTGGACTAGCGATGCGCTTATTTCCTTCTAGTCATAGTGATGTGGGACCAAAGCAGGACCTTCGGAGGTCCACCCGGGTCCGAAAGAAGCCCTCTCGGTATGGCTATCCTAGCCATTAGATATGGCTTCCTTAGGACCCCCTTTTGTTGCTTATTTTGTCTTAGATTAGGGTGCATCATATGGTAGGTTAGATCCACCCTCCAATTACACCATGTAGTTACATGCCTAGGATCCGCCACTTATGTATAGTAGGTTAGTGCATGAATTTGATGTAATAGTATAGGTCAACTCCATTCTTGGAATGCAAGTCAAAATCAGGTCAAGACAACTCCAAGAGATGCCATGGGCCATCAGCCCAACTCATGAAGAAATCAGCCCACCCCAATGGATCAACACCACAAGCACCCCAAATTCCACCATCCTAGTTGGCTGCCATGTGGAGTTGCCTTCATCTCTAATCAAGTCAAGGAGCAGCCTGCTCAATGTCCCTACTTCAGCTCAACATACGCCAGCCTCAAAGTCAAGGAGCAGCTTGAAACAATGTCCACTTCAGTCCATCATGCGCCAGCCACCAAAGTCAAGGAGCAGCCTGCACTTTGCAACAACTTCAGTCCCTTCAAGTGCCAGCCGCCCATGCCAATCTGCAGCCTGCACAAAGTCAGCCATCAGCAGCCCTTTCAGTCCATCCTCATCTCAGCTTTTGAACTCACCAACCTGCTGAAGACTCCAAAGTTCAACCTCCAAGCAACCGCCCATGTGGAAGAAGAAACCAGCCCTTGAGTTGTCTACATCATGCTTGACTTGTGTGACTTGTTTTTGAGCTTAGGAAGGGAGATAACCGTTGGAGGCTCCCCTATATGATGTAACTTCTTGTAAAGTCATCAGTTTAGAGTTGAATGAATTTCAAATTTCAGAAGTGTGTCTTCTAATGGTGTGTGTCACCTAACCCCTCCCTTTCTTCCACCCATTGCCGAGAGTTCTATTCCCTTCCATCCCCTCTTGCTCTTCAACCTTCTTCCACCACTTGCGCTTGTCTTGAAGATGGGAGCTCACGCCACTTCCTCCCCTTAACCTTGACAAGCCTTCAGTCCAAGAGGAAGAGCTGAACAGCCGAGACTCAAGATGGTGTCATGCCAAGATCAAGCCACCACCTAGTTAAGCTAAGTCTCTCTACTATCTTGGTTGTTGTTCCTTGTTGCTTGTTGGACAGCCCCTTTGCACCCACATTTGTTTTCTGCAGGTGGCGCAAGGCCATGGGATGATAAGCAAGCCGCCCACCTTTCCTCTCCCTCTAATCTAGTTAGTCTATGTCATGTTAGCAAGGGAATTTGGAGGCTATCCTCCCCCTTGAATGTTCTTGTGTTAAGTGGCCTCTTAATATTATTTCAAATTCACCCACGCATGTGTGGGATGCTGCAATGCCATGTGTGTAAGCTCATAGGGCCCTACTTCGTGAGATTCAACCATTGGACCGGTGAAGAACGGGAAGGTCACCCTTTCTATTCTCAAAGGGTGCAAGGTGAGTTCCTCCCCTAGAGTAGCTTTATTGCTTATGTTAGAACCGCATGCTAGAACTAATTGAGGTTATAGAATCGCATGATAAGCTTTATCAAATTTCATTTTATCTAGAAGTGCATGCTAGGATAGTTTCGGTTTTCACTACTACTTACTAAAACAAGCTAGTTTCAAACTACGATAGCTCAAGGGGTTTACTAAGTTATATCTATTTAGCAAAATGTTTTCAAAGCGCGTTGTTTGAATGTTGCATGCTTGGCCTCCCCATCATCTTGGTATCAAAGCTTAGGTTCTTAGAGTAGGATTTTATAAGACCAAAACTTTATTTTCCTACTACTAAGGCGATTTTGGACCTAGGTGCTTGAAAGAATTTGATTAACTATATTGTATCACCTTAGGGTCTATTTTCAAAACCTTACTCATTTCGAAAATGGCTACTAGATCCGGTGCCCCCTATGGTCTTAATCAAGCTATTGACCATGAGGTGAGTGCCCTTTCAATTGAGATGGCTTCCCTTAAAGAAACCCTAGCAACCCTTCAACACTCCATAGGTGTTATAGACAATAGGCTTAACACCCTAGAGTCTAACTCTAAGATGGATCCCCAAACTACTAGCCGACCTAATAGTGGATCCCACACAAGGGAACCAAATGTTCAAGGATCTCCTTCACACACCCCTAGAGTCAATCATGCTCAAACCGAATGGGAAGGGCCTCATGCCCCTCAACCCCCCTATCATAGACCTAGAGAGTATGATGTGCAACGTGCCATCAAGATCAATCCCCCTACTTTTGGTGGGTCTCTTAACCCCAAGGAATTCCTAGATTGGGCCACAAAGCTAGATCAATACTTTGAATATAGCCTTATGCACCATGAAAGTAAAGTTAGGTTCACCAAGTGCTTACTAGAAGGACCCGCTAGACTCTATTGGACCCATGTCGAGAGAACCATAGAAAGGGATGGTAAGCCACCCGTTGAGTCTTGGGATGAAATGAAATTCCTACTTAGGCAAAAGTATGTCCCACCTGGTTTCATGCAAAAGCTTAAGGATGAACTTGGTAGTCTCACTCAAGGCTCCTCTACTGTAGAAGCCTATCAAACCAAGCTAGAAGAACTCCTCATTAGGTGTGAAGTCAAGGATGACCAAGGTATGATCCTAAGTCGGTTCAAGAATGGACTTAGACCTGACATTAAGAGGGCCTTGACCTACTTCCAATTAGATACCCCGGAGATAGCCTATCAAAGAGCCATGGAAGTTGAACAAGAACTTAAGAATAGGAAGGAGACTCTCCCTCCCCGACCCATCTATAGGCCAGCTCCTATGCACTTGCCTTCTAGCTCAAACCCAAAACCAAAAACTGCTCAAACTACTGACAACTCCATCCCCATTTGTTATAACTGTAGGCAGAAGGGACACTTTGCAAAAGAATGCCCTAAGAAGGTCATGGTTTTATCTGAGGAAAACATAGACCCTGAGCCCACCTTTGAGGAAGACCCTGATCAAGAGATTGAGGTCAACGACTATGACAGTAGTGATGATATCTTCAACACCTTAGGGGTAGTTAGGTGTACCCTTGTCAAACCTACCCCCACTGAGGACTGGCGCCGGACCAGTATCTTCCACACCTACACCAAATGCCATGGTCACATGTGCAAGGTGGTCATTGATGGTGGAAGCAGCCTCAATGCTGTCTCCCACATAGCTGCTACAAAACTGAACCTCAAGATGGAACCCCGACCTAGCCCTTACAATATTTCCTGGGTTAACCAAACCAGTGTCCCTGTGACCCATAGGTGCCTCGTACCTATCCAGTTTGGTACATATGAGGACAAGATTTGGTGTGACGTCCTTACTATGGATGTAGCCCAAATCCTCTTAGGACGCCCTTGGTTATATGACATGGATGTTGTCCACTACGGTCGGACCAATACCTATGTTTTTACCCATAAGGATCAAAAGATTAGGTTGAAACCCTCTCTTCCCAAAGAACTTAGAGCCACAACCAGTAAGGGTAAGATAGAGGAACCCAAGAAAGGCCAACCTACCATTCAACTTATAAGGCCTCAAACTTTCACTAAGGAAATTATAGCAGATCAACCCCTTTATACCTTAGTCATCAAAGAAGTCAACCCTGAAGTAGAAGAGAAGCCTTCCCCAGAAGTAGAATCCATACTCCAAGAATTTAGTGAGCTCACTCCAGAGGACCTCCCTGAAGGACTGCCACCTCTTAGGGATATACAACATGCCATAGACCTTGTCCCTGGATCCTCTCTTCCCAACCTACCCCACTATAGGATGAACCCTACCGAGCATGAGGAGCTCAAAAGACAAGTAGATGATTTATTGTGTAAGGGTTACATCAGGGAAAGCCTAAGTCCCTGCGCCGTCCCAGCCCTTCTTACCCCAAAGAAGGATGGCAGTTGGCGCATGTGTATAGATTGCAGAGCTATCAACAAGATTACTATCAAATATAGGTTTCCCATACCTAGACTTGATGACTTGCTAGATATGTTAGTAGGATCCAAATGGTTTTCCAAGCTTGACCTCAGGAGTGGATATCATCAGGTTAGGATTAGAGAAGGGGATGAATGGAAGACCGCCTTCAAAACCAAAGACGGCTTATATGAATGGTTAGTCATGCCTTTCGGGCTAACCAATGCCCCTTCCACATTTATGAGGCTTATGACCCAAGTGCTTAGACCCTACTTAGGGAAGTTCCTAGTTGTATACTTTGATGACATACTTATCTATAGTAAGTCACAAAAGGAGCACCTAGGGCACTTAAGGCAGACTCTAACCCTTCTTAGAGATGAAAAGCTGTATGTCAACCTGAAGAAATGTTCTTTTCTATCTCCCAAAGTTGTCTTTCTAGGGTTTATTGTTTCTGACCTAGGGCTTCAAGCTGATCCATCTAAAGTCCAAGCCATCTTAGACTGGCCAGAGCCCAAGACCCTTACTGAAGTTAGGAGTTTTCATGGCCTTGCTACCTTCTACCGTAGGTTCATACGGAATTTTAGCACCATAGTAGCTCCTATCACCAACTGCATGAAACAAGGGGACTTTACTTGGACTAAGTCTGCCAATAGGGCTTTCACTGAGCTAAAGAGTAGGATGACCTCCGCCCCTGTTTTAAGGTTGCCTGACTTTGGCAAAGTCTTTGAGGTTGATTGTGATGCTTCAGGCATTGGCATAGGTGGGACCCTCAGTCAAGAAGGTCACCCTATTGCCTTCTTCAGTGAAAAGCTGAATGAGGCCAAGCAGAAATACTCAACCTACGACAAAGAGTTCTATGCCGTGGTTCAATCTTTAAGGCATTGGCGGCACTACCTTCTCCACCATGAGTTTACCTTAAATAGTGATCACCAAGCCCTGTCTTACCTTAGTGCCCAAAGAAAACTCAATGCTAGACATGCCAAGTGGGTAGAGTATTTACAACAGTACACTTTTGTCTTAAAACACAAGTCTGGAGTTAACAACAAAGTTGCTATGCTTTAAGTAGGGTAGTCTTCATTTTGCAAACTATGCATGCTGAACTTGTAGGATTTGAACATATGAAAACTGCTTACCTAGATTGCCTTGACTTTTCTGCTACTTATGCTGATATGACTAGAGATGTTATGAGTCACCCCTTGTACACCCTTCGAGATGGGTATCTCTTCCTTGGGCCAACACTCTGTGTGCCTAAGTCCTCAATCCGGGATTTCCTAGTTTGGGAACTCCATGGAGGAGGGTCTGCTGGGCACCATGGCCGAGAGAAGACCCGCGCCTTGGTCGAGGAATGATTCTTTTGGCCTCAACTCTACCGAGATGTGGCCAAGGTAGTTAGGCATTGTGGAACCTGTCAAGCCACTAAAGTCCAGAAGCATAATTTTGGACTGTACACCCCTCTGCCTATTCCCCAGGCACCGTGGCAGGACATTAGTATGGACTTTGTTCTAGGATTGCCTAGGACTGCTGCTAGGCATGACTCTATTTATGTTGTGGTAGACCGGTTCACAAAAATGGCTCATTTCATACCTTGCACTAAAACTACCGATGCCTCCCACATGGCTAGGATCTTCTTTAGAGACATTGTTAGGTTGCATGGTACCCCTCTCACTATAGTTTCTGATAGAGACACTAGATTTGTTAGTCATTTCTGGAGGACACTATGGGCTCTATTGGGCACAAAACTGAAGTTCTCGACGGCCTACCATCCCCAAACGGATGGGCAGACCGAAGTGGTCAACAGATCACTTGGGAGCATCCTTAGGAGTCTTGTAGGAGAGCACCCCAGTGATTGGGACAAGCTGTTACCTACAGCTGAGTTTTCCTACAATAGTGTTCCTAACAGGACTACTGGTCTATCTCCTTTCCAGGCAAACTTAGGATACCAGCCTAACAAGCCCATTGATCTATTTTCAGCCCCTAAACATTGCAAGACTTCTATTTCGGCCCGAGATTATGCTTTCCACATTTCGCAATTACATCATGAGCTATTCAGTAAGATTCAAGACTCTGTTAATCAATATCGTGACGATACTAATAAACATCGCCGAGAGAAGGTATTTTCTGTAGGGGATCAGGTTATGTTGCGGGTCCGCGAGGAACGCATCCAAGGACCAGGCCGCAAGTTGGACGCCAAGGGCATCGGGCCCTTCACTATTCTGAAGAAGGTCAACAATAACGCCTATCTCCTGGACCTACCGCCAGAACTGGGGATATCCTCCACCATCAATGTGGAGGATCTGACACTGTATCATCCGCCTCTCTCTATACAAGAACCAGACACTTGCCACGACTCAGAGATTGAGGCCATACTCGAGGACCAGACCCGACTCACCCCTGATGAGGTACAGCTTTATTACCGCATCAAATTTACTGATGGTGAGGAAGCCTGGCTCCCCGAGGCTGAGCTTGCTAGGTCCGCACCCGAGCTTCTCCAAGGGTACAAAGATAATTCTCCAGAGGAGAATTTCTCCCACCCCGGGAGAGCTGATGTGGGACCAAAGCAGGACCTTCGGAGGTCCACCCGGGTCCGAAAGAAGCCCTCTCGGTATGGCTATCCTAGCCATTAGATATGGCTTCCTTAGGACCCCCTTTTGTTGCTTATTTTGTCTTAGATTAGGGTGCATCATATGGTAGGTTAGATCCACCCTCCAATTACACCATGTAGTTACATGCCTAGGATCCGCCACTTATGTATAGTAGGTTAGTGCATGAATTTGATGTAATAGTATAGGTCAACTCCATTCTTGGAATGCAAGTCAAAATCAGGTCAAGACAACTCCAAGAGATGCCATGGGCCATCAGCCCAACTCATGAAGAAATCAGCCCACCCCAATGGATCAACACCACAAGCACCCCAAATTCCACCATCCTAGTTGGCTGCCATGTGGAGTTGCCTTCATCTCTAATCAAGTCAAGAAGCAGCCTGCTCAATGTCCCTACTTCAGCTCAACATACGCCAGCCTCAAAGTCAAGGAGCAGCTTGAAACAATGTCCACTTCAGTCCATCATGCGCCAGCCACCAAAGTCAAGGAGCAGCCTGCACTTTGCAACAACTTCAGTCCCTTCAAGTGCCAGCCGCCCATGCCAATCTGCAGCCTGCACAAAGTCAGCCATCAGCAGCCCTTTCAGTCCATCCTCATCTCAGCTTTTGAACTCACCAACCTGCTGAAGACTCCAAAGTTCAACCTCCAAGCAACCGCCCATGTGGAAGAAGAAACCAGCCCTTGAGTTGTCTACATCATGCTTGACTTGTGTGACTTGTTTTTGAGCTTAGGAAGGGAGATAACCGTTGGAGGCTCCCCTATATGATGTAACTTCTTGTAAAGTCATCAGTTTAGAGTTGAATGAATTTCAAATTTCAGAAGTGTGTCTTCTAATGGTGTGTGTCACCTAACCCCTCCCTTTCTTCCACCCATTGCCGAGAGTTCTATTCCCTTCCATCCCCTCTTGCTCTTCAACCTTCTTCCACCACTTGCGCTTGTCTTGAAGATGGGAGCTCACGCCACTTCCTCCCCTTAACCTTGACAAGCCTTCAGTCCAAGAGGAAGAGCTGAACAGCCGAGACTCAAGATGGTGTCATGCCAAGATCAAGCCACCACCTAGTTAAGCTAAGTCTCTCTACTATCTTGGTTGTTGTTCCTTGTTGCTTGTTGGACAGCCCCTTTGCACCCACATTTGTTTTCTGCAGGTGGCGCAAGGCCATGGGATGATAAGCAAGCCGCCCACCTTTCCTCTCCCTCTAATCTAGTTAGTCTATGTCATGTTAGCAAGGGAATTTGGAGGCTATCCTCCCCCTTGAATGTTCTTGTGTTAAGTGGCCTCTTAATATTATTTCAAATTCACCCACGCATGTGTGGGATGCTGCAATGCCATGTGTGTAAGCTCATAGGGCCCTACTTCGTGAGATTCAACCATTGGACCGGTGAAGAACGGGAAGGTCACCCTTTCTATTCTCAAAGGGTGCAAGGTGAGTTCCTCCCCTAGAGTAGCTTTATTGCTTATGTTAGAACCGCATGCTAGAACTAATTGAGGTTATAGAATCGCATGATAAGCTTTGTCAAATTTCATTTTATCTAGAAGTGCATGCTAGGATAGTTTCGGTTTTCACTACTACTTACTAAAACAAGCTAGTTTCAAACTACGATAGCTCAAGGGGTTTACTAAGTTATATCTATTTAGCAAAATGTTTTCAAAGCGCGTTGTTTGAATGTTGCATGCTTGGCCTCCCCATCACATAGAAATTAAGGTGGATGAAACTCTAGTCCCAGCTTTTCTCTCTAGTATTTCGTGTGATTTCCGTTTGCTGCTTACATCGTATTTGATTTGCTTAGCTAGTGATAAAACAACTATTCGGTACTTAACAAGTAGGTCTATGTGGTTCGATATCTTTTATTTCTTCGAAGTATCCGTGCACTTTCAGACACAACAGCTGGTCTGTGGGTGATAAGGGGTTGCTACTTTGTGATTCACCCCATAGTTCTTCAATAAGGATCAGAGCTGATGATTCAAAAAGTGGGAACCCCTATCGCTGATCAATGCCTGTGGTATGCGAAATCTTGGGAAGATAGTGTGTTTGAGCATTTTGTTTACCGCTCTGGCATCTGAAGTGTGCTCGGCTGAGGCTTCCACCCACTTGGAAACATAATTGACAGCAACCAATATGAATCGATGCCTACATGGTGATGGGAATGGTCCCATGAAATCAACTCCCCATACATCAAAGATTTCCAACTTAAGAATGTTATTTAGTGAAAGCTCATCTCGTTTTGAAATATTCTCGGACTGCGGGCACTGATCACACCCGATAATAAATTGCATGGCATCTTGAAAAATACTGGGCCAATAAAGTCTAAATTGTAGTACTTTGAAGGCTGTCTTTGAAGCACTCGCAATGGTATAGAACATTATGAATTTCCTTTTCGGGTATGTAACGTCTAAATAAGCCATCGGCGCATCGTCAAAATAATAGAGGGTCATTGATGGAGCTACTGTAGGAGGGATGGTCCTTAAAGCTATACTCTAAGTTTTTACACAATGCACACAAAAACGGAAGAAGGTCTTTAGACGAGGGAAGTGAAAATTGCCTCGGAAATGCCGCAGAAACATGATGAAATCAGCGTCGAGTTCGATTGGGGCAACACAAATGCGAAGGAACACAACGGCACTCAACTACGGAATGTAACACACTAACCTTGTAGCAATTTAGCATGCTCACGCAGTAGATTTTAAGCTCAGCATGTCGCAGTGGGGAGTAGCAGATTCGCAGGGCACAGCTCGCATGCCTATGCACCTAAAACAAACTAAAGAACAGCGGAACATCCACGTCTCCGGCGAACTGATACCCGTGGAAGGTTGGAAATCGTAACAAAAATGAACATGATGAAATGAAAAGACAGGCGGACCTGACCCACCGGAGGCGGTGGGATTTACTTTACTACTTCAAAAACCAGGAAGGAGACACTTTAGAGTCGAGGCACCAACCATGACTCTTACAAACTTTGAAGGCGAAGCGCCGACTTCGACTTCTACACGCGCTAGAGGCTCTCAGCTCACCAGGAGTACTCTACCACCTAGAGAACTAAGGAACACAACACCCCAGCCTCCTCTTTTATAGAACAAGAGGGGAGGGAACAAGACAATGCAGAAAAAGACAAGCTACTTTAACAACTAACTACTCCTGAAGGCCACAAAGGTGGTCAAGCTGCTACTACAAGACAAAGCAAAACAAACTTCTACCTAATATTCTATGAAGCTGGTGCATGCTCTTTTGGTCTTCGTACGGAGGCGGTTGGGCGGTCAGACGCGTTCGGAGCATACTGCGACAAAGCAGCAGAATTTGGACGTTGTGGGCTGCGTTACGACGGATGTGGCGCGCTCTTAGGCTGTGTTGCTTAGATGATTGTGTGGCCCCTTAGGTGTTGGCCCTTTAGGTGGGCAGTCGCCCATGCCCTTGGGTGGAAGGGCTTCGGTGTGTATCGACAATGGGCTGATAACTCCTACAAAACGGTCCCGCGGTCGAGACGTGCATTAAGATCGCCATACCTCCACCTTGCTGGGCTCCTTTGGGTCCTCCATGGATGGTTCAACATGGTAAGGAGGGTTGTTGACGGAGTCATATACGCCATTGAGGACAGCCCATTCCCTCATGAAGACACTTGGGAAGACTCCCCAGGGCTTGGGGAAGCACCTCCGCATATTTCGGTGCACACAGAGCTCTCCAGCCCCCGACATGGCCAGGCCGTGCTTCCAAGCACAGCCGTGACACATTTGGCTATAGACGCGAACGCCAGCACGGCCATCGCCATGGTCGTGCCACCACCCGTGCACACCTCGGCCAACTTTGCAGGATCCCGACACCGCCGTGTCGCCAATCACACCCCTGCCCGTGTCCGTCACGGGAAAGACCTCCACCGACCAGCACGCCCGTGCCGCCGCGCACGCTCCAGCCGTGCCCGTCTCGGGAAAGACCTCCGCCGACCAACACACCCGTGCCGCCGCGCACGCCCTGGCCGTGGCCGTCTCGGGAAAGACCTCCGCCGACCAGCACGCCTGTGCCGCCGCGCACGCCTCAGACCTGCCCGTCTCGGGAAAGAATGCAGATGCTGAGCATGGCCGTGACCACCAGCACGACCAGGCTGTGTCTAGCCCCAGAAAGTACACATAGGTGGTTTTCCACCCCGTCCGACGATCGCAACGGTCCTCACATCCGCCGGACCATTTTGTGGGCACGATGAGCCCCTCCACTGCCACGACGTGCCCCATCTGCTCCGTCCACGTGGCTTCTCCAGCACCGTCAGAACCCCTGCATCCCGTCAACCTTGTAAGGGGACCGCCCCCGGACCCGACGGTGGATCGCTACAACAACCGAGTTCTCAACTCGGCCTAGGAGTCCGCCTCAAACGTTCAAAACTAGCCCACAATCAGCCGCTTCTATTGCTTCGTCGTGGCCTGCTCCAAGATGGTGTAGGGCCACTTGGGCCCGGACCACGGCCCATATCGATGACTCCAGCCCACGACGACAACTCTTCCACACGACGCCTCGAGATCCGCCAAAGAATCTGTCATAGAATAGTTGGTAGCTGCACACTTTTGGGGTTGTAATTAGGGAATATTGACCCCTTTTAGTTTGTTAAGGGGTGGTTGGCTATTCTAACCACCTCATATGTTTGTCATGTGACCCTGTGTCCCTCTTGATCTATAAAAGAGGGCTAAGGGGTGTGTATTTTTTTTCAACTTTGGTTGTAGTAGAAGCCTTCCCCCACGTGAAGGCCTAGGTCCCTCCAAACTCCAAGGAGCTCGCCTAGAGTTCCCTCGTCTTGTATTCCAGCATTTACAGCTTTCAATCAAAACACCCGGAGAACCCTTTCCGGGCTCCGGGTCCTTTTACATCCTTGCCTACTGTTCCTACGCTTCTGGCTTTAGGTCTTGGACTTGCGGATCATCTCCCCTGTAGTGTCGTGAAGGGTCAAGGTCGCGCGCGCTTGCTAAACAAAATTGGCTCTACAAGCAAGGTGAGTAGTTTCCATTAGAATTTGAACCATTGTTCTCTTCGCGCGTTTGGGTCTTGCTCAAGGAATATCTATTCGCTGCTCTCTCAGTTTCCCCGCAGTTTTCCCGATCGACGCATTTCACTTCCCTCATCTAAAGACCCTCTATCATTTTCAGCATCATGGTTTAGTACCCCCTAGAGTACAAAATTTAAGGCCTCTTCCTACGCTGCATCAAATTTTGGTATCAGAGGAGATTGGAGCTAACTCTTGTCTAGCTTTGCCGATCTCTTCATTGCATCTCATTCGGCTTCTTCGGTTTTGTTTTCCGCATTCATTCACATTTTGGCATCCATGACCACTAGATCAGGAACTTCCTATCAACACCCCCCTCCCCAAGTGCCCGTTTCGACAGAAGAGAGTCCTCTCCCTAGGATGGAGTCGGTCGACGCGCTATCCACACGCATGGAAGAGATGGAGGCCATGTTTCAGCGTCTAATGTTGTCGGTCCAACACCTCACGGACCAAGTAGCAGAACTCCGGTCTAAACCCGCCGAGGGCCCGCCCTCGCTTAGTGTTCCCCCTCCGTTGGCCCCGCTGCCATGCAGGCCGCCGAGTCGCCCCGCTTCAACCCTTTTACCGATGAGTCCGCGTGGGCCGAGGAGGCCCCTCCCCGCGTCGCCCACTTCCACGCAGCCGCGAGGACAACGAAGTCCGCTGGCTCATGTGCATCGACCCCCCAATCTTCAACGGTAGTCTCGATCCCCGTGCATTCCTTGATTGGGCCACGGCTGTCGACAACTACTTCGAATGGAGCGCTATGTCCAAGCACCTTAAAGTCAGCTACGTACGTCTCTTACTAACTGATGAAGGATGGAAATCCTAACGCCCTAGATCACCTTAGGTATGGGGCTCTTGTAATGTAATAGTGAGAATAATTCTAGCACAGGGATGTTTAAGCATGCGGTTAAGGGTTAGGGATGGAGAGAATGCACCTGAGGGCCCCCTTGTAGGAAGGGGGCTGAACCTCTTCTTGAGCTTTACCAAATGATTTACAGCCGAGAGGTTCTCCAAAGAAGTTTGTTGTTGCACCTTCGAACCTTTAGCTCCAATCAGGGTGACCACCGTGAACTCAGTAAGCCAATGGAACAGTGACGAGGGGTTTGTGGAGGGGTGAAGATGGTTTGCATCGGGATGAAGTTAGAACAATAGAAGAGAAGGTTGAAGCTAAAACAATAGAAGAGAAGCTTGAAGTTTGATGAGATAGTCGGCTGTGAAGGAGCTGAAGAGAGGAGAAGATAGAAGAGAAACCCTTAGCTTATCAAGTGAAGGGGAAGAGAAGGATAAGAGAGGAGCAAGCTCAACCCTCAGTACACAAGAGGAGCAAGCTCCACTCTCGGCACAAGCAACGCAAACACACAATTTCAGATTCAAAGTATTCCAAGTCTAAGTGCAAAGGTGTACATGCGCAACTTTAAAACCCTTTCTCTCCAACGACTACATTTTGAGGTGACCCTTGGCATTCCTTGGTTGCAGTTCTCATTCGTTGTGAAGGCTGCTTGCTGATGTTGGCGTGATGATTTCTTGGTGCAGGCTGATGTGAGGTTTTCTATCCGTTGGTGGGGGTGATTTGCTGGTAGGTGAATGCTGACATGCCTCGCTTGGAATGGTTGGTTCTGTGGAGGCTATTTCAAATCCTGAGGCTAGTTTGGATTATGGACCGGATCTTGATGGGTGGAGCTGGGCCTTGATGATGTGTTAAACTTGGGCTGGAGCATGATGCTTATTGATTAGTCCATACCGTAATTGATTTTGTGCAGATTTGCTTTGAGGCTGAACTTGAGCTGGGCTGATGTTGACTTTGAACTTGAGCTGGGCTGATGTTGACTTTGAACTTGATTTTGAGGCTGATCTAATGTGAAGGCTGATTCGGCGAATAATCCATGCCAAGGTCACAATGTCGTTGAGGAGGTTAGGTGCTTGCTTTGTGCATTACATGTGAATATCCCTAGGCTAGAACAACCTAATACATTCACTAAAAACAAAAACAAAGACTTTAAATAAAACCAAGGCTAAACCCTAGCTACAACATAAAACATCAAGTGCAGAAAATAAAGTGATGTTGCAACATATAGTCCCAAAATATCAAAATGCAACAAGTTTTCCAAAATAACACCAATCATAATTAATTCCTTGGAGATGTCCCTACATCACTAACCGGCCCCACTCGGTTATATTGGACGAACGTAGAGCATCAACTTGTTGATCAACGTCTTCCCCCCATCATTTGGTGGGAGGAGATGTGCTATAGGCTTAGGGAAATGTACGTGCCACTTACGTATAGGCAGCAGCTCCTCGACTCCTATTATGCCATCGTGCAAGGATCCGACTTCGACGATGAGTACCACACTCGATTCGACGAGCTCGGCATTCGGTGCAACCATAAGGAGGACCCGGCCTTTACCCTATCCTGCTTTAAACGTGGCCTCCGCGACGACATCCGTCGCATGTTGCCCTCCCACGGTCTACACTCGGTCGTGTTGACCCTTCACCATGCTCGAGACATCGAGCGCGACTTGCGCTCTGCGCACCCCGCGCTGAGTCAGGCTTTCCGTGACGTGTTGCCCATGCACCTCCGGCGTCGACCCCACCTCCTCGCTTTGAGGCGCCCCCTCGCCCGAATCACCCGGGCCCACGTAGACCCCCACACGATGTTCCCCGTGATACTCCCCACGTAGACCCCCACACGTAGACCCCCACACGATGTTCCACGTAGACCTTGGGAAGAGAAGGGCAAGGCGCCTGTCTCCGCCCTTCCGCCCGGTCCTTGCCGTCATTGTAGTCAAACCGGTCACTTCAACCGGGACTACCCCACCCTTCGCAGCCGTTCCCTACACATCACGGCTGCCCCGCGCAGCCCGCGCCCTTCGCTCATTTACCCTCCTGGGCCCCCTGCGGCCCAAGAAGTCGGCCCACAGTGTTACTCCAATGAGGAGTCGAGTCCGCGTCCCACTATGGTTGTAGTCCGCTGCACCCTTGTCCACAGCCCTCCTCCGTCCGAAGACTAGAAGCACACGAGCATCTTTTACACTTACATCAAGTGTAATGGACACTTGTGCAAAATTGTGATCGATGGAGGCAGCAGCCTCAATGTCGTCTCTCGTACTGCCGTCACCCGCTTCGGCCTCTCCTTAGAGCCACACCCTCGACCCTACTCGATCGCGTGGGTCGATGCCTCGAGCCTCCCCATCATCCACCGCTGCCAGGTCCCCATCTACTTCGGGGACTACTCCGAGAAGGTGTGGTGCGATGTCACATCCATGGACGTCGCCCATGTCCTCCTTGGCCGACCTTCGCTGTACGACTGTGACATTATTCACTATGGCCGCTCCAACATGTACGTCTTCCAACATGGGGGGTGTAGGATTTGTTTGACCCTAGCTCCACCCTAGGAGTTGCGGGCCTCCACGTCCAAAGGTCTCGTCACTCCCACACAGCCGTCCCAGCCCACGCCTAAGGCCATTGCCTTGGTCCGGCCCGGCTCCATTGTCCATGAGGCCCACGATACCAAGGTGGTCAACGCTCTCATGGTGCGCGAGGTGTCACACGATGTCCCTCCTCCGCAGGCCCCTTTGCCTACAGAGGTTGCCGCCCTCTTGGACGAGTTCTCCGACATCTCCCCGGTTGATTTACCCGTTGGCCTCCCTCCGGAGCGTGACATTCAGCATGTCATTGATCTCGTCCCTGGGGCCTCTTTGCCGAATCTGCCCCATCACCGTCATAACCCCACCGAGCACATGGAGCTCAAACGTCAAGTGGATGACCTCCTTGCCAAAGGTTTCATCCGCGAGAGTCCTCAGCCCTTGCGCCGTTCCGGCCCTTCTCACACCGAAGAAGGACAGGTCATGGCGGATGTGTATTGATTGCCGCACAATCAATCGCATCACGGTGAAGTATCGGTTCCCCATTCCCCGCCTAGATGATATGCTTGACCTCATTTCCGGCGCATGTTGGTTTAGCAAGTTAGACCTCCGGAGCGGCTACCATCAGGTCTGCATCCGTGAGGGCGACGAGTGGAAGACGGCCTTCAAGACCAAGGATGGCCTCCATGAGTGGCTTGTGATGCCATTCGGCCTTACCAATGCCCCCTCGACCTTCATGCGTCTCATGAGTCAAACCCTTCGGCCTTACATTGGGAAATTCCTGGTCATCTACTTTGACGACATTCTCATCTACAGCTGTACCCGGGATGACCACCTTGAGCACCTCCGGTTGACCTTTGACCTCCTGCGCAAGGAGCGCTTGTTCCTCAATGCCAAGAAGTGTTCTTTCCTAGAGTCCCAGGTTTAGTTTCTAGGATTCATTGTGTCGGACCAAGGTCTCATGGTCGACCCTGCGAAAGTCGAGGCCATTCACCAATGGCCGGAGCCCGAGTCCATCACCGAGGTCCGCAGCTTTCTCAGCCTCGCAGCCTTCTACCGCCACTTCATCAAGGGGTTTATCACCATCGCTTCCCCCATGACCGCTTGTACCAAGCATGAGACTTTCGCCTAGACCCCCGCGGCTAGTCGCGCCTTCCTTGCCCTTAAGGACATCATGACCTCGGCCCCCATTCTCCGGCTACCCGATTTCTCTAAGGTATTCGAGGTCGCATGCGATGCCTCCGGTACCGGCATCGGCGGCACCCTTAGTCAGGAGGGCCACCCCATCGCCTTCTTCAGCGAGAAGATGAATGAGGTGCAACAACGATACTCCACCTACGACAAGGAGTTCTACGCCATCATCTAGTCTGAAGTAGGGGGTGATTATATGCGTTAAAACCTAAGATCATCTCTAGGTGTGGAGCTCAAAACATTAGAGAAGTAGGGCATGCGATTCTAGATAATAGCAAAGAAAGAACTAAATTATAAGAGAAGAGGAAAGAAATCACCTTGTGGCCCCTTTTAGGGGAAGGGACCTAAACCCCTTTCTTTGTCCTCGCTCCCGGATCTTGGTGATGAGGCTTAGAATAGGGTTATTAAATGTCCTACATTCAAATCAAATGAACAAGGGGAGGACGAAATACATGTGTCCCCAAACTCCCCTTAAACTACAACAAGAATGGGTCCTTAGGGGTTCTTGATCATGTCTTCAAGTGCTCCCCTTTTGCATGGCGTGGAGATGGATGAAGATCAGCTTGTGGATGATGCCAAGACACATGAGAACTTCAAGGAGGAAGAAGAACTTTGGGTGGAGAAGAGAAGAGAAAGAGGAAGAAGCTCTCGGTTGCAAGAAGAAGAGAAGGGGAAGAGGAGATATTATCGTTTGGAGTCCACCAAACCTAACAAGCATCACGCTCAAACATAATTTTCTTTCAAAGACAATAGACTAAAGTGCAATGTGAATAATACAAGCCCTTAAATCCCCTCTTTCTCTCAGCGTTTACTTCTCTTTGAGTTTACAAAACAGCCCCTATGTGAGATCTTCAATCAATGGTGGATAATGGTTGAGTTTTGAATGAATGGCATGGATTCCTTTTCTTCCTTGGCGTCTTTGATGATTGAGGAAGATGCTTTAATGAATTGGCTGCATGCAAGGGTGCATGGAAGCCTTCATTAATGCTCTTGGAGATTGAATGTCCATACCTCTTCCATTGGTGGAGTGAAGAGGTGTCTTGAAGCTTATTGGTGGAATGTGGAGGTGGTTTTGACTTGTTTGAATTTGAAGTTGGTTCCTTGTTGACTCTTGACCTGATTTGGGTGCCCATGCCATCTAAGCATGATGAGGTGTCATCCATGTGTCATGAAGGTGGTTTAATGCTTTGGGAGGTGGAGCCAATAAGTGTGAAAACCTTGATGGATGGTGGATGTTGTCTTTCCTTTGATGAGCTTTGATGGAGGGCTGATCTTGAGGGTTTTTCTTGATGTGTGGTGGATCTTGGATCACCCTTGATGATGGAGGGCTGATATTACACGTTTTGAGAAAGAAGAGGTGGCTTGTAGTGAATTACAGGTGTAAGCAACCCTAGGCTAAAACAACCTATTACATCATCTAGGAAATTAAAAACACTTAAAAAGAAAATAAAACCCTAGGCTACTCCTATTCTAAGGCAAGAACATGAAAGTAAAAACAAGCATAATTAAAACCCGTAGATGCTCCTGCATCATAGTCCTTTCGACAATGGCGTCACTACCTCCTACATAAGGAGTTCGTCTTGTTTAGCGATCACCAGGCCCTTTCCTTCCTCTCCGCCCAGAAGAAGCTTGTCCCTCGCCATGCGAAGTGGGTCGAGTTCCTTCAGCAGTACACCTTTGTGATTACCCACAAAGCCGGGAAGGAGAACGTGGTTGCCGATGCCCTTAGTCGCATCCAGTCCCTGTTGTGTGTCTTATCCACCTCGATCCCCACATTGGATCACGTCTGCGACGAGTACACCGATTGCCGTGACTTTGGTCCGACCTTCGCCCGGCTCCTTGCAGATGATCCCCCGGACCTGCCGTACCACGTCCATGATGGTTACCTCGTGTACGGTAACCGGTTGTGTGTTCCCCGGTCATCTCTCCGCGAGCACCTCTTGCTCGAACTGCATGCCGGCGGTGCCACCGGGCACCATGGCCGTGATAAGACCCTGGCTTTGGCTGAAGACCGCTTCTTCTGGCCCACTCTTCGTAAGAATGTCGATAGGGTCGTCCGCCACTGCGGCACATGCCAACGTGCCAAAGCCCATCCTGCTAACACCGGCCTCTACACCCCACTTCCCGTTCCGAAAGGCCCTTGGCTGGATATTAGCATGGACTTTGTCCTCGGTCTACCTCGCACGGCCTCGCGCCACGACTCCGTCTTTGTTGTCGTGGATCGCTTCTCCAAGATGGCACACTTTGTGCCTTGTTCTAAGACGGCCGATGCCTCTCACGTGGCGCACATTTTCGTTCGAGAGATTGTGCGCCTCCATGGACTCCCTCTCACTATTGTGTCCGACCGCGACACCCGGTTCGTCGGTCATTTTTGGAAGTCCCTGTGGGCCCTCCTTGGGACCACTCTTAAGTTCTCCTCTGCGTACCATCCATAGACGGATGGCCAAACAGAGGTGGTAAACCTAAGTTTGGGTAACCTTTTGCATTGTTTAGCTGGGGACTTCCCACGCCATTGGGCTGAGCATCTCCCCATTGCTGAGTTTGCGTATAACAGCACTTTCCACCGCTCTACGGGGCTGAGCCCTTTCCAGGTCATTCTCGGGCACCAACCTAGGAAACCCATCGACATGCATAACGACCCTCCTCCTCCGTCCATTCATGAGTCCGCATACACCTTTGCTTCTCATATCGCGGGTTTACATGATGAGATTCGCCGCCAGATTTTCTTGAGCAAAACCCGCTATGCGTCGGAGGCCAATGAGTTTCGTAGGCGACAGCATTTTGAGAATGGAGAGTTGGTCATGGTGCGCCTCCACCCTGAGCGTGTGAGGTCAAGGGCCAATTGGAAATTGCAAGCGTGATGCGACGGTCCCTACATGGTCCTACGGCAGGTTGGTGCTAACGCATATGTCCTCGACCTTCCGGTGGATCGCTACAACAACTGAGTTCTCAACTCGGTCTAGGAGTCCGCCTCAAACGTTCAAAACTAGCCCACAATCAGCCGCTTCTGTTGCTTCATCGTGGTCTGCTCCGAGATGGTGTAGGGCCACTTGGGCCCAGACCACGGCCCATATCGACAACTCCGGCCCACGACGACAACTCTTCCACTCGACGCCTCGCTTTCCGCCAAAGAATCTGTCATAGAATAGTTGGTAGCTATACACTTTTGGGGTTGTTATTAGGGAATATTGACCCCTTTTAATTTGTTAAGGGGTGGTTGGCTGTTCTAACCACCTCACATGTTTGTCATGTGACCCTGTGTCCCTCTTGATCTATAAAAGAGGGCTGAGGGGAGTGTGTTTTTTTTCAGCTTTGGTTGTAGTAGAAGCCTTCCCCCACGCGAAGGCCTAGGTCCCTCCAAACTTCGAGGAGCTCGCCTAGAGTTCCCTTGTCTTGTATTCCAGCATTTACAGCTTTCAATCAAAACACCCGGAGAACCCTTTCCGGGCTCCGGGTCCTTTTACATCCTCGCCTACTGTTCCTACGCTTCCGGCTTCAAGTCTTGGACTTGCAGATCGTCTCCCCTGTAGTGTCGTGAAGGGTCAAGGTCGTGCGCGCTTGCTAAACAAATTGGTTCTACAAGCAAGGTGAGTAGTTTCCATTAGAATTCGAACCGTTGTTCTCTTCGCGCGTTTGGGTCTTGCTCAAGGAATATCTATTCGCTGCTCTCTCGGTTTCCCCGCGGTTTTCCCGATCGACGCGTTTCACTTCCCTCATCTAAAGACCCTCTATCGTTTTCAGCATCATGGTTTAGTACCCCTAGAGCACGAAATTTAAGGCCTCTTCCTACGCTGCGTCAGTTGTGGACATCGAAACAGGGTCGTCGGGGCAGTTTTGCATCTTTTGGGGTGATGACGGCATGGCCATGTTGGTGCGCACGGCCGTGACTTTCTTCATGTAGTTGTCTGCAGGACTCTCGTGGCGTGGTTGGAACTTTCTATGGAAAATCTGACTTGTGTATGTGAAACCGCCCTCGAATCGGGTAGTTGTCCATAGGACTCACGTGGCGTGGCTTCCGTCGCTGGGTAGCCCGAGGAACTTTCTGTGGAAAATCTGACTTGTGCATGTGAAGCCGCCCTCGACTCGGGTAATTGTCCGCAGGACTCACGGGGCGTGGCTTCCGTTGCTGGGTACCCCGAGGAACTTTCTGTTGAAAATCTGACTTGTGCATGTGAAGCTGCCCCCGAATTGGGTAATTGTCCGCAGGACTCACGGAGCGTGGCTTCCGTTGCTGGGTACCCTGAGGAACTTTCTGTGGAAAATCTGACTTGTGCATGTGAACTCGCCCCCGAATCGGGTAGTTATCCGTAGGACTTACGGGGCGTGGCTTCCGTCGCTGGGTACCTAGAGGAACTTTATGTGGAAAATCTGACTTATGCATGTGAAGCCACCTCCGAATCGGGTAGTTGTCCGTAGGACTCACGGGGCGTGGCTTCCGTCGCTGGGTGCCCCGAGGAACTTTCTGCGAAAAATTTTTGGGGCACCATCTGGGCCAGATTTTCCCCTTCTTTCATGCTATCTTCCCCTGCATCAACGCCCCCTCCCCCACCCCCCCCCTCCCGGTTGCACCACCGCGTAGGGCCCCATGTAATGTGGCTGGAGCTTAAAATGAGCCTTGTTTGACACTCTCTCAGGGTGGATACGCACCCTCACCAACTAACCTACAGAAAAATGATGAGACCTACGGTGCTCGTTAGCCTTCATCGCATTATGAGTGTTGCTCAAAAAGATACGATGCCGAACTTCATCATGCAAACTAGCTATATGTCGGGCAAAGGAGTATGCATGTTCAGACAGATGGGACTCCACGGGTAGGTCATGCAGGTCAATGGGTTTGCGGGGTTGACAGCCTGTAAAATCTGGAAGGGACTAAGACCCGTAGACCTATTAGCCGCGCTGTTGTACGCGAACTCCGACGTGGGGAGAGTGGTGTCCCAAGACCTCGGGTGATCACTGATAAGACACCAGAGTAGGTTACCCAAACTACGATTAACCACCTCTGTTTGCCCATTAGTTTGGGGGTGGTAAGCAGTGGAGAATTTTAGGGTGGAGCCCATGATGGCCCAAAGTGAGTGCCAGAAGTGGCTCACGAACCGGGTGTCATGGTCAGACACAATGGAGGTGGGAAGGCCATGGAGACGGACAATCTCCTTGAAGAAAAGATGCGCCACGTGGGACGCGTCTGTGGTGCGCGAACACAGGATGAATTGTGCCATCTTTGAAAAATGGTCTACAACCACGTAGATGGAGTCAAATCGGGACGCGGTCCGAGGTAACCCGAGGACGAAGTCCATGCTGAGGTCATGCTATGAACCCTCGGCAACCAGCAATGGAGTGTAGTGGCCGGTGTTCGCAGGCCTAGGTTTGGCCATTTGGCAGGTGCCACAATGGCACACAATACACTCGACGTCCTTGTGGAGGGATGGCCAAAAGAGGCGTTCCTACGCTAACTCAAGGGTTTTGTCCCAGCCATGGTGGCTGGCAACGCCACCCGCATGCAGCTCGAGCAAAAGATGATCTCGAAGTGAAGTGTGGGGAATGCACAGACGACTCCCCAAAAAGAGGTAGCTCTCACAGAGCTGATACGGGGACTCAGGGTTAGGGGACCGGGTCAAGGCGGTATACGTGGTGCCGAAATCAGGACAGGCGGCGTACTCCTCCTTAACATGGTCGAAAGTGTTGATGTGCATGCGCATCACGCAGAGGAGGGTACAGACTCGACTCAAGGCATCCGCAACAACATTTTATTTGCCCGCCTTGTGGTTGATCACAAAGGAATACAGCTGTAAGTATTCAACCCACTTGGCATGGCGGGTGCCCAACTTCTTTTGGGCACTAAGGAATGACAAGGCCTGATGGTTGCTATAGAGGACGAACTCACGGTGGAGGAGATAGTGCCTCCACTGACGGAGTGACTGGACAATGGCGTAGAACTCCTTCTCATACGTCGAACAATGCTGGCAGACAGTGTTCAACTTCTCACTAAAGAAGGCGACCGAGTGGCCTTCTTGGCTCAAGGTTCCTCCGATACCGGTACCGAAGGCATCACATGAAACTTCCAAGACTTTCGAAAAGTCTGGAAGTCGGAGAACGGGGGCTATGGTTGTGGCATCCTTAAGGGCTTCAAAGGCACATTGTGTGGCTGGGGTCCACTCAAAGTCCTCTTTGGACAAGCGTTGGGTCAGCGGGGTCGCAATCGTGCTGAAGCCCCGAATGAAGTGGCGATAAAAGCTTGCGAGACCCAAAAAACAGTGGACCTCTGACACGGTGCGGTGTTCGGGCCAATGCCGGATGGCTTCAACCTTGGCTGGGTCAACAGAGAGACCCTTGTCGGACATGATGTAGCTTAGGAAGTGGACGCAGTTGGTCATGAAGGAGCACTTCTTCATGTTAAGGAAGAGGCGCTCCTTACGCAGGAGGTCAAACGTGGAGCGAAGATGCTCCAGGTGTTCCTCTGGGGTCCGGCTGAAAATCAAGATATCATCAAAATAAACGACTAGGAATTTGCCCATGTAGGGCTTGAGAACTTGGCTCATGAGCTGCATGAAAGTGGACGGGGCATTGGACAACCCGAATGGCATGACGAGCCATTCGTAAAGACCGTCCTTGGTCCTAAACGTGGTTTTCCATTCATCACCCTCGCGGATGCGGACTTGGTGGTAGCCGCTTGTTGTGATCCGCAAGTGCACGGATACTCGAAGTAATAAAGAAAGATATCAAACCACAGAGACCTTTTAGTTAAGTACCAAATAGTTGTATTCTTACTATCTATGCAATCGATTAATAGCAAAGCAATGATCGAAAACACACGAAAAGATAATCAGAGATAAACTGGGACTAGGGTTTCATCCACCTTAATTTCAATGACTAGACGTAAATAAAAGGTCGTCAGACTAATCTTATAATGATAAAGAATTAATTTACTTCATAAAGAGATCATCTCACTCTCATGTAGACAATCATGCAGGGATCAATCTTCGCTTTCGTGCAAGATCTATCCCAACGCTAAAGATAAGTAAATCATCAATCAAAGAATTCAAAGATCACTTTCGTGCATCTGAATTCTAAGTTGATTGTCTCAAGTGGAATCTCAAGGATCACTTTCGTGTATCCGAGACTCAACACAAGTTCTACTTATGGTTCTCCAACGTTCCGATCCTCACTTTCGTGCAAGATCTCCACGTTTGACAACTCGACTCTACCCTAGATTCAAATTATCATCATGGCAATAAGATCACTAAAATCAAATAATTAATAACTAACCAAAGAGAATTCCTAACATGCAATTCTAGGGTTCCAAGTTCTCAGTCAAGTCACCTTTCGGTCCTTATTGCGAGAACTCTAAAACTTGAGTAATAACATCAATCTATGGAGAATCAAAGACAAACAATCACATAAGTAGAATCATCATAATAAAACTATTATGACGAAAATAACAGTTATCTAATCATTAAGAAATCAAAGTGAATTACACCCATGTCCCAAAATATGATTAAGCTAGCATGGAAAGAGAAATACAATAAGTCATAGTTTCAAAAGATGAAAAATCAAAGGAAAAGAAGAGTTAAGAAAATACAGCACAGCTGTGAAATATTTCACAGCCGTATTTTGCAAGGGGCGTCAATGAACAGTGACAGTGCTTCCCTTTTCTTTGATTTCTTCTCCAATTGAACTCCTTTTCCTCTAAAACTTCTGGGGTATTGTCTCCTCCTCCAAGCGAAGCTTCTGCGTGAAAAATCACGGCCTGAGGTGGCCTCTACACCTCTCAGCGCGAGGCCAAAGCCTAGCCGCCTCTCTGTCGATTGCTCCCTCAATACTGGATAAAAATTTCCCCTTTCATATCGTGTGTCTTCTCTTCTTAAATACGAGTCCACAACATCTTTCGGATCTCAATTTGGAGGTCTGGATCAAAAATATGGTCCGCGCAAGTTTCGGGCCCGTAAAAATTGCGTTTTTGAATGGAAATTACGGCCGTAAACTATTTTACGGCAGTGCCGTATTTTGGTTCTATGAACCCTACATCAAAATTACGGCCCGTAAAAGTTATTGTGGTAGTGCTATAAAATTTGACGAGTTCTCTGGTCTAAAATCTCTAATAAATACGACACCGTGAAATGGTTTATTGCCGTGCCGTAAAATCAGCAAAAGTCTCTCGTTTGAAATGCTCCAAAATACGGCCCGTGTAATTCTTTGTGGTGGTGCCGTAAAATCAGAAAAATCTTCTGGTCTGAAAACTCCCCAAATTACGGTAGTGCTCTGATTTTACGGTATCGTACGGAAATACGGTACCGTAAAATAGAATACGACACTGCCATATTTTGGTTCGTTGCTCCATTTTGCATGAACTTTGTCATGTGACCTCCTCTTGATGATGGTAACTCTTCCATGTATTTGATTTTACTTGAAAACGCCTTAAAATAGTGCCTTTTTACCTGAAAATCATCAAAAACCAAAATAGAAGTAGATTTTGCAATATTTGATAATTTTGGCATAAAAATAAGCAAAAGATCTTCATTTGAGCATGAAAAGATATATAAAATGATACAAAATATACTATATATTTTGGTGTCATCAAATACATAAGACTCAAAGTTTGCTTGTCCTCAAGCAAAAATCAAAAGTTGATTAAAAGATAAACCTTTTCATGCTCAATAAATTTCTAAAATACAATCATCAATGAAAAATTCCATTAATTGTTTCTCAAAACTTCAAATAAACATATCATTCTTAGAATTCAATCCTTTAGATCCACAACTCAATCAAATAAAACTTTGCAACTTGTATAATAAATAAAATTTTCAGTCTCATGATTTCACCTGTTTTTAGTTCAAATCTATCATGCTTTTGTTTACATGAATTAGGTTTCCAAGATCTTTTTTCACACATATTTTTTTATTCATTTTTTTTTCTTTTTCATGTATTTTGTTATTTTTGCATATATGGCATGTACCCACTTAGATACACACTTTTTATTTTTTACTTCAACTCTTATCTTCGGTACCACTATCAATTTTGCATAGTGCTAAGTAGAGGAGAGTTATTCTTTTTATCTCTCATTATTTTTCATGCATAGACTTCAACCCATGTCTTAGGTACCACTATTAATTTTACATAGTGCCAAGTAGGGGAGTCTCTCACTATTTTTATGGATCTTGGATTCTTATTTCCCAACAAATAGCAAAAATAGACTAAACATCTACTAGGTTGATCAATTGACATCAATTCACAAATCATACTTATATGCTAATTTTATTTAAAGGAGTAGTTTCACCTTTAGATTTTATTCCTCAAATAACACATCTACCCAAAATTTCATGCATAAACCAATGTTAAATTTCAAAGATAGATATGCATTGAAGAAATAAATCTAACATGATAGGTATCTCTCTAATCACAAATATGGGTTCATTCATCATCAATCAATCAAGTCATCAACAATATAAAACAAGAATATACTCATCATCATCATTAAATATCACAATATAAAAATATCATTGTAAACACTAAATATATCATCATGTATACTACAACCATATCGAAGATAGCTCATCATAATATCGAAATATCATAATACAACCTCATCGAAAAAGCATGTGAAACAGAATAGCAGTGTCGGTGGGTATAGAGGTGTAGAAGCATCAAACTCAACAATTATGAGATGTAAAGTGATATATCCATATAATCACATAAGGCTCAAACAATGCAAAGGATGTAAAGTGATAGATTTAAGAGAAGAAAAGTGTAGATAATCATATCAAATCAAATAATCACAGGAAAGTGCAAACAATACTCACAAAACTATATAGCAAGCTCTGACTGAAAATACATAAGGCTCAGATCAAAAATAGTGTCGGGGTAGATGCTGCTAGGTCCATATATGTGCCTTTTGAAAATTTTTCCTGTACAATTTAAGATACATAAGGCTCAGTCTAAAAATAATCTCTAAAAATAATAATGATAAAAAATAATTTTGTCAAGGGAGAATCAAAGACATCATCGATGATCGAGAAAAGTGCTGGTGGAAAGAGTTGATGCAGCTGAGAAGCAAAAGTGGAACAGAGGCTAGCTGAAGAGCTGCTAGCAAAGATGGTGATGGTGCTGATAGTAGAGTGAGTAATCTCTAGTGGCCTGCTAGAGAATACAGTCTTGGAGGTGAGATCGTCGGCCGGTGGGTGTGAGAGATAGCTCTGCAAAAATAGAAAATCAGTCACTAATGAATATTCTACTACAAAAATAAATAAAATTAATGGAAACAAAGGCAGCAGAATAAGCAAGAATCTGCAGATGGTATAATCTAGTGTCGACGGCTAGATACAGTGATGTCAGAGGCAATGCAGTGGTGGCTAGAGGTGGAAGACAGTTGCTCTTGAAGATTTCTGGATCTGGAGTCAAAAGAAGTAATAACAAGCAGAAAGCAAAGCAAGCAGTTTTTGAATATTTTATGAAAAGTAGCCATACCCTAGAATAAAATTTAATGATCCAAATAGAAAATGGACCGAACCAAGTTGTAGAATAAGATATGTTCTTTTCAAATGTATGAAAAATTAAAGGATCAAAATCTGTCAGGAATTTAGGGTATCAACAGAAAGAAGGCTACTCAGATTACAAAACTGCAAAAACTGCACAAAAGTTACTCAGATTCAAAAAGTTGCCATGTGTCTTAAAATGATCAGAGAATAAAATCATGAAAACAATTAATCCACAAGATAGAATGACACATGTTCTTCATATTCCATGCGAAAAATCTGGGTTTCAAGTTATTTAAGCATCTTAAAAACTTGCAGTAAAAGTGCTAATCAAATTAGTCAGAAGAAAACTGCTGTAGAAATTAATCAGAATAAAAAAGTTGCTAGGTGTTTTAGAATGATCCATGGACTTTAAAATTCCGCAAAAATATCCAGATGATAGACAAAGATGAGTACTTTGTGATGGTGCCAAAGATAAAAAATTCTTCCAACCCAGTTTCTTAAAATCACAGCGAGAAAACACCCAGTCAAGTAAGCATAATGCAGAAAGAAGGTTTCATATTACGGCACCATAAAACACATAACGGTACTGCCGTATTTTTCAAAAAACTCTTAGGAAAGAAATCACTTATAATTATGGCACGTGAAAGATGTTACGGCCCTACTGAAAAAATCACAAAACTTTCTGTCGAAAACAGACCGAAAATACGGTACCGTAAAACTAATTACGGCAGTGCCATATTATGCGCCAAAACTTGTTTTTCCATGCAATAGGGGAAGAAAAATTAATTCTAAAAATAAACAAAAATAAAAGAAGCTAAGCTAAGTAAGAGTGCTTGGGTTGCCTCCCAAGAAGTGCTAATTTTTAGGTCCATAGCTTGACCTAAAATCAAATCTCATGGTGAAGCAGGTGAATTAGTTCCAAAGTAAATAGCATGTAATTTTTTTTCTTTTCCGTTGTCCAAAAAGTTTAACCACAAATCCAAATATCCAAAATATCATATAAATCACAATTGACATGGCTTTCTCAAATATGCGGAAATCAAAATCAATATTTTCAACTTCAATCAAAGGATATTGAATGATCTTTCTATATTTATCAGAAAGCAAAATCATAAGTCCTTTCTTCAAATTTAAATCTTCAATTGCAATAGGACTTTGATCAAAAGATACAAGTATTGGATCATTAAAATAATCTTTCTTTCTCACATTAGATTCCTCAATGAAACATAAATTTTCAAATAAATCACAAGAGTCAACAGTAGATATGGGCAAAACATCAGAGTGAGATACATCAATATTCATAATGTTTAAATCTTTTTCAAGTTCCTCATGCTCACAATCAAATAATTTATCAATTTCAAAATTATCAACAAAATTAGAATGAGATTTGTCTAAATTAGTCCCCTCAAATCCTTCATCAGATTCAACCACAAACAATATATCATCAAAAGAATTAATTTCATCAAAAGAGGGTTTTTCAAAATCAATTTTCTCAAACTTTTCTACAAACAAGTTATTAGAAGAATCAATTTTACAATCATCAAAATCAGAGTGAGATTCATTAATATTCACATAAGGCTCAATCTCAAAACAATCATAATCAGAGGAGGAATTTTCTAAATCAAGTTTTTCAGTTTCCAAATCAAACTCAAATAAACATGCTTTTTGTTGTGCTATCCGGTTTTCTAGCATTTCAGTATCAGCACTCATATTATCCCTCCTAGAATTAACTTGTTTAAAGGTCTCATGTGACTCCTCACTATATTTCATGAACTTTTCAAACTTTATCTCTAAGCTAGATTTTTCATTATCCTCAAAGTATGGTTCAGAAACATGATTTGAGCAATCATTAGAAAGAGATGTTTGATGATTTTCCCATCTAGAATACAATTGATAAGATTCTTTCCATGATAAATTGGGATTTAAAAATTGACAATCAGAGGTATAATGATCAAAATATCCACAAATATTACATCTAATAGAAGAAGAAGATTTCTTAATAGAGTGTATAAAAGAGTTAAACGTATCTTGGAGTGTGCTCATTGAATCATACTTACCTTATGGCATGTATACCTTACTTCTTTGAGATGCCCATGAATTGTGATGAAAAGACATATTTATCAAATCTATCAAGAACAAAAAGATAATCCAACACCAATCAATCAAATTATTTTTTTAGAATATATAAAAAAATATAAAACACAAGTAAATTCACAAATTTTAGAAATCACAGCTCTGTACAACTTGTGAAAATCCAAAACCTGAAAAAACAGAAAACAAAGTTAAATCTAAAACAAATAAAACTTAATCTAGCAATACTAACAACTATTTTGATATTAACAAAACTAAGGTCCCTGGCAACAGTGCCAAAAACTTGTTGTGATCCGCAAGTGCACGGATACACGAAGTAATAAAGAAAGATATCGAACCACAGAGTCCTTATTGTTAAGTACCAAATAGTTGTATTATTACTATCTAAGCAATCGATTAATAGCAAAGCAATGATCGAAAACACATGAAAAGATAATCAGAGAGAAACTGGGACTAGGGTTTCATCCACCTTAATTTCAATGACTAGACATAAATAAAAGGTCGTCAGACTAATCTTATCACGATAAAGAATTAATTTATTTCATAAAGAGATCATCTCACTCTCGTGCAGACAATCATGCAGGGATCAATCCTCGCTTTCGCGCAAGATCTATCCCAACGCTAAAGATAAGTAAATCATTAATCAAAGAATTCAGAGTTCTCTTTCTAAGTTGATTGTCTCAAGTGGAATCTCAAGGATCACTTTCGTGCATCCGAGACTCAACACAAGTTCCACTTATGGTTCTCCAACGTTCCAATCCTCACTTTCGTGCAAGATCTCCACGTTTGACAACTCGACTCTACCCTAGATTCAAATTATCATCATGGCAATAAGATCACTAAAATCAAATAATTAAGAACTAACCTAAGAGAGTTCCTAACATGCAATTCTAGGGTTCCAAGTTCTCAAGCAAGTCATCTTTCGGTCCTTATTCTGAGAACTCTAAAACATGAGTAATAACATCAATCTACGGAGAATCAAAGACAAACAATCACACAAGTAGAATCATCATAATAAAACTATTCTGACGAAAATAAGAGTTATCTAATCATTAAAAAATTAAAGTGAATTACACCCATGTCCCAAAATATTATTAAGCTAACATGGAAAGAGAAATACAATATTCCATAGTTTCAGAAGAACAAAAATCAAAGGAAAAGAAGAGTTAAGAAAATACAGCACGGTATTTTGCAAGTAGGCGTCGATGAACAGTGGCGGCGCTTCCCTTTTCTTTGATTTCTTCTCCAATTGAACTCCTTTTCATCTAAAAATTTTGGGCTGTCTCCTCCTCTAGGCAAAGCTTCTATGTGAAAATCACGGCCTGAGGTGGCCTCTACGCCTCTCGGCATGAGGCCAAACCCTAGCCCCCTCTCTGTCGATTGCTCCCTCAATACTGGATAAAAATTTCCCCTTTTACTTCTTGTGTCTTCTCCTCTTAAATACAAGTCCGCAGCATCTTTCGGATCTCAATTTGGAGGTCTGGATCAAAAGATATGGTCCGCGCAAGTTTCGGGCCCGTAAAAATTACGTTTTTTAATGGAAATTACGGCCGTAAACTATTTTACGGCAGTACCGTATTTTGGTTCTGTGAACCCTGTGTTAAAATTATGGCGTGTAAAAGTTATTGTGGTAGTGCCGTAAAATCTGAAGAGTTCTCTGGTATGAAATCTTTGATAAATACGGCACCGTGAAATGGTTTACGACCGTGTCGTAAAATCAGCAAAAGTCTCTCGTTTGAAACGCTCCAAAATACAGCCCGTGTAATTCTTTACGGTGGTGCCGTAAAATTAGTAAAATCTTCTGGTCTAAAAACTCCCCAAATTACGGCAGTGCTCTGATTTTACGGTATCATACGGAAATACGGTACCGTAAAATAGAATACAACACTGCCGTATTTTGGTTTGTTGCTCCGTTTTGCATGAAATTTGTCACGTGACCTCCTCTTGATGATGGTAACTCTTCCATGTATTTGATTTTGCTTGAAAATGCCTTAAAATGGTGTCTTTTTACCTGAAAATCATCAAAAATCAAAATAGAAGTATATTATGCAATATTTGATAATTTTGGCATAAAAATAAGCAAAAGATCTTCAATTGAACATGAAAAGATATATAAAAAGATACAAAATATACTATATATTTTGGTGTCATCACCGCTGCGAAGGTATAGCTTAGAGAGCCAGGCATCATAAACTAAGTCCAGCATATCATCAAGCCTAGGGATAGGGAACCTATACTTGATGGTGATCCTATTGATGGCGCAGCTAACAATGCACATCCGCCACGACCCATCCTTCTTCAGTGTGAGCAATGCAGGGATAGCGCAGGGACTTAGACTCTCGCGGATATATCCCGTAGTGAGGAGGTCATCCACTTGACGCTACAGCTCAGTGTGCTCGGTGGGGTTCAAATGATGGTGGGGCAGATTCGGGAAGGGTGCTCCTGGAACTAGGTCAATAGCATGCAAGATCTCCCGTTCCGGTGGGAGACCATGGGGTAGGTCCTTCGGGCTAATGTTAGCAAACTCAGTCAAAAGGGCGGAGACTTCCGGGGGTGGTGTCATGTCTACTACAGGGGAGGACTCCGAGGACTCGCGCAACATCATGGCGTAGATGACCTTGGATTCCGTGGCCTCGCGCATAAGTGTAGAGGTGCGCATGAGGGACACCATAGCGGGTGTCGGCGGGGCAGCGGTGGGGGGAATGATCACGCCCTTGGATGTGGATGCGCACAGTTCCTTGGGTGGGGTCGGGATCAAACAGATCTTTAGGCCACCGTGATCAAACACATATGTGTTTGACCGGCTGTAGTGAACCACATCTCAATCATAGAGCTAGGGGCATCCTAAAAGGAGGTGAGCAACATCCATCACCACCACGTCACACCACACCTTCTCACGATAGTCCCCAAACGGGATGGGAACTTGGCAACGATGGGTAACTGGGAGGCTCGACACGTCAACCGACGCGATCGAGTAGGGCTTGGGGTGGGGCTCTAGAGGAAGTCCGAAGCGAGAGATCGTGGTCCGGGAGACCACGTTCAAACTACTTCCCCCATCAATGACAATCTTACATGAGTGCCCGTTGCTCTTAATGTAAGTTGTGAATATGCTTGTGCGCCTCCAATCCTCGGAGGGCGGGGTGTGCACCAGAGTGAACCTCAAAACTGAGAGTGTGGGGTGACCCGACTCCTATCCACTTGTGTAACACTCGGCTTCCACATCACGCTCCTCGTGCTCTCGGGTAATTGTGGTTACACGTGTGTGGTTCTTGACCGCGACTGCGGACTTCTTAGGGCAGTCCCTAGAGTAGTGGCCCGGTTGCAAACAATTGTAGCAATGGACGTGCTCGGCCTGCCCAACGGCAAGGGCCTTGCCCTTCTCCTCCCACGTGGGGCGATGACGGAGTCATGGACGCCAATGAAGAGGGCCTAACCCCTCTAGATGACGCTTGGAAGGACTCCCCAGGACTGGAAGAAGACTCCCCACGACGTTCGGTGCAACTAGAGCTCTACAGACCTCGACACGGCCAGACCGTGTTCGCCAACACGGCCGTGACACGGTCACCCGGAGACGCGAATGCGGGTATGGCCCGCAGCACGCCCGTGCCTGCCGCCGTGACGAGCTCGGCGGGATTCGACCTCAGCGATCACGGCCGTGACAAGGGACATGGTCAAGCCGTGACCAGCACGACATCCGGCATCGCCAGCCAGCCCCAACATGGCCAGGTCGTGACCAAGAACACGGCCAGGCCGTGACCAAGAACACGGCCGTGCCCAAACTTTCTATGGATTTTACCAAATTATGGCTCGTAAATCTGGTGACGGCCCTGCCGTAATTCCCAATCACGGGCAGGCCGTAAGGACGAACAGGGCCGTGACATGGTCCAGCCAGAACGCGAGAGCGGACATGGCCCACAGCATGCCTGTGCCTTCGCCCGTGCCCAGTTCGCAGGAGCCTGCACTACTCCAGCATGGCCGTGACGGAAAGCACGGCAAGGCCGTGACCAGTTTGCCGACAGATGACATCCCGGACACCCCCGTGCCTCTTGCCGTGTTCGACCCGGCGCCACTCCATCACACCCGTGACGGCAAACACGGCTAGGCCGTGTCCACCTCGAAAGTGCACCCGGGTCCAGTTTTTTAGGAACTTCGACGCTTGCAACGGTCGTCACACCCTCCAGACCATTTTGTGGGAACGATGAGCCCTTCTACGGCCACGATGTCCCCCGTTCGCTCCATCCATGTGCCTTCCCCAACACCATCGGAGCCCCTTCACCCCATCAACATCACAAGAGGGCCACCCCAAGACCCAACATTGGATCGCTACAACAATCGGGTCCTCAACTCGGCCCATGAGACCACCACTGACACTTAGAACTAGCCCACGATCAGCCGCTTTTGTTGTTTCGTCGTGCCCTGCTCAGAGATTGTTGGTGTATATGCCCTAGGACCTAGTTTTCGTCCATTATTGTACTACTTGATACTGATATTTATATATCATACTGGCGTTGTCGTTATCATTATTTGCTTACATCTGCGAACATGTACTTATATGATAATGTCCCTGGAGACAGATTGGATCTGTGCTCGAATGATTGTCCCTAGTCGATGTACCTGAGTGGATATGAGACAACTCTAGTACTTGTGAGACTGGCATATGGGCTGGTTAGGCATGAGGTGCTAACGCAAACATATAGGTATATCAGTGGTGGATATACTGGACTGACCCGTTGATGACACCGAAATTCATCGTGATTTCTATGTCATTTTATTGATATTTATGTGTCATATTCATAGACTTTGCTTGTTTTTATGCTATATTTTATCAATATCTGCGGAATCTACACTCTTTTCTATTTTTGATGATTTTCAGGCAAAAAGGCATATTTTTCAGTCGATTTCGAGCAATCCAAGTGCATAATCGAACTCACAACATCAAAAGAAGATCACACGTCAAATTTCAGAATATTTGGAGCTTCAGAGAAAATTACGGCACCCCCAATATATCCTTTACAGTACCATAATTTGGAGGTTTATCGGGCAGAGAATCGATGAACGTTACGGCACTACCGTAAATATCTTTACGGTGCCGTAATGAACGGGCATTTTTGGACAGAAACTTTGAGATGCTTACGGCGCTACCGTAATCATCTTTACGGCACCGTAATTGGAGTCAATTTTCTGCCCGAAAGATTGTTCACATTACGGCACTACCGTAAAAACAATACGGTATCGTAATTCTAGAAGAATTTCACCCGAGAGCTCGCTGTCCAGTTTACGACACCACCGTAAGATTCATCACGGCCGTAATTGTGATGCTGCTCGCGACTTTCTCGGTCAACTCCGAAGCCCGATTTTTGCGCGGTTGATTGCGGATGATCCAGACCATTATATTCAAATCTGTAATAAGGAGAACGGGAGCCATCGACGAGATGAAGCCAAGCACACCAAAAGCCTCAATTTTGATCCACCGGCTAGAGAGAAATCAGAGTTCACTCCGCCGCCTAGGGTTCCATCCGCTGCGACCAATTCCGGGCATCTCCGGCCGTAAAATTTGAGTGGAAGCTACGCATAGAGGAGAAGAAGACACCCTGAAGTTTCAACGTGTTCAGAGATCAGACGGAGGAGAAATCACCAGAAAACCGAGCGCCGCCGCTATTCGCCCAGATTACGACCGTAAACATCTTTACGACCGTACCGTAATTTTTACTCCTCTATTTCGATTTTCTTCATCATGAATCATTGTAATCTTCCCTCTATGATAGGTTAAACCTCTTTTGGGACATGGGGGAGTAATTCACTTGAGTTTTAATGACTAGATAGCTATCTTTCTATTATTTCATCTTGTTTAATCTTAGCATAATGATTTTACTCATGTCATGTTTTGTCCTTAGACTCTCCTCAGATCTATATTACTATATGTGTTTTAGAATTTTCGCTATTGACTGAAAAGTAATTGCTTGAGAATTTGGAACCCTAGAATTGCATGATAGGAACCCCTTTTAGGTTCGTTCTTATTTGTTTGATTCTAGTAAGCTAACTGCCATGATAATAATATAAATCTAGGATTGAGTCTAAGCTTTCAAACGTGGAGATCTTGTGCGAAACCTAAGATCGGAACGTTAGAGAACCTTGAGTAAAACTAGTGTCAAGATTCGGATGCACGAAAGTGATCCTTGAGATTCCACTAGAGATTATCGACTTAGAACTCGGATGCACGAAAGTGATCCTTGAGTTCTCAGTTCGATGATTTACTTATCATTGGCGTTGGGACGATTCTTGCGCGAGAGTGAAGATTTATCCCTGCATGGGTGTCTGCACGAAAGTGAGATAATCTTTTTATTCAAGTAAATTGCATCTTTGTCATGATAAAATTAAACTGATGAAATCTCTATTCATGTCTAGTCATAAAAATTAAAGTGAACGAAACCCTAGTCCCAGCTTCTCTCTCTGATAATTCCGTTTCAGCGCTTTGGTCTTCGTTTGCTAGTTTACACTCTTTTGATTGCCTAGATAGTGAAAAATCAATTATTCAGTACTCAGCAGCATAGGTCCCTATGGATTCGATACTTTCTTTATTACTTCGAGTATCCATACACTTGCGGACACAATAAGTTTTTGGCGCCGTTACCGGGGACCTTAGTTTTTGTTGATATCAAAGACATTGAGATTATTGCTAGACTAGGTTTTTATTTACAGTTTTTTTTTTCTGTTTTTCTTGAAATCACTTGATCTATTTGTTTTGCATGCGCAGGAGTCTTAGGTCAGGACCACTTGTTCCATTGGATCCTGAAATCAACAAAACTCTTAGAGCGCTCAGGAAGTTGAGATTAGAAGAAGATTCACAAGAGATTCAAGAGGAGATTCAAGAAGAAGTTGTAGAGATAGAAAATAATCAGAGAACATTGAGGGACTATGCAGCCCCTAACCCACGAAAAATTCATTCCAGCATTGCTAGACCCGCCATCGAAGCAAATAACTTCGAAATTAAACCTGGTTTTATCTCCATGATCCAACAGAACCAGTTTGGAGGATCTCCACTGGAAGATCCAAACTTGCATCTTTCTTTATTTTTAGAATTTTGTGATACTATTAAGATGAATGGAGTTTCTAATGATGCACTCAGACTAAGGTTATTTCCTTTTGTCACTCAGGGACCGGGCAAGGATATGGCTTCAATCGCAACCAACCGGAACCTTCACAACATGGGAGCAGCTATCAAATTCCTTCCTGACAAAATATTTCCCTCTAGGCAAAACAATCCAGTTGAGAAATCAAATTACAAACTTTCAACAAAGAGATTGGGAGTCATTCAGTGAGGCCTGGGAGAGATTCAACGAATTAAAGCGGAAGTGTCCTCACCATGGCATTGAACATTGGAGTTTATTGCAAACTTTTTACTATGCTTTATCAAATAATACCAAATTAACTATGGATGCTGCTGCAGGTGGAGCTCTTATGAGCAAAGCACCTGATGATGCCTTCAGATTACTAGAAGAGATGGTACTGAATCACAATCAATGGAATACCAAAAGAGGAGTACTTTACAAGCCTTCTCAAGGTAAGGGTGATGGTGATGAATGGCGATCCTTAGTAGAGAAGGTAGACTTTTTGTGCAGTAAGTTTAATTCTATGCAAACTGCTTCTGTTTCTGCTATCACTTGTGAAATTTGTGGCAATGATGGTCATACTACTGAATATTGTAGAATAGTTGTTGATCAGGGTAATGAGCATGTGAATGCCATAGGGAATTATAATCAAAGTATACCTAATGATCCCTATTCTAGTACATATAACCCTGGATGGAGAAATCACCCCAACCTTTCATGGAAAAATAATAACAATGTAGGGGGAAACACTGGAAACAAAGGATATTAAAGACCAAACCAGAATGAAAATCAAAATCAGAATTCAAATTTAGAATCCATGTTTGAAAGAATAATGGCCAGTCAAAATCAGTTTATGTTAAGTCAAGATAGAAAAATTGGAGAGTTTATGTCTAAGCAAGACCAACTCATGTCAAATCAAAATAGACAAATTGAAGAATTTAAGGAAAGTTTTCATCAAATCAACTCCAGATTGGAAAGAGTAGAAGCCCACAACAAAATTCTTGAAAATCAGATTGCCCAACATGCTAGTGTACCTTATAGACCCCCTGGGAAATTGCCTGCAAAACCTGAGATAAACCCTAGGGAGCACTGTAATGCCATCATGACTAGAAATGGGAAACAACTAGGAGAACCTAGAGGGAGGTTTGAAAACACTAAAAAAAGGCTTAATGATAATGAAGAGGAATTAGAGTTAGGAGAATCCTCTTCACATGAGGAACCCCAAACTTGTTTACCACCTCAAAAGGGTGACAAACCTAAAGGAGATGAATCATGTGAAAAAGATAATCCTAAACCTGATTTGCCTGCTCCTTACTAGCCACCTATACCCTTTCCTCAAAGGTTAGTTCAGAATAAATTAGACAAAAAGTTTGGCAAATTCCTTGAAATCCTGAAAAAGCTTTATGTTAACATTCCATTTACTGAAGCTATTACTGAAATGTCATCTTATGCAAAATTTTTAAAGGAGATTTTATCTAACAAAAGGAAATTAGATGATTATGGTACTTGCATGGTTACTCTAACTGAAGATTGTAGTGCAATCATTCAAAATAAACTGCCACCTAAACTGAAGGATCCAGGTAGTTTTTCTGTACCATGTTCTATAGGCACTATGGCTTTTGACCAAGCCTTATGTGACTTAGGTGCAAGTGTTAGTCTAATACCTCTTTCCACTTATAGGAAACTGAATCTTGGAGAGCTAAAGCCTACATCTATATCCTTGTAGCTCGCAGACTCATCAGTAAAGTATCCTGTAGGTATTTTGGAAAATGTGCCAATGAAGATAGGTGAGTTTTTCATACCCGCTGATTTTGTAGTGTTAGACATGGAGGAAAATTCTAGAAATCCCATAATTATTGGGAGACCACTATTGGCCACTGCTAAGGCAAACATAGATGTGAAAGAGGGAAAGATTACTTTTGATATTTGTGACAATAAGATTGAATTTAATCTTAATGATTCATTGAACAAACTTTCATACTCTGGATCTTGTTGTAGTGTTGAAATATTTAATGATGATACTTATGATGTTTCAAGCTTATTTGATGAACCCTCAAATTCTGAAATTAACAATTCTTCTGAGGATGTTGATAAAGGGATGTAGGAGAAGAAGAATAAAAATTCCAGAAGAAGGAGAAAAAGGAGAAGAAGATCTAGATTATTTGACAAAGGAAAAAAGATTTGGAACAAAATTGGAGAGTGTTTCAAGGCTGAGCCTTATGTGGCTCATTGTGATGCCCAAACAAAAGAAAAATCAGAAGGGCAACAGAGAATTCACGATCACACCTGAGTGTTGAAGGGTCAAGCTAATGACCTTTAAATTAGCGCTTCTTGGGAGGCAACCCAAGCTTTCCAACTTTAGTTTTGCTTTCTTTTATTTACTTTATTTTAATTTTATTTTCGGACTAATTTTTACAATTTTTTTTCTGTAGGAATCAAGATTTGGCAAGAATATTACGGCACTACCGTAATATTCTTTACGGTACCGTAATATCGGTTATTTTTAACCAGAGAGTTTTAACCCATTGCGGTACCACTGTAAATTAATTTACGGTACCATATTTTGTGACAAAATCTTCCCGAGAGTTTTTCGTTTTACGGCCATACCGTAAACTTGTTTACGATACCGTAATTTTTGAATTTTGAATTTTTTGAAATTTTCATTATTTTCAAAAAAAAAAATATGATTGATATTACGGCACTACCGTAAATATCTTTACGGTGCTGTAACCACCTCAGCTTTTTGACCCGAGAGTTTTTACCATTACGGCACCGCCGTAAACACCTTTACGGCCGTAATTACATCTAAAAAATGCGATAAAGGTGCCGTAACACCATTTCTTCCGCTGCCGTTTTCGTGTCTTCTCACTCGCTTGTGCACCAATCTGGGAGTTCCGACCTTCCCCTACCTTCGGAAGACTCAGGCGACCCTTTCCGTCCGGTTATCACAGCCGATTTCGTAACCTTTCATCCGATTTCACTATTTTGGCGAGTTTTAATCTAACTTTCGCCCTTTTTACTCGTGTGCTTTCGTTTTTCAACCAATTTTGGGGCTTTTTGTTTCTATCTGCTCGTGATAGGGTAGGCTTTCGATTCTTTCTTGTTTCAAGAAATTCAGACAAATTTCTAGGGAGATCTGTGCTGAAACATGATGAACGAGTTTAGGATTTACTGTTCACCGTCGCCCTTTTCGATTTTTCATTGATTTCTGAGTCCAAGCATGATTTTAAGTTGACATCTTACTTGATTTATGTTGTTAATGACGATTTGAAGTGTTATCCTTATTTGTTGCCATATACTTGCTGAAGGACCCCTTTCGAGAGGGGGGCGAAAACCCTATTAGGGTGGCGCATAAAATTTTGCAAGCTGAAGAAGGGCTTTCAAAGATCTTTCTATTGCATATGATCAACTTAGATAGATGTGAGAATGATCCATACCGTCGCCATCTCTTGGATGGTGTCTTGGAAGAAGAAAGCAAAAGAGATCTCCTCCAAAGGCTGTCGCACACAAGAAGAAGAAGGCCTACTTCTTTGGGGCGATTTGTGCTAGCAATGCTCCAAAGCTTCCTCGATCGTTTGAGGGATGATGAGATGAAAATTTGGCCGAATCCTCTTGTCGTCAACCTTCACGCCACCAGCCGTGAGTCGTCTAATGCCAAGAGCGAATTCGCAAGAGGAATAGAGAGGAGGCGTTGCAAGTGAACGTGGAAACGTTCCCACGTTGAAAACCGACCGAGAGTTCCCAAAATAGCAAGCCATGATTACGTGCGTTATGCGTTCACCAAGTGAACCATGCGCAACTCTCTTCTCCCACCTGAACCTTGCGCTCAACCCATGAGCCGGTTCAAGATGTTTGGTTCAATGACCAAACCAAATCAGCCCAAACATTAAGTCTAGATCGAATTAGACCCTAAGGTCCTAGATCTGACCATTCATCTCCAGATGCTTCTGATCTGATCGATCTAGCATCAACACTCTCGATCGAAGCTTACCGATCTCAAGCCCTAATCAATCAAACATGATCAGACCAGATCTCACTTACAATCAGAGTTTAAATCCCTTTAAACTGAACCGAAACAATTCAGTCCACACGATCTGACTTAAGTAAGCCATATCATCAAATTGTGTGACCCTGAGGGTTTCCTTTAAATGTCGGTAACGATAACTTACATTATAACGATCAGTGAGGGGTATCTAGCAACACATCACTGTCTCCCGATATAAAGGAAAGAGTCTTCCAAGACTACACCCAAAACACAGCTCAAGTGTGAATCCTTTTCACTAGGCTTCACTAGGCATACATATTTCCTTTGCCACTAGATGTTCTTATTGGACAAGCGTGTCAAGCTTGTAGCTCCAATATGATGAGCATGATTAGATCAAATGAACACAGTCACCTGGGTATGGCCATACACTTTCTCAATCATCTCAGCCGGGGGGGCCCCTTTAGAACACCACACTCCTTAAACAAGGAGACGGCAATCCTATGTCTATCACTAGTGCCCTAACCTGACTCATGATCATTATCCAAGATAGTCTATAATCATTATGTTTCAAATGATATTGAACTACCTCAAAACAATGACAATCATCATTTAGAAACACAAGTGATCTCAAGTCAGAGGAGATGTGCCACTTGTAGCAAACAAGGATTATTCACATTGTGACAAGCAATTGAATATCCTAGTAGGGTCTGTCCAGTACATCCAATGTACCCATGAGTCTACATCTTATTCCATGCTCGAAGCATCCTATAAGATTAGAACACATATTAGTCTTAACCATATCAAGGCTGTCTCATGTTCACCAAGATACATCGACTAAGGACATAACTGCACGTCAGCCTAGCTGAACAGCTTTGAGACATTATTCAGAAGAACATATATTGCAGCAGACAATGTAGCTTAACTGAATAACAACCATGCCTTTATAAACATAAGAGTTTATTACATGATACTTTTACAATCCCAAGGCCTCAAACATTAGCCTTAAGGGCATACCCCAACACTTGCTATATCTATGTTGAATCTGTTGGGGTATGCCCTTAAGGCTAATGTTTGAGGCCTTGGGAATGTATCAGTATCATGTATAAACTCTTATGTTTATAAAGGTAATGGTTGTTATTCAGTTTGTTACATTGTCTGCTGCAATAAGTGTACTTCTGAATAATGTCTCAAAGCTGTTCAGCTAGGCTGACATGCAGTTATGTCCTTAGTCAAGATATCTTGGTGAACATGCGACAGCCTTGATATGATTGAGACTAATATGTGTTCTAATCTTATAGGATGCTTCGAGCATGGAATAAGATGTAGACTCATGGGTACATTGGATGTACTGGACAGACCCTACTAGGATATTCAATTGCTTGTCACAATATGAATAATCCTTGAATGCGACAAGTGGCACATTTCCTCTGACTTGAGATCACTTATGTTTTCTAAATGATGATTGTCATTGTTTTGAGGTAGTTCAATATCATTTGAAACATAATGATTATAGACTATCTTGGATGGTGAGCTTGAATCAGGTTAGGGCACTAGTGATAGATATAGGATTGCCGTCTCCTTAAGTGGAGTGTGATGTTCTAAAGGGGCCCCCCTGGATGAGATGATTGAGAAAGTGTATGGCCATACCCAGATGACTATGTTCATCTGATCTAATCATGCTCATCATATTGGAGCTACAAGCTTGACACGCTTGTCCAATAAGAACATCCAGTGGCAAAGGAAGCATGTATGCCTTGTGAATTGGATTCACACTTGTGCTGTGGTTTGGGTGTAGTCTTGGAAGACTCTTTCCTTTATATCGGGAGACAGTGATGTGTTGCTAGATACCCCTCACTGATCGTGATAACGTGTGTTATCGTTACCGACGTTTAAAGGAAACCCTTAGGGTCGCACAAATTGATGATATGGCTTACTTAAGTCAGATCGTGTGGACTGAATTATTTGGGTTCAGTTTAAAGGGATTTAATCTCTGATTGTAAGTGAGATCTGGTCTGATCATGTTTGATTGATTAGGGCTTGAGATCGGTAAGCTTCGATTGAGAGATTGGATGCTAGATCGGTGAGATCAGGAGCATCAAGAGATGAACGGTTAGATCTGGAGCCTTAGGGTTTAATTAAGATCTAGACTGGATCGCTTGGCTTGATTGGTTCTTAAACCGAACCAAATTGAACCGGCTCATTATATGAGCGCATGGTTCAAAAGGAGATGGCGTGAACGTGTGAGCGAAGTGTGGTTTCTATTTTTCGAAACCATGATCTCCACTTGGAGATCTCTCATGTTCGAATAGGGATAATCCTATTCTCGCTCGTCTCCCTATCGTGACTTCTCTCTCTTGACACTTTTGTGTGTGGCGGCGCTTGATGTTGGGATATGCCCTTAAGACTAATGTTTGAGGTCTTGGGATTGTAACAGTATCATGTAATAAACTGTTATGTTTATAAAGGCATGGTTGTTATTCAGTTAATTACATTGTCTGCTGCAATATATGTTCTTCTGAATAATGTCTCAAAGTTGTTCAGCTAGGCTGACATGCAGTTAAGTCCTTAGTCGAGATATCTTGGTGAACTTGAGACAGCCTTGATATGCTTGAGACTAATATGTGTTCTAATCTTATAGGATGCTTCGAGCATGGAATAAGATGTAGACTCATGGGTACATTGGATGTACTGGACAGACCCTACTAGGATATTCAATTGCTTGTCACAATGTGAATAATCCTTGTTTGCTACAAGTGGCACATCTCCTCTGACTTGAGATCACTTGTGTTTCTAAATGATGATTGTCATTGTTTTGAGGTAGTTCAATATCATTTGAAAGATAATGGTCATAGACTATCTTGGATAATGATCATGAGTCAGGTTAGGGCACTAGTGATAGATATAGGATTGCCATCTCCTTGTTTAAGGAGTGTGGTGTTCTAAAGGGGCCCCCCCCGGCTGAGATGATTGAGAAAGTGTATGGCCATACCCAGGTGACTGTGTTCATCTGGTCTAATCATGCTCATCATATTGGAGCTACAAGCTTGACACGCTTGTCCAATAAGAACATCCAGTGGCAAAGGAAATATGTATGCCTAGTGAAGCCTAGTGAAAAGGATTCACACTTGAGCTGTGTTTTGGGTGTAGTCTTGGAAGACTCTTTCCTTTATATCGGGAGACAGTGATGTGTTGCTAGATACCCCTCACTGATCGTGATAACGTAAGTTATCGTTATCGACATTTAAAGGAAACCCTCAGGGTCGCACAATTTGATGATATGGCTTACTTAAGTCAGATCGTGTGGACTGAATTGTTTCGGTTCAGTTTAAAGGGATTTAAACTCTGATTGTAAGTGAGATCTGGTCTGATCATGTTTGATTGATTAGGGCTTGAGATCGGTAAGCTTCGATCGAGGGTGTTGATGCTAGATCGATCAGATCAGAAGCATCTGGAGATGAATGGTCAGATCTAGGACCTTAGGGTCTAATTCGATCTAGACTTAATGTTTGGGCTGATTTGGTTTGGTCATTGAACCAAACATCTTGAACCGGCTCATGGGTTGAGCACAAGGTTCAGGTGGGAGAAGAGAGTTGCGCATGGTTCACTTGGTGAACGCATAACGCATGTAATCAAGGCTTGCTATTTTGGGAACTTTCGGTGTTCAACGTGGGAACGTTTCCACGTTCACTTGCAACGCCTCCTCTCTATTCCTCTCGCTAATTCGCTCTTGGCATTGGACGACTCACGGTTGGTGGCGTGAAGGTTGACGACAAGAGGATTCGGCCAAGTTTTCATCTCTTCGTCCCTCAAACGATCAAGGAAGCTTTGGAGCATTGCTACCACAAATCCCCCCAAAGAAGTAGGCCTTCTTCCTCTTGTGTGCGACAACCTTTGGAGGAGATCTCTCTTGCTTTCTTCTTCCAAGATACCATCCAAGAGATGGCGACGGTATGGATCCTTCTCATATCCATCTAAGTTGATCATATGCGATATAAAGATCTATGAAAGCCCTTCTTCCACTTGCAAAAGGTTTTATGCGCCATCCTAATAGGGTTTTCGCCCCCCCTCTTGAAAGGGGTTCCTTCAAATTGGTATCAGAGCAGGTTTATATCTATGCATATGATTGCTTAATGCTATATTGTGATCCTTGTTTGCATGCTTAGATCTATAGCTTACATGCGAATATGATTACACATGTTTTATGTTTGCGCATGTTTCAAACTAGGCGCATCTTTGTGATCTTTGTTGTTGATGTTTTATCAAAAGAATATCACTTGTGCGCCTATCATTAAACTAAGCGCCTACTATAAACCCTTAGACGGGTTAGTAGGGTTGAAGTCATCCTCTAGGTTAGATCCAACTAGTCTGATCAGACCATCTGACAGCCTAGATGGGTCGACCAGATAGCACCCTTGCGCAAGCAAGAGGTGGCTATAGGTCGGCTGCATCATAGGTGTGTAGCAATGTCTGGTTGAGACGTCTGTTGAACGCACATGAGTTAGGCCCGGGCTCACACCCGTTTGCCAGACCTCATCGTGGTTGTTCAGCCCTTGGTGCATGCATAGTTGACCACTGGGTTGACTCAAGTCAGTTAGGACTTGGTGCATGCAAGGGCACAGGATCTGACTAGATTGGATGAGTGGATCCCTATTATTGTATCGTTGTAAGGTTGTGGGGGCATATAAGAAAATTAAAATTGATGCCAATGCGGTTTTCGAAATTTTGTTTTCTTATTGGATCACATGCTGATGTTTGATGCCATATTGCCTGTTTATTTAATCTTATGTGGGCTGCCCATGTTAAATGTGTGCTGTGCTGGGGCCTGCGTGCCTGGTAAATTTTGTAAATTAATCTTTATATTGTGATCTGCGAATCACATTGCATTTAATTTATAAAATGTAATTGACCTGCGAGTCAATCTTGTCTAGATAGATTAATATGTAAATTAATCAGACAAGAGCACAGAGCACACTTGGCAGTGGCGCCTGCAGCAGTGGCTTGACCAGGAGGGAGGTCCAGGGTTCGACTCTGGGACCAGGCGCATTTTCCCTGGTAGGCGCACCTGAGCTGCAGATGGCGCTTGGGCCCTGGGTTGGGCCAGATGAGCAGCAAAAGACCCATGAAGAAAAGCAAGTGAAGACTTAAGTTTATTTAAGGTCTTACTTAGGCTATGGGCTTTTACCACATAAGATCCATGCTTTCTTTTATTGTTTAATATTAGAATTGCATGATTAGTTTATCTTCTGCTATCGCCATAGGAATTGCATGATAGTGAAGAAGATAAAAGACCGTTAAAATCCAACGATTAAATATCAAGCTCGTAAGCCTTCTGACGCGAAACCTCACTGTTCTGATTATCGTTGGAGCCGTGTTGTACCCACTCAGTGGGCACGTCCATCTATCTTCAGACGGTGTGTGATTTCACCTGCGTGTTACAGAGAAGGGATTTATCGCTTCTCGTTTCTCAGCATAGCACGTGGTGGTCCAGGGAGTAGGTCGGGTCAGCTTGGCCATGTAGCCTACATATGTGGCGCATATGGTAGCACATGGAGGCAGCCATCTGTGGGATCAGAGATTGTGTTGTACCAACTCAGTTGGCACAGTCTGCTGGATCGCCCAGATGAAGGGGAATCGCACGGGTTGGCGATTGGCAGGGACTGCCTACCAGAGATTAGTGCTTGTCATCTCTGTGCATCTTATCTCGCCTGAGCGGGACGCGGAGACCAAGTATGAAATCTGGATCCCATCTCACTAAAAGAGTTCTACTCTTTCGGGCTGTTTTGCTGGATTTTTCAGCCAGATAAAATAGTGAGAAAAAGAATCATTCTTAAGTCCTGATTGATTCTTAACATTGATACTGACCTTGCTGTTCTTGCATTGTTGTAGATTCCTGCAGCAACGAACACCATGAGCTTCAATGTGCGATCCCTACTGGAAAGGGAGAAGTTTACTGGGCCAAACTTCTCGGACTGGTACGGACACCTTAAGATTGTTCTTAAGGCAGAGAGGAAACTGTATGTCCTCGAGTCGGTGATACCGCCGCAGCCCGCTCCGAACGCCGCAAGGGCGGTTCGAGAAACCTATGAAAAGCACGTCAATGATAGCATTGATGTCGCTTGCCTGATGCTAGCGTCTATGACGCCACCGTTGCAGCGTCAGCATGAGGATATGTCGGCTATAGAAATTATAGCGAACCTCAAGATGCTGTATGCTGCACAGGCGAGGACAGAACGCTATAATCTGACGAAGCTCTTCTTTCAGAGCAAACTGGCTGAAGGGAGCCCAGTGGGAGCTCACGTGCTCAAGATGATTGGGCACAAAGAGGCTCTAGAGAAACTGGGGCATACCATCAATCAGGAGCTTGCTGTGGACATTATTCTCCAGTCTCTCCCGCCTTCATTCGATGCGTTCATTATTAATTTTAATATGAACAAAATCGACTGTACTCCGGCAGAGCTGCTGAATATGCTCTTGCCTACTGAGGAAACTCTGAAGGGAAAGCCTTCAACCTCTGTCTTAATGGTTCCTTCAAGGAACAAGAAGAAGGGGAAGAAGGCCAAGGCCCCTGTCAAGAGCTACAGCAAGGCTCTGAAACAGAAGGTTAAGCGGTCCAAGGAATACAGGTGTTTCCACTGTGGCCAGCTAGGTCACTGGAAAAAGGACTATAAAGCGCTCCAAGGAGATAAGAGGGGAAGCATCGCTTCTGGCTCAGGTATATTCGTGACTGAAGTCATGTTTTCATCTTCTTCTATTTCATGGGTGTTGGACACTGCATGTGGAGTTCACATTTGTTCAAATGTACAGGAACTCAAGAGAAGAAGGCAGGTGGGACAGCATGAGGTAGACCTACGAGTAGGAAACGGGGCACGGGTTGCTGCTGTTGCTGTAGGAGACTATTTCATTTCTTTGCCATCTGGACTTGTATTGGAACTAAACAGTTGTTATTTTGTTCCCAGCATTACTAAAAATATTATCTCTATTCCTGCTCTTGTCAGGAAAGGATTTGCCTTTGAATGCAATATTTCAAAGTGTGTTTTATCTTATGATAATATTGTTTATGCAACTGGTTCAATTAACAATGGGTTATTCATGTTGGACATGGAAAATTCTATACAAAAAATTGATAATAAGAAAGCCAAGTATGCTGATGACAGCACCTTGCTATGGCATAGTCGTTTAGGCCATATTAACGAGAAACGCATTAAGCGGTTGCATGAACATGGACTGCTGGGATCATTCTCCTATAAGGAGATTGATACATGCAAAGCTTGTTTGATGGGTAAAATGACGAAGTCACCTTTTCCTCACAAAGGTCAAAGGGCTTCAGGTTTACTTGACCTTATACACAGTGATGTGTGTGGGCCATTTAGTAAACATGCCAGAGGTGGCTATCAGTACTTCATTACCTTCACTGATGATTTCAGTAGGTACGGTTATGTCTATCTGATGAGACATAAGAGTGAATCTTTTGACAAGTTCAAAGAGTTCAAGAATGAAGTACAAAATCAGCTAGGCCAAAATATCAAGGCACTTCGCTCAGATCGAGGTGGAGAATACCTAAGTCATGCGTTTACTGACTATCTAAAGGAGTGTGGGATTATCTCACAGCTCACTCCGCCAGGAACACCACAATGGAATGGTGTGTCCGAGAGGAGAAATAGAACGTTGCTTGATATGGTTCGTTCTATGATGAGTCAGGCTACTCTACCTTACTCCTTTTGGGGGTTTGCACTGGAAACAGCTGCAAAGGTACTAAACCGAGTGCCATCCAAGGCAGTTTCTAAGACTCCATGAGTTATGGTATGGGAAACAGCCGAGCTTGACATTTATCAGGATCTGGGGCTGCGAGGCTTATGTCAAAAAGCTCGCCTCTGGGAAACTGGAGAGCAGATCTGAGAAATGCGTCTTTGTCGGTTACCCTAAGGAAACTAAGGGTTATTATTTCTACGATCCCAAGGAGAACAAGGTTTTTGTTGCTCGGACGGCTATATTTCTTGAGAAGGAGTTTCTTCTGCAAGAGGCCAGTGGGAGAGAAATAAAGCTGGATGAGAATCCAGAGGATGGACAAAGTAGTCAAGCACAGATGGATGTGCCTGAGCCGGTAGATCAGGTTATTGAACAACCTGAGGCTCAGATATCACGGGAACCGCGAAGATCGGGTAGGATCCGTCGACAGCCTGAGCGTTATGACGGAGTCTACATCATTGATAATGATGAACCCCTCACTTATGCGGATGCGGTCAGTGGACCAGAGTCAGCTAGATGGCTTGAAGCTATGCGAGCCGAGATGGACTCCATGTCAGATAACCAAGTCTGGGATTTGGTTGATCCGCCTCCGGGAGTAATCCCTATCGGCTGCAAATGGATCTTCAAGAAGAAGATTGACATGGATGGTAACGTGGTTACCTATAAAGGCAGGCTTGTTGCGAAAGGTTTCAAACAAATCTACGGGATAGATTATGATGAAACTTTCTCTCCTGTAGCCATGTTTAAGTCTATTCGGATTCTATTCGCTATAGCTGCATATTATGATTATGAGATCTGGAAGATGGATGTGAAAATAGCTTTCCTTAATGGAAATCTGGATGAGGATGTGTATATGACACAACCTGAAGGTTTCACTAATCCATCAGATCGTCATAAGATATGCAAGTTGAAGAAGTCCATTTATGGACTGAAACAAGCATCAAGAAGCTGGAACATTCGTTTTGATGAATTAGTCACTGACTTTGGTTTCATCAAGAACGAGGATGACCCGTGTGTATATAAGAGGTTTAGTGGGAGCGTGATTACTTTCCTAGTCCTCTACGTCGATGACATCTTGATCATTGGAAATGACATTCCTGAAATGCATGCTGTGAAGGCATGGTTAAGGAAATGTTTCCAGATAAAAGATTTAGGAGAAGCAGCCTATGTATTAGGTGTGAAGATCTACAGGGATAGATCTAAGAGGCTTCTCGGGCTGTGCCAGAGTACTTACATCGATAAGGTCCTGGAAAGATTCCATTTAGAGAATTCTAAAAGGGGATATCTTCCAGTCAGACATGGTCTGAATCTTTCGAAGAGTCAGTGTCCACAAACACAGACTGAGAAAGATGAAATGGACAATACGCCTTATGCTTCGGCTATTGGGTCCATTATGTATGCGATGTTGTGTACTCGCCCAGACATCGCTTACGGGTTAAGCGTGACCAGTCGATTCCAAAGTAATCCAGGTATGGCGCACTGGATTGCAGTCAAGAACATTTTGAAATATCTTCGGAGGACCAAAGATATGTTCTTGATATATGGTGGTCAGGAAGAACTCAGTATTGAAGGATATACTGACGCTTCGTTCCAGTCGGACCAGGATGATTTCCGATCGCAATCAGGCTATGTTTTTAGCTTGAATGGAGGAGCAGTGGTGTGGAAGAGTTTCAAACAGTCAACTGTTGCTGATTCCACAACAGAAGCCGAGTATGTTGCAGCCTCGGAAGCATCCAAGGAGGCAGTGTGGATTCGTAAGTTCGTGAGAGAACTTGGTGTCGTTCCTTCGAGTGCTGATCCTTTGGTTATCTTCTGTGATAACACTGGAGCAATCGCACAAGCAAAGGAACCACGGTCACACCAGAAGTCCAAGCACATACAGAGACGGTTTCACTTGATCCGGGAGATCATAGATCGTGGCGAGATCAAAGTCTGCAAGGTACATACAGATGACAATCTGGCAGACCCGCTTACCAAGCCTCTGGCGCAGCAGAAGCATGAGAAGCACTGTAATAATATGGGTTTGAGATTTCTCAACCATTAGATTAAGTGCAAGTGGGAGATTGTTGGGATATGCCCTTAAGACTAATGTTTGAGGTCTTGGGATTGTAACAGTATCATGTAATAAACTGTTATGTTTATAAAGGCATGGTTGTTATTCAGTTAATTACATTGTCTGCTGCAATATATGTTTTTCTGAATAATGTCTCAAAGTTGTTCAGCTAGGCTGACATGCAGTTAAGTCCTTAGTCGAGATATCTTGGTGAACTTGAGACAGGCTTGATATGCTTGAGACTAATATGTGTTCTAATCTTATAGGATGCTTCGAGCATGGAATAAGATGTAGACTCATGGGTACATTGGATGTACTGGACAGACCCTACTAGGATATTCAATTGCTTGTCACAATGTGAATAATCCTTGTTTGCTACAAGTGGCACATCTCCTCTGACTTGAGATCACTTGTGTTTCTAAATGATGATTGTCATTGTTTTGAGGTAGTTCAATATCATTTGAAAGATAATGGTCATAGACTATCTTGGATAATGATCATGAGTCAGGTTAGGGCACTAGTGATAGATATAGGATTGCCGTCTCCTTGTTTAAGGAGTGTGGTGTTCTAAAGGGGCCCCCCCGGCTGAGATGATTGAGAAAGTGTATGGCCATACCCAGGTGACTGTGTTCATCTGGTCTAATCATGCTCATCATATTGGAGCTACAAGCTTGACACGCTTGTCCAATAAGAACATCCAGTGGCAAAGGAAATATGTATGCCTAGTGAAGCCTAGTGAAAAGGATTCACACTTGAGCTGTGTTTTGGGTGTAGTCTTGGAAGACTCTTTCCTTTATATCGGGAGACAGTGATGTGTTGCTAGATACCCCTCACTGATCGTGATAACGTAAGTTATCGTTACCGACATTTAAAGGAAACCCTCAGGGTCGCACAATTTGATGATATGGCTTACTTAAGTCAGATCGTGTGGACTGAATTGTTTCGGTTCAGTTTAAAGGGATTTAAACTCTGATTGTAAGTGAGATCTGGTCTGATCATGTTTGATTGATTAGGGCTTGAGATCGATAAGCTTCGATCGAGGGTGTTGATGCTAGATCGATCAGATCAGAAGCATCTGGAGATGAATGGTCAGATCTAGGACCTTAGGGTCTAATTCGATCTAGACTTAATGTTTGGGCTGATTTGGTTTGGTCATTGAACCAAACATCTTGAACCGGCTCATGGGTTGAGCACAAGGTTCAGGTGGGAGAAGAGAGTTGCGCATGGTTCACTTGGTGAACGCATAACGCATGTAATCAAGGCTTGCTATTTTGGGAACTTTCGGTGTTCAACGTGGGAACGTTTCCACGTTCACTTGCAACGCCTCCTCTCTATTCCTCTCGCTAATTCGCTCTTGGCATTGGACGACTCACGGTTGGTGGCGTGAAGGTTGACGACAAGAGGATTCGGCCAAGTTTTCATCTCTTCGTCCCTCAAACGATCAAGGAAGCTTTGGAGCATTGCTAGCACAAATCGCCCCAAAGAAGTAGGCCTTCTTCCTCTTGTGTGCGACAACCTTTGAAGGAGATCTCTCTTGCTTTCTTCTTCCAAGATACCATCCAAGAGATGGCGACGGTATGGATCCTTCTCATATCCATCTAAGTTGATCATATGCGATATAAAGATCTATGAAAGCCCTTCTTCCGCTTGCAAAAGGTTTTATGCGCCATCCTAATAGGGTTTTCGCCCCCCCTCTTGAAAGGGGTTCCTTCACTTGAAGCTACTGAGGAGGAGGATTCGGCCAAGAGTGATCAACATCTCCATCCCTTTCATTCGACAAAGACCCTTTGAAAGGCTTTGCTAGCACAAAGGATTCAAAGGAGTGAGCGCATCGATCTTCTTGTGTGCGTCAACTTTGGAGAAGGTTCATTTGCGCCTTTGCTTCCAAGGCACCATCAAACCGATGGCTATGGTATGAGTTCTTCTTCATCCATTCAATCATTTAAAAGTTAATTATATGACATATAAAGATCTCTTGAAACCCTAGCTTCCCATGCGAAAATATTGTTATGCGCCATCTTTAGGGTTTCGCCCCCCCTTGAGGTTAGGGGACTTTCAATTGGTATCAGAGCGCAGGTTTTATATGTTCATATGATTGCTTTGTGATCCATGTATGCTTAGATCTTCACAACATGCGAAAAATACATGATAAGTTTTCATATGCGAAAATACTTGTATTTGTTTGGCTATGTTGGCGCATGTTGATTGGCGCATAGTTGTTTTCTTCAAAACTACTTCACATGCGCGCCTCTCATTAGATCTAAGGCCTTACTGTAAACCCTTAGACGGGTTATTAGGGTTGAAGTCATCATCTAGGTTAGATCCACACAGTCTGATCAGACCATCTGACAGCCTAGATGGGTTGACCAGATAGCACCTGTGCGGAAGCACGAGGTGGCTATAGGTCGACTGCAGACAGGCGTGTAGCGATGTCTGATTGAGACAACCATGAACGCACATGAGTTAGGCCCGGGGTCACACCCGCTTGCCAGACCTCATTGTGGTCGTTCAGCCCTCGCGCATGCATAGTTGACCATTTGGTCAACTCAAGTCAGTTAGGACTTGGTGCATGTAAGGGCAGTGGATCTAACTAGAAATGATGAGTGGATCCCTAGTAATGGACCGTTGTAAGGTAGTAAGGGCATATAAGGAAAATAAAATTGATGCCAATGGGGTTTTTCAAAAAATTTTATTTTCATGGTTGGATCGCATGTTGATTGATGCCCTATGTATGTTTATTTATTCTTATGTGGGCTGCCCATGTTAAATGTGTGCTGTGCTGGGGCCTGCGTGCTTGTATTAAAGTTGTAAATTAATTATTGTGATCTGCGTATCACATTGTATTTAATTTATAAAGTGTAATTGACTTGCGTGTCAATCTTGTCTAGATAGATTAATTTGTAAGTTAATCAGACAAGAGCACAGAGCACACTTGGCAGAGGCGCATGCAGCAGAGGCTAGACCAGGTGGGAGGTCCAGGGTTCGACTCTGGGACCAGGCGCATTTTCCCTGGTAGGCGCATCTGAGCTGCAGATGGCGCTTAGGCCCTGGGTTGGGCTAGATAAGCAGCAAAAGTCCCATGAAGAAAAGCAAGTGAAGACTTAAGTTAATTAAGGTCTTACTTAGGCTATGGGCTTTTACCACATAAGATCCATGCTTTCTTTTATTGTTTATATAAGTAGAACAGCATGATTAATTTATCTTCTGCTATCACCATAGGAATTGCATGATAGTGAAGAAGATAAAAGACCGTTAAAATCCAACGCTAAAATATCAAGCTCGTAAGCCTTCTGACGCGTGTTAGGTCCCCTTCAAGGGGGAGCGCAACCCTAGATAGGCGCATATGAAGTTTTTCATGCAGCGGAAAGGGGGTTTCTAGGATCTTTGCAGTTATATGATCAACTATAAACGATTGTAAACAAGAATCAAGGAATTAATTCTTACCAAAGCCATTGCTTGGATGGCGTCTAGGAAGAAGAGACTCAAGCGCTTCTCCTCCAAATGGTGCGCACACAAAAGATGTCGCCTACTCCCTTAGTGCTCCTTGTGCTAGCAAGGTTCTAAGGAGTTCTTGTCGTGTGAAGAGGATGAGAAGAGAGTTTCTTGCTTGCTTGCCGAGACCTCCCTCTTTCATCAAGAGTTATTTTCCCAAGAGAAGAGGCGACGTGAGGTGATCCGAACGAGAGAGAGCGTTACACTCCAACGTGTAGTGCGTTACTCTAATTTTGGAAAACCAAAAATAGTAACCGCCCAACGCTTATGCGTTCATGGGTTTACCCCAACGCATTTCTCTCACCCCCTTTGAACCATGCGCTCATTCAATGAGTTGGTTCAATGTCGGTTTGGTTCAAAGACCAATCAAGCCAAGCGATTTGATCTAGACCATTGTAAACCCTAAGGTTTCAGATCTAACCGTTCATCTCTTGATGCTCCTGATCTCACCGATCTAGCATCAACTCTCTCGATCAAAGCTTACCGATCTCAAGCCCTAATCAATCAAACATGATCAGACCAGATCTCACTTATAATCAGAGATAACAATCCCTTTAAACTGAACCCAAATAATTCAGTCCACACGATCTGACTTAAGTAAGCCATATCATCAAATTGTGCGACCCTAAGGGTTTCCTTTAAACGTCGGTAATGATAACTTACGTCATCACGATCAGTGAGGGGTATCTAGCAACACATCACTGTCTCCCGATATAAAGGAAAGAGTCTTCCAAGACTACACCCAAACAACAGCACAAGTGTGAATCAACTCACTAGGCATACATGATTCCTTTGCCACTGGATGTTCTTATTGGACAAGCGTGTCAAGCCTGTAGCTCCAATATGATGAGCATGATTAAATCAGATGAACATAGTCACCTGGGTATGGCCATACACTTTCTCAATCATCTCATCCAGGGGGGCCCCTTTTGAACATCACACTCCAATTAAGGAGACGGCAATCCTTTTTCTATCACTAGTGCCCTAACCTGACTCAAGCTCACCATCCAAGATAGTCTATAACCATTATGTTTCAAATGATATTGAACTACCTCAAAACAATGACAATCATCATTTAGAAACACAAGTGATCTCAAGTCAGAGGAAATGTGCCACTTGTTGCAATCAAGGATTATTCACATTGTGACAAGCAATTGAATATCCTAGTAGGGTCTGTCCAGTACATCCAATGTACCCATGAGTCTACATCTTATTCCATGCTCGAAGCATCCTATAAGATTAGAACACATATTAGTCTCAATCATATCAAGGCTGTCTCATGTTCACCAAGATATATCAACTAAGGACTTTATTGCATGTCAGCCCAGCTGAACAGCATTGAGACATTATTCAGAAGTATATGTATTGCAGCAGATAATATAACAAACTGAATAACAACCATTGCCTTTATAAACATAAGAGTTTATACATGATACTGTTACAATCCCAAGGCCTCAAACATTATCCTTAAGGGCATACCCCAACAATCTCCCACTTGCACTTAATCTAATGGTTGAGAAATCTCAAACCCATATTATTACAGTGCTTCTCATGCTTCTGCTGCGCCAGAGGCTTAGTAAGCGGGTCTGCCAGATTGTCATCTGTATGAACCTTGCAGACTTTGATCTCGCCACGATCTATGATCTCCCTGATCAAGTGAAACCGTCTCTGTATGTGCTTGGACTTCTGGTGCGACCGTGGTTCCTTTGCCTGTGCGAATGCTCCAGTGTTATCACAGAAGATAACCAAAGGATCTGCACTCGAAGGAACAACACCAAGTTCTCTCACGAACTTACGAATCCACACTGCCTCCTTGGATGCTTCTGAGGATGCAACATACTCGGCTTCAGTTCTGGAATCAGCAACGATTGACTGTTTGAAACTTTTCCACACCACTGCTCCTCCATTCAAGCTAAAAACATAGCCTGATTGCGATCGGAAATCATCCTGGTCCGACTGGAACGAAGCGTCAGTATATCCTTCAATACTGAGTTCTTCCTGACCACCATATATCAAGAACATATCTTTGGTCCTCCGAAGATATTTTAAAATGTTCTTGACCGCAATCCAGTGCGCCAAACCTGGATTACTTTGGAATCGACTGGTCACGCTTAACCCGTAAGCGACGTCTGGGCGAGTACACAACATCGCATACATAATGGATCCAATAGCCGAAGCATAAGGCGTATTATCCATTTCATCTTTCTCAGTCTGTGTTTGTGGACACTGACTCTTCGAAAGATTCAGACCATGTCTGACTGGAAGATATCCTCTTTTAGAATTCTCTAAATGAAATCTCTTCAGGACTTTATCGATGTAAGTACTCTGGCACAGCCCGAGAAGCCTCTTAGATCTATCCCTGTAGATCTTCACACCTAATACATAGGCTGCTTCTCCAAGATCTTTCATCTGGAAACATTTCCTTAGCCATGCCTTAACCGCATGCATTTCAGGAATGTCGTTTCCAATGATCAGGATATCATCGACGTAGAGGACTAGGAAAGTAATCACGCTCCCACTAAACCTCTTATATACACACGGGTCATCCTCGTTCTTGATGAAACCAAATTCAGAGATTGATTCATCAAAACGAATATTCCAGCTTCTAGATGCTTGTTTCAGTCCATAAATAGACTTCTTTAACTTGCATATTTTATGACGATCTGATGGATTAGTGAAACCTTCTGGTTGTGTCATATACACATCCTCTTGCAAATTTCCATTAAGGAAAGCAGTCTTCACATCCATCTGCCAGATCTCATAATCGTAATATGATGCTATCGCGAAAAGAATCCGAATAGACTTAAACATGGCTACAGGTGAGAAAGTTTCATCATAATCTATCCCGTAGATTTGTTTGAAACCTTTCGCAGCTAGCCTGCCTTTATAGGTAACCACGTTACCATCCATGTCAATCTTCTTCTTGAAGATCCATTTACAGCCTATAGGGATAACTCCCGGAGGCGGATCAACCAAATCCCAGACTTGGTTATCTGACATGGAGTCCATCTCGGCGCGCATAGCTTCAAGCCATCTCGCTGACTCCGGTCCACTGACCGCATCCGCATAAGTGAGGGGTTCATCATTGTCAATGATGTAGACTCCGTCATAGCGCTCAGGCTGTCGACGGATCCTTCCCGATCTTCGCGGTTCCCGTGATATCTGAGCCTCAGGTTGTTCAGTAACCTGTTCTACCGGCTCAGGCTCATCCAACTGTGCTTGACCACTTTGTCCTTCCTCTGGATTCTCATCCAGTTTTATTTCTCTCCCACTGGCCTCTTGCAGAAGAAACTCCTTCTTAAGAAATATGGCCGTCCGAGCAACAAACACCTTGTTCTCTTTGGGATCGTAGAAATAATAACCCTTAGTTTCCTTAGGGTAACCGACAAAGATACATTTCTCAGATCTGCTCTCTAGTTTCCCAGAGGCTAGCTTTTTGACATAAGCCTCGCAGCCCCAGATCCTGATAAATGTTAAGCTCGGCTATTTCCCATACCATAACTCATATGGCGTCTTTGAAACTGCCTTGGATGGCACTCGGTTTAGTACCTTTGCAGCTGTCTCCAGTGCAAATCCCCAAAAGGAGTAAGGTAGAGCAGCCTGACTCATCATAGAACGAACCATATCAAGTAACGTTCTATTTCTCCTCTCGGACACACCATTCCATTGCGGTGTTCCTGGCGGAGTGAGCTGTGAGATAATCCCACACTCCTTTAGATAGTCAGTAAACTCTCGACTTAGGTATTCTCCACCTCGATCAGAATGAAGTGCCTTGATATTTCGGCCAAGCTGATTCTGTACTTCATTCTTGAATTCTTTGAACTTGTCAAAAGATTCACTTTTATGTCTCATAAGATAGACATAACCATATCTACTAAAATCATCAGTAAAGGTAATGAAGTACTGATTGTTGGGGTATGCCCTTAAGGCTAATGTTTGAGGCCATGGGATTGTATCAGTATCATGTAATAAACTCTTATGTTTATAAAGGCATGGTTATTATTCAGGTTGCTACATTGTCTGCTGCAATATATATATATGTTCTTCTGAATAATGTCTCAAAGCTGTTCAGCTAGGCTGACATGCAGTTAAGTCCTTAGTCGAGATATCTTGGTGAACATGAGACAGCCTTGATATGATTAAGACTAATATGTGTTCTAATCTTATAGGATGCTTCGAGCATGGAATAAGATGTAGACTCATGGGTACATTGGATGTACTGGACTGACCCTACAAGGATATTCAATTGCTTGTCACAATGTGAATAATCCTTGATTGTAACAAGTGGCACATTTCCTCTGACTTGAGATCACTTGTGTTTTCTAAATGATGATTGTCATTGTTTTGAGGTAGTTCAATATCATTTGAAACATAATGATTATAGACTATCTTGGATGGTGAGCTTGAGTCAGGTTAGGGGCACTAGTGATAGATAAAGGATTGCCGTCTCCTTGTTTAAGGAGTGTGATGTTCTAATGGGGCCCCCCCTATGAGATGATTGAGAAAGTGTATGGCCATACCCAGGTGACTCTGTTCATCTGATCTAATCATGCTCATCATATTGGAGTTACAAGCTTGACAGGCTTGTCCAATAAGAACGTCCAGTGGCAAAGGAAACATGTATGCCTTGTGAAGTTGATTCACACTTGTGCTGTGGTTTGGGTGTAGTCTTGGAAGACTCTTTCCTTTATATCGGGAGACAGTGATGTGTTGCTAGATACCCCTCACTGATCGTGATAACGTGAGTTATCGTTACCGACATTTAAAGGAAACCCTCAGGGTCGCACAATTTGATGATATGACTTACTTAAGTCAGATCGTATGGACTGAATTGTTCAGGTTCAGTTTAAAGGGAATTAATCTCTGATTGTAAGCGAGATCTGGTCTGATCATGTTTGATTGATTAGGGCTTGAGATCGGTAAGCTTCGATCGAGAGAATGGATGCTAGATCGGTGAGATCAGAAGCATCAAAGAGATGAACGGTCAGATCTGGAGCCTTAGGGTTTAATTGAGATCTAGACCAAGTGGCTTGGGTTATTTGGTATTTGAACCGAATCAAATTAAACCAGCTCATGGATGAGCGCTTGGTTCAAATCTAGAACAAGTTGCGATTGGGGTAAAACTTCATGGTCGCATGAAGAGGTGGTTACTATTTTTAGAAGCCACTTTCACACGCCTCACGTTGCCACATTGCTCTCTCCCTTTCTTGTGCCCCGCCTCTTCCTCTCGAGATAGAACTCTCGGATGCGTGAAGGTGGACGAAAGGAAAGAAGGAGACTCTCGCCAAGCAACTCTCCATCCCTTCCATTCAATCAAGGACGCCTTTGGAACCTTGCTAGCACAAGGAGCACCAAGGAAGTGAGCGCATTCTCATCTTGTGTGCGCATCCTCTGGAGAAGATCTCTTTTGGTCTTTGATTTCAAGACATCGTCCAAGCGATGGCAATGGTGAGAACTTTTCTTATCTATTCAAGTTTTGATAGTTGATCGTATAATGCATGCTATCCGATTCTATGAAACCCTAGTATCCGCTGCCCATATTCCTATTTGCGCCACTTTAGGGTTTCGCCCCCCTTTAGGGGACCTTCAATTGGTATCAGAGCAAGGTTAACGCATGATTTATATGATTGCTATATGTTTTGTGATCCTTGATTGCAATGATGCTTAAATCTATGACATGCGAAAGTTACATATTGTATATTCATCTTTGCGCATGTATGAAGGTGGCGCTTAATTTTATTGTTGTTGTTTTTCTCAAAAAAACTTAACGACTTGCGCGCTTCCATTAGATTTAATTGCGCCTGTTGTAAACCCTTAGACGGGTCGTTGGGGTTGAAGTCATCCCCTAGGTTAGATCCAAACAAGTCTAATCAGACTATCTGACAGCCTTGATGGGTCGACCAGATAGCATCTGTGCGCAAGCACAAGATGGCTATAGGTCGACTGCAGACAGGCGTGTAGCGATATCTGATTGAGACAACCTATGAACGCACATGAGTTAGGCCCGGGGTCACACCCGTTTGCCAGACCTCATCGTGGTTGTTCAGCCCTGGCGCATGCATGGTTGACCTTTTGGTCGATACAAGTTAGTTAGGACTTGGTGCATGCAAGGGCAGTGGATCTGACTAGGTCTGATGAGTGGATCCCTAATGATGGACCGTTGTAAGGTAGTAGGGCATATAAGGAAATTAAAAATGATCCCATGGGGTTTTTTCAAAAGTTTTAATTTCTTGATTGGATCACATGCTGATTGATGCCATTTGCTTGTTTATTTAATCTTATGTGGGCTGCCCGTTTTTAATGTGTGCTGTGCTGGGGCCTGCGTGCCTGGTTAATTTTGTAAATTATTTTTATATTGTGATCTGCGCATCACATTGCATTTAATTTATAAAATGTAATTGACCTGCGAGTCAATCTTGTCTAGATAGATTAATTTGTACATTAATCAGACAAGAGCACAGAGCACATTTGGCAGAGGCGCATGCAGCTTGTGGCTTGACCAGGTGGGAGGTCTAGGGTTCGACCCTAGGACCTGGCGCATTTTCATGGTGGGCGCACCAGAGCTGCAGATGGCGCTTGGGCCCTGGGTTGGGCCAGATGAGCAGCAAAAGTCCCATGAAGAAAAGCAAGTGAAGACTTAAGTTTAATTTAAGGTCTTACTTAGGCTTAATGGGCTTTTATCTTCTGCTATCACCATAGGAATTACATGATAGTGAAGAAGATAAAAGACCGTTAAAATCCAACGCTAAAATATCAAGCTCGTAAGCCTTCTGACGCGAAACCTCACTGTTCTGACTATCGTTGGAGCCGTGTTGTACCCACTCAGTGGACACGTCCATCTATCTTCAGACGGTGCGGGATTACACCTGCGTGTTACAGGGAAGGGATTTATCGCTTCTCGTTGCTCAGCATAGCACGTGGTGGTCCAGGGAGTAGGTCGGGTCAGCTTGACCATGTAGGCTACATATGTGGCGCATATGGTAGCACATGGAGGCAGCCATCTGTGGGATCAGAGACTGTGTTGTACCAACTCAGTTGGCACAGTCTGCTAGATTGCCCAGATGAAGGGGAATCGCACGGGTTGGCGATTGGCAGGGACTGCCTACCAGAAATTAGTGCTTGTACTCTCTGTGCATCTTATCTCGCCTGAGTGGGACGCGGAGACCAAGTATGAAATCTGGATCCCATCTCACTAAAAGAGTTCTACTCTTTCGGGCTGTTTTGCTGGATTTTTCAGCCAGATAAAATAGTGAGAAAAAGTATCTTTCTTAAGTCCTGATTGATTCTTAACATTGATACTGACCTTGCTGTTCTTGCATTGTTGTAGATACCTGCAGCAACGAACACCATGAGCTTCAATGTGCGATCCCTACTGGAAAGAGAGAAGTTCGCTGGGCCGAACTTCTCAGACTGGTTTGGACACCTTAAGATTGTTCTTAAGGCTGAGAGGAAACTGTATGTCCTCGAGACGGCTATACCGCCTCAACCCGCACCGAACGCCGCAAGGGCGGTTCGGGAAGCCTATGAAAAGCACGTCAATGATAGCATTGATGTCGCTTGCCTGATGCTAGCGTCTATGACGCCACCGCTGCAGCGTCAGCATGAGGATATGTCTGCTATAGACATGATAGCGAACCTCAAGATGCTGTATGCTGCACAGGCAAGGACTGAGCGCTACAATCTGACAAAGCTTTTCTTTCAGAGCAAACTGGCTGAAGGGAGCCCAGTGGGAGCTCACGTGCTCAAGATGATTGGGCACAAGGAGGCTCTGGAGAAACTGGGGCATACCATCAATCAGGAGCTTGCTGTAGACATTATTCTGCAGTCTCTCCCGCCCTCTTTCGATGCGTTCATTATTAACTTTAATATGAACAAAATCGACTGTACTCCGGCAGAGCTGCTGAATATGCTCTTGACTACTGAGGAAACTCTGAAGGGAAAGCCTTCAACCTCTGTCTTAATGGTTCCTTCGAGGAACAAGAAGAAGGGGAAGAAGGGCAAGGCCCCAGTCAAGAACTACAGCAAGGCTCTGAAGCAGAAGGTTAAGCGGTCCAAGGAATACAGGTGTTTCCACTGTGGCCAGTTGGGTCACTGGAAAAAGGACTGTAAAGTGCTCCAAGGAGATAAGAGGGGAAGCATCGCTTCTGGCTCAGGTATTTACGTGACTGAAGTCATGTTTTTATCTTCTTCTATATCATGGGTGTTGGACACTGCATGTGGAGTTCACATTTGTTCAAATGTGCAGGAACTCAAGAGAAGAAGACAGGTGGGACAGCATGAGGTGGACCTACGAGTAGGAAACGGGGCACGGGTTGCTGCTGTTGCTGTAGGAGACTATTTCATCTCATTACCATCTGGAATTGTATTAGAATTAAACAGTTGTTACTTTGTTCCCAGTATTACTAAAAATATTATCTCCATTCCTGCTCTTGTCAGGAAGGGGTTTTCCTTTGAATGCAATATTTCAAAGTGTGTTCTTTCTCTTGATAATATTGTTTATGCAACTGGTTCAATTAACAATGGGTTATTCATGTTGGACATGGAAAGTTCTATACAAAATATTGATAATAAGAAAGCCAAGCATGCTGATGACAGCACCTTGCTATGGCATAGTCGTTTAGGCCATATTAACGAGAAACGCATTAAGCGGTTGCATGATCATGGACTGCTGGGATCATTCTCCTATGAGGAAATTGATACATGCAAGGCTTGTTTAATGGGCAAAATGACGAAGTCACCTTTTCTTAATAAAGGAAAAAGGGCTTCAGGTTTACTTGACCTTATACACAGTGATGTGTGTGGGCCATTTAGTAAACATGCCAGAGGTGGCTATCAGTACTTCATTACCTTTACTGATGATTTCAGTAGATATGGGTATGTCTATTTAATGAGACATAAAAGTGAATCTTTTGACAAGTTCAAAGAGTTCAAAAATGAAGTACAGAATCAGCTAGGCCGAAATATCAAGGCACTTCGTTCTGATCGAGGTGGAGAATACCTAAGTCATGCATTTACTGACTATCTGAAGGAGTGTGGGATTATCTCACAGCTCACTCCGCCAGGAACACCGCAATGGAATGGTGTGTCCGAGAGGAGAAATAGAACGTTACTTGATATGGTTCGTTCTATGATGAGTCAGGCTACTCTTCCATATTCCTTTTGGGGTTTTGCACTGGAAACAGCTGCAAAGGTACTAAACCGAGTGCCATCCAAGGCAGTTTCTAAGACTCCATATGAGTTATGGTATGGGAAACAGCCGAGCTTGACATTTATCAGGATCTGGGGCTGCGAGGCTTATGTCAAAAAGATCGCCTCTGGGAAACTAGAGAGCAGATCTGAGAAATGTATCTTTGTCGGTTACCCTAAGGAAACTAAGGGTTATTATTTCTACGATCCCAAAGAGAACAAGGTATTTGTTGCTCGGACGGCCATATTTCTTGAGAAGGAGTTTCTTCTGCAAGAGGCCAGTGGGAGAGAAATTAAACTGGATGAGAATCCAGAAGAAGGACAAAGTAGTCAAGCACAGTTGGATGAGCCTGAGCCGGTAGATCAGGTTATTGAACAACCTGAGGCTCAGATATCACGGGAACCGCGAAGATCGGGAAGGATCCGTCGACAGCCTGAGCGCTATGACGGAGTCTACATCATTGATAATGATGAACCCCTCACTTATGCGGATGCGGTCAGTGGACCAGAGTCAGCAAGATGGCTTGAAGCTATGCGAGCCGAGATGGACTCCATGTCAGATAACCAAGTCTGGGATTTGGTTGATCCGCCTCCGGGAGTTATCCCTATAGGCTGTAAATGGATCTTCAAGAAGAAGATTGACATGGATGGTAACGTGGTTACCTATAAAGGCAGGCTAGTTGCGAAAGGTTTCAAACAAATCTACGGGATAGATTATGATGAAACTTTCTCACCTGTAGCCATGTTTAAGTCTATTCGGATTCTTTTCGCGATAGCTGCATATTATGATTATGAGATCTGGCAGATGGATGTGAAAACAGCTTTTCTGAATGGAAATCTGGATGAGGATGTGTACATGACACAACCTGAGGGTTTCACTAATCCATCAGATCGTCATAAGATATGCAAGTTAAAGAAGTCCATTTATGGACTTAAGCAAGCATCAAGGAGCTGGAATATTCGTTTTGATGAATCAGTCACTGAATTTGGTTTCATCAAGAACGAAGATGACCCGTGTGTATATAAGAGGTTTAGTGGGAGCATGATTACTTTCCTAGTCCTCTACGTCGATGATATCTTAATCATTGGAAACGATATTCCTGAAATGCATGCGGTTAAGGCATGGTTAAGGAAATGTTTCCAGATGAAAGATCTAGGAGAAGCAGCCTATGTATTAGGTGTGAAGATCTACAGGGATAGATCTAAGAGGCTTCTCGGGCTGTGCCAGAGTACTTACATCGATAAAGTCCTGGAGAGATTCCACTTAGAGAATTCTAAGAGAGGATATCTTCCAGTCAGACATGGTCTGAATCTTTCAAAGAGTCAGTGTCCACAAACACAGACTGAGAAAGATGAAATGGACAATACGCCTTATGCTTCGGCTATTGGGTCCATAATGTATGCGATGTTGTGTACTCGCCCAGACGTTGCTTACGGGTTAAGCGTGACCAGTCGGTTCCAAAGTAATCCAGGTCAGGCACACTGGATTGCAGTCAAGAACATCTTAAAATATCTGCGGAGGACCAAAGATATGTTCTTGATATATGGTGGTCAGGAAGAACTCAGTATTGAAGGATATACTGACGCTTCGTTCCAGTCAGACCAGGATCCGATCGCAATCAGGCTATGTTTTTAGCTTGAATGGAGGAGCAGTGGTGTGGAAGAGTTTCAAACAGTCAACTGTTGCTGATTCCACAACAGAAGCCGAGTATGTTGCAGCCTCGGAAGCATCCAAGGAGGCAGTTTGGATTCGTATGTTCGTGAGAGAACTTAGTGTTGTTCCTTCGAGTGCAGATCCTTTGGTTATCTTCTGTGATAACACTGGAGCAATCGCACAGGCAAAGGAACCACGGTCGCACCAGAAGTCCAAGCACATACAGAGACGGTTTCATTTGATCAGGGAGATCATTGATCGTGGCGAGATCAAAGTCTGCAAGGTTCATACAGATGACAATCTGGCAGACCAGCTTACTAAGCCTCTGGCGCAGCAGAAGCATGAGAAGCACTGTAATAATATGGGTTTGAGATTTCTCAACCATTAGATTAAGTGCAAGTGGGAGATTGTTGGGGTATGCCCTTAAGGCTAATGTTTGAGGCCTTGGGATTGTATCAGTATCATGTAATAAACTCTTATGTTTATAAAGGCATGGTTATTATTCAGGTTGCTACATTGTCTGCTGCAATATATATATATGTTCTTCTGAATAATGTCTCAAAGCTGTTCAGCTAGGCTGACATGCAGTTAAGTCCTTAGTCGAGATATCTTGGTGAACATGAGACAGCCTTGATATGATTAAGACTAATATGTGTTCTAATCTTATAGGATGCTTCGAGCATGGAATAAGATGTAGACTCATGGGTACATTGGATGTACTGGACTGACCCTACAAGGATATTCAATTGCTTGTCACAATGTGAATAATCCTTGATTGTAACAAGTGGCACATTTCCTCTGACTTGAGATCACTTGTGTTTTCTAAATGATGATTGTAATTGTTTTGAGGTAGTTCAATATCATTTGAAACATAATGATTATAGACTATCTTGGATGGTGAGCTTGAGTCAGGTTAGGGGCACTAGTGATAGATAAAGGATTGCCGTCTCCTTGTTTAAGGAGTGTGATGTTCTAATGGGGCCCCCCCTATGAGATGATTGAGAAAGTGTATGGCCATACCCAGGTGACTCTGTTCATCTGATCTAATCATGCTCATCATATTGGAGTTACAAGCTTGACAGGCTTGTCCAATAAGAACGTCCAGTGGCAAAGGAAACATGTATGCCTTGTGAAGTTGATTCACACTTGTGCTGTGGTTTGGGTGTAGTCTTGGAAGACTCTTTCCTTTATATCGGGAGACAGTGATGTGTTGCTAGATACCCCTCACTGATCGTGATAACGTGAGTTATCGTTACCGACATTTAAAGGAAACCCTCAGGGTCGCACAATTTGATGATATGACTTACTTAAGTCAGATCGTATGGACTGAATTGTTCAGGTTCAGTTTAAAGGGAATTAATCTCTGATTGTAAGCGAGATCTGGTCTGATCATGTTTGATTGATTAGGGCTTGAGATCGGTAAGCTTCGATCGAGAGAATGGATGCTAGATCGGTGAGATCAGAAGCATCAAAGAGATGAACGGTCAGATCTGGAGCCTTAGGGTTTAATTGAGATCTAGACCAAGTGGCTTGGGTTATTTGGTATTTGAACCGAATCAAATTAAACCAGCTCATGGATGAGCACTTGGTTCAAATCTAGAACAAGTTGCGATTGGGGTAAAACTTCATGGTCGCATGAAGAGGTGGTTACTATTTTTAGAAGCCACTTTCACACGCCTCACGTCGCCACATTGCTCTCTCCCTTTCTTGTGCCCCGCCTCTTCCTCTCGAGATAGAACTCTCGGATGCGTGAAGGTGCACGAAAGGAAAGAAGGAGACTCTCGCCAAGCAACTCTCCATCCCTTCCATTCGATCAAGGACGCCTTTGGAACCTTGCTAGCACAAGGAGCACCAAGGAAGTGAGCGCATTCTCATCTTGTGTGCGCATCCTCTGGAGAAGATCTCTTTTGGTCTTTGATTTCAAGACATCATCCAAGCGATGGCAATGGTGAGAACTTTTCTTATCTATTCAAGTTTTGATAGTTGATCGTATAATGCATGCTATCCGATTCTATGAAACCCTAGTATCCGCTGCCCATATTCCTATTTGCGCCACTTTAGGGTTTCGCCCCCCTTTAGGGGACCTTCACTGATAGCCACCTCTGGCATGTTTACTAAATGGCCCACACACATCACTGTGTATAAGGTCAAGTAAACCTGAAGCCCTTTGACCTTTGTGGGGAAAAGGTGACTTCGTCATTTTACCCATTAAACAAGCTTTGCATGTATCAATCTCCTCATAGGAGAATGATCCCAGCAGTCCATAATCATGCAACCGCTTAATGCGTTTCTTGTTAATATGGCCTAAACGACTATGCCATAGCAAGGTGCTGTCATCAGCATATTTGGCTTTCTTATTATCAATATTGTGTATAGAACATTCCATGTCCAACATGAATAACCCATTGTTAATTGAACCAGTAGCATAAACAATATTATCTAAAGTAAGAATACACTTTGAAATATTGCATTCAAAGGAAAACCCTTTCCTGACAAGAGCAGTAATAGAGATAATATTTTTAGTAATACTTGGAACAAAGTAACAACTGTTTAATTCTAACACAAGTCCAGATGGTAAAGAGATGAAATAGTCTCCTACAGCAACAGCAGGAACCCGTGCCCCGTTTCCAACTCGTAGGTCCACCTCATGCTGTCCCACCTGTCTTCTTCTCTTGAGTTCCTGTACATTTGAACAAATGTGAACTCCACATGCAGTGTCCAACACCCATGAAATAGAAGAAGATGAAACCATGACTTCCGTCACGTAAATACCTGAGCCAGAAGCGATGCTTCCCCTCTTGTCTCCTTGGAGCGCTTTACAGTCCTTTTTCTAGTGACCTAGCTGGCCACAGTGGAAACATCTGTATTCCTTTGACCGCTTAACTTTTTGCTTCAGAGCCTTGCTGTAACTCTTGACAGGGGCCTTGCCCTTCTTCCCCTTCTTCTTGTTCCTTGAAGGAACCATTAAGACAGAGGTCGAAGGCTTTCCCTTCAGAGTCTCCTCAGTAGTCAAGAGCATATTCAGCAGCTCTGCCGGAGTACAGTCGATTTTGTTCATATTAAAGTTAATGATGAACGCATCGAAAGAGGGCGGGAGAGACTGCAGAATAATGTCTACAGCAAGCTCCTGATTGATGGTATGCCCCAGTTTCTCTAGAGCCTCCTTGTGCCCAATCATCTTGAGCACGTGAGCTCCCACTGGGCTCCCTTCAGCCAGTTTGCTCTGAAAGAAAAGCTTGGTCAGATCATAGCGTTCAGTCCTCGCCTGTGCAGCATACAGCATCTTGAGGTTCGCTATAATTTGTATAGCAGACATATCCTCATGCTGACGCTGCAGCGGTGGCGTCATAGACGCTAGCATCAGGCAAGCGACATCAATGCTATCATTGACATGCTTTTCATAAGCTTCACGAACCGCCCTTGCGGCGTTCGCAGCGGGTTGAGGCGGCACAGCCGTCTCGAGGACATACAGTTTCCTCTCTGCCTTAAGAACGATCTTAAGGTGTCCGAACCAGTCTGAGAAGTTTGGCCCAGCAAACTTCTCCCTTTCCAGTAGGGATCGCACATTGAAGCTCATGGTGTTCGTTGCTGCAGGTATCTACAACAATGCAAGAACAGCAAGGTCAGTATCAATGTTCAGAATCAATCCAGGACTTAAGAAAGATTCTTTTCTCACTATTTTATCTGGCTGAAAAATCCATGAAAACAGTCCGAAAGAGTAGAACTCTTTTAGTGAGATGGGATCCAGATTTCATACTTGGTCTCCGCGTCCCGCTCAGGCGAGATAAGATGCACAGAGAGTACAAGCACTAGTCTCTGGTAGGCTTTCCCAGCCAATCGCCAACCCGTGCGATTCCCCTTCATCTGGGCAATCCAGCAGACTGTGCCAACTGAGTTGGTACAACACAATCTCTGACCCCACAGATGGCTGCCTCCATGCGCTACCATATGCGCCACATATGTAGCCTACATGGTCAAGCTGACCCGACCTACTCCCTGGACCACCACGTGCTATGCTGAGCAACGAGAAGCGATAAATCCCTTCTCTGTAACACGCAGGTGTAATCCAGCACCATCTGAAGATAGATGGACGTGGGTCTTTTGCTGCTCATTTGGCCCAAACCAGGGCCCAAGCGCCATCTGCAGCTCAGGTGCGCCTACCAGGGAAAATGCGCCTGGTCCCAGAGTCGAACCCTGGACCTCCCACCTGGTCAAGCCTCTGCTGCAAGCGCCTCTGCCAAGTGTGCTCTGTGCTCTTGTCTGGTAAATTTACAAATTAATCTATCTAGACAAGATTGACTCGCAGGTCAATTACACTTTATAATTTAAATGAAAAGTGATGCGCAGATCACAATAAAAATATTTATTTACATTTAAATTCCAGGCACGCAGGCCCCAGCACAGCACACATTAAACATGGGCAGCCCACACAAGATTAAATAAATAAACATATGCTTACAAACATCATGCGATCCAACATAAGAAAATAAAATTTCGAAAACGCCATTGGCATCAATTTTAATTTTTCCTTATGTGCCCTACTACCTTACAACGGTCCATTAATAGGGATCCACTCATCAGACTAGTCAGATCCACTGCCCTTGCATGCACCAAGTCCTAACTGACTTGAGTTGACCTAACGGTCAACCATGCCTGTGCCAAGGGCTGAACGGCCTCATGAGTTCTGGCAAGCGGGTGTGACCCCGGGCCTAACTCATGTGCGTTCATAGGTTGTCTCAACCAGACCTCGCTACACGCCCTTGATGCAGTCGACCTATAGCCACCTTATGCATGCGCATAGGTGCCATCTGGTCGACCCATCTAGGCTGTCAGATGGTCTGATCAGACTTGTTGGATCATAACTAGAGATGACTTCAACCCTACTAACCCGTCTAAGGGTTTAATGTAGGTGCGGCTTAGATCTAATGATAGTCGCGCATGTCATTAGGGTTTTTAGAAAAACAACTACAACAACATGATAGATGCGCTATCAATACACATGCGCCAAGGAAACATACAAGTTTCGGCATGAATGAACAATGTACATGTAAGTCTCGCATGTAAGAAAGATCTAAGCATACAAGGATCACAGCAGGATAGCAATCATAAAACATGCATCAAAACCTCGCTCTGATACCAATTGTTAGGTCCCCTTCAAGGGGGAGCGCAACCCTAGATAGGCGCATATGAAGTTTTTCATGCAGCGGAAAGGGGGTTTCTAGGATCTTTGTAGTTATATGATCAACTATAAACGATTGTAAACAAGAATCAAGGAATTAATTCTTACCAAAGCCATTGCTTGGATGGCGTCTAGGAAGAAGAGACTCAAGCGCTTCTCCTCCAAATGGTGCGCACACAAAAGATGTCGCCTACTCCCTTAGTGCTCCTTGTGCTAGCAAGGTTCTAAGGAGTTCTTGTCGTGTGAAGAGGATGAGAAGAGAGTTTCTTGCTTGCTTGCCGAGACCTCCCTCTTTCATCAAGAGTTCTTTTCCCAAGAGAAGAGGCGACGTGAGGTGATCCGAACGAGAGAGAGCGTTACACTCTAACGTGTAGTGCGTTACTCTAATTTTGGAAAACCAAAAATAGTAACCGCCCAACGCTTATGCGTTCATGGGTTTACCCCAACGCATTTCTCTCACCCCCTTTGAACCATGCGCTCATTCAATGAGTTGGTTCAATGTCGGTTTGGTTCAAAGACCAATCAAGCCAAGCGATTTGATCTAGACCATTGTAAACCCTAAGGTTTCAGATCTAACCGGTCATCTCTTGATGCTCCTGATCTCACCGATCTAGCATCAACTCTCTCGATCAAAGCTTACCGATCTCAAGCCCTAATCAATCAAACATGATCAGACCAGATCTCACTTATAATCAGAGATAACAATCCCTTTATACTGAACCCAAATAATTCAGTCCACACGATCTGACTTAAGTAAGCCATATCATCAAATTGTGCGACCCTAAGGGTTTCCTTTAAACGTCGGTAACGATAACTTACGTCATCACGATCAGTGAGGGGTATCTAGCAACACATCACCGTCTCCCGATATAAAGGAAAGAGTCTTCCAAGACTACACCCAAACAACAGCACAAGTGTGAATCAACTCACTAGGCATACATGATTCCTTTGCCACTGGATGTTCTTATTGGACAAGCGTGTCAAGCCTGTAGCTCCAATATGATGAGCATGATTAAATCAGATGAACATAGTCACCTGGGTATGGCCATACACTTTCTCAATCATCTCATCCAGGGGGGCCCCTTTTGAACATCACACTCCAATTAAGGAGACGGCAATCCTTTTTCTATCACTAGTGCCCTAACCTGACTCAAGCTCACCATCCAAGATAGTCTATAACCATTATGTTTCAAATGATATTGAACTACCTCAAAACAATGACAATCATCATTTAGAAACACAAGTGATCTCAAGTCAGAGGAAATGTGCCACTTGTTGCAATCAAGGATTATTCACATTGTGACAAGCAATTGAATATCCTAGTAGGGTCTGTCTAGTACATCCAATGTACCCTTGAGTCTACATCTTATTCCATGCTCGAAGCATCCTATAAGATTAGAACACATATTAGTCTCAATCATATCAAGGCTGTCTCATGTTCACTAAGATATATCAACTAAGGACTTTACTGCATGTCAGCCCAGCTGAACAGCATTGAGACATTATTCAGAAGTATATGTATTGCAGCAGATAATATAACAAACTGAATAACAACCATTGCCTTTATAAACATAAGAGTTTATACATGATACTGTTACAATCCCAAGGCCTCAAACATTAGCCTTAAGGGCATACCCCAACAACGCGAAACCTCACTGTTCTGACTATCGTTGGAGCCGTGTTGTACCCACTCAGTGGGCACGTCCATCTATCTTCAGACGGTGCTGGATTACACCTGCGTGTTACAGAGAAGGGATTTATCGCTTCTCGTTGCTCAGCATAGCACGTGGTGGTCCAGGGAGTAGGTCGGGTCAGCTTGACCATGTAGGCTACATATGTGGCGCATATGGTAGCGCATGGAGGCAGCCATCTGTGGAATCAGAGACTGTGTTGTACCAACTCAGTTGGCACAGTCTGCTGGATTGCCCAGATGAAGGGGAATCGCACGGGTTGGCGATTGGCTGGGACAGCCTACCAGAGATTAGTGCTTGTACTCTCTGTGCATCTTATCTCGCCTGAGCGGGACGCGGAGACCAAGTATGAAATCTGGATCCCATCTCACTAAAAGAGTTCTACTCTTTCGGGCTATTTTTGCTGGATTTTTCAGCCAGATAAAATAGTGAGAAAAGAATCTTTCTTAAGTCCTGGATTGATTCTGAACATTGATACTGACCTTGCTGTTCTTGCATTGTTGTAGATTCCTGCAGCAACGAACACCATGAACTTCAATGTGCGATCCCTACTGGAAAGGGAGAAGTTTGCTGGGCCGAACTTCTCAGACTGGTACGGACACCTTAAGATTGTTCTTAAGGCAGAGAGGAAACTGTATGTCCTCGAGACGGCGATACCGCCTCAACCCGCTCCGAACGCCGCAAGGGCGGTTCGGGAAGCTTATGAAAAGCATGTCAATGATAGCATTGATGTCGCTTGCCTGATGCTAGCGTCTATGACGCCACCGCTGCAGCGTCAGCATGAGGATATGTCTGCTATAGAAATTATAGCAAACCTCAAGATGCTGTATGCTGCACAGGCGAGGACTGAGCGCTACAATTTGACCAAGCTTTTCTTTCAGAGCAAACTGGCTGAAGGGAGCCCAGTGGGAGCTCACGTGCTCAAGATGATTGGGCACAAGGAGGCTCTAGAGAAACTGGGGCATACCATCAATCAGGAGCTTGCTGTAGACATTATTCTACAGTCTCTCCCGCCCTCTTTCGATGCGTTCATTATTAATTTTAATATGAACAAAATCGATTGTACTCCGGCAGAGCTGCTGAATATGCTCTTGACTACTGAGGAGACTCTGAAGGGAAAGCCTTCAACCTCTGTCTTAATGGTTCCTTCTAGGAACAAGAAGAAGGGGAAGAAGGGCAAAGCCCCAGTCAAGAACTACAACAAGGCTCTGAAACAGAAGGTCAAGCGGTCGAAGGAATACAGATGTTTCCACTGTGGCCAGCTGGGTCACTGGAAAAAGGACTGTAAAGCGCTCCAAGGAGACAAGAAGGGAAGCATCGCTTCTGGCTCAGGTATTTATGTGACTGAGGTCATGTTTTCTTCTTCTATTTCATGGGTGTTGGACACTGCATGTGGAGTTCACATTTGTTCAAATGTACAGGAACTCAAGAGAAGAAGACAGGTGGGACAGCATGTGGTGGACCTACGAGTTGGAAACGGGGCACGGGTTGCTGCTGTTGCTGTAGGAGACTATTTCATCTCTTTGCCATCTGGGCTTGTATTAGAACTAAACAGTTGTTACTTTGTTCCCAGCATTACTAAGAATATTATCTCTATTCCTGCTCTTGTCAGGAAGGGATTTTCCTTTGAATGCAATATTTCAAAGTGTGTTCTTTCTCTTGATAATATTGTTTATGCTACTGGTTCAATTAACTGAAGAAACCCCTTAAAATGGGGGGCAAAAACCCTAGTCATGGCGCTAATGAAAAATATGCTAGCGGAAGCAAGGGTTTAAGATCATTTGCATGCCATATGTTCAACTATAACCGATTGAATAGATTGAGAGGGAAATTCATACCAACGCCATATGCTTGGAAGTCGGCTTGGATGAAGAGAACAAATTAGATCTCCTCCACAAGTTCACACACAAGATGAAGATGCTTACTCCTTGCGGTCCCTTGTGCTAGCAAGACACCCAAGCTTTTTCTTTTGTCGAATGGAAAGGGGGTGATGAGATGATTCCCTCTTGGCCGAGAGCTCCTCTTGCCAAAGCTCCTCTCTTTTTTCCGATCGCCCAACCAAAGAGCTAGGCGTTGAAGCAAAGAGCAAAACGCATATGCGTTTTTGGCGTTGGAGCAAAAACCGGTTTGATTACTTACCATAAATGGAAGACAATCAAGCCATGCATTTAAGCCAACCCTAAAACGCCTATTGACATTGAACCAAGCGTTCACCTTTGTGAACCGGTTCAATCCAATAACGTCAAATCGACTTTGGTTCTTCAAACCAAACCGAAATAGCTCAAGCCACTTGGTCTAGACCAAATCGAACCCCAAGGCTCATGATCTAACCATTCATCTCCTGATGCCCCTGATCTCTTCGATCTAGCATCATCTCTCTCGATCGAAGCTTACCGATCTCAAGTCCTAATCAATCAAACATGATCAGACCAGATCTCACTTACAATCAGAGATTAAATCCCTCTAATCTGAACTCAAAGAATTCAGTCCATACGATCTGACTCAAGTAAGCCATATCACCAAATTGTGCGACCCTGAGGGTTTCCTCTAAATGTCGGTAACGATAACTTACGTTATCACGATCAGTGAGGGGTATCTAGCAACACATCACTGTCTCCCGATATAAAGGAAAGAGTCTTCCAAGACTACTCCCAAACCATAGCACAAGTGTGAATCAAACTCACAAGGCATACATGTATCCTTTGCCACTGGACGTTCTTATTGGACAAGCATGTCAAGCCTGTAACTCCAATACGATGAGCATGATTAGATCAGATGAACATAGTCATCTGGGTATGGCCATACACTTCCTCAATCATCTCATATAGGGGGGGGGCCCCTTAGAACATCACACTCCTTGAACAAGGAGACGGCAATCCTATATCTATCACAAGTGCCCTAACCTGACTCAAGCTCACCATCCAAGATAGTCTATAATCATTATGTTTCAAATGATATTGAACTACCTCAAGACAATGACAATCATCATTTAGAAACACAAGTGATCTCAAGTCAGAGGACATGTGCCACTTGCTGCTTACAGGGATCATTCACATCGTGACAAGCAATGGAATATCCCAGTAGGGTCTGTCCAGTACATCCAATGTACCCATGAGTCTACATCTTATTCCATGCTCGAAGCATCCTATAAGATTAGCACTCATATTAGTCTCAATCATATCAAGGCTGTCTCAGTTCACCAAGATATCTCGACTAAGGACTTATAGCCTGTCAGCCTAGCTGAACAGCTTTGAGACATTATTCAGAAGTACACTTATTACAGCAGACAAGGTAACAATCTGAATAACAACCATGCCTTTATAAACACAAGAGTTTATTACATGATACTTTTACAATCCCAAAGGCCTCAAACATTAGCCTTAAGGGCATACCCCAACAATAACAATGGGTTATTCATGTTAGACATGGAATGTTCTATACACAATATTGATATTAAGAAAGCCAAGTATGCTGATGACAGCACCTTGCTATGGCATAGTCGTTTAGGCCATATTAACGAGAAACGCATTAAGCGGTTGCATGATAATGGACTGCTGGGATCATTCTCCTATGAGGGGATTGATACATGCAAAGCTTGTTTAATGGGTAAAATGACGAAGTCACCTTTTCCTCACAAAGGTCAAAGGGCTTCAGGTTTACTTGTCCTTATACACAGTGATGTGTGTGGGCCATTTAGTAAACATGCCAGAGGTGTCTATCAGTACTTCATTACCTTTACTGATGATTTCAGTAGGTATGGTTATGTCTATCTGATGAGACATAAAAGTGAATCTTTTGACAAGTTCAAAGAGTTCAAGAATGAAGTACAAAATCAGCTAGGCTGAAATATCAAGGCACTTCGTTCTGATCGAGGTGGAGAATACTTGAGTCATGCGTTTACTGACTATCTGAAGGAGTGTGGGATTATCTCATAGCTCACTCCGCCAGGAACACCGCAATGGAATGGTGTGTCCGAGAGGAGGAACAGAACCCTACTTGATATGGTTCGTTCTATGATGAGTCAGGCTACTCTACCTTACTCCTTTTGGGGATTTGCACTGGAGACAGCTGCAAAGGTACTAAACCGAGTGCCATCCAAGGCAGTTTCAAAGACGCCATATGAGTTATGGTATGGGAAACAGCCGAGCTTGACATTTATCAGGATCTGGGGCTGCGAGGCTTATGTCAAAAAGCTCGCCTCTGGGAAACTAGAGTGCAGATCTGAGAAATGTATCTTTGTCGGTTACCCTAAGGAAACTAAGGGTTATTATTTCTACGATCCCAAAGAGAACAAGGTATTTGTTGCTCGGACGGCCATATTTCTTGAGAAGGAGTTTCTTCTGCAAGAGGCCAGTGGGAGAGAAATAAAGCTGGATGAGAATCCAGAGGAAGGACAAAGTAGTCAAGCAAATTTGGATGAGCCTGAGCCAGTAGAACAGGTTATTGAACAACCTGAGGCTCAGATATCACGGGAACCACGAAGATCGGGAAGGATTCGTCGACAGCCTGAGCGCTATGACGGAGTCTACATCATTGATAATGATGAACCCCTCATTTATGCGGATGCGGTCAGTGGACCGGAGTCAGCTAGATGGCTTGAAGCTATGCGAGCCGAGATGGACTCCATGTCAGATAACCATGTATGGGATTTGGTTGATCCGCCTCCGGGAGTAATCCCTATAGGCTGCAAATGGATCTTCAAGAAGAAGATTGACATGGATGGTAATGTGGTTACCTATAAAGGCAGGCTAGTTGCGAAAGGTTTCAAACAAATCTACGGGATAGATTATGATGAAACTTTCTCACCTGTAGCCATGTTTAAGTCTATTCGGATTCTTTTCGCGATAGCAGCATATTACGATTATGAGATCTGGCAAATGGATGTGAAAACGGCTTTCCTGAATGGAAATCTGGATGAGGATGTGTATATGACACAACCTGAGGGTTTCACTAATCCATCAGATCGTCATAAAATATGCAAGTTAAAGAAGTCCATTTATGGACTTAAGCAAGCATCAAGAAGCTGGAATATTCGTTTTGATGAATCAATCACTGAATTTGGTTTCATCAAGAACGAAGATGACCCGTGTGTATATAAGAGGTTTAGTGGGAGCGTGATTACTTTCCTAGTCCTCTACGTTGATGATATCTTGATCATTGGAAACGACATTCCTGAAATGCATGCCGTAAAGGCATGGCTAAGGAAATGTTTCCAGATGAAAGATCTTGGAGAAGCAGCCTATGTATTAGGTGTGAAGATCTACAGGGATAGATCTAAGAGGCTTCTCGGGTTGTGCCAGAGTACTTACATCGATAAAGTCCTGGAGAGATTCCATTTAGAGAATTCTAAAAGAGGATATCTTCCAGTCAGACATGGTCTGAATCTTTCGAAGAGTCAGTGTCCAGAAACACAGACTGAGAAAGATGAAATGGACAATACGCCTTATGCTTTGGCTATTGGGTCCATAATGTATGCGATGTTGTGTACTCGCCCAGACGTCGCTTACGGGTTAAGCGTGACCAGTCGGTTCCAAGGTAATCCAGGTATGGCGCACTGGATTGCAGTCAAGAACATTTTAAAATATCTGCGGAGGACCAAAGATATGTTCTTGATATATGGTGGTCAGGAAGAACTCAGTATTGAAGGATATACTGACGCTTCATTCCAGTCTGACCAGGATGATTTCCGATCGCAATCAGGCTATGTTTTTAGCTTGAATGGAGGAGCGGTGGTGTGGAAGAGTTTCAAACAGTCAATAGTTGCTGATTCCACAACAGAAGCCGAGTATGTTGCAGCCTCGGAAGCATCCAAGGAGGCAGTGTGGATTCGTAAGTTCGTTCAGGAACTTGGTGTTGTTCCTTCGAGTGCAGATCCTTTGGTTATCTTTTGTGATAACACTGGAGCAATCACACAAGCAAAGGAACCACAGTCGCACCAGAAGTCCAAGCACATACAGAGACGGTTTCATTTGATCCGGGAGATCATTGATCGTGGCGAGATCAAAGTCTGCAAGGTTCATACAGATGACAATCTGGCAGACCCGCTTACTAAGCCTCTGGCGCAGCAGAAGCATGAGAAGCACTGTAATAATATGGGTTTGAGATTTCTCAACCATTAGATTAAGTGCAAGTGGGAGATTGTTGGGGTATGCCCTTAAGGCTAATGTTTGAGGCCTTGGGAATGTATCAGTATCATGTATAAACTCTTATGTTTATAAAGGTAATGGTTGTTATTCAGTTTGTTACATTGTCTGCTGCAATAAGTGTACTTCTGAATAATGTCTCAAAGCTGTTCAGCTAGGCTGACATGCAGTTATGTCCTTAGTCAAGATATCTTGGTGAACATGAGACAGCCTTGATATGATTGAGACTAATATGTGTTCTAATCTTATAGGATGCCTCGAGCATGGAATAAGATGTAGACTCATGGGTACATTGGATGTACTGGACAGACCCTACTAGGATATTCAATTGCTTGTCACAATATGAATAATCCTTGAATGCGACAAGTGGCACATTTCCTCTGACTTGAGATCACTTGTGTTTTCTAAATGATGATTGTCATTGTTTTGAGGTAGTTCAATATCATTTGAAACATAATGATTATAGACTATCTTGGATGGTGAGCTTGAATCAGGTTAGGGCACTAGTGATAGATATAGGATTGCCGTCTCTTTAAGTGGAGTGTGATGTTCTAAAGGGGCCCCCCCTGGATGAGATGATTGAGAAAGTGTATGGCCATACCCAGATGACTATGTTCATCTGATCTAATCATGCTCATCATATTGGAGCTACAAGCTTGACACGCTTGTCCAATAAGAACATCCAGTGGCAAAGGAAGCATGTATGCCTTGTGAATTGGATTCACACTTGTGCTGTGGTTTGGGTGTAGTCTTGGAAGACTCTTTCCTTTATATTGGGAGACAGTGATGTGTTGCTAGATACCCCTCATTGATCGTGATAACGTGTGTTATCGTTACCAACGTTTAAAGGAAACCCTTAGGGTCGCACAAATTGATGATATGGCTTACTTAAGTCAGATCGTGTGGACTGAATTATTTGGGTTCAGTTTAAAGGGATTTAATCTCTGATTGTAAGTGAGATCTGGTCTGATCATGTTTGATTGATTAGGGCTTGAGATCGGTAAGCTTCGATTGAGAGATTGGATGCTAGATCGGTGAGATCAGGAGCATCAAGAGATGAACGGTTAGATCTGGAGCCTTAGGGTTTAATTAAGATCTAGACTGGATCGCTTGGCTTGATTGGTTCTTAAACCGAACCAAATTGAACCGGCTCATTATATGAGCGCATGGTTCAAAAGGAGATGGCGTGAACGTGTGAGCGAAGTGTGGTTTCTATTTTTCGAAACCATGATCTCCACTTGGAGATCTCTCATGTTCGAATAGGGATAATCCTATTCTCGCTCGTCTCCCTATCGTGACTTCTCTCTCTCGACACTTTTGTGTGTGGCGGCGCTTGAAGCTACTGAGGAGGAGGATTCGGCCAAGAGTGATCAACATCTCCATCCCTTTCATTCGACAAAGACCCTTTGAAAGGCTTTGCTAGCACAAAGGATTCAAAGGAGTGAGCGCATCGATCTTCTTGTGTGCGTCAACTTTGGAGAAGGTTCATTTGCGCCTTTGCTTCCAAGGCACCATCAAACCGATTGCTATGGTATGAGTTCTTCTTCATCCATTCAATCATTTAAAAGTTAATTATATGACATATAAAGATCTCTTGAAACCCTAGCTTCCCATGCGAAAATATTGTTATGCGCCATCTTTAGGGTTTCGCCCCCCCCCCTTGAGGTTAGGGGACTTTCAGAATCTTAGTTGCAGCTTGTGATTGAAACAATGCCACCAAGAACCAAAGGGATTGTCACCAAAAGAAAAGGAAACGCAACAGCAGAGCCTTCCTTTCCACCCAACCCGCATGGAATTTTGTTCAAGAATGAAATTCAAGCTGCAAGATATAATCATCTAGTTGAGAGAAGAGTAATTGCCACCAAGTATGCTGATAAGAGGACATTAGAGTTGAAGTCTATTGCAATAATCAGTATATCATACCCTGATGGAAAAATTGAGTTAACCCCAACGATTTGAATAGGGAAGATTGGAATTGCATGAGTGTTATGTGTAGGCTTGATTGAATCCTATGTTTGTTGCTTACTAAGTTGACTAACATCTAGAAATTGTGAGATTAAATTGCTGAACACTTGAAACAACTATTTACTTGATTTCTCCTGATTTGGTTTTGGATTGTTATTAAATATTTCTCTAACTTGGATGTATGCCTCAACCCAAAAGATTATTCTTATTCCCATCTTGTACTTCATCTTATTCTATTTGCTTGAGGACAAGCAAAGATTTAAGTCTGGAGTATTTTGATGCATTGCATTTTGGTAGTATTTTTCCGTTAGATTTCATGTCAAATCTAGGCTTATTTTAACAATTTTATACTCATTATAGCCTCATTTCATTCATATCTTCAGAATCTTCACTTTTTGGTACTTTTATGCAATTTCAGGTAAAAACACTCTTTTTTCGACATATTTTGAAGATTACGAGACCATGGGACGATTTCTCGTGTGAAGATGAAGTCACACGTCAAATTTGGGCTTAAACAGAGTTAGCCTCAAAAATACGGCCAGGTGAACCCCATGGGGTTCACCAGATTCTTCGCCAGGCTGCAGGAAACTTACAGAGAGAATCACGGCCGGGTGAACCCCAAGGGGTTCACCATCCCGATCGCCAGCCAGCAGAGTTCGCAGAAAGCCTCACAGCCAGGTGAACCCCATCGGGTTCACCGGATTTCTTGAAAACTTCAACTGAAACCAATCCAGAGGGAAGCACGGACACGTGAACCCCATGGGGTGCACCGCGCTTCTATTTGCACGAATTTACAGAATGAATCACGGGCAGGTGAACCCGGCGGGGTTCGCCCGTGATTCCAACTCGGGCGCGAACGAGACCGAGTTCCACTCGGTTTTTCCATGATTTCTCACTCGTTTGGAGTCCAAATTTAGCAAGTGAGGTGTTTATGGAAAGCTCTTTTAGAGGCGAACAGATGGAAGATAAATGCCACAATTTTTGCCCTAGGGATCAAAAATTCATGTGAAGAAGCGGCGCGGATGGAAGAACTCAGCGACAGAGGCGATTTTTGGAGATTTTTGGAGATTGAGACACATGATCATCACGATTTCTTTAGGATGGCTTGAGGCCATGCGATCCGAGATGGATTCCATGTCGGTTAACCAAGTCTGGGATTTGGTTGAGCTGCCTGATGGGGTAAAACCCATAGGGTGTAAATGGGTCTTCAAGAGGAAGACAGACATGGATGGCAACAGAGTTACCTATAAGAGTAGACTAGTGGCTAAAGGATTTAAACAAGTCCACGGGGTGGACTATGATGAAACCTTTTCGCCAGTTGCCATGATTAAGTCCATTCGGATTCTGCTTGCTATAGCTATATATCATGACTATGAGATATGGCAGATGGATGTGAAGACAGCATTCCTTAACGGGAAGCTGACTGAGGATGTGTATATGTCACAACCTGATGGCTTCATCCATCCTGCAGAGGCTAATAAGGTCTGCAGGCTAAAGAGGTCCATTTATGGATTAAAGCAAGCATCTCGAAGTTGGAATCTTCGATTTGATGAAGCCGTGAGAGATTATGGTTTTATCAAAAGCGAAGATGACGCCTGTGTATACAGAAAATTCAGTGGGAGCTTGGTGACTTTTCTGGTCATGTATGTCGATGACATACTGCTCATCGGAAACGACATCCCTAGTCTTCAAGCTGTGAAGACATGGTTGGGGAAATGTTTTGAGATGAAAGACTTAGGGGAGGCCGCCTATATTCTAGGCGTGAGGATCTACCGGGATAGATCCAAGAGGCTCTTGGCCCTTAGTCAGAGTACCCACATTGATAAGGTCCTGGAGAGGTTCAACTTGGAGCAATCCAAGAAAGGATACCTTCCAGTGAGAGATGGCCTTACTCTCACAAAGATCCAGTGTCCTACAACACAGGCTGAGAGGGATAACATGAGTCGAATTCCCTATGCTTCGGCAGTCGGATCAATCATGTATGCAATGTTGTGTACTAGACCAGATGTGGCTTATGCTATAAGCATAAATAGCCAATACCAATCCAATCCAGGTTTGCAGCACTGGGTGGCTGTAAAGAATATCCTTGAGTATCCTGAAAAGGACTAAGGATTTATTCTGTATGGTCTACGGGGACTGGAAGTGTTAGGGAATACCGGGTGTAATTTTGAAATTTTGCAGTCCCAGGACGCAGCGGAAGAATCATTACACCCGAAACATATTCCGTTCCCAAGGATCCATGCGAGAGAGAAGACACAAGGATGTGTTAGAGATATACCTCTCTTGCTTGTCTAGAAGTCAAAGCCATGTTGAAGGCGCCCAAGTGTTCGCCCTCCACAAGTATCCACGCATCGACTCCTTGATCGTTGCTCCCTTCCACACTTGGTGCTAGCCTCGGGAAGAGAATCAAGCCTTCACCTCACTTGTGCCACCTTAAGAGAACTTGCGCCAAGGAGAGGATATGGAAGATGCCGCCAAGGACCTCCCTTTTCTTCCTTGCTTGCACCAACTCCAAGGTGCGTTTATGGCCAAGGAATGATGAAGATGAAAGTCCCTAAAGGGGGGCGAAAACCCTAATAGGCGCATATCAGAGTTTTCACAAGCGGAAGCTAGGGTTTCTAAGATCGGTTTGCATGTCATATAATCAACTTATTAATACTTGTATAGATCAAATTAAGATCATACCATAGCCATGATTGAATGGCGTCTTGGAAGCAGAGAACGAAGTAGCTCTCTTCCAAAGCATGCGCACACAAGATGATTGATCGCCTACTCCTTGTCGATCCTTGTGCTAGCAAGGCTCCAAGGTGTCCTTATGTGTGGAGGAGAAGAGATGAATTGCTTTTTCTTTTTTTGGCCGAAAGCTCTTCTTGGCGTGAAGATCACCCAAAACGAGAGCAAGAAGATGCAAGTCGGCGAGAGAGAGAGGAGACTTCTCACGTTTGAAAACGTTGGGAGTTTCCAACAAGGAAAACGTCTTTCTAAAAATAGAAAGCACTAACTCCACATTCAATCCCACGTTACCATCGAACTTCATCTCTCAATCGAACCATACTTTCACATAAGTGAACCGGTTCAATTTAATTCGGTTCAATTACATTTGGTTCAAAGACCTAATCAAACCAGCATTGGTTCAGATCTTGACAAACCAAATGGCTCAAGATCTAACCATTCATCTCTTGATGCTCCTGATCTTATCGATCAAGCATCAACTCTCTCGATCGAAGCTTACCGATCTCAAGCCCTAATCAATCAAACATGATCAGACCAGATCTCACTTACAATCAGAGTTTAAACTCCTTTAAACTGAACCAAAAAAATTCAGTCCACACGATCTGACTTAAGTAAGCCATATCATCAAATTGTGCGACCCTAAGGGTTTCCTTTAAATGTCGGTAACGATAACTTACGTTATCACGATCAGTGAGGGGTATCTAGCAACACATCACTGTCTCCCGATATAAAGGAAAGAGTCTTCCAAGACTACACCCAAACCATAGCACAAGTGTGAATCCAATTCACTAGGCGTACATGTTTCCTTTGCCACTGGATGTTCTTATTGGACAAGCGTGTCAAGCCTGTAACTCCAATATGATGAGAGTGGTTAGATCAGATGAACATAGTCATCTGGGTATGGCCATACACTTTCTCAACCATCTCATCTAGGGGGCCCCTTTAGAACATCACACTCCAATCAAGGAGAAGGCAATCCTATATCTATCACTAGCGCCCTAACATGACTCATGTTCATTATCCAAGATAGTCTCTAACCATTATGTTTCAAATGATATTAAACTACCTCAAGACAATGCCAATCATCATTTAGAAACACAAGTGATCTCAAGTCAGAGGAAATATGCCACTTGTTAGCATATAAGGATTATTCACATTGTGACAAGCAATTGAACATCCTAAGTAGGGTCTGTCCAGTACATCCAATGTACCCATGAGTCTACATCTTATTCCATGCTCGAAGCATCCTATAAGATTAGAACACATATTAGTCTCAATCATATCAAGGCTGTCTCATGTTCACCAAGATATCTCGACTAAGGACAATTCTGCATGTCAGCCAAGCTGAACAGCATTGAGACATTATTCAGAAGTATACATATGGCAGCAGATAATGCAACAACCTGAATAACAACCATTGCCTTTATAAACATTGAGTTTATACATGATACTGATATAATCCCAAGGCCTCAAACATTAGCCTTAAGGGCATACCCCAACAATCTCCCACTTGCACTTAATCTAATGGTTGAGAAATCTCAAACCCATATTATTATAGTGCTTCTCATGCTTCTGCTGTGCCAGAGGCTTAGTAAGCGGGTCAGCTAGATTGTCATCTGTATGAACCTTGCAGATCTTGATCTCTCCTCGATCAATGATCTCCCGGATCAAGTGAAACCTTCTCTGTATGTGCTTGGACTTCTGGTGTGACCGTGGTTCCTTTGCTTGTGCTATTGCTCCAGTGTTATCATAGAAGATAACCAAAGGATCTGCACTCGAAGGAATAACACCAAGTTCCTGAACGAACTTACGAATCCATACTGCCTCCTTGGATGCTTCTGAGGCTGCAACATACTCGGCTTCTGTTGTGGAATCAGCAACAATTGATTGTTTGAAACTTTTCCACGCCACTGCTCCTCCATTCAAGCTAAAAACATAGCCTAATTGCGATCGGAAATCATCCTGGTCAGATTGGAACGAAGCGTTAGTATATCCTTCAATACTGAGTTCTTCCTGACCTCCATATATCAAGAACATATCTTTGGTCCTCCGAAGATATTTCAAAATGTTCTTGACCGCAATCCAGTGTGCCTTACCTGGATTACTTTGGAATCGACTGGTCACGCTTAACCCGTAAGCGACGTCTGGGCGAGTACACAACATCGCATACATAATGGACCCAATAGCCGAAGCATAAGGCGTATTGTCCATTTCATCTTTCTCAGTCTGTGTTTGAGGACACTGACTCTTTGAAAGATTCAGACCATGTCTGACTGGAAGATATCCTCTTTTAGAATTTTCTAAATGGAATCTCTCCAGGACTTTATCGATGTAAGTACTCTGGCACAGCCCGAGAAGCCTCTTAGATCTATCTCTGCAGATCTTAACACCTAATACATAGGCTGCTTCTCCTAAATCTTTCATCTGGAAACATTTTCTTAACCATGCCTTGACGGCATGCAGTTCAGGAATATCGTTTCCAATGATTAAGATATCATCGACGTAGAGGACTAGGAAAGTAATCACGCTCCCACTAAACCTCTTATATACACACGGGTCATCTTCATTCTTGATGAAACCAAACTTACAGATTGAGTCATCAAAACGAATATTCCAGCTTCTCGATGCTTGTTTAAGTCCATAAATAGACTTCTTTAATTTGCATATTTTATGACGATCTGATGGATTGATGAAACCTTCAGGTTGTGTCATATACACATCCTCTTCTAGTTTTCCATTAAGGAAAGCGGTTTTCACATCCATTTGCCAGATCTCATAATCATAATATGCTGCTATCGCGAGAATAATCCGAATAGACTTGAACATGGCTACAGGAGAGAAAGTTTCATCATAATCTATCCCGTAGATTTGTTTGAAACCTTTCGCAACTAGCCTGCCTTTATAGGTAACCACGTTACCATCCATGTCAATCTTCTTCTTGAAGATCCATTTACAGCCTATAGGGATTACTCCCGGAGGTGGATCAACCAAATCCCAGACTTGGTTATCTGACATGGAGTCCATCTCGGCTCGCATAGCTTCAAGCCATTTCGCTGATTCCGGTCCACTGACCGCATCCGCATAAGTGAGGGGTTCATCATCAATGATGTAGACTCCGTCATAGCGCTCAGGCTGTCGACGGATCCTTCCCGATCTTCGCGGTTCCCATGATATCTGAGCCTCAGGTTGTTCAGTAACCTGTTCTATTGGCTCAGGCTCATCCAACTGTGCTTGACTACTTTGTCCTTCCTCTGGATTCTCATCCATCTTTATTTCTCTCCCACTGACCTCTTGCAGAAGAAATTCCTTCTCAAGAAAAATAGCCGTACGAGCAACAAATACTTTGTTCTCCTTGGGATCGTAGAAATAATAACCGTTAGTTTCTTTAGGGTAACCGACAAAGATACATTTATCTGATCTGCTCTCCAGTTTCCCAGAGGCGAGCTTTTTGACATAAGCCTCGCAACCCCAGATTTTGATAAATGTCAAGCTCGGCTGTTTCCCATACCATAACTCATATGGAGTCTTTGAAACGGCCTTGGATGGCACTCGGTTTAGTACCTTTGCAGCTGTTTCCAGTGCAAATCCCCAAAAGGAGTAAGGTAGAGTAGCCTGACTCATCATTGAACGAACCATATCCAGTAAGGTTCTATTTCTCCTCTCGGACACACCATTCCATTGCGGTGTTCCTGGCGGAGTGAGCTGTGAGATAATCCCACACTCCTTCAGATAGTCAGTAAACTCTCGACTCAAGTATTCTCCACCTCGATCTGAACGAAGTGCCTTGATATTTCGGCCTAGCTGATTTTGTACTTCATTTTTGAACTCTTTGAACTTGTCAAAAGATTCACTCTTATGACTCATTAGATAGACATAACCATACCTACTGAAATCATCAGTAAAGGTAATGAAGTATGAATAGCCACCTCTGGCATGTTTACTAAATGGCCCACATACATCACTGTGAATGAGGTCAAGTAAACCTGAAGCCCTTTGACCTTTGTTAGAAAAAGGAGTCTTCGTCATTTTGCCCATTAAACAAGCTTTGCATGTATCAAGCTCCTCATAGGAGAATGATCCCAGTAGTCCATGGTCATGCAACCGCTTAATGCGCTTCTTGTTAATATGACCTAAACGACTATGCCATAGCAAGGTGCTGTCATCAGCATACTTGGCTTTCTTATTATCAATCTGTTGTACAGAACATTCCATGTCCAACATGAATAACCCATTGTTAATTGACCCAGTAGCATAAACAATATTATCAAAAGAAATATAACACTTTGAAGTTTTGCATTCAAAGGAAAACCCTTTCCTGACAAGAGCAGGAATAGAGATAATATTCTTAGTTATGCTCGGTACAAAATAACAATTGTCCAGTTCTAATACAAGACCAGATGGTAAAGAGATGTGATATTCTCCTACAGCAACAGCAGCAACCCGTGCCCCGTTTCCAACTTGTAGGTCCACCTCATGCTGTCCCACCTGTCTTCTTCTCTTGAGTTCCTGTACATTTGAACAAATGTGAACTCTACATGCAGTGTCCAACACCCATGAAATAGAAGAAGAAGATACCATGACTTCAGTCACGAAAATACCTGAGCCAGAAGTGAAAGGCTTGCTTCCCTTCTTATCTCCTTGGAGCGCTTTACAGTCCTTCTTCCAGTGACCCAGCTGGCCACAATGGAAACATCTGTATTCCTTCGACCGCTTGATCTTTTGTTTTAGAGCCTTGTTGTAGCTCTTGACAGGGGCTTTGCCCTTCTTCCCCTTCTTCTTGTTACTTGAAGGAATCATCAAGACAAAGGATGAAGGCTTTCCCTTTTCAAGAGTCTACTCTGTAGTATAGAGCATGTTCAGTAACTCTGCCGGGGTACAGTCGATCTTGTTCATATTAAAATTAATGATGAACGGATCGAAAGATGCCAGGAGAGACTGCAGGATAATGTCTACAACAAGCTCCTGATTGATGGTGTGTCCCAGTTTCTCTAGAGCCTCCTTGTACCCAATCATCTTGAGTATGTGAGCTCCCACTGGACTCCCTTCAGTCAGTTTGCTCTGAAAGAAAAGTTTTGTCAAGTTATAGCGTTCAGTCCTTGCCTGTGCAGCATACAGCATCTTGAGATTTGCTATAATTTGAATAGCAGATAAATCCTCATGCTGACGCTGAAGCTCTGGCGTCATGGACGCAAGCATAAGGCAAGCGACATCAATGCTATCATTGACATGCTTTTTATAAGCTTCCCGAACCGCCCTTGCGGCGTTCGCAGCGGGTTGAGGCGGTATTGCCGTCTCAAGGACATACAGTTTCCTCTCAGCCTTAAGAACAATCTTAAGGTGTCCGTACCAGTCTGAGAAGTTTGGCCCAGCAAACTTCTCCCTTTCCAGTAAGGATCGCACATTGAACGCTGTGGTGTTCGTTGCTGCAGTAATCTACAACATTGCAAGAAAAACAAGGTCAGTATCAATGTTAGAATCAATCCAGGACTTAAGAATGATTCTTTTCTCACTATTTTATCTGACTGAAAAATCCATTAAAACAGTCCGAAAGAGTAACACTCTTTTAGTGAGATGGGATCCAGATTTCATACTTAGTCTCCGCGTCCCGCTCAGGCGAGATAAGATGCACAGAGAGTACAAGCACTAATCTCTGGTAGGCAATCCCTGCCAATCGCCAACCCGTGCGATTCCCCTTCATCTGGGCAATCCAGCAGACTGTGCCAACTGAGTTGGTACAACACAGTCTCTGATCCCACAGATGGCTGCCTCCATATGGCTAACATATGCTCAATATGTAGCCCACATGGTCAAGCTTACCTGACCTACTCCCTGGACCACCACGTGCTATGCTGAGCAACGAGAAGCGATAAATCCCTTCTCTGTAACACGCAGGTGTAATCACACACCGTCTGAAGATAGATGGGCGTGCCCACTGAGTGGGTACAACACGGCCCCAACGATAGTCAGAACAGTGAGGTTTCGCGTCAGAAGGCTTACGTGCTTGATATTCCTCGTTGGATTTTAACGGTCCTTTTATCTTCTTAACTATCATGCAAATCCTATGGTGATAGGAGAAGCATAAATCATGCAGATATTAAATTTACTTAAACAGTAAATAGAAAGCATGATGATCTTATGTGGTAAAAGCCCATTAAGCCTAAGTTAGACCTTAAATTAACTTAAGTCTTCACTTGAGCTCTTCATGGGACTTTAGCATTTCATCTGGCCCAACCCGGGCCCAAGCGCCCTGTGCAGCTGAGATGCGCCCACCAGGTAAAATGCGCCTATCCTAGAGTCGAACCCTAGACCTCCCACTGGTGAAGCCACTTGCTGCATGCGCCTCTGCCATGTGTGCTCTGAGCTCATGTCTGATCAAAATACATTTTAATCTATCTAGACATGATTGACACGCAGGTCAATTACACTTTATAAATTAATTAAAATGTGATGCGCAGATCACAATAAATAATTTACAATATTGATTCAGGCACGCAGGCCCCAGCACAGCACACGTTAAAAATGGGCAGCCCACATAAGATGAAATAGACATTCAATCATGTTATACAAACATCATGTGATCCAATCAAGAAAATAAAATTTTCGAAAATCCCATTGGCAACAATTTTATTTCCTTATGTGCCCTACTACCTTACAACGGTCCATTAATAGGGATCCACTCATCAGACCTAGTCAGACCCACTGCCCTTGCATGCACCAAGTCATAACCGACTTGAGTCGACCTTATGGTCAACAATGCATGCTTTAAGGGCTGAACGTCCCTCATGATTTCTGGCAAGCGGGTGTGACCCCGGGCCTTAATCATGAGCGTTCATTGGTTGTCTCAATCAGACATCGCTACATGCCTTTCTGCGGTCGACCTATAGCCACCTCATGCTTGCGCATAGGTGCCATCTGGTCGACCCATCTAGGCTGTCAGATGGTCTGATCAGACAGTTGGGTCTATACTGGACGATGACTTCAACCCTAATAACCCATCTAAGTTTTTCAAGTAGGCGCTTAGATCTAAATGGATGCGCACAAGTAAAAGAGTTTTGATCAAAAACTTCAACATGCGCCAACAATATACATGCGCCAACGTAAAGCATACATCTATTTTCGCATGATCAACTATCATGTGGTTTCGCATGTAATTTAGATCTATTCATAAGCACAAACAAGGATCACAAAAACAAGCAATCATATGATCATACAGAAACCTGCTCTGATACCAATTGAAAGTCCCTAAAGGGGGGCGAAAACCCTAATAGGCGCATATCAGAGTTTTCACAAGCGGAAGCTAGGGTTTCTAAGATCGGTTTGCATGTCATATAATCAACTTATTAATACTTGTATAGATCAAATTAAGATCATACCATAGCCATGATTGAATGGCGTCTTGGAAGCAGAGAACGAAGTAGCTCTCCTCCAAAGCGTGCGCAAACAAGATGATTGATCACCTACTCCTTGTCGATCCTTGTGCTAGCAAGGCTCCAAGGTGTCCTTATGTGTGGAGGAGAAGAGATGAATTGCTTTTTCTTTTTCTGGCCGAAAGCTCTTCTTGGCGTGAAGATCACCCAAAACGAGAGCAAGAAGATGCAAGTCGGCGAGAGAGAGAGGAGACTTCTCACGTTCGAAAACGTTGGGAGTTTCCAACAAGGAAAACGTCTTTCTAAAAATAGAAAGCACTAACTCCACATTCAATCCCACGTTACCATCGAACTTCATCTCTCAATCGAACCATACGTTCACATAAGTGAACCGGTTCAATTTAATTCTGTTCAATTACATTTGGTTCAAAGACCAAATCAAACCAGCATTGGTTCAGATCTTGACAAACCAAATGGCTCAAGATCTAACCATTCATCTCTTGATGCTCCTGATCTTATCGATCAAGCATCAACTCTCTCGATCGAAGCTTACCGATCTCAAGCCCTAATCAATCAAACATGATCAGACCAGATCTCACTTACAATCAGAGTTTAAACTCCTTTAAACTGAACCAAAACAATTCAGTCCACACGATCTGACTTAAGTAAGCCATATCATCAAATTGTGCGACCCTAAGGGTTTCCTTTAAATGTCGGTAACGATAACTTACGTTATCACGATCAGTGAGGGGTATCTAGCAACACATCACTGTCTCCCGATATAAAGGAAAGAGTCTTCCAAGACTACACCCAAACCATAGCACAAGTGTGAATCCAATTCACTAGGCGTACATGTTTCCTTTGCCACTGGATGTTCTTATTGGACAAGCGTGTCAAGCCTGTAACTCCAATATGATGAGAGTGGTTAGATCAGATGAACATAGTCATCTGGGTATGGCCATACACTTTCTCAACCATCTCATCCAGGGGGCCCCTTTAGAACATCACACTCCAATCAAGGAGAAGGCAATCCTATATCTATCACTAGCGCCCTAACATGACTCATGTTCATTATCCAAGATAGTCTCTAACCATTATGTTTCAAATGATATTAAACTACCTCAAGACAATGCCAATCATCATTTAGAAACACAAGTGATCTCAAGTCAGAGGAAATATGACACTTGTTAGCATATAAGGATTATTCACATTGTGACAAGCAATTGAACATCCTAAGTAGGGTCTGTCCAGTACATCCAATGTACCCATGAGTCTACATCTTATTCCATGCTCGAAGCATCCTATAAGATTAGAACACATATTAGTCTCAATCATATCAAGGCTGTCTCATGTTCACCAAGATATCTCGACTAAGGACAATTCTGTTAGGGAATGCCGGGTGTAATTTAAAATTTTTGCAGTCCTAGGACGCAGCGGAAGAAGCATTACACCCGAAACACATTCCGGTCCCAAGGATCCATGCGAGTGAGTACACACAAGGATGTGATAGAGTTATACCTCTTTCGCTTGTTTAGATGTCGAAGCCATGTTGAAGGTGCAGGAGTCCCCTTCAAGGGGGGGAGCGCAAGCGGATAAAACCCCTTTCAAGAGGGGGGCGCAAAACCCTAATACATGCACATAGAACACTATTGCATGGGCGGAAATTAGGGCATCAAGAATCGGTTGCATGATATATATGATCAACTATGAAAAACCGATTGCAAATATCAAGAAGAATCATACCATCGCCATTCGTTGGATGGTGTGTTGGAATCAAAGACCGAAAGGGATCTTCTCCCTAGTCGACGCACACACGATGAGGAATGGCTTCTCCTTGTCGTCTTTGTGCTAGCAAAGCTTCAAGGGTCCTTTGCGCGTGGAGGAGATGAGATCCTTTGGGCTTGGCGAAGAAGAACTTCCTCTAAACTCGTCGAGAGCTTTGTCACACGAGAAGAGAGAAAAATCGTCCAAAGTGATGAGAGGCGATTGAGCGAACGTTGTAATCAACGTGGAGGCGTTGCTATCCAAAAATAGCAACCCATTACTCTCAACGGTTATGCGTTCACATGAAGTGAACCGTAACTCCTTCACCCCATTCGAATCTTTGAACCAAGCGCTCACAAGATGAGCCGGTTCAAATGACTTTGGTCCAAGACCAAATCAGCCCAAGCAATGGTCGATCTTATTGAACCTCAAGGCTCAAGATCACCGTTGATCTCAAGATGCTCCTGATCTCACCGATCTAGCATCAAATCTCTCGATCGAAGCTTACCGATCTCAAGCCCTAATCAATCAAACATGATCAGACCAGATCTCACTTACAATCAGAGTTTCAAACCCCTTTAAACTGAACCTAAACAATTCAGTCCACACGATCTGACTTAAGTAAGCCATATCATCAAATTGTGCGACCCTAAGGGTTTCCTATACCTGTCGGTAACGATAACTCACGTTATCACGATCAGTGAGGGGTATCTAGCAACACATCACTGTCTCCCGATAGAAAGGAAAGAGTCTTCCAAGACTTCACCCAAACCACAGCACAAGTGTGACTCTAACTCACAAGGCATGCATCTTTCCTTTGCCACTGGATGTTCTTATTGGACAAGCGTGTCAAGCTTGTAGCTCCAATATGATAAGCATGATTAGATCAGATGAACACAGTCACCTGGGTATGGCCATACACTTTCTCACTCATCTCATCCAGGGGGCCCCTGTAGAACATCACACTCCTTAAACAGGGAGATGGCAATCCTATGTCTATCACTAGTGCCCTAACCTGATTCAAGCTCACCATCCAAGATAGTCTATAATCATTGTCTTTCAAATGATATTGAACTACCTCAAAACAATGACAATCATCATTTAGAAACACAAGTGATCTCAAGTCAGAGGAAATGTGCCACTTGTTGCAATCAAGGAATATTCACATTGTGACAAACAACTGAATATCCTAGTAGGGTCTGTCCAGTACATCCAATGTACCCATGAGTCTACACCTTATTCCATGCTCGAAGCATCCTATAAGATTAGAACACATATTAGTCTCAATCATATCAAGGCTGTCTCATGTTCACCAAGATATCTCGACTAAGGACATAAAGCTTGTCAGCCTAGCTGAACAGCTTTGAGACATTATTCAGAAGTACACTTATTACAGCAGACAAGGTAACAAACTGAATAACAACCATGCCTTTATAAACAGAAGAGTTTATTACATGATACTGTTACAATCCCAAGGCCTCAAACATTAGCCTATGGGCATACCCCAACAGAAGGCGCCCAAGTGTTCGCCCTCTACAAGTGTCCACGCGTCGACTCCTTGATCGTTGCTCCCTTCCACGCTTGGTGCTAGCCTCGGGAAGAGAATCAAGCCTTCACTCCACTTCTCTTGCGCCACCTCCAAGATGAAAACGCCAAGAAGGGATGAAGAGGAAGATGATGCCGCCAAGATGTATCCCTTTTCTCCTTGCTTGCGCCACCTTCAAGCAAGATGCGCCAATGGCTATGAGAGGAAGAGAGCTTGCGGCAATAGAAGGAGAAGCCACAAAGCCCAATCACTCTTTGCGCCAACAAGAGGAGAAGAAGAAAAGATGTTTTCGGCCACTTGGAAGAAGGCTTGCGCCAAGCCTTAGTTGTTGTCACCCTTTGCCTTTGCTCACGCCTCCTACAAGTCCTTCACGCAAAATCAATCCTTGAGATGGATGACTAGAGTCCTATTAATAGAACAAGGGGCGGCTAGAGCAATGGATGGGATCATGCCAAGTGGGCGGCTAGGATAGAGGAGTCTTGAGGTAAGGAAAGTCTCCAAGACTTTACCATAAATCTCATTCAACCTTTCCTAATTTTCCCAATGACCATATCAGCCCAAAGCATACCTTGTATGCACTAATTCCATCCAAGGAAGTAGGGCTAGGCGCAACTTCCATGAAGAATTCGGCTAGGGCGGTTTCTTGGGAGAAATTAAGGTTTGGGGTAAGGTAAGTCTCCAAGACATTACCATATTCCTCACCCTACTACCCATATGCGCCCAAGAACTTCCCATAAAAGTTCTCAAGCCATATCAGCCCCAAGACTTGCCTTAGAGGCAAGTATTCCATCCAAGGAGCAAAAGGGGGAGGCGCCTAATGCTTCCTTATGAAGCAACATGCGCCCACTTCACCCCATTATGCCCTTGGCGCCAATGGGGTATAATTCTTCCCCATTATACCCTTATTTGCTTATACTTCTTCATGACAACTAATTATTGGGCCTCATTGGATAATGAGCTAGCCCAAACTTCATGGCATGGGTTGATTAAGCCATTGGATCCAATCCAATGCAACCTTAACGTGAATGTGACCAATCTGGGTCAATTTCGGGTCAACCTGCCAAAAATGAAGTTTGGTTCCAATAACTTTCTTCCAACTCATCAGGCCCATTGGCGCTGATGAAATCTTCCAAATGGATCCAAGTTATCCAATAACTTGATCCAAAGGTTTCTTGATAAAAGCAACGTCAAAAGTCTTATTGCGTGTGACCCCGTAGGATCCATATGACGATGGCAATGATGTAAACATCATAAGTAGTGAGGGGTATCTAGCAACACATCACTACTACCCATGTCATAGGACTAAAGTCATTGTGGCAACAACTCCTAACAAGCAACGAGGATTCCCATTGCATTATAGATCCCTTTGCCTGAACTGATATCCTGCCATTGGATTAGTCTCAAGTTTATTATCCAACGCACTGGTCATGACTCAACAAGTGTGGCCTACACTTTCCTGTCATGCACCAATAAGGTGGGGCGCCCCGAGGTGGATATCATGCTTCCAATATGGAAGGGGCAAATCCTACTATTAGTCATCCATGCCTCTACATGATTTATGACATACCCAATAACAGTCGTTTTGATCTCCCAATTACGGAGAGACGTAAGACTGTATTAAAGCATACCCATCATCAAATCTAGACATGAACACCTCAAGTCTAAGGATCAATGCAAAACCTCTTGCATGTGAGATTGACTTGTTGACTAGACAAATCAATCCTCACGGTGGATCACTCCAGTGCATCCAATGCACCTGTATGTCTGCGTTACTGTGCCCCGCACTTAACCAGCCCATACACTAGTCTCACATGTACCAAAGCTGTCCCATATCTGCTAAGGTACCTTGACTGGGGATAGCTTGTGAGAATGGATCCTATCCAAACTCCTGGGACATTATATATGCAACTCAATACATCATCGCAGATAGAGAAGTCTGCATAATAACGACTATGCCTTTAATAATTCTATCAAAGTACTTTCAAACAATGCCTGACCATGTCCATTTATTGGTCTGCAGGGCATATACACCAACAATCTCCCACTTGCACTAAGACCAAGGGCAACTGATGTTTAATCAGTCCCTATGTCTCTAGTATGACTTATTTAGCTTCCGCTGCGCCAGAGGCTACGTCAGTGGGTTTTTCCAGATTGCTTTCTATGTTTATTTTAACTAATTTGAATCATCATCTTTATCCATGATCTCCAAGATCAGATGATATTGCTGCAGTACATACTTGAGTGCTAAGTTCCTTTACACATGCTTACGGCCCCAGTAAGAACTATACTGGACCATCAAGCACTAGGGACTTAGTCAAGTTCAAATGAGTGAAGTTGCTTCTTTTGCTGCCACAAGAAGCTGCAATGTACTCAGCCTTAATTGTAGAATTTTCCACTATGGTTTGAATAAAGCTCTTTCAGCCTTCAACACCACATCAAGGCAAAGCGCAAATCCTGGCTGTGATCAATAGTCATTAGACTGGAACGAAATATCAGTGTACCCCTGTACATAAAATTCTTCCTATCTATGATGGACTAGACCTTAATCCTTTATACTTCCCAAGTATAAGTAAGGATTCTTTTCACAGCCATCCAGTGTCAAACACTAGGATCTTATTGAAACTTGCTGGCCATGCTCCAAGCATTTGCCATAAATGGTCTTGTGCACAATACACAAAACATGATCTATCCTGTACCCCTTATGTAACAGGATTTTAGACTCATGTTATTACTCTCTAGCTATGTCAAAGTACACAACATCCTTGAGAGAGTCAGACCATATCTTCTTGGAAGGTATCATTATTTGGAATCACCCAGTATGAACCTCTCCAGAAACTTCCGGATGAACATAGATTGACTAAAGGGCAATGACTTCCTTGGATCTCCACCTACAGATCCACATGCCTAGGATATAGGCATCATTCCCTAGATCATTCTGCTCGAAATACTTCTCAAACCTCTTCTTCAACATGTGAAGGGCTGAGATGTCATTCCATGTGAGGAGAATATCATCAATCTTTTAGAACAAGAACTATTATGGTGCTCCCACTGATCTTCTTGTAAACACAGGTTCTTTTAACATGCTTGCATAAGACCATGCATATCTTTTGGCCACTATATGAAAACACTGACTATTTCCATATGGATATCCTTACCCAGACATCCACGACATAACAGAAAATGCAACAAGCATATACCTAATGGACTCAAACACAGCTTCTGGTGAAAAATTTCATCATTATCCACCCAGCGGATTTGCCTGAAATTTCTGTTCACTAGCTTGCCTTTCAAGGCAACACTGTTACCTTCCATGTCTATCTTCCTAGAAGATTTATTTATAGCCTGTGGGAATTACCCCTTTGGCAGCTCATCCAAGTCCCAGACTTGATCAGCAGACATGGAGTCCATCACGGTTCTCATGGCGTTTAGCCATTTCTTGGAATCTGGTTCACCGACCGCTTCCATAAGTCTTAAGTTTTATCCCAGATGATAAATTCGTTATGCCCAGCATTCATCCAGACTTATATGGTTCCTGCGTTACTTGAACTACAGGTTGACTTTCAACCTGCACGTGAGATTCTACTCTCCATTTGTGTTTAAATGTATTGTGGTTGATTCTGGACCATGTCCTAATCAAATCTACTCCCACTAGCTTCTTTCAAAAGAAATATCCTTTCAAGAAAGACAGCACTATGGAGCAACAAATATTTTGTTCTCCTTGGGATAGAAACAGCACCCTTCATTGCCCCACAAACATATGCTTTTGAGATCACTGCATATTATATTCCCGATTCTATTGAAGGAATGGGATATTTTCCAGTTTCTAACTCAAAAGCTATCTGAGACACACTTCCAATGGAGTGACAATTCATCTGTTTGCATGGCATTATAGTAGTATATTTGCATGACTATTCAAAGATGGAACCACATCCAATGTGTTCCTCTTTCTTTCTTTGAAATTCACCATACAGTGGTGTTCTAAGTAAGCTGTGAGATAACCCCACACTCCTTAGGATAGTCATCAAATTCTCCACTAATCACCTTGATCCAATCAAGGTGCTTAATAGATCCTCCAATTTGACTCAATACTTCATTTGTGAACTTCTTGGATTTCTCCAAAGTTCTTAGGTTGGATAAGGCATACCCACACCTTATGAAGCATATAACACCTCTCAGTGCTTGTTTTACATGGGTCCACATACATTGCTGTGTGATAGATCCAACAAGCCACTTACCCTTCAACCCTTTATGGTGAAGGTAGAATCTGTCACTTTGTTCCTTTGAACAAGGCTCACATTTATCATAATCCTAAAAGGATAATGATCCCAATAGTCTATGGACCTTTTGGATGTGACCATTGTTCTATGGTTCAATAGACAATGCTATAAGAGAGTGTTTATTGAATCATTGGATCTAATCTTGTGTTACATATAAGACCATAAACTATTATCAACTGTATCACTTCAATAGAACATCTTAGTTATAAAGAAAAATACCATATATTATTTCAAACTGAAATCCTTTTCAAAAGGGATGATGTTCATAAGCTGATACATAATAGCAAAGTCCTAGATAAAGTCTCCAAGGTAGTGAGATGAAATCAACAGCAGCATCCAATGCTCCGTCTCTGACCCGAGAGTCGATCCCACCAGGCCTAGTCGTCCTACTTCTTTTGAGCTCCTGTATATGAAAAACATATGTAAGCTCACATGCGGTACCCAGTACCTATAAGAAGCAGACATGAAGACCATGGTAACACAATACCTGAAGCGGATGGATTACATCCCTTCTTCTTTGCCATGCTCTTCTTGGCCATTAATCCTCTTCGAAATACCCATGCATTCCCAGTCTTCCGAAGTATGAGCTTCGAAGATACAGAACCATGGTTATTCTCAGATATAGGCACATACTCTGAAGATCCAACAGAACTTTCATGATCATTGTCCTTAGAGCATGGTGTGAAGAGACCTTTGAGATGTATGATAATATCATAGATCCCCATCTCATCACACTCAACCTTGACCTCTGGGGTCATGCACTCTAAGACAAGAACAGTGTACTGTTCGTTATCTTCACAGTGTTCAAGATAGACATTCCACTCCCACTCAGTGGTGAAATATACACTGGGCTGGGATGGAGGTCTTTCAAGAAGATGCACCTTATTCTCTTGTTCCAGTATCTTGGACAAAATCTTGAACCATTTTGTCCAATTTGTCCCATCCAATTTGTTTTTATAAAGTTTCATTCTTAGATCAGGAGATGCAATCTACAATAAGCAAATAAGTAAAAATAAGTACAATGATAAAGCATTTAACAAGGACTTTTAATTAAATGCTATACTCCCACTATTTCCATAACAAGTTGAGAACTCTCAAACTCAACATGGAAGTAAGTGACTAGGATCCTAATTTCACATAAGGTCTCCGCGACTCACGAGGGTGAGTTGAGATGCACAGAAAGTCTCATGTTTCCTTAGGTAGGCATGCAGGCCAATTGTGCCACGCACAATTCCTCTTAGTTAAGACAGACTAGGCGCCCTGTGTCCAGCGAGGGCTGGATACAACACAGAACCCTATCCTCTCAACAGCTGCCTCTAGTTATCCATCATGTCAGTGACATATGAAAAACTAGTCAAGTCTGGTCCTAACCGTTATGCCCAGGGCCAACGAATTCCTTGCGAAGGCACGTCCAGGTTTAAACTGAACTGGGGAGTTCATTGTCACCACACACCTTCTAAAGATAAGTGGGTGTGTCCCACGAGGATGGGAAACAGTTCACAACACCACCGATCGATAGCTTGATGAGGGCCACGCGTTAGAAGGCTATTTGACTTGATATTTCAATGAGAGTTTTGCATGTTTATTTTATTCTTTTCTAGCATGCAGTTTTCCTATGCTTATGGCAGCAAAGGAAACCCATCACAGGCATGCTATGGACAAAATAATAAACCATCACAGGCATGCTAGTTTGGTCGATATGGTCATAGCCCTTTTCATACACATAACTTGTCACGAGCCATGTGACATGTTATCGTGCATCCAAGGGTTGCGAGTCCCTAGAGCAGATCAGCCCATGCCAGAAGCCGAATGCATGTGTCCTTCCTTCAGCCGCAAGTCCATCACCATGCTTCCAAAGCTGGCGCCACTTCTGACTTCGATTGAAGAAGGCTGCTTGTTGTCTTTGATGAACCTTAACCTATCTTATGTAAACGATTCTATATCTATTCTAAAGAAAGATGAAAAATTTTACATCAAGAAGGGGAAGAACCACACGCAGGTGGTGGGAAGATTTTACAAGCATTCATCACAGGTGGAAACATGCTTCCACATCACAACACAGGAGGGCACTCGCTATGACCATATCAACCCAATCAAGAGGCGCATGTTAAATTTGAAAATCCGTGAAAATCAAATTTTTAGTCCCTTATGCGCCAACTCCATCCAAACACTATCTTAAACAATTTTGTGCTAAAATTTAGATCAAGTTTTTAGGATGATTTCATAGACCCTATCGGCTGGCAGTTTTGTTAGATCAAGAGACCCGGCCAGTCCGAAGACACAATGCCCGTCCTACTTGACAAAACCACGTGCGCCTTTGGCCTTAAATCGACCATAAACAAGATCCAAATTTCGGCCATAAAATTTATAAGAGAGGCTTGGATGAAAACGCTTTCTACGTGAAACGCGCATGGATAGAAGAAAAATTTTCAAAAATTTTTCATACAAGCAAACATACACCTTGTGTTTCTCGCAAGTACCTCTGATACCACTGTTAGGGAATGCCGGGTGTAATTTAAAATTTTTGCACTCCCAAGACGCAGCGGAAGAAGCATTACACCCGAAACACATTCCGGTCCCAAGGATCCATGCGAGTGAGTACACACAAGGATGTGATAGAGTTATACCTCTTTCGCTTGTTTAGATGTCGAAGCCATGTTGAAGGCGCCCAAGTGTTCGCCCTCTACAAGTGTCCACGCGTCGACTCCTTGATCGTTGCTCCCTTCCACGCTTGGTGCTAGCCTCGGGAAGAGAATCAAGCCTTCACTCCACTTCTCTTGCGCCACCTCCAAGATGAAAATGCCAAGAAGGGATGAAGAGGAAGATGATGCCGCCAAGATGTATCCCTTTTCTCCTTGCTTGCGCCACCTTCAAGCAAGATGCGCCAATGGCTATGAGAGGAAGAGAGCTTGCGGCAATAGAAGGAGAAGCCACAAAGCCCAATCACTCTTTGCGCCAACAAGAGGAGAAGAAGAAAAGATGTTTTCGGCCACTTGGAAGAAGGCTTGCGCCAAGCCTTAGTTGTTGTCACCCTTTGCCTTTGCTCACGCCTCCTACAAGTCCTTCACGCAAAATCAATCCTTGAGATGGACGACTAGAGTCCTATTAATAGAACAAGGGGCGGCTAGAGCAATGGATGGGATCATGCCAAGTGGGCGGCTAGGATAGAGGAGTCTTGAGGTAAGGAAAGTCTCCAAGACTTAACCATAAATCTCATTCAACCTTTCCTAATTTTCCCAATGACCATATCAGCCCAAAGCATACCTTGTATGCACTAATTCCATCCAAGGAAGTAGGGCTAGGCGCAACTTCCATGAAGAATTCGGCTAGGGCGGTTTCTTGGGAGAAATTAAGGTTTGGGGTAAGGTAAGTCTCCAAGACATTACCATATTCCTCACCCTACTACTCATATGCGCCCAAGAACTTCCCATAAAAGTTCTCAAGCCATATCAGCCCCAAGACTTGCCTTAGAGGCAAGTATTCCATCCAAGGAGCAAAAGGGGGAGGCGCCTAATGCTTCCTTATGAAGCAACATGCGCCCACTTCACCCCATTATGCCCTTGGCGCCAATGGGGTATAATTCTTTCCCATTATACCCTTATTTGCTTATACTTCTTCATGACAACTAATTATTGGGCCTCATTGGATAATGAGCTAGCCCAAACTTCATGGCATGGGTTGATTAAGCCATTGGATCCAATCCAATGCAACCCTAATGTGAATGTGACCAATCTGGGTCAATTTCGGGTCAACCTGCCAAAAATGAAGTTTGGTTCCAATAACTTTCTTCCAACTCATCAGGCCCATTGGCGCTGATGAAATCTTCCAAATGGATCCAAGTTATCCAATAACTTGATCCAAAGGTTTCTTGATAAAAGCAACGTCAAATGTCTTATTGCATGTGACCCCGTAGGATCCATATGACGATGGCAATGATGTAAACATCATAAGTAGTGAGGGGTATCTAGCAACACATCACTACTACCCATGTCATAGGACTAAAATCATTGTGGCAACAACTCCTAACAAGCAACGAGGATTCCCATTGCATTATAGATCCCTTTGCCTGAACTGATATCCTGCCATTGGATTAGTCTCAAGTTTATTATCCAACGCACTGGTCATGACTCAACAAATGTGGCCTACACTTTCCTGTCATGTACCAATAAGGTGGGGCACCCCGAGGTGGATATCATGCTTCCAATATGGAAGGGGAAAATCCTACTATTAGTCATCCATGCCTCTACATGATTTATGACATACCCAATAACAGTCATTTTGATCTCCCAATTACGGAGAGACGTAAGACTGTATTAAAGCATACCCATCATCAAATCTAGACATGAACACCTCAAGTCTAAGGATCAATGCAAAACCTCTTGCATGTGAGATTGACTTGTTGACTAGACAAATCAATCCTCATGGTGGATCACTCCAGTGCATCCAATGCACCTGTATGTCTGCGTTACTGTGCCCCGCACTTAACCAGCCCATACACTAGTCTCACATGTACCAAAGCTGTCCCATATCTGCTAAGGTACCTTGACTGGGGATAGCTTGTGAGAATGGATCCTATCCAAACTCCTGGGACATTATATATGCAACTCAATACATCATCGCAGATAGAGAAGTCTGCATAATAACGACTATGCCTTTAATAATTCTATCAAAGTACTTTCAAACAATGCCTGACCATGTCCATTTATTGGTCTGCAGGGCATATACACCAACAAATTCTGCATGTCAGCCAAGCTGAACAGCATTGAGACATTATTCAGAAGTATACATATGGCAGCAGATAATGCAACAACATGAATAACAACCATTGCCTTTATAAACATTGAGTTTATACATGATACTGATATAATCCCAAGGCCTCAAACATTAGCCTTAAGGGCATACCCCAACATAAGAGCTTGTGGCAAGAAGACGCCACCAAGCACAAAGAATCCTTGCGCCAAAGAAGAGAGGAAGAGGAAGAACTTTTGGCTCCAAGGAAGAAGATTGCGCTCCTTGATGAAGAAGAAGAGCTCCAAGCTCTCAAGTTGTCGCCCTTTGCCCTCCAAGTCTCTCCAAGAGATATGTCACCCCTCCTAGATGTTGTCCACACGAATCAACCTTTTAGTGGGGCGACAAGGGTCCTATTAATAGGACAAGGGGCAGTTAGGGCAATGGCTAGGATCATGCCAAGTGGGCGGCTAGGATAAAGGAGTCTTGAGGTAAGGAAAGTCTCCAAGACTTTGCCATAAACCTCATTCAACCTATCCTTATTTGTCCAATAGTCATATCAGCCTAAGACATGCCTTAGAGGCATTCTTTCCATCCAAGGAGAAGGGCTAGGCGCAACATGCAAGAAGAATTCGGCTAGGGTGGTGTCTTGGAGAAACTAGGGTTTTAGGTAAGGTAAGTCTCCAAGACATTACCATATACCTCTTCCCTATATCCATATGCGCCTAGGAACTTCCCATAAAAGTTCTCAAGCCATATCAGCCCCAAGACTTGCCTTAGAGGCAAGTATTCCATCCAAGGAAGAGGGGCTAGGCGCCCTTTACTTCCATAATGAAGCAAAGGCGCCTCCCTCACCCCATTATGCCCTTTTAAGCCAATTACCTCTTCATGACAACTTATAATTGGGCCTCATTGGATAATGAGCTAGCCCAAACTTCATGGTATGGGTTGATTAAGCCATTGGATCCAATCCAATGCAACCCTAATCCAAATGTGACCAATCTAGGTCAATTTTGGGTCAACCTGCCAAAAATGAAGTTTGGCCCCAATAACTTTCTTCCAACTCATCAGGCCCATTAGCGCTGATGAAATCTTCCAAATGGATCCAAGTTCTCCAATAACTTGATCCTAAGGCTTCTGATTAAAGCAACGTCAAGAGTCTATTGCGTGTGACCCCGTAGGATCCATATGACGATGGCAATGATGTAAACATCATAAGTAGTGAGGGGTATCTAGCAATACATCACTACTACCCATGTCATAGGACTTAAGTCATTATGGCAACAACTCCTAACAAGCAACGAGGATTCCCATTGCATTATAGATCCCTTTGCCTAAACTGATATCCTACCATTGGATCAGTTTCAAGTTTATTATCCAATGCATTGGTCATGACTCAACAAGTGTTGCCACACTTTCCTGTCATACACAAATAAGGTGGGGCGCCCCGAGTGGATATCATGCTTCCAATAAGGAAGGGGCAAATCCTACTATTGGTCATCCATGTCTCTACATGACTTATGACATGCCCAATGACAGTCGTTTTGATCTCCCAATTACGGAGAGACGTAAGACTGTATTAAAGCATACCCATCATCAAATCTAGACATGAATACCTCAAGTCTAAGGATCAATGCAAACCTCTTGCATGTGAGATTGACTTGTTGACCAGACAAGTCAATCCTCACGGTGGATCACTCCAGTGCATCCAATGCACCTGTATGTCTGCGCTTCTATGCCTCGCACCTAACCAGCCCATACACCAGTCTCACATGTACCAAAGCTGTCCCATATCTGCTAGGGTACCTTGTCTGGGGATTGCTTATGAGAATGGATCCAATCCAAACTCCTGGGACATTATTTATGCAACTCAATACATCAACGCAGGTAGAGAAGTCTGCATAATAACGACCATGCCTATATAAAGAGTAATAGTTCTATCAAAGTACATTCAAACAATGCCTGACCATGTCCATACATTGGTCTTTAGGGCATATACACCAACAATCTCCCACTTGCACTAAGACCAAGGACAACTGGTGTTTAGTCAGTTCCAATGTCTCTAGTATGACCCATTTAGCTTCCGCTGCGCCAGAGGCTAGGTCAATGGGTTTTTCCAGATTGCTGTCTGTGTTTATTTTAACAAATTTGATCATCATCCTTATCCATGATCTCTAAGATCAGATGATATGCAGCAGTACATACTTGAGCATTAAGTTCCTTCTCTTATGCTATGGTCCCAGTAAGAACTATACTGGACCATCAAGCACTATGAACTAGATCAAGTTCAAATGAAGCTGCCTCCTTGGCTGCCACAAGGAGCTGAAATGTACTCAGCCTTATTTGTAGAATCTTGTCACTTTTGTTTGTATAATGCTCTTTCAGCACACAACACCATAACAAGGCAAAGCGCAAATCCTGGCTGTGATCAATAGTCACTAGACTGGAACGAAGTGTCAGTGTACCCTTGTACACAAAATTCTTTCCTGTCTATCATAGACTAGATTCCAATCCTTTATACTTCCCAAATATATATATAAGGATTGCTTTCACAGCTATCTAGTGTTAAACACTAAGATCTGATTGAAACATGCTGGCTATGCTCCAAGCATTTGCCACAAATGGTCTTGAGTATTTTATTCAAAACATGATCCATCCTACACACCATGTATCAGGATTTTAGACCCATGTTATTACTCTCCAGCTGTGTCACAGGACACAACATCCTTGAGAGAGTCAGACCATATCTTCCTGGAAGATATCAATATTTGGAATCATCCAATATAAACCTCTCCAGAAACTCTTGGATGAACATAGATTGACTAAAGGGCAATGACTTTCTTGGATCTCTATCTATAGATCCTCATGCCTAGGATGTTGGCATCATTCCTAGATCATTCTTCTCGAAATACATATCAAACCTTTTCTTCACCATGTGAAGAGCTGAGATGTCATTCCATGTGAGGAGAATATCATCAATCATCTAGAACAATAAATACTATTAAGGTGCTCCCACTGATCTTCTTGCAAACATAGGCTATTTCAAACATTCTTGCATAACACCATGCATATCTTTATGGCCTTGATATGAAAACCTTCTGGCTATTTCCTTATATATATCTTTTTAGATGTCCGTGCAAGAAAGGTAGTTTTCATAACAACATGCCATAACTGATCATGCAATTATAACAAGTAGATCCCTAATGGATTAAAAGCTCAGCTATTGGTGAAAATTTCATCATTATCCACCCAGTGGATTTGCCTGAAATCATTGTTCACTAGCTTGCCTTTTAAGGTAACAATGTTACCTTCCATGTCTATCTTCCTAGAAGATTTATTTATAGCCTGTGGGAATTACCCCTTTGGCAGCTTATCCAAGTCCCAGACTTGATTAGCAGACATGGAGTCCATTATGGTTTTCATGGCCCTTAGCCATTTCTCGGAATCTGGTCCACCGACCGCTTCCATTTCCTCATAAGTCTTAGGTTCATGCTTGATGAAAAATTCGTCATGCCCAGCATATCGAATCGATCCAGACTTATGTGGTTCCTGTGTTACTTGAACCTCAGGTTGACTTTCAACCTGTATGTGAGATTTTACTCTCCATCTGTGTCTAATTATATTGTGGTTGATTCTGGACCTTGTCCAAATCAAATCTACTCTCACTAGTTTCTTTCAAAAGAAATACTTTCTCAAGAGAGACAGCAGTTTGAGCAACAAATATTTTGTTCTCCTTGGGATAGAATTAGCACTCTACAGTGCACCACAAACACATACTTTTGAATCACTACACATTACATTCCCAATTCCTTTGAAGAAATGGGATATTTGCAGTTCGCAACTCAAAAGCTAATTTAGACATTTTCTTATGGAGTGGCAGTATATCTGTTTGCATGGCATCATAGTAGTATATTTGCATGACTATTCAAAGATGGAACCACATCCAATGTGTTCCTTTATCTTTCTTTGAAACTCACCACACAGTGGTGTACTAAGAAAGCTGTGAGATAACTCCACACTTCTTAGGACAGTCATCAAATTCTCCACTGATCATCTTGATCCAATCAAGGTGCTTTAATAGATCCTTCAATTTGACTCAATACTTCATTTGTGAACTTCTTGGATTTTCCAAAGTTCTTGGGTTGCGTAAGGCATACCTGAAAGGGGGTCCCCACAAGGGGGGGGGGCGAAACCCTAATAGGAGGCGCAACAAAAACTCTAGCGGAATCTAGGGTTTCTAAAAGGATCGCATAGCATGTAATATATTCAACTTTCAATGAGAAGCGATTCTTACCATTGCCATCGCTTAGATGGTGTCTTGGAAGGAAAGGCGCAAATGCTCCTTCTCCTAAGGTGACGCACACAATTGATGTCGCCTACTCTTCCTTGGTGCTCCTTGTGCTAGCAAGGCTCCAAGATTGTCTTGCCGAATGGAAAGGGGATGATGCAGGAGCATTTTCGCATGATATTAGACTTAATTTTGACTTGGTCAAATTTTGCCTGAATATTTTAAACCATGATTGAACCTAGACTTAGTCAACATTTATGTCTAAAATTTGACTTTGATTGGAATGTCATTCTAAATTTAATGTGGCACTAATCCTTATTATTTCATTTGCCATGTAATCAACATGAGATCAAGACAATTGAAGTCAACATCTCAAGAAGATCCAAGCTCAAATCCACAACAAGTTCCAGTCGACATCCAATTCCAGCTTTCAATCTTCATCCACTCTCAACAATTTGGGAGCTCTTAACCTTCAAAACAAGTTGCAAACAACATTTATTCACTCATCCAAAGCTTCAAAGATTACGTGCCAATCAACTTCTCAGCCTGCGCAATACTTGCAATTCTCGCTAATGCCATGCACCAAATCCTGCAAGATCTTCAACAAATGCGGCCACAGATTTTGAGAGTCAAAATTCAACTGTTGGAGCTTACAGCCAACGGCTATAATTCCTGCTATGTTTCCAACCATCACCTATAAGATGGTCTCTCCTCTTTTGTAATCAGAGTTTTTAGACAAGATTTTGAATAGGAATGGAAATGGTTTTCGTTTCTCTCTATCGGATGTTTCTTCCTCTCTTCCTCTCTTCCTCTCTTCCTCTCTTCCTCTGATAGCTGAAGCTTCCATGGATTTGGAATTTCCTCACTATCGTCTCCTCTAAATCTTCCATGGACTTGGAGTCTCTACCGTGCTGCATCCTCCTCGTCGCTGCGCTATCCATCTTCCACCTCTGCCACGCTTAAACAACCTTCCGCCACTGTCGCATTCCACACCCAGCTTCCAGCCGAGTCCAGCCTTGGACTCTCCGTTCGCCTCGCCGCCAGCAACGATCCAACCGACGGATCGTCCTCAAATTTCAACCACGCCTTCTACAGTTCTAGTCGAACCCACAACCGGAGGGATCGCCCCATCCGACGTCTGGATCGCCGGAATCGGAAGATTTCCGGTGACGCCTCAACTCACGCCCCTGCTTCCGCCCTTCACCACTGATCGCCGTCGATCTCCTCCGATCAGTCACCGATCAATCCCAAACTCCGGCCACCCGTTCGCCTTGGTCAGGAGAACTTCCAGTTGTAGCAGGTCGGGAGACTTTGCCGTCTCCGATGATCTCCGGCTGCCCCTGTTCCGCCCGCGCACATCCCCTGTTCTGCTGAACAAGCGCATCTCCACCTTCCAGCACCGTCCTCCTCCGACCAACCACCGTCCGCGCCCAAACTCCGGCCATCCCTTGGCCTTCATCACCCCGACCTACAGTCGTAACAGGTTTTGCGTTTGTGCCCTCTACGACGAACGGCGACCACAAACGTCGACCCCTGCTCCACGCGCGCACGTCCCCTGTTCTCACAGAACAGTCGCGTCTCCACCTCCGCCAGAACGCCAACGCCTTCGCGCTCTCTCTAGCATTCCAGCCTCGCCTACAATCTCTTGGTCGTCGTCCAAACCACAAGCAACACAGTCCGCATCGCCTCCTTTCTACCAGACGAAGAACGAATTCAAGGAACCCAAATCCCTTGTTCCCGGACTCGCCAGCCACCCGCGGCACGATTTTGCTGCGTCGCTCCACAACCCCTCGCCGAGCTCCGACGCCGACAAGACCATCTCGTCATCCCTTTGCCTCCAATACCGCTCATGAGTGATCCAAGCCCCGCCGTCGTTGAACGGCGCATGCTAGCCTGTTTCCAAATCTCTGTGTTTCCTGCAGCCTATTTCTCTTCGCAATATTAATCTAATTAAGCTTTTCTTTGCAGGTTTCTAACACTCTCGGACAGGCCTAAACTTCTGATCGCTGGATCCATCAGAAAGAACAAGTCTTCGCCTACAAACGGGTCTAATCTATTTGAATTTTGGTTCATTTGATCCTAATGCAACCTATAGTTACTTTTCTTAAATAATACTTGTATGCAATCCTAGAATTCTAGCTGCTTCATGAATATGTTGTTTCTAAAAATTAAAAACGAAAAAAAATAATAATCAGACTTTAGTTAGTATCATATTTCGTGTCTCCACCCTACATCAGTTTGGTATCAGAGCGAGCAAGTGGCCAACTCTTGTCTGGCCACACCGATCCCTGGTTTGCTCTTTGTTTTAATTAAAAAAAAAAAAAAAAACATTCTTAGTTTTTGCTTTCATGTTTAGTTGTTTACTGCTTTTGCATCTTAGTAAGTTGTTTGTTCTTTATTAATTAAAAATAAAAAAAAAATTGCTTGCATTGAACAATTTGCCAAAGAAAACTGCATTTGAATTTTTGCAAAGTTCTAATCAATTCTGCACACTACTACATCTTCTCGCAAGTTTTGATCAGCCTTTCTGCACAACTAAGATATCTGAGTTGATTCAAAATTCTGGATATTGTTGAATGACTTTTGAATTTGCAGCTAGTATCAATGTTTAATCTGCTTAGAACCTTTAAGTGTTGAGTTTTGGTTCTTAGATTTTATTTCCTACATGCTGAATTCTGCACCTTGACTTCTTGGTTCTGATAAAACCTCTGACGCATAGCTTGTGACCCTTAATCTGATTAGGTGTCATAAGTCCTAAGAACAATTCTAATTCAGGTTTATCACAAGAATCAATAGATCTTTGTTCCTTATTGCTAAATTGCAAAATCTGATTTAGGATGATAAGCACTGTTGCTTACCATTCTCCAGTTCTTGAAATCTGCCGATTCTGTGCTGTGTTTGTCTGCCTGCTTTACATTGAGCTGTGTCTTGTTGTTCTAAACCTGGAATTTATAAGCTAGATTTGAATATTTACTGCTGAACATTACTGCACGTGAATACTCGACTGATCACTTATATACCAGCATAATAACTTACATTAGCAGCAACACTCGTGCACATCACTGCATCCATATAGGGAATCTACTGCACTTTTATTTTTCTATCAGCCCTGATAACTTTATTATTGCTGGAACCTATTGCTGCACATTATCCTGTGTGGTTTGCAAGTTTCAAAATCCTGTTTTAAGAAAAGTCTGCACAATTGATACCTAAAACATCTCAGCTTAACGCATCTGGAAAATCTGTTCACTGTGGCTTACCATCTGTGTTTCCTATTGAGTAAATTCTGCAGGAAGGATTCGGATCCCATCTGGGTCAATAGGTTGGATTCCCGAGTTCTTCAATCCTGCATGGTCCATTTGCCCTGGTTCAGCACCTTGGCTGGAATGCTCCTCTGCTTGAAGCTGAAAGTCTGCACGTACTATCCAAGTTGCATCCAAATTTTCTGCACAATTCTGCATCTTCCGTTAGCACAAGTTCTAACCATCCATTTTCGATTCTGCACTTAATTGAAATATGGATTTCTTTCTTCTTGCTGCACTTAAGTTGTAACAAATTGCAGCCAACAACTAGATTTATTTTCAATACCTACATGTGCTGCATTTTGTTAAAATAGACTCTTGATTACTGCCATATACATGCTTTCATGTTTGTCTCTTTCATTTAGTTTGCATTTTTAAGTTATTTGCTAGTTGTAGTTTATATGCAAAAAAAAAAAAAAAAAAATTGCTTACACCCTAGTTGCACCCTAAACTTTTATCATGCGTCACTTTACACAAAGGGAAGTTATAGCTAGAACAGAATTAATAACTATTAGGGAACACTATAGGACTCTTATACATAGGCCTAATAGTTCTATAAAACAAAAATGTAGGGTTCTCACACATGGGCCTAATAGTTTTACTACACATATTTGGTGCAATGGTTTTAAATGTAAAACTATTATTGATCATTTTGTCAAGTACAATATCATATCTCCTAGATCCCTTGAAAAATTTGGCCTTACCATAGAAAAAAATCCTAACCCTTATTGCATAACTTGGGATGATTTCACTTCAACTTTAGTTGACTTTCAATGCTTAGTTCCTATTCAATTAGGCAATATGAAAACTGAAATTTGGTGTGATGTAATGAGTTTAGAAGGATTTGACATCTTATTAGGGAATGAATTCATGCATGATTATCAAGGACATTATTTTCACAACCCTTGGAGTTATAGTTTTATTCATAAAGGGATGCCACACATAATTCACCCTTATGATGAGTTAAGGGAGCAAACTAAAAAGTTACAACATGAGTTCAAGGAGCATATGAAAAAGTTGCAACAATCAATGGAGAAATTAAGAAAGCCCCACTTACAAGTTAAACAAGAGAGTCCTAATCCTCTAGAGTTCAACCAAACCTTAGAGCCTACTTTAGAACCTAAACCATGTTTTGATGAAACCACTAAATTTGAAGAAATAAATCATGAAGTACCTTTACCTTCAATTTTAGGACCCATACCCATAGGTTCTTTAGAATACATGCCTCAACTTGACTCTAGCACATCTATTCCAACTAAGGAACCCATTATTAACACATGTGAGAATCAATTGCCTATAGAGATTCCATTAGGCATAGCACAACTTAAGTTTGGAACATTTATCATTGATGACTTAGATAGCCAAGTTGAATCCACATCCATAGATCATGATGAACCACACTTTGAACCAATGTTAGATCCTTGTGCCATTGACCTAGACCCCAAGTCTCAATCATTAAGAGAACCACATCTTGAAGGCTTAGAAGACTTGACCCATGATCCCATGATCCTTGAGTCATGCCTCTTAGATCCAACTACCCACGCTCCTAAGCCACCTGTAAGGTCAATCAAACAAAGTGAAAACATGAGTGCTTTACCTCTTTTGCAAGTTGAATATATTGATTTTATCTTTCCTTCTCTTAGATCCTATAATGGACTACTTGAGCTTGCTAATATGTCTTGTTTAAATCTGAATTTTCTTTCACCTAGCTTCTTGATTGTGAGAAGTACATTAGGGGTTAAAACAAGACAACCCACTCAACTTATGCATGATCAACTTCTCTTCCTACCTATCCTCAAAGATGAATACACTTATAGGCCTCCACCTAAGCGTGATAAGTTGTTAATTTCCATGCTAGTAGTTTAATTGTTGCTAGTCTTTTTTTAATTAACCTAAGTTTCTCCAGGAGTAGAAACATTTGAACCGGGGGTGTATGATGCAGGAGCATTTTCGCATGATATTAGACTTAATTTTGACTTGGTCAAATTTTGCCTGAATATTTTAAACCATGATTGAACCTAGACTTAGTCAACATTTATGTCTAAAATTTGACTTTGATTGGAATGTCATTCTAAATTTAATGTGGCACTAATCCTTATTATTTCATTTGCCATGTAATCAACATGAGATCAAGACAATTGAAGTCAACATCTCAAGAAGATCCAAGCTCAAATCCACAACAAGTTCCAGTCGACATCCAATTCCAGCTTTCAATCTTCATCCACTCTCAACAATTTGGGAGCTCTTAACCTTCAAAACAAGTTGCAAACAACATTTATTCACTCATCCAAAGCTTCAAAGATTACGTGCCAATCAACTTCTCAGCCTGCGCAATACTTGCAATTCTCGCTAATGCCATGCACCAAATCCTGCAAGATCTTCAACAAATGCGGCCACAGATTTTGAGAGTCAAAATTCAACCGTTGGAGCTTACAGCCAACGGCTATAATTCCTGCTATGTTTCCAACCATCACCTATAAGATGGTCTCTCCTCTTTTGTAATCAGAGTTTTTAGACAAGATTTTGAATAGGAATGGAAATGGTTTTCGTTTCTCTCTATTGGATGTTTCTTCCTCTCTTCCTCTCTTCCTCTGATAGCTGAAGCTTCCATGGATTTGGAATTTCCTCACTATCGTCTCCTCTAAATCTTCCATGGACTTGGAGTCTCTACCGTGCTGCATCCTCCTCGTCGCTGCGCTATCCATCTTCCACCTCTGCCACGCTTAAACAACCTTCCGCCGCTGTCGCATTCCACACCCAGCTTCCAGCCGAGTCCAGCCTTGGACTCTCCGTTCGCCTCGCCGCCAGCAACGATCCAACCGACGGATCGTCCTCAAATTTCAACCACGCCTTCTACAGTTCTAGTCGAACCCACAACCGGAGGGATCGCCCCATCCGACGTCTGGATCGCCGGAATCGGAAGATTTCCGGTGACGCCTCAACTCACGCCCCTGCTTCCGCCCTTCACCACTGATCGCCGTCGATCTCCTCCGATCAGTCACCGATCAATCCCAAACTCCGGCCACCCGTTCGCCTTGGTCAGGAGAACTTCCAGTTGTAGCAGGTCGGGAGACTTTGCCGTCTCCGATGATCTCCGGCTGCCCCTGTTCCGCCCGCGCACATCCCCTGTTCTGCTGAACAAGCGCATCTCCACCTTCCAGCACCGTCCTCCTCCGACCAACCACCGTCCGCGCCCAAACTCCGGCCATCCCTTGGCCTTCATCACCCCGACCTACAGTCGTAACAGGTTTTGCGTTTGTGCCCTCTACGACGAACGGCGACCACAAACGTCGACCCCTGCTCCACGCGCGCACGTCCCCTGTTCTCACAGAACAGTCGCGTCTCCACCTCCGCCAGAACGCCAACGCCTTCGCGCTCTCTCTAGCATTCCAGCCTCGCCTACAATCTCTTGGTCGTCGTCCAAACCACAAGCAACACAGTCCGCATCGCCTCCTCTCTACCAGACGAAGAACGAATTCAAGGAACCCAGATCCCTTGTTCCCGGACTCGCCAGCCACCCGCGGCACGATTTTGCTGCGTCGCTCCACAACCCCTCGCCGAGCTCCGACGCCGACAAGACCATCTCGTCATCCCTTTGCCTCCAATACCGCTCATGAGTGATCCAAGCCCCGCCGTCGTTGAACGGCGCATGCTAGCCTGTTTCCAAATCTCTGTGTTTCCTGCAGCCTATTTCTCTTCGCAATATTAATCTAATTAAGCTTTTCTTTGCAGGTTTCTGACACTCTCGGACAGGCCTAAACTTCTGATCGCTGGATCCATCAGAAAGAACAAGTCTTCGCCTACAAACGGGTCTAATCTATTTGAATTTTGGTTCATTTGATCCTAATGCAACCTATAGTTACTTTTCTTAAATAATACTTGTATGCAATCCTAGAATTCTGGCTGCTTCATGAATATGTTGTTTCTAAAAATTAAAAACGAAAAAAAATAATAATCAGACTTTAGTTAGTATCATATTTCGTGTCTCCACCCTACATCAGGGGAGAGATCACCTTGCTTGGCCGAATATTTCCTCTTGTCGTCTACACTTCTCCACACTTGAATGCAAGCGCCAAATACTCAAGTTGGCGACAAAGGCGTGAAGAGGCAAGTTTCATGAGGCGTGGTCACGTAAGTGATCATGCTTTCTAAAAATAGAAAGCCTCACCTCCAAATGCGATCATGGGTTTACCCAATCGCAAACTCCTCTTAGATTGAACCATGCGCTCAACCAATGAGCTGGTTCAAATCGATTTGGTTCAATAACCAAACAAACCAAGCAATCAGTCCAGACCATAATAAACCCTAAGGCTCTTGATCTGACCGTCGATCTCTTGATGCTCCTGATCTCACCGATCCAGCATCCATTCTCTCAATCGAAGCATACCGATCTCAAGCCCTAATCAATCAAACATGATCAGACCAGATCTCACTTACAATCAGAGATTAAATCCCATTAAACTGAACCTGAATAATTCAGTCCACACGATCTGACTTAAGTAAGCCATATCATCAAATTGTGCAACCCTGAGGGTTTCCTTTAAATGTCGGTAACGATAACTCACGTTATCACGATCAGTGAGGGGTATCTAGCAACACATCACTGTCTCCCGATATAAAGGAAAGAGTCTTCCAAGACTACACCCAAACCACAGCACAAGTGTGAATCCAATTCACAAGGCATGCAATTTTCCTTTGCCACTGGATGTTCTTATTGGACAAGCGTGTCAAGCTTGTAACTCGAATATGATGAGCATGATTAGATCAGATGAACATAGTCACCTGGGTATGGCCATACTCTTTTCTCAATCATCTCATCCAGGGGGCCCCTTTAGAACATCACACTCCTTAAACAAGGAGACGGCAATCCTATGTCTATCACTAGTGCCCTAACCTGACTCAAGCTCACCATCCAAGATAGTCTATAATCATTATGTTTCAAATGATATTGAACTACCTCAAAACAATGACAATCATCATTTAGAAAACACAAGTGATCTCAAGTCAGAGGAAATGTGCCACTTGTCGCATTCAAGGATTATTCACATTGTGACAAGCAATTGAATAACCTAGTAGGGTCTGTCCAGTACATCCAATGTACCCATGAGTCTATATCTTATTCCATGCTCGAAGCATCCTATAAGATTAGAACACATATTAGTCTTAACCATATCAAGGCTGTCTCATGTTCACCAAGATATATCGACTAAGGACTTTACTGCATGTCAGCCTAGCTGAACAGTACTGAGACATTATTCAGAAGTACACTTATTGCAGCAGACAATGTAACAACCTGAATAACAACCATGCCTTTATAAACATAAAAGTTTATACATGATACTGATACAATCCCAAGGCCTCAAACATTAGCCTTAAGGGCATACCCCAACAATCTCCCACTTGCACTTAATCTAATGGTTGAGAAATCTCAAACCCATATTATTACAGTGCTTCACATGCTTCTGCTGCGCCAGAGGCTTAGTAAGCGGGTTTGCTAGATTGTCATCTGTATGTACCTTGCAGACTTTGATCTCGCCACGATCAATGATCTCCCTGATCAAATGAAACCGTCTCTGTATGTGCTTGGACTTCTGGTGCGACCGTGGTTCCTTTGCCTGTGCTATTGCTCCAGTGTTATCACAGAAGATAACCAAAGGATCTGCACTCGAAGGAACAACACCAAGTTCCTGAACGAACTTACGAATCCACACTGCCTCCTTGGATGCTTCCGAGGCTGCAACATACTCGGCTTCTGTTGTGGAATCAGCAACGATTGACTGTTTGAAACTCTTCCACACCACTGCTCCTCCATTCAAGCTAAATACATTGCCTGATTGCGATCGAAAATCATCCTGGTCAGACTGGAACGAAGCGTCAGTATATCCTTCAATACTGAGTTATTCCTGACCACCATATATCAAGAACATATCTTTGGTCCTCCGAAGATATTTTAAAATGTTCTTGACTGCAATCCAGTGTGCCTGACCTGGATTACTTTGGAACCGACTGGTCACACTTAACCCGTAAGCGACGTCTGGGCGAGTACACAACATCGCATACATAATGGATCCAATAGCCGAAGCATAAGGCATATTGCCCATTTCATCTTTCTCAGTCTGTGTTTGTGGACACTGACTCTTCGAAAGATTCAGACCATGTCTGACTGGAAGATATCCTCGTTTAGAATTCTCTAAATGAAATCGCTCCAGGACTTTATCGATGTAAGTACTCTGGCACAGCCCGAGAAGCCTCTTAGATCTATCCCTGTAGATCTTCACACCTAATACATAGGCTGCTTCTCCTAGATCTTTCATCTGGAAACACTTTCTTAACCATGCCTTAACCGCATGCATTTCAGGAATGTCATTTCCAATGATCAAGATATAATCGACGTAGAGGACTAGGAAAGTAATCACGCTCCCACTAAACCTCTTATATACACATGGGTCATCCTCGTTCTTGATGAAACCAAATTCAGTGACTGATTCATCAAAACGAATATTCCAGCTCATAGATGCTTGTTTAAGTCCATAAATGGACTTCTTTAACTTGCATATTTTATGACGATCTGATGGATTAGTGAAACCTTCTGGTTGTGTCATATACACATCCTCATCCAGATTTCCATTCAGGAAAGCTGTTTTCACATCCATTTGCCAGATCTCATAATCATAATATGCTGCTATCGCGAAAAGAATCCGAATAGACTTAAACATGGCTACAGGTGAGAAAGTTTCATCATAATCTATCCCGTAGATTTGCTTGAAACCTTTCGCAACTAGCCTGCCTTTATAGGTAACCACGTTACCATCCATGTCAATCTTCTTCTTGAAGATCCATTTACAGCCTATAGGGATAACTCCCGGAGGCGGATCAACCAAATCCCAGACTTGGTTATCTGACATGGAGTCCATCTCGGCGCGCATAGCTTCAAGCCATCTCGCTGACTCCGGTCCACTGACCGCATCCGCATAAGTGAGGGGTTCATCATTATCAATGATGTAGACTCCGTCATAGCGCTCAGGCTGTCGACGGATCCTTCCCGATCTTCGCGGTTCCCGTGATATCTGAGCCTCAGGTTGTTCAATAACCTGTTCTACCGGCTCAGGCTCATCCAACTGCGCTTGACTACTTTGTCCTTCCTCTGGATTCTCATCCAGTTTTATTTCTCTCCCACTGGCCTCTTGCAGAAGAAACTCCTTCTCAAGAAATATGGCCGTCCGAGCAACAAACACCTTGTTCTCTTTGGGATCGAAGAAATAATAACCCTTAGTTTCCTTAGGGTAACCGACAAAGATACATTTCTCAGATTTGCTCTCCAGTTTCCCAGAGGCGAGCTTTTTGACATAAGCTTCGCAGCCCCAGATCCTGATAAATGTCAAGCTCGGCTGTTTCCCATACCATAACTCATATGGAGTCTTAGAAACTGCCTTGGATGGCACTCTGTTTAGTACCTTTGCAGTTGTCTCCAGTGCAAATCCCCAAAAGGAATATGGAAGAGTAGCCTGACTCATCATAGAACGAACCATATCAAGTAACGTTCTATTTCTCCGCTCGGACACACCATTCCATTGCGGTGTTCCTGGCGGAGTGAGCTGTGAGATAATCCCACACTCCTTCAGATAGTCAGTAAACGCATGACTCAAGTATTCTCCACCTCGACCAGAACGAAGTGCCTTGATATTTCGGCCTAGCTGATTCTGTACTTCATTCTTGAACTCTTTGAACTTGTCAAAAGATTCACTTTTATGTCTCATCAGATAGACATACCCATATCTACTGAAATCATCAGTGAAGGTAATGAAGTACTGATAGCCACCTCTGGCATGTTTACTAAATGGCCCACACACATCACTGTGTATAAGGTCAAGTAAACCTGAAGCCCTTTGACCTTTGTTAGGAAAAGGTGGCTTCGTCATTTTACCCATTAAACAAGCCTTGCATGTATCAATTTCCTCACAGGAGAATGATCCCAGCAGTCCATGATCATGCAACCGCTTAATGCGCTTCTTGTTAATATGGCCTAAACGACTATGCCATAGCAAGGTGCTGTCATCAGCATACTTGGCTTTCTTAATATCAACATTTTGTATAGAACATTCCATGTCCAACATGAATAACCCATTGTTAATTGAACCAGTTGCATAAATAATATTATCAAAAGATAAAACACACTTTGAAATATTGCATTCAAAGGAAAATCCCTTCCTGACAAGAGCAGGAATGGAGATAATATTTTTAGTAATGCTGGGAACAAAGTAACAACTGTTTAGTTCTAATACAAGCCCAGATGGCAAAGAGATGAAATAGTCTCCTACAGCAACAGCAGCAACCCGTGCCCCGTTTCCAACTCGTAGGTCCACCTCATGCTGTCCCACCTGCCTTCTTCTCTTGAGTTCCTGTACATTTGAACAAATGTGAACTCCACATGCAGTGTCCAACACCCATGAAATAGAAGAAGAGGATATCATGACTTCCGTCACATAAATACCTGAGCCAGAAGCAAAGCTTCCCTTCTTATCTCCTTGGAGCGCTTTACAGTCCTTTTTCCAGTGACCCAGCTGGCCACAGTGGAAACATCTGTATTCCTTTGACCGCTTAACCTTTTGCTTCAGAGCCTTGCTGTAACTCTTGATAGGGGCCTTGCCCTTCTTCCCCTTCTTCTTGTTCCTAGAAGGAACCATTAGGACAGAGGTCGAAGGCTTTCCCTTCAGAGTCTCCTCAGTAGTCAAGAGCATATTCAGCAGCTCTGCCGGAGTACAATCGATTTTGTTCATATTAAAGTTAATAATGAATGCATCGAAAGAGGGCGGGAGAGACTGTAGAATAATGTCTACAGCAAGCTCCTGATTGATGGTATGCCCCAGTTTCTCTAGAGCCTCCTTGTGCCCAATCATCTTGAGCACATGAGATCCCACTGGGCTCCCTTCAGCCAGTTTGCTCTGAAAGAAAAGCTTGGTCAAATTATAGCGTTCAGTCCTCGCCTGTGCAGCATACAGCATCTTGAGGTTCGCTATAATCTCTATAGCCGACATATCCTCATGCTGACGCTGCAGCGGTGGCGTCATAGATGCTAGCATCAGGCAAGCGACATCAATGCTATCATTGACGTGCTTTTCATAGGCTTCCCGAACCGCCCTTGCGGCGTTCGGAGCGGGCTGAGGCGGTATTGCCGTCTCGAGGACATACAGTTTCCTCTCTGCCTTAAGAACAATCTTAAGGTGTCCGAACCAGTTTGAGAAGTTCGGCCCAGCAAACTTCTCCCTTTCCAGTAGGGATCGCACATTGAAGTTCATGGTGTTCGTTGCTGTAGGTATCTACAACAATGCAAGAACAGCAAGGTCAGTATCAATGTCAAGAATCAATCAGGACTTAAGAAGGATTCTTTTTCTCACTATTTTATCCGGCTGAAAAATCCAGCAAAACAGCCCGAAAGAGTAGAACTCTTTTAGTGAGATGGGATCCAGATTTCATACTTGGTCTCCGCGTCCCGCTCAGGCGAGATAAGATGCACAGAGAATACAAGCACTAATCTCTGGTAGGCTGTCCCAGCCAATCGCCAACCCGTGCGATTCCCCTTCATCTGGGCAATCCAGCCGACTGTGCCAACTGAGTTGGTACAACACAGTCTCTGACCCCACAGATGGCTGCCTCCATGTGCTACCATATGCGCCACATATGTAGCCTGCATGGCCAAGCTGACCCGACCTACTCCCTGGACCACCACGTGCTATGCTGAGCAACGAGAAGCGATAAATCCCTTCTCTGTAACACGCAGGTGTAATCCCGCACCGTCTGAAGATAGATGGACGTGCCCACTGAGTGGGTACAACACGGCTCCAACGATAATCAGAACAGTGAGGTTTCGCGTCAGAAGGCATACGAGCTTGATATTTTAGCGTTGGATTTTAACGGTCTTTTATCTTCTTCACTATCATGCAATTCCTATGGTGATAGCAGAAGATAAATAAATCATGCTGTTCTACTTATTTAAACAATAAAAGAAAGCATGGATCTTATGTGGTAAAAGCCCATAGCCTAAGTAAGACCTTAATTAACTTAAGTCTTCACTTCCTTTTCATCATGGGTCTTTTAGCTGCTCATTTGGCCCAAACCAGGGCCCAAGCGCCATTTCCAGCTGAGGTGCGCCCACCAGGGAAAATGCGCCTCATTTGGCCCAAACCAGGGCCCAAGCGCCATTTGCAGCTGAGGTGCGCCCACCAGGGAAAATGCGCCTGGTCCCAGAGTCGAACCCTGGACCTCCCTCCTGGTCAAGCCACTGCTGCATGCGCCTCTGCCAAGTGTGCTCTGTGCTCTTGTCTGATTAACTTACAAATTAATCTATCTAGACAAGATTGACACGCAGGTCAATTACACTTTATAAATTAAATACAATGTGATACGCAGATCACAATAATTAATTTACAACTTTAATTTCCAGGCACGCAGGCCCCAGCACAGCACACATTTAACATGGGCAGCCCACATAAGAATAAATAAACATACATAGGCATCAATCAACATGTGATCCAATCATGAAAATTAAATTTCGAAAACCCCATAGGCATCAATTTTAATTTCCTTATTTGCCCTACAACCTTACAATGGTCCATTACTAGGGATCCACTCATCCAACCTAGTCAGATCCACTGCCCTTGCATGCACCAAGTCCTAACTGACTTGAGTCGACCAAAAGGTCAACCATGCATGCGCCAGGGCCGAACAACCCTCATGAGATCTGGCAAGCGGGTGTGACCCCGGGCCTAACTCATGTGTGTTCACTAGTAGTCTCAATCAGACATCGCTACACGCCTGTCTGCAGTCGACCTATAGCCACCAGGTGCTATCGCACAGGTGCTATCTGGTCAACCCATCAAGGCTGTCAGATGGTCTGATCAGACTGTCTGGATCTAACCTAGGGGATGACTTCAACCCTAATAACCCGTCTAAGGGTTTAAAGCAGGGCCTTAGATCTATAATGAGTCGCGCATGTAATATAAGTTTTTGAGAAAACATACAATATGCGCCAACAAGAAACATGCGCCAAGGAGAAAAAACATCTCTATCAAGCATGTAAAATTCGCCAACCACAACTATCGCATGTAACTTATAGATCTATACATAGGATCACAAAGAAAGCAAACATATTATCATGCAATAACTTGGCTCTGATACCAATTGAAAGGGGGTCCCCACAAGGGGGGGGGGGGGGGGCGAAACCCTAATAGGAGGCGCAACAAAAACTCTAGCGGAATCTAGGGTTTCTAAAAGGATCGCATAGCATGTAATATATTCAACTTTCAATGAGAAGCGATTCTTACCATTGCCATCGCTTAGATGGTGTCTTGGAAGAAAAGGCGCAAATGCTCCTTCTCCTAAGGTGACGCACACAATTGATGTCGCCTACTCTTCCTTGGTGCTCCTTGTGCTAGCAAGGCTCCAAGATTGTCTTGCCGAATGGAAAGGGGAGAGATCACCTTGCTTGGCCGAATATTTCCTCTTGTCGTCTACACTTCTCCACACTTGAATGCAAGCGCCAAATACTCAAGTTGGCGACAAAGGCGTGAAGAGGCAAGTTTCATGAGGCGTGGTCACGTAAGTGATCATGCTTTCTAAAAATAGAAAGCCTCACCTCCAAATGCGATCATGGGTTTACCCAATCGCAAACTCCTCTTAGATTGAACCATGCGCTCAACCAATGAGCTGGTTCAAATCGATTTGGTTCAATAACCAAACAAACTAAGCAATCAGTCCAGACCACAATAAACCCTAAGGCTCTTGATCTGACCGTCGATCTCTTGATGCTCCTGATCTCACCGATCCAGCATCCATTCTCTCAATCGAAGCTTACCGATCTCAAGCCCTAATCAATCAAACATGATCAGACCAGATCTCACTTACAATCAGAGATTAAATCCCTTTAAACTGAACCTGAATAATTCAGTCCACACGATCTGACTTAAGTAAGCCATATCATCAAATTGTGCGACCCTGAGGGTTTCCTTTAAATGTCGGTAACGATAACTCACGTTATCACGATCAGTGAGGGGTATCTAGCAACACATCACTGTCTCCCGATATAAAGGAAAGAGTCTTCCAAGACTACACCCAAACCACAGCACAAGTGTGAATCCAATTCACAAGGCATGCAATTTTCCTTTGCCACTGGATGTTCTTATTGGACAAGCGTGTCAAGCTTGTAACTCGAATATGATGAGCATGATTAGATCAGATGAACATAGTCACCTGGGTATGGCCATACTCTTTTCTCAATCATCTCATCCAGGGGGCCCCTTTAGAACATCACACTCCTTAAACAAGGAGACGGCAATCCTATGTCTATCACTAGTGCCCTAACCTGACTCAAGCTCACCATCCAAGATAGTCTATAATCATTATGTTTCAAATGATATTGAACTACCTCAAAACAATGACAATCATCATTTAGAAAACACAAGTGATCTCAAGTCAGAGGAAATGTGCCACTTGTCGCATTCAAGGATTATTCACATTGTGATAAGCAATTGAATAACCTAGTAGGGTCTGTCCAGTACATCCAATGTACCCATGAGTCTACATCTTATTCCATGCTCGAAGCATCCTATAAGATTAGAACACATATTAGTCTTAACCATATCAAGGCTGTCTCATGTTCACCAAGATATATCGACTAAGGACTTTACTGCATGTCAGCCTAGCTGAACAGTACTGAGACATTATTCAGAAGTACACTTATTGCAGCAGACAATGTAACAACCTGAATAACAACCATGCCTTTATAAACATAAAAGTTTATACATGATACTGATACAATCCCAAGGCCTCAAACATTAGCCTTAAGGGCATACCCCAACAACACCCACACGTAAATGAAGTATATAACTCCTCTTAGTGCTTGTTTACATGGGTCCACTTACATTTTTGTTATTAGATCCAACAAGCCAATAGTCCTTCCATTCTTTACGGTGAAGGCAGCATCTGTCACATTGTTCCTTTGAACTAGGCTCACATGTATCATAATCCTGAAAGGGTAATGATCCCAATAGTCCATGGACCTTTGGATGTGACCATTGTTCTATGGTTCAAGAGACAATGCTATAAGAGGATGTTTATTGAATCATTAGATCTAATCTTGTGTCACATGTAGAACCACAAACTATTGTCAACTGTATCACTTCAATAGAACATCTCAGATTAAAGAAAAATATTATTTATTATTTCAAACTGAAGTCCTTTCCAAAAGGAATGATGTTCTAATACATAAGCTGATACATAATAGCAAAGTTCTATATGAAGTCTTCAAGGCAGTGAGATGATATCAACAGCAGCATCCAATGCTCTGTCCCTGACCCGAGAGTCGATCCCATCATGCCTGTTCGTCCTACTTCTTTTGAGCTCCTGCACATGTAAAACATATGTGAGCCTCACATACGGTACCTAGTACCCATGAATAAGAAGTAGACAAAAGACCTTGGTAACACAATACCTGAAGCGGATGGATTACATCCCTTCTTCTTTGCCATGCTCTTCTTGGCCATTAATCCTCTTCGAAATACCCATGCATTCCCAGTCTTTCGAAGTATTAGCTTCGAAGATGAAGAACCATGGTCATTCTCAGATTCAGGCATACATTCTGAAGATCCAACAGAACTCTCCTGATCATTGTCTATAGAGCATGGTGTGAAGAGACCTTTGAGATGTATGATAAGATCATAAATCCCCATCTCATCACATTCAACCTTGACCTCCGGGGTCATGCACTCTAAGACAAGAGCAGTGTACTGTTCGTTATCTTCACAATGTTCAAGATAGACATTCCACTCCCAACCATTAGTGAAATACACACTGGGTTGGGATGGAGGTCTTTCAAGAAGATGCACCTTATTCTCTTGTTCCAGTATCTTGGACAAAATCTTGAACCAATTTGTCCAGTTTGTCCCATCCAACTTATTTTTATAAAGCTTCAATCTTAGATCAGGAGATGCCTTCTACAATAAGCAAATAAGTAAAATAAGTACAATGATAAAGCATTCAACAAGGACTTTAAATTAAATGCTACGTTCCCACTATCTCCAAAACAAGTTGAGAGCTCTCTAACTCAACATGAAAATAAGTGAGTAGGATCCTAATTTCACATAAGGTCTCCGCGACTCACGAGGGTGAGTTGGGGTGCACAGAGAGTCTCATGCTTCCTTAGGTAGGCATGCCAACCAATTGTGCTATGCACAATTCCTCTTAGTTAAGACAGACTAGGCGCCCTGTGTCCAGCGAGGGCTGAATACAACACAGAACCCTATCCTCTCAACAGCTGCCTCTAGTGATTCATCATGTCAGTGTCATATGAAAAACTAGTCAAGTCTGATCCTAACCGTTATGCCCAGGGTCAACGAATTTCCTTGCGAAGGCATGCCCAGGTTAAAACTGGACTGGGGAAATCATTGTCACCACACACCTTCTAAAGATAAGTGGGCGTGTCCCACGAGGGTGGGAAATAGTTCACAACACCACCGATCGATAGTTTGATGAGGGCTACGCGTTAGAAGGCTATCGACTTGATATTGTATTGAGAGTTTTTGCATGTTTGTTTTATTCTTTTCTAGCATGCAGTTTTCCTATGGTTATGGCAGCAAGGAAAAACATCACAGGCATGCTATGGACAAAATAATAAACCATCACAGGCATGCTATTTTGGTGGATATGGTCATAGCCCTTTTCATACACATAACTTGTCACGAGCCATGTGACATGTTATCGTGCATCCAAGGGTTGCGAGTCCCTAAAGCAGATCAGCCCATGCCAGAAGCCGAAAGCATGTGTCCTTCCTTCAGCCACAAGTCCATCACCATGCTTTCAAAGCTGGCGCCACTTCTGACTCCGATTGAAGAAGGCTCCTTGTTGTCAAGATGAAGCCCTAACCTATCATATAATTCTACATCTATTCTAAACAAGATGAAAAATTCTTTACAACAAGATAGGGAGAGAACCACACGCAGGTGGAAAGAGATTTTACAAGCATTCATCACAAGTGGAAACATGCTTCCACATCACAACACAGGAGGGCACTCACTATGACCATATCAACCCAATCAAGTGGCGCATGTAAAATTTGAAAATCCAGAAAAGTCAAATTTTAGCACCTTATGCGCCAATATCATCCAAAGCACTCTCTTAACCAAATTTATGCCAAAATTTAGATCAAGTTCCATGATGATTTCATAGACCCTATCGGCTAGCAGTTTTGTCAGATCAAGAGACCTGGCCAGTCCGAAGACACAATGCCCGTCCTACTTGACAAAACCTACGTGCGCCTTTGGTCTTAAATCAATCATGAACATAATCAAATTTCGGCCATAAAGTTGAGAAGAGAAGATTGGATGAAAAACGCTTTCTAAGTGAAACGCGCATGGATAGAAGAAAAATTTTCCAAAAATTTTTCACACAAGCAAACGTACACCTTGTGTTTCTCGCAAGTAGCTCTGATACCACTGTTAGGGAATACCGGGTGTAATTTTGAAATTTTGTAGTCCCAGGACGCAGCGGAAGAATCATTACACCCGAAACATATTCCGTTCCCAAGGATCCATGCGAGAGAGAAGACACAAGGATGTGTTAGAGATATACCTCTCTTGCTTGTCTAGATGTCGAAGCCATGTTGAAGGCGCCCAAGTGTTCGCCCTCCACAAGTATCCACACGTCGACTCCTTGATCGTTGCTCCCTTCCACACTTGGTGCTAGCCTCGGGAAGAGAATCAAGCCTTCACCTCACTTGCGCCACCTTAAGAGAACTTGTGCCAAGGAGAGGATATGGAAGATGCCGCCAAGGACTTCCCTTTTCTTCTTTGCTTGCGCCACCTCCAAGGTGCGTTTATGGCCAAGGAATGATGAAGGGCTTGTGGCAAGAAGACGCCACCAAGCACAAAGAATCCTTGCGCCAACGAAGAGAGGAAGAGGAAGAACTTTCAGCTCCAAGGAAGAAGATTGCGCTCCTTGATGAAGAAGAAGAGCTCCAAGCTCTCAAGTTGTCGCCCTTTGCCCTCCAAGTCTCTCCAAGAGATATGTCACCCCTCCTAGATGTTGTGCACATGAATCAACCTTTTAGTGGGGCGACAAGGGTCCTATTAATAGGACAAGGGGCGGTTAGGGCAATGGCTAGGATCATGCCAAGTGAGCGGCTAGGATAAAGGAGTCTTGAGGTAAGGAAAGTCTCCAAGACTTTGCCATAAACCTCATTCATCCTATCCTTATTTGTCCAATAGTCATATCAGCCTAAGACATGCCTTAGAGGCATTCTTTCCATCCAAGGAGAAGGGCTAGGCGCAAAATGCAAGAAGAATTTGGCTAGGGTGGTGTCTTGGGAGAAACTAGGGTTTTAGGTAAGGTAAGTCTCCAAGACATTACCATATACCTCTTCCCTATATCCATATGCGCATAGGAACTTACCATAAAAGTTCTCAAGCCATATCAGCCCCAAGACTTGCCTTAGAGGCAAGTATTCTATCCAAGGAAGAGGGGCTAGGCGCCCTTTACTTCCATAATGAAGCAAAGGCGCCTCCCTCACCCGATTATGCCCTTTTAAGCCAATTACCTCTTCATGACAACTTATAATTGGGCCTCATTGGATAATGAGCTAGCCCAAACTTCATGGTATGGGTTGATTAAGCCATTGGATCCAATCCAATGCAACCCTAATCCAAATGTGACCAATCTAGGTCAATTTTGGGTCAACCTGCCAAAAATGAAGTTTGGCCCCAATAACTTTCTTCCAACTCATCAGGCCCATTGGCGCTGATGAAATCTTCCAAATGGATCCAAGTTATCCAATAACTTGATCCTATGGCTTCTGATTAAAGCAACGTCAAGAGTCTATTGCATGTGACCCCATAGGATCCATATGACGATGGCAATGATGTAAACATCATAAGTAGTGAGGGGTATCTAGCAACACATCACTACTACCCATGTCATAGGACTTAAGTCATTATGGCAACAACTCCTAACAAGCAACGAGGATTCCCGTTGCATTATAGATCCCTTTCCCTAAACTGATATCCTGCCATTGGATCAGTCTCAAGTTTATTATCCAATGCATTGGTCATGACTCAACAAGTGTGGCCACACTTTCCTGTCATGCACCAATAAGGTGGGGCACCCCGAGTGGATATCATGCTTCCAATAAGGAAGGGTCAAATCCTACTATTGGTCATCCATGTCTCTACATGACTTATGACATGCCCAATGACAGTCGTTTTGATCTCCCAATTATGGAGAGACGTAAGACTGTATTAAAGCATACCCATCATCAAATCTAGACATGAATACCTCAAGTCTAAGGATCAATGCAAACCTCTTGCATCTGAGATTGACTTGTTGACCAGACAAGTCAATCCTCACGGTGGATCACTCCAGTGCATCCAATGCACCTGTATGTCTGCGCTATTGTGCCTCGAACCTAACCAGCCCATACACCAGTCTCACATGTACCAAAGCTATCCCATATCTGCTAGGGTACCTTGTCTGGGGATTTCTTATGAGAATGGATCCAATCCAAACTCCTGGGACATTATTTATGCAACTCAATACATCAACGCAGGTAGAGAAGTCTGCATAATAACGACCATGCCTATATAAAGAGTAATAGTTCTATCAAAGTACATTCAAACAATGCCTGACCATGTCCATAGATTGGTCTTTAGGGCATATACACCAACAGGAAGAGCTCAGTGTGCAGGGCTTCACTGATGAGTCGTTCCAGTCTGATCCTGACGACTTCAGAGGTAGCCAATGAAGCAGTTTGGATCAGGAAGTTCAGAGGCAACCATTTGTTTAAAATGGTTGGAGGTGCTGTATGCTAGAAGAGCTTCAAGCAAGAAGAGCTTCAAGCAATCCACCAAAGCTAATTCTACAACCGAAGCTGAGTATGTGGTTGCTTCTGAGGCAGCCAATGAAGCAGTTTGGATCAGGAAGTTCTTTTCTGAACTTCAGGTGGTTCCAAGTGCAATGGATCCCATTGAGCTCTATTATGAGAACAATGGGAACTGCACATGTTAATGAACCACGGTCTCATCAAAGGTCCAAACACATACTCAGCAGATTTCGCCTGATCAGAGAGATCATTGATCGAGGTGATGTCAAGATTAGCAGAGTTGACACAGAGAGCAATCTAGCCGACCCACTGACCAAGGCTTTGGCGCAGCAGAAGCATGATGGTCGTACTAGAGATATGGGGTTGATGTTGCTCAACCTCTAGGTCTTAGTGCAAGTGGGAGATTGTTGGTGTATATGCACTAGGACCTAGTTTTGGTCCATCTTTGTACTACTTGACTCTGATATTCATATATCTTTCTGGCATTGTCATTATCATTGTTTGTCTACACCTGCGATTGTGTACTTACATGATAATGTCCCTGGAGACAGATTGGATCTGTGCTCAAATGATTGTCCCCAGTCGATGTACCTGAGTGGATATGGGACAGCTCTGGTACTTGTGAGATTGGTATGTGGGCTGGTTAGGCATGTGGTGCTAACGCAGACACATGGGTATATCATTGGAGGATATACTGGATAGACCCGCTATGAGGCTATGACTTGGTGTCATGAGTTATCCTCATAAGTGACAGGAGATGCATTGATCCCTTGACTTGAGGTCATTGATCATTCTATTTGGTTGGGGACTTGCTTTGATACAACCTAACACCTCGCCGTAGTTGGGAGGTCATAACGGTTGTCATTGTGCATGTCACGACCCATATGAGAAGGTCAATGGACAGACATAGGATTTGCCCCTTCCTTAGGGAAGCATGATATCCATGGAGCTCCTCTATGGTTCTATGACTGAAAGTGTATGGCCATACCCAGGTGAGAACCTGATTTAGTCATAACCATGTGATTGGGTGAAAACAAGTGGTGACACACTTGTCCAATCGGATATCAGTTCGGCAAAGAGACTGTAATGCATCTGTACCTAGTTGCGATGATGGGGATGTCGATGTCGATATCCATTCCAATGACTTGGGTAGCAGCGATGCACTGCTAGGTGCCACTCACTGCTTGTGATGACCTATGGTTAGCACTGCCAGCGTTAGAGGAACCTACAGGGTCGCACACCTTGATACTCGAGTTTTCATATTGATCGGGTAGCCTTTAGATCGAGTTATTGGATAACTCGGATCTATTTGGGAGATTTCATCAGCGCCAATGGGCCTGATGAGATGGAAGAAACTTATTGGAGCCAACTTCCATTTTTGGCATATTGATCAAATTAACCATGGTTAACCTCATTTGACCATGGGTTAAATTGGATTGGATCCAATAGCTTGGTTAACATGCATAACGGACTTTGGGCTTGGCCCATTGTTTAGTTGGGCTTCCTAATAAGTTGTATTGAAGGGCTATGAGGCTTGAAGGGTATAATGGGGATGAATTAATAGGATAGGCACATATGGAATCCTAGTTGGACTAGGATTTGCGCCTATGCCTTGTTTGGTATCTCCTAGGTGATTAAATCAAATTGGATTTGATTAAATCACCCAAGATAATTGATTGGATTGTGTTTGACAATTGTGGGCTGATTATTAACATAATTAGAGTCCTAATTGGATTAGGACTTGCGCCCAAGCCACATTAGGCAATCCATTATATTGCCTTGACTAGGTCTAGGCGCATAGATGGGATTAATGCCTCATATGACATGATATGGGCGCATATGGCTGATACTTGCTTTGGCAAGTCTTAAGCGCATATGGGAGTGGAGATTTAATCAGTATATTTAATTAAATAATCTCCTAGAATCGTGCCCTAATTGTCAACACTTGCCTTTCTCCCCTAACCGCCTCTTGCTCCTATAAATAAGCCCTTGCCGCCCCCTCTCTTGATGATGCTAATTCCTTGTAGGCGTGAAGCATTAGAGGGTGACGGCTTGGAGAGCTTAGAGCTCTTCTTCTTCCATCAAGGGCGCAAGCATGCTTCATCTTTCTCCTCCTCCTTTCCTTGGCGCAAAGGAACAAGAAGGCTTGCGGCGTTCCCTTCTCCTTCCATCTCCTTGGCGCATCACATCTTGGTGGTGGCGCAAGTTGCTTGGAGGAATCTCCTAAGGCATGGATCTTCTTCCCGAGGCTAGCACCGGGCGAGGAAGAAGAAAACTTGAGGAATCCGTGTGTGCGAGACTGTAGAGGGCGAACACTTGGGCGCCTTCATCGACATCGGCTTCTAATTGCTTAAAGGTACTTACTATCACATCGTGTCGACCCCCTCGCAAGAGATCTTCACTGGGTTTTTTGGGACCGGCCTGTTTCAGGGACATTCTTCCGTTGCGTAAAATGTATATCCATGACTCTAAAAATTGTAAAATGTCCCCGGGGTTTCCCAACATGGTATTGGGGCTTGAATCCTAGGTCAAGAGTTGAACCTCCTTTTCGCATGGGTTGGTTCAATGTCTTGAATAGGCTATGATCACATCATTCATTTATTGCTTTCGATATCTACTAAAGCGTGCATGTTTTATCGTTATGTTATCACTTTAGGATTGCATGCCTGTAATGTTAGATATAAGATAAAACTAATGAGACATTGATGAGTCCAAATTTCATAGTGTTTTTCATACTTATTTGGTAGTCTTTTGAGCAATAGTCTTACTCTTTTACTTTGCTTTTATACCCTTTTTTACCAAATACTTCGGAATCTACACAATCTTTGATTTTTAATCAATTTCAGGTAAAAAGACATTATTATCACTGGTTTTTGAGAAATATCAATGCATGAATGAGTTCTAATCATCAAGAGGAGTCTACCCATCAAATTTCAAGAAAAAAGGAGTCAAATTGCAAAAAATACGGCACTACCGTATTTTTGAGTGCAACTCTCACGGTACCGTATTTCTCAGCAGAAGTTTTGGGCGAAATACGGCACTGCCGTATGAATCCTCACAGTGTCGTATTCTTCAGCTTTCTCAAAAAGAAAGTTTTGATAGAATTATGGCACAACCGTGGGAAATTACATGGTGCCATATTATTCGACAATTTTGACCAGAGACTTTTGGAAGAATTACGGCAGTACCGTGAGGGTTTCCACGGTGCCGTATTTTGTGCAAATTCTGACCAGAAGGATTTGGCAGAAATACGGCACTACTGTATTTATGAGAAACATTATCACGGCACCGTAATATTTACACAGAACTCACAGAATGAAATACGGCACTGCCATATGACTCCTCACGGTGCCGTAGTTTGGAACTCAGAATTCCGATCTTTCCGCCCGATTCTTACAAAGACCATATCTTTTGATCCAGACTTCGAAATTGAGATCTGAAAGAGGCGGTGGACTCGTCTTTAAGAGGAGAAAACACAAAAATTGAAAGGGACGAATTTTATCACCAATCCATGGATAAATTGACGGAGAGGCAGAATTGCTAGGGTTCAACGGTTCTCTAGCTACAAACCACCTCTGGCCACAAAATTTGACAGAGAGCTTCACCTGGTGAAGGAGAACGTGCATCTGAAGTTTCAAAGAAAAAGGATTCCTATTGGAGGTGAAATCAACGAAACAGCGGTGATAATGCTAATTCCAAGCAAATACAGTGCTGTAATTTCATTACAACACTGTTTTGTAACTCTTTTCTCCTCTTTTTGATTCCTATTCATACAGAAACATGTTTTATTGTAATTCCTTCATCATGGTAGCTTAATCTTTCTTGGGGACATGGGTGTGTAATCTCTTTGTTCCTTAATGACTAGAAAATCTTAACTTTGTCAAACTAATTTCTTTATGATAATTTTACTCTTGTGATTGATAGTTCTTTGATTATCCTTTGTATCTTAAATATCAGCATGTTTTAGAGTTTTGCGAAATAGACCGAGAGGTTGATTGTTGAAATTCGGAACCCTAGGAATTGTTGAGTTTGGAACTATCGTAAGAGATTAGGTAGTTCTTCGAATTCTGAAAATTAGTGATTTTATTGCCATGTTGAATTTCTGATACTTTGGATTGAGTTAATGTGTAGACTTGATTTGATATTGCAAGAGATTGAGTATCGAGTCATTGGAAACCCTTGAGTAAAACTAGTGCTGAGACTCGAATGCACGAGAGTGATCTTTGAGTTTCCACTTGAGGTGATCAACCTAGAATTCGGATGCACGAGAGTGATCCTTGAGTTCTTAGCTGATGGTTTACTTATTTTCAGCATTGAATAGATCTTGCGCGAGAGTGGGGATCGGTTCTTTGTATGATTGTCTGCGCGAGAGCGAGACAATTTATTTATAAAGTAAATTTTACCTTTACCATAATAGAATTAGATTGACAAATACTTATCTTAATCTAGTCATTAGAAATTAAAGTAGATGAACCCGTAGTCCCGATTTCCTCTCTGATATTTTCTTCGTGTTCTTTTTGATAGTTTGATTCACTATTTTCCGATTGCCTAGCTAGCGCGAATCGATTGTTTAGTACTTGACAGCAAGGTCTCTGTGGTTCGATATCTATTTTATTACTTCGAGTATCCGTGCACTTGCGGACACAACAAGTTTTTAGCGCCGTTGCCGGGGACCTTGGTTTTGTCGATATTGAAGATATTGAGATTATTACTATACTAGGTTTTATTTACTATTTTGTTTTTTTTCTATTTATTTTCTGTTTTCTTGAAATCACTTGATCTATCTACTTTGCATGCGCTGGAATCTTAGGTCAGGACCACTTGTACCTTTTGATCCTGAGATAAACAAGACTCTGAGACTGCGAAAGAGATTGAGATTTGAGGAGACACAAGTTGTAGAAGAAAGAGAAGAAGAATCCATCATGGCTGAAAGAAGGACATTGCCCGACTATGCAGCCCCAAATACACAGGGAATTCATTCCAGCATCACTAGGCCTGCTATAGATGCGAACAACTTTGAGATCAAGCCAGCGTTTTTATCGATGATTCAATAGAATCAATTTGGAGGATCACCTTTGGAAGATCCAAACCAATACTTATCCCTTTTCCTTGAATTATGTGACACCATAAAGATTAATGGTGTATCTGACGATGCCCTCAGACTAAGACTATTTTCTTTTTCTCTCAGGGACAGAGCAAAAGCCTGGCTTCATGCACATCCAACTAGGACGTTTACTACTTGGGAGCACTTGTCAAATGCCTTCTTGCAGAAGTATTTTCCTCCCAGTAAAATGATCCAGTTAAGGAACCAAATCACAGGCTTTGCCCAGAGAGATGGTGAAGCGATGAGTGAAGCATGGGAGCGATTTAATGAGCTCCAACGGAAGTGCCCCCACCATGGAGTGGAAGACTAGGTTTTAATTCAGACTTTCTATAATGGTTTGCTTTACAACACACGCTTAACGGTTGATGCTGCTGCAGGGGGAGCTTTGATGAACAAGACAGTTGATGCAGCCCATGCCTTGATTGAGGAGATGGCGTTAAACCACAACCAGTGGGCTTCCGAGAGAGGAGTGCTTTATTGTCTCCTTAGGGTAAGAACGATGGTGATGGTTGGCGCTCTCTTGCAGAAAAGGTAGACTCGTTATGTAACCGTTTTGATTCTCTCCAAATGCAAACCGCTGCCGTATCTTCTGTTGTTTGTGAGGTTTGTGGGAACAGTGGGCACCATGCTAGAGAGTGAATGAAGTAGGGGATTATAATCAAGGTAGATCTAATGACCCTTACTCCAATACCTACAACCCTGGTTGGAGAAACCATCCTAATTTGTCTTGGAGGAGTAACAATCATACCAGTGAGCAAAATGAGAGTAGGGGGTATAATCAGAGACAGTCAAACTAGAGTCAACCCCAAAAATCTAGTTTAGAAGAGATGTTTGAGAAATTCATGGGTAAGCAGATGAGCAAAAATGATGAGATTGAAGAAACCCTTAAACAAATCAATTCCAAGTTGGATGGTGTTGTTGCTAATAATAAGATGTTAGAAACCCAAAAAGCACAGCAAGCTAGTACTTCATATAGACCCCCAGGGAAATTACCTGCAAAACTTGAACCTAACCCTAGGGAATATTCCAATGCTATCATAACTAGGAGTGGGAAACAATTGAAAGATCCTAGAGAAATTTTTGATGATGACGAGGTTGAGCCCAGTATTGAAATTAGCAGTGAACCTATTCTAGAATCACAACCTACAAAAGTGCAGTCCCATCCTAGCTCTCCACCTTCAAAAGATGGTGATTTGCTCTCTAAAGTTGCTGATCCTAAAACTAGTTTGCCACCACCATATAGGCCACCTATAACGTTTCCCCAAAGGATTGTGCAAGCTAAGTTATGTTGGGGTATGCCCTTAAGGCTAATGTTTGAGGCCTGTGGGAATGTATCAGTATCATGTAATAAACTGTTATGTTTATAAAGGCATGGTTATTATTCGGTTGTTTACATTGTCTGCTGCAATATATGTTCTTCTGAATAATGTCTCAAAGCTGTTCAGCTGGGCTGACATGCTATTATGTCCTTAGTCGATGTATCTTGGTGAACATGAGACAGCCTTGATATGGTTAAGACTAATATGTGTTCTAATCTTATAGGATGCTTCGAGCATGGAATAAGATGTAGACTCATGGGTACATTGGATGTACTGGACAGACCCTACTAGGATGTTCAATTGTTTGTCACAATGTGAATGTTCCTTGATTAAGACAAGTGGCACATTTCCTCTGACTTGAGATCACTTGTGTTTTCTAAATGATGATTGTCATTGTTTTGAGATGGTTCAATATCATTTGAAACATAATGATTATAGACTATCTTGGATGGTGAGCTTGAGTCAGGTTAGAGCACTAGTGATAGACATAGGATTGCCGTCTCCTTGTTGAAGGAGTGTGATGTTCTAAAGGGGCCCCCTGGATGAGATGATTGAGAAAGTGTATGGCCATACCCAGGTGACAGTGTTCATCTGTTCTAATCATGCTCATCATATTGGAGTTACGAGCTTGACAGGCTTGTCCAATAAGAACATCCAGTGGTAAAGGAAATATGCATGCCTTGTGAATTGATTCACACTTGTGCTGTTTTTGGGTGTAGTCTTGGAAGACTCTTTCCTTGATATCGGGAGACAGTGATGTGTTGCTAGATACCCCTCACTGATCGTGATAATGTGAATTATCGTTACCGACGTTTTAAGGAAACCCTCAGGGTCGCACAATTGATGATATGGCTTACTTAAGTCAGATCGTGTGGACTGAATTGTTCAGGTTCAGTTTAAAGGGATTTAATCTCTGATTGTAAGTGAGATCTAGTCTGATCATGTTTGATTGATTAGGGCTTGAGATCGGTAAGCTTCGATCGAGAGAATGGATGCTAGATCGGTCAGATCAGGAGCATCAAAGAGATCAACGGTTAGATCTGGAACCTTAGGGTTTTAATGTGATCTAGGCCATGTCGATTGGTTTATTTGGTTATTGAACCAAAATTAAATTGAACCAAAATGGTTCAAGACTAGGCGACAAGTTCACTTAGCGTGAACATGTTGGGCGGTGAGTGGTGCTATTTTTAGCAACCATGACTCTCACGTTCGAATAGAGAGGGTTCTCTATTCTCGCCTCTTGAACGCATATTCCTCTCGTTCTTTTGGGTGACGGCGCCTTGGAGCTTGAGGAGAATTCGGCAAAGAGAAAAGATCTCCTTCCCTTTCCATTTCGATCAAAGACTTCTTTGGATCTTGCTAGCACAAGAATCGCAAAGAGGAGTAGGCGACATCAACTGTGTGCGTCACCTCTGGAGAAGATCTGCTTTGATCTTTGCTTCCTAGACGCCATCTTGAAATGGCTATGGTATGAGTTTTATCTCTTCTATGCAATCGAATTTTTATGGTTGATCATATCACATGAAGCCGATCCATGAAACCCTAATCCGCTGCCTAAATGTTTATAATGCGCCATGCTGGGTTTCGCCCCCCTCTAGAAAGGGGTTCTTTCAATTGGTATCAGAGCGTTGTTTCATGCTTGTTTATGATTGCCATGATATGTCATATGATCCATGTATGCGCAAGTTGATAGATCTATAGGTTACATGCGATGTCTTATGCTGATAGTTGTAAGATGGCGAAAGTTATTTTCTCCTTTGCGCATGTTGTTGTTTGCGCATGTTCTTGTAAGTTTTCTTAAAACCTTGATCACCTGCACGATTCACCTAGATCTAATGCGCCTACATTAAACCCTTAGATGGGTTATTAGGGTTGAAGTCATCCCCTAGGTCGGATCCAAACAGTCTGATCAGACCATCTGACAGCCTAGATGGGTTGACCAGATAGCACCTTGGCGCATGCTAAAGGTGGCTATAGGTCGACTGCATCAAAGGCGTGTAGCGATGTCTGATTGAGACAACTTGTGAACACACCTGAGTTAGGCCCGGGGTCACGCCCGTTTGCCAGACCTCAGTGTGCTTGTTCAGCCTTGGCACATGCATGGTTGACCTTATGGTCGACTCAAGTCAGTTAGGACTTGGTGCATGCAAGGGCAGTGGATCTGACTAGGTTGGATGAGTGGATCCCTAGTAATGGACCATTGTAAGGTTGTAGAGCAAATAAGGAAAAATTAAAATTGATCCCAAGGGGTTTTCGAAAATTTTAATTTTTATGGATCACATGGTTCTTGATTGATGCATATGTTTGTTTATTTAGTCTTATGTGGGCTGCCCGTTATTAATGTGTGCTGTGCTGGGGCCTGCGTGCCTGTATTAAAAATTGTAAATTAATTATTGTGATCTGCGTATCACTGTGTTTTAATTTATAAATGTAAGTGACCTGCGTGTCACTCTTGTCTAGATAGTTAAATTTGTAATTTAATTAGACAAGAGCACAGAGCACACTTGGCAAAGGCGCTTGCAGCAGAGGCTTGACCAGGTGGGAGGTCCAGGGTTCGACTCTGGGACCAGGCGCATATTCCCTGGTAGGCGCACCAGAGCTGCAGATGGCGCTTAGGCCCTGGTTTGGGCCAGATGGGCAGCTAAAGACCCATGAAGAGCAAATGAAGACTTAAGTTAGGTTAAGGTCTTCTAGGGCTATGGGCTTTTACCACATAAGATTCATGCTTTCTTTTATTGCTTAATATTAGAATTGCATGATTAAATTATCTTCTGCTATCACCATAGGAATTGCATGATAGGCAAGAAGATAATAGACCGTTAAAATCCAACGCTGAAATATCAAGCTCGTAAGCCTTCTGACGCGAAACCTCACTGTTCTGATTATCGTTGGAGCCGTGTTGTACCCACTCAGTGGGCACGTCCATCTATCTTCAGACGGTGCGGGATTACACCTGCGTGTTACAGAGTAGGGATTTATCCCTTCTCGTTGCTCAGCATAGCACGTGGTGGTCCAGGGAGTAGGTCGGGTAAGCTTGACCGTGTAGGCTACATATGTGGCGCATATGGTAGCACATGGAGGCAGCCATCTGTGGGGTCAGAGATTGTGTTGTACCAACTCAGTTGGCACAGTCTGCTGGACTGCCCAGATGAAGGGGAATCGCACGGGTTGGCGATCGGCAGGGACTGCCTACCAGAAACTAGTGCTTGTACTCTCTGTGTATCTTATCTCGCCTGAGCGGGACGCGGAGACCAAGCATGAAATCTGGATCCCATCTCACTAAAAGAGTTCTACTCTTTCGGGCTGTTTTGCTGGATTTTTCACGCCTGATAAAATAGTGAGAAAAAAGGAATCTTTCTTAAGTCCTGATCGATTCTTATACATTGATACTGACCTTGCTGTTCTTGCATTGTTGTAGATACCTGCAGCAACGAACACCATGAACTTCAATGTGCGATCCCTACTGGAAAGGGAGAAGTTTGCTGGGCCGAACTTCTCTGACTGGTTTGGACACCTTAAGATCGTTCTTAAGGCAGAGAGGAAACTGTATGTCCTCGAGACGGCGATACCGCCGCAGCCCGCTCCGAACGCCGCAAGGGCGGTTCGGGAAGCCTATGAAAAGCACGTCAATGATAGCATTGATGTCGCTTGCCTGATGCTAGCGTCTATGACGCCACCGCTGCAGCGTCAGCATGAGGATATGTCAGCTATACAGATTATAGCAAACCTCAAGATGCTGTATGCTGCACAGGCGAGGACTGAACGCTATAATTTGACTAAGCTCTTCTTTCAGAGCAAACTGGCTGAAGGGAGCCCAGTGGGAGCTCACGTGCTCAAGATGATTGGGCACAAGGAGGCTCTAGAGAAACTGGGGCATACCATTAACCAGGAGCTTGCTGTGGACATTATTCTGCAGTCTCTCCCGCCATCATTCGACGCGTTCATTATTAATTTTAATATGAACAAAATCGATTGTACTCCGGCAGAGCTGCTGAATATGCTCTTGACCACTGAGGAGACTCTGAAGGGTAAGCCTTCGACCTCTGTCTTGATGGTTCCTTCAAGGAACAAGAAGAAGGGGAAGAAGGGCAAGGCCCCGGTCAAGAATTACAGCAAGGCTCTGAAGCAGAAGGTGAAGCGGTCCAAGGAATACAGGTGTTTCCACTGTGGCCAGCTGGGTCACTGGAAAAAGGACTGTAAAGCGCTCCAAGGAGATAAGAGGGGAAGCTTTGCTTCTGGCTCAGGTATATTCGTGACTGAGGTCATGTTTTCTTCTTCTATATCATGGGTGTTGGACACTGCATGTGGAGTTCACATTTGTTCAAATGTACAGGAACTCAAGAGAAGAAGGCAGGTGGGACAGCATGAGGTGGACCTACGAGTTGGAAACGGGGCACGGGTTGCTGCTGTTGCTGTAGGAGACTATTTCATTTCTTTACCATCTGGACTTGTATTGGCACTAGACAATTGTTACTTTGTTCCCAGTATAACTAAAAATATTATCTCCATTCCTGCTCTTGTCAGGAAGGGATTTTCCTTTGAATGCAATATTTCAAAGTGTATTTTGTCTTTTGATAATATTGTTTATGCAACTGGTTCAATTAACAATGGGTTATACATGTTGGACATGGAATGTTCGATACAGCAAATTGATATTAAGAAAGCCAAGTATGCTGATGACAGCACCTTGCTATGGCATAGTCGTTTAGGCCATATTAACGAGAAACGCATTAAGCGGTTGCATGATCATGGACTGCTGGGATCATTCTCCTATAAGGAGATTGATACATGCAAAGCTTGTTTGATGGGTAAAATGACGAAGTTACCTTTTCCTCACAAAGGTCAAAGGGCTTCAGGTTTACTTGACCTTATACACAGTGATGTGTGTGGGCCATTTGGTAAACATGCCAGAGGTGGCTATCAGTACTTCATTACCTTTACTGATGATTTCAGTAGATACGGGTATGTCTATCTGATGAGACATAAGAGTGAATCTTTTGACAAGTTCAAAGAGTTCAAGAATGAAGTACAGAATCAGCTAGGCCGAAATATCAAGGCACTTCGCTCAGATCGAGGTGGTGAATACCTAAGTCATACGTTTACTGACTATCTGAAGGAGTGTGGGATCATCTCACAGCTCACTCCGCCAGGAACACCGCAATGGAATGGTGTGTCCGAGAGGAGAAATAGAACGCTACTTGATATGGTTCGTTCTATGATGAGTCAGGCTACTCTTCCATACTCCTTTTGGGGTTTTGCGCTGGAAACAGCTGCAAAGGTACTAAACCGAGTGCCATCCAAGGCAGTTTCAAAGACGCCATATGAGTTATGGTATGGGAAACAGCCGAGCTTGACATTTATCAGGATCTGGGGCTGCGAGGCTTATGTCAAAAAGCTCGCCTCTGGGAAACTAGAGAGCAGATCTGACAAATGTATCTTTGTCGGTTACCCTAAGGAAACTAAGGGTTATTATTTCTACGATCCCAAGGAGAACAAGGTTTTTGTTGCTCGGACGGCCATATTTCTTGAGAAGGAGTTTCTTCTGCAAGAGGCCAGTGGGAGAGAAATAAAGCTGGATGAGAATCCAGAAGAAGGACAAAGTGACCAAGCACAGTTGGATGAGCCTGAGCCGGTAGAACAGGTTATTGAACAACCTGAGGCTCAGATATCACGGGAACCGCGAAGATCGGGTAGGATCCGTCGACAGCCTGAGCGCTATGACGGAGTCTACATCATTGATAATGATGAACCCCTCACTTATGCGGATGCGGTCAGTGGACCGGAGTCAGCAAGATGGCTTGAGGCTATGCGCGCCGAGATGGACTCCATGTCAGATAACCAAGTCTGGGATTTGGTTGATCCGCCTTCGGGAGTTATCCCTATAGGCTGTAAATGGATCTTCAAGAAGAAGATTGACATGGATGGTAACGTGGTTACCTATAAAGGCAGGCTAGTTGCGAAAGGTTTCAAACAAATCTACGGGATAGATTATGATGAAACTTTCTCACCTGTAGCCATGTTTAAGTCTATTCGGATTCTTTTCGCGATAGCTGCATATTATGATTATGAGATTTGGCAGATGGATGTGAAAACAGCTTTCCTTAATGGAAATCTGGATGAGGATGTGTACATGACACAACCAGAGGGTTTCACTAATCCATCAGATCGTCATAAGATATGCAAGTTAAAGAAGTCCATTTATGGACTTAAACAAGCATCGAGAAGCTGGAATATTCGTTTTGATGAATCAGTCACTGAATTTGGTTTCATCAAGAACGAGGATGACCCGTGTGTATATAAGAGGTTTAGTGGGAGCGTGATTACTTTCCTAGTCCTCTACGTCGATGACATCTTGATCATTGGAAATGACATTCCTGAAATGCATGCTGTTAAAGCATGGCTGAGGAAGTGTTTCCAGATGAAAGATTTAGGAGAAGCAGCCTATGTGTTAGGTGTGAAGATCTACAGGGATAGATCTAAGAGGCTTCTCGGGCTGTGCCAGAGTACTTACATCGATAAGGTCCTGGAGAGATTTCATTTAGAGAATTCTAAACGTGGATATCTTCCAGTCAGACATGGTCTGAATCTTTCGAAGAGTCAGTGTCCACAAACACAGACTGAGAAAGATGAAATGGACAATACGCCTTATGCTTCGGCTATTGGTTCCATTATGTATGCGATGTTGTGTACTCGCCCAGACGTCGCTTACGGGTTAAGCGTAACCAGTCGTTACCAGAGTAATCCAGGTATGGCGCACTGGATTGCAGTCAAGAACATCTTAAAATATCTGCGGAGGACCAAAGATATGTTCTTGATATATGGTGGTCAGGAAGAACTCAGTATTGAAGGATATACTGACGCTTCGTTCCAGTCTGACCAGGATGATTTCCGATCGCAATCAGGCTATGTTTTTAGCTTGAATGGAGGAGCAGTGGTGTGGAAAAGTTTCAAACAGTCAACTGTTGCTGATTCCACAACAGAAGCCGAGTATGTTGCAGCCTCGGAAGCATCCAAGGAGGCAGTGTGGATTCGTAAGTTCGTGAGAGAACTTGGTGTTGTTCCTTCGAGTGCAGATCCTTTGGTTATCTTTTGTGATAACACTGGAGCAATCGCACAAGCAAAGGAACCACGGTCGCACCAGAAGTCCAAGCACATACAGAGACGGTTTCATTTGATCAGGGAGATCATAGATCGTGGCGAGATCAAAGTATGCAAGGTTCATACAGATGACAATCTGGCAGACCCGCTTACCAAGCCTCTGGCGCAGCAGAAGCATGAGAAGCACTGTAATAATATGGGTTTGAGATTTCTCAACCATTAGATTAAGTGCAAGTGGGAGATTGTTGGGGTATGCCCTTAAGGCTAATGTTTGAGGCCTGTGGGAATGTATCAGTATCATGTAATAAACTGTTATGTTTATAAAGGCATGGTTATTATTCGGTTGTTTACATTGTCTGCTGCAATATATGTTCTTCTGAATAATGTCTCAAAGCTGTTCAGCTGGGCTGACATGCTATTATGTCCTTAGTCGATGTATCTTGGTGAACATGAGACAGCCTTGATATGGTTAAGACTAATATGTGTTCTAATCTTATAGGATGCTTCGAGCATGGAATAAGATGTAGACTCATGGGTACATTGGATGTACTGGACAGACCCTACTAGGATGTTCAATTGTTTGTCACAATGTGAATGTTCCTTGATTAAGACAAGTGGCACATTTCCTCTGACTTGAGATCACTTGTGTTTTCTAAATGATGATTGTCATTGTTTTGAGATGGTTCAATATCATTTGAAACATAATGATTATAGACTATCTTGGATGGTGAGCTTGAGTCAGGTTAGAGCACTAGTGATAGACATAGGATTGCCGTCTCCTTGTTGAAGGAGTGTGATGTTCTAAAGGGGCCCCCTGGATGAGATGATTGAGAAAGTGTATGGCCATACCCAGGTGACAGTGTTCATCTGTTCTAATCATGCTCATCATATTGGAGTTACGAGCTTGACAGGCTTGTCCAATAAGAACATCCAGTGGTAAAGGAAATATGCATGCCTTGTGAATTGATTCACACTTGTGCTGTTTTTGGGTGTAGTCTTGGAAGACTCTTTCCTTGATATCGGGAGACAGTGATGTGTTGCTAGATACCCCTCACTGATCGTGATAATGTGAATTATCGTTACCGACGTTTTAAGGAAACCCTCAGGGTCGCACAATTGATGATATGGCTTACTTAAGTCAGATCGTGTGGACTGAATTGTTCAGGTTCAGTTTAAAGGGATTTAATCTCTGATTGTAAGTGAGATCTAGTCTGATCATGTTTGATTGATTAGGGCTTGAGATCGGTAAGCTTCGATCGAGAGAATGGATGCTAGATCGGTCAGATCAGGAGCATCAAAGAGATCAACGGTTAGATCTGGAACCTTAGGGTTTTAATGTGATCTAGGCCATGTCGATTGGTTTATTTGGTTATTGAACCAAAATTAAATTGAACCAAAATGGTTCAAGACTAGGCGACAAGTTCACTTAGCGTGAACATGTTGGGCGGTGAGTGGTGCTATTTTTAGCAACCATGACTCTCACGTTCGAATAGAGAGGGTTCTCTATTCTCGCCTCTTGAACGCATATTCCTCTCGTTCTTTTGGGTGACGGCGCCTTGGAGCTTGAGGAGAATTCGGCAAAGAGAAAAGATCTCCTTCCCTTTCCATTTCGATCAAAGACTTCTTTGGATCTTGCTAGCACAAGAATCGCAAAGAGGAGTAGGCGACATCAACTGTGTGCGTCACCTCTGGAGAAGATCTGCTTTGATCTTTGCTTCCTAGACGCCATCTTGAAATGGCTATGGTATGAGTTTTATCTCTTCTATGCAATCGAATTTTTATGGTTGATCATATCACATGAAGCCGATCCATGAAACCCTAATCCGCTGCCTAAATGTTTATAATGCGCCATGCTGGGTTTCGCCCCCCTCTAGAAAGGGGTTCTTTCAAGTTAGATAGGCAGTTTGGGAAATTTTTGGAGGTTTTGAAAAAGTTGTATATTAATATTCCTCTCACTGATGCTATTTCTCAAATGCCTACATATGCAAAATTTTTAAAAGAAATTTTATCTAACAAGAGAAAAATTGAAGATTATGGCACTGTTGCTGTTGGGGTATGCCCTTAAGGCTAATGTTTGAGGCCTTGGGATTATATCAGTATCATGTATAAACTCTATGTTTATAAAGGCAATGGTTGTTATTCAGGTTGTTACATCATCTGCTGCAATATGTATACTTCTGAATAATGTCTCAATGCTGTTCAGCTTGGCTGACATGCAGTTTTGTCCTTAGTCGAGATATCTTGGTGAACATGAGACAGCCTTGATATGATTGAGACTAATATGTGTTCTAATCTTATAGGATGCTTCGAGCATGGAATAAGATGTAGACTCATGGGTACATTGGATGTACTGGACAGACCCTACTTAGGATATTCAATTGCTTGTCACAATGTGAATAATCCTTATATGCAAACAAGTGGCATATTTCCTCTGACTTGAGATCACTTGTGTTTCTAAATGATGATTGGCATTGTTTTGAGGTAGTTCAATATCATTTGAAACATAATGGTTATAGACTATCTTGGATAGTGACCATGAGTCATGTTAGGGCACTAGTGATAGATATAGGATTGCCGTCTCCTTGATTGGAGTGTGATGTTCTATAGGGGCCCCCTGTATGAGATGATTGAGAAAGTGTATGGCCATACCCAGATGACTATGTTTCATCTGATCTAATCATTCTCATCATATTGGAATTACAGGCTTGACACGCTTGTCCAATAAGAACATCCAGTGGCAAAGGAAACACATATGTCAAGTGACTTGGGTTCACACTTGTGCTGTGGTTTGGGTGTAGTCTTGGAAGACTCTTTCCTTTATATCGGGAGACAGTGATGTGTTGCTAGATACCCCTCACTGGTCGTGATAACGTAAGTTATCGTTACCGACATTTAAAGGAAACCCTTAGGGTCGCACAATTTGATGATATAGCTTACTTGAGTCATATCGTGTGGACTGAATTGTTTTGGTTCAGTTTAATGGGATTTAAACTCTGATTGTAAGTGAGATCTGGTCTGATCATGTTTGATTGATTAGGGCTTGAGATCGGTAAGCTTCGATCGAGAGATTGGATGCTAGATCGGTGAGATCAAGAGCATCAAGAGATGAATGGTCAGATCTTGAGCCTTTTGGTTTAATGTGATCTGGATCAAGGCTTGGCTTAATTTGGTCCTTGAACCAAATGAAATGAACCGGCTCATCAAGTGAGCGCATGGTTCAAGGGGAGAGGAAATTGCGATCGTTCACTTGGTGTGAACACATGATCGCATGTGGTGGCTTGCTATTTTTAGAAGCCATGATCTCAAAATGAGACCACGCCTCACGTTCGAATAGGTCTCCCTATTCTTGCCTCTCGCCCCCTTTTGCTCACTACGACTCACTCTCGTGTGTGAGGGTTGACGACAAGAGAAGGATTCGACCAAGCAAGAAAGATCATCTCTTCTCCCTTCATTCGATCAGGAGATCTTGGATCCTTGCTAGCACAAGGAGCAACAAGAAAGTAGGCGATCTATCACCTTGTGTGCGCACACTTTGGAGGAGAACCACTTTGTTCTCTGCTTCCAAGACGCCGTCCAAGAAATGGCATCGGTATGAATTTTCTTCTGTATACAAGTTTTTAAGAAGTTGATCATATGACATGCATGCGATTCCTTTAGAAACCCTTGCTTCCGCCCATGCAAGCTTTATATGCGCATGTCTAGGGTTTCCCTCCCCTTAGGGAACTTTCAATTGGTATCAGAGCATGGTTCCTTGTATGTTTCATATGATTGCTTATTGTGATCCTTGTTTGCGCCTAAGATTAGATCTAATAGTTATCTTCATGCGAAACTACATGCTCTTTGAAGATCCTTGTTTGCGCCTAAGATTAGATCTAATAGTTATCTTCATGCGAAACTACATGCTCTTTTTAACATTAGATGTATGTTGGCGCATGTCTCTATGATTGGCGCTTGTTGTATGGTTTTTCTCAAAACATGACTTGCGCGCCCCTCATTAGATCTAAGCGCCTGCTGTAAAACCTTAGATGGGTTATTAGGGTTGAAGTCATCATCTAGTATAGACCCAACAGTCTGATCAGACAATCTGACAGCCTAGATGGGTCGACCAGATGGCACCTATGCGCAAGCATGAGGTGGCTATTGGTCGACTGCTGAAAGGCGTGTAGCGATGTCTGATTGAGACAACCGATGAACGCTCATGATTAAGGCCCGGGGTCACACCCGCTTGCCAGAACTCATGAGGGACGTTCAGCCCTTCACGCATGCATTGTTGACCATGTGGTCGACTCAAGTCGGTTATGACTTGGTGCATGCAAGGGCAGTGGGTCTGACTAGGTCTGATGAGTGGATCCCTGGTAATGGACCGTTGTAAGGTAGTAGGGCACATAAGGAAATAAAATGAAGCCAATGGGTTTTTCGAAAAATTTTATTTTCTTGAATGGATCACATGATGTTTGTATAACATGATGAGTGTTTATTTAATCTTATGTGGGCTGCCTAAATTTAATGTGTGCTGTGCTGGGGCCTGCGTGCCTGGATGATTTTTTGTAAATTATTACTGTGATCTGCGCATCACATTTTAATTAATTTATAAAGTGTAATTGACCTGCGAGTCAATCATGTCTAGATAGATTAAATTGTAATTTAATCAGACATGAGCATAGAGCACACTTGGCAGAGGCGCATGCAGCAAGTGGCTTCACTAGTGGGAGGTCTAGGGTTCGACTCTAGGACAGGCGCATTTTACCTGGTGGGCGCACCTGAGCTGCAGTGGGCGGTTGGGCCCGGGTTGGGCCAGATCAAATGCTAAAGACCCATGAAGAGCTTAAGTGAAGACTTAAGTTTATTAAGGTCTTACTTAGGCTTAATGGGCTTTTACCACATAAGATCATCATGCTTTTAATTTACTGTTTAAGTAATTTTATAACTGCATGATTTATTCTTCTGCTATCACCATAGGATTTGAATGATAGTAAGAAGATAAAAGGACCGTTAAAATCCAACGTTAAATATCAAGCACGTAAGCCTTCTGACGCGAAACCTCACTATTCTGACTATCGTTGGGGCCGTGTTGTACCCACTCAGTGGGCACGCCCATCTATCTTCAGACGGTGTGAGATTACACCTGCGTGTTACAGAGAAGGGATTTATCGCTTCTCGTTGCTCAGCATAGCACGTGGTGGTCCAGGGAGTAGGTCGGGTCAGCTTGACCATCTAGGCTACATACTGAGCATATGGTAGCCATATGGAGGTAGCCATCTGTGGGATCAGAGACTGTGTTGTACCAACTCAGTTGGCACAGTCTGATGGATTGCCCAGATGAAGGGGAATCGCATGGGTTGGCGATTGGCAGGGATTGCCTACCAGAGATTAGTGCTTGTACTCTCTGTGCATCTTATCTCGCCTGAGCGGGACGCGGAGACCAAGTATGAAATCTGGATCCCATCTCACTAAAAGAGTTTTACTCTTTCGGGCTGTTTTGCTGGATTTTTCAGCCAGATAAAATAGTGAGAAAAGAATCATTCTTAAGTCCTGAATTGATTCTAACATTGATACTGACCTTGCTGTTCTTGCATTGTTGTAGATTACTGCAGCAACGAACACCACAACGTTCAATGTGCGATCCCTACTGGAAAGGGAGAAGTTTGCTGGGCCAAACTTCTCAGACTGGTACGGACACCTTAAGATTGTTCTTAAGGCTGAGAGGAAACTGTATGTCCTCGAGATGGCTATACCGCCTCAACCCGCTGCGAACGCCGCAAGGGCGGTTCGGGAAGCTTATGAAAAGCATGTCAATGATAGCAGTGACGTCGCTTGCCTTATGCTAGCGTCTATGACGCCACAGCTGCAGCGTCAGCATGAGGATTTATCTGCTATAGAAATTATAGCAAACCTCAAGATGCTGTATGCAGCACAGGCAAGGACTGAACGCTATAACTTGACGAAACTTTTCTTTCAGAGCAAACTGACTGAAGGGAGTCCAGTGGGAGCTCACGTACTCTAGATGATTGGGTACAAGGAGGCTCTAGAGAAACTGGGACACACCATCAATCAGGAGCTTGTTGTAGACATCATCCTGCAGTCTCTCCCGGCCTCTTTCGATCCGTTCATCATTAATTTTAATATGAATAAGATCGACTGTACGCCTGCAGAGTTGCTGAACATGCTCTTGACTACTGAGCAGACTCAGTCTCGTGAGAAGGGAACGCCTTCATCCTCTGTCCTAATGGTTCCTTCAAGGAACAAGAAGAAGGGGAAGAAGGGCAAAGCCCCTGTCAAGAGCTACAACAAGGCTCTGAAACAAAAGGTAAAGCGGTCGAAGGAATACAGATGTTTCCATTGTGGCCATTTAGGTCACTGGAAAAAGGACTGTAAAGCGCTCCAAGGAGAGAAGAAGGGAAGCAACTCTTTCGCTTCTGGCTCAGGTATTTTCGTGACTGAAGTCATGGTTTCTTCTTCTATTTCATGGGTGTTGGACACTGTATGTGGAGTTCACATTTGTTCAAATGTATAGGAACTCAAGAGAAGAAGACAGGTGGGACAGCATGAGGTGGACCTACGAGTAGGAAACGGGGCACGGGTTGCTGCTGTTGCTGTAGGAGTTTATCACATCTCTTTACCATCTGGTCTTGTATTAGAACTTGACAATTGTTATTTTGTACCAAGCATAACTAAGAATATTATCTCTATTCCTGCTCTTGTCAGGAAAGGGTTTTCCTTTGAATGCAAGATTTCAAAGTGTTATATTTCTTTTGATAATATTGTTTATGCTACTGGGTCAATTAACAATGGGTTATTCATGTTGGACATGGAATGTTCAATACAACAAATTGATATTAAGAAAGCCAAGTATGCTGATGACAGCACCTTGCTATGGCATAGTCGTTTAGGCCATATTAACAAGAAGCGCATTAAGCGGTTGCATGACCATGGACTGCTGGGATCATTCTCCTATGAGGAGCTTGATACATGCAAAGCTTGTTTATTGGGTAAAATGACGAAGTCTCCTTTTTCCAACAAAGGTCAAAGGGCATCAGGTTTACTTGACCTCATTCACAGTGATGTGTGTGGGCCATTTAGTAAACATGCCAGAGGTGGCTATTCATACTTCATTACCTTTACTGATGATTTCAGTAGGTATGGTTATGTCTATCTAATGAGACATAAGAGTGAATCTTTTGACAAGTTCAAAGAGTTCAAAAATGAAGTACAGAATCAGCTAGGCCGAAATATCAAGGCACTTCGCTCAGATCGAGGTGGAGAATACTTGAGTCATGAGTTTACTGACTATCTCAAGGAGTGTGGGATTATCTCACAGCTCACTCCGCCAGGAACACCGCAATGGAATGGTGTGTCCGAGAGGAGAAATAGAACATTACTGGATATGGTTCGTTCTATGATGAGTCAGGCTACTCTACCTTACTCCTTTTGGGGATTTGCACTGGAAACAGCTGCAAAGGTACTAAACCGAGTGCCATCCAAGGCCGTTTCAAAGACTCCATATGAGTTATGGTATGGGAAACAGCCAAGCTTGACATTTGTTAAGATCTGGGGTTGCGAGGCTTATGTCAAAAAGCTCGCCTCTGGGAAACTAGAGAGCAGATCTGAGAAATGTATCTTTGTCGGTTACCCTAAGGAAACTAAGGGTTATTATTTCTACGATCCCACAGAGAACAAAGTATTTGTTGCTCGGACGGCTATTTTTCTTGAGAAAGAATTTCTTCTGCAAGAAGCCAGTGGGAGAGAAATAAAGCTAGATGAGAATCCAGAAGAAGGACAAAGTAGTCAAGCACAGTTGGATGAGCCTGAGCCAGTAGATCAGGTTACTGAACTGTTGGGAAACCCCGGGGACATTTTACAATTTTTCAGAGACACATACATACATTGCACAGCGGAAGAATGTCCCCGAAACAGGCCGGTCCCAAAAACCAGTGAAGATCGCATGCAAGGGGGTCGACACGATGAGTTAGAAAATACCTCAGAGCAAGATGAGGTCGATGTCGATGAAGGCGCCCAAGTGTTCGCCCTCTGCAGTCTCGCACACACGGATTCCTCGAGTCCTCTTCTTTGATGTAGGGGGGAAGCATGCAATTTGGGCTAGCATGAAAAATAAATTTGAGATAGAAAAAAGCTAGCATGCAAGATTACTATGGGGTTTTCAAAAATATGTTTTTTTTGTATTTTATGATAAAAACTGAGTTATGCTTGTATAAAAAAAAAAACTACGGTACACTACACATGTGATCTAAGGTTAAACATGCAACTAACATTAGGCTAACATTAAGCATGCGATTCTAAAGACCAAGCAAACCTATGACTAAACATGCATTTCTAGAACATTAAGACAATATTGTAAAGAAGCGCTCACCGTGCGATCCTTGAGAATAGAAGGATCGTCCTTCCCGATCTTCAACGGTCCTACTCTGATGGAAGGAATTGCTTCATTACAAACACTCCAACACATCAAACCCAAACATGCTTAGGTATAGAATATTAAATGACCTTTACAATGCTAAGATCAAGAGGGGAGGTTAAGCCTCCAAATTCCTCTTGCTAACAAGTTCAAACAAACTACTTAATCTAATCTAATTAATGATGATGTGTTGCTCAAGTCATGGATTGAAGGCCTTGTGACTTTCGGCCATGAATGATTCCTTGGAGATGTCTCATGTCATGGAGTTCCTTTTGATGCCGAGAGCTTCAACAAACAAAGAAGACATGTTAGATCATATTCAAGATTTAGATAACAAGGAATAAGGGTAGAGTGTTTGGTTTGATATTGCAAGGGCTTTGGGATGCGCCAAAGTGGGTGAATGAATCCTTGAGGAAGATGCGCCTTGATGATGGAGTGGGGATGACTTTGCACCAAGTTGATGGAAAGTTGCGCCTCTTAATGATGAGATGAAGGGCTTGCGCATCCTACAACATGCAACAACAACATAAGTGTAGATCAAGCAAACATAGATTAAAGAGAGAGTTAGAGATGCTTGTTAAAAGTGTTGTTGAAGAGGCCCTTGAGGAGAGGGGGTGCGCCACTTGTTGGGTGAAGAGGTTGAAGTTGCGTCACTATGTATAGAGAAGAGGTGCGCCACCAAGGTTGAAGAAGATGTTGATGCACCACAAGAGCTTGAAGAGGTGGAGAGGTGCCAAAGTGGATGATGAAGTCCTTTGAAGAGGAGATGCGCCACTTGTTGAGAGGAGTGTTTCTTGCACCTCAAATTGATGGAAGATCTTTGAAGAAGAGGTTAGCGAAGGGAACCTTGGCCCTTGGGGAGGAAGTGGAGATAGGTGACACAAGCACCTCAGAGGAGAAGGGGAAAGGGGAGGGCGACACAAGCACCCAAGGTTGCTAGGCAACTAATCGACATTTTCATTATCAAATCTTCCTAATCAACTTACATGCGATTACAAGTTTTGTAGAGCTTCTCCTTAACGTTACAAAAGATCAAAATAAGAAAGAAATTATTGTCTTCAATGCTTTGTCGAGGCAATGGCTCCATTGATTGTGATTTGACTTGAAAACTTCCCTTATTTGTTTGTAGAGATGGTGTGGTCGAATTTGCTTGTAGACTTGCTTGCATGTTCGGCTAGGTGATAGCTTTCCTTCCTTCTTTGGTTTGGGCGAATTCCTTTGGGGCTGAAGCTTTCAAATTCGAAATTCTTTCCTTGAGTGTCTTCCCTTGTTTGTAATGAGAGATGCATGGCTTTGAAACTTGCCATTTTTGTTGTGGCTGAATTCCTTCTTTGTTTGGTGAATTCTCCTTGCTTGGGCGACAAGAGAAGGTGGCAATCCTTCCTTCCTTGGCCATGGACGAATTGCTTTGGTGATCTTCCCTTAATTGGAGGTGGTATTGCTTCTTGAATTGGCGTGGCTCTTTCCTTCCAAGGTGTGAACACATCTTGATTCCTTGATTTAAGGGATTTGATGGAGAGCCTTTGAATGAGCGCATATCCTTTGATGAGTTGAGATTGGAACCGAATTCTTGGATGCCAAGGTGGCATTATACTTCAATGGAGAGGTGAGTTGAAGTGCTTCAACTCAAGACTTCACTTTGAACTTTGGCTTTGAAGTGGCTTGCCATAATTGGAGCTAGCTTGTTGTAGTGAGCTTTGAGCTAACTTTGAGCTTATCCACATGACTTGTAAATGCTTATTACACTACTCCTACTTGGATGCAACATTATGACATGCACTAATTCTAGTATGATGCAACATAATTTCCATAAAAGAAAAATACAAAACAAAGTATAAAACTTACCAAATGTAGCTACATGATGCATGCAATGCAATGGTGCCTTAGGGTACCCATAAACTAGGGTAGCCTTAAGCTCCATTTATATTTTCTTGGGTCATGGTCTCTACCCCCATCATTCTTCCACGCCCGGTGCTAGCCTCGGGAAGAAGATCCAAGCCTTCGTGCACTTTCTTCAACCCTTGCGCCACTTCTAAAGTAGAAGCGCCAATGAAGAAGAAAGATGGAGATGTTGCCGCCATGTCTTCAATTCCTCATCCTTACTTGCGCCAACTCCTAGAGAAGGTGCGCCAAGATAAGAGGCAAGAGGGTGAAGACACCAAGTCCTATCCGTCCTTGCTCCAAGAGAAGAAGGATAGATGAGACTTGTGACTAGGATGAAGATGGAAGAGAAGACTTTCGCCAAAGCCTCCCTCTTTACCCTTCTAATTCTTGCTCACGCCAAAAAATCAATCCCTTGCTCATGCATATACCCATGTATATATAGAGAGGCAAGAGGGGGCAGCAATAATAGGGTGTGGGCGCAATTCTCAAAGGAGGAGGCGGCTAGGGTAAAGGGGAGAGAGTAATTAGGGTTTGAGGTAAGGAAAGTCTCCAAGACTTTACCATAAACCTCTCCTAATTATCCATATGCGCATGAGACCTTCCAAAGAAGTCTATCAAGCCATATCAGCCCCAAGACTTGCCATAGAAGCAAGCATACCATCCAAGGTAGAGGGGCAAGGCGCCTAAAGCTTCCTAATGAAGCAAATTGCGCCACTTCTCCCCAATATGCCCATAGGCGCCTAGGGGAGAAGTTTTGTCCCCATTATACCCTTTTAACCTTTTCTCACTTCATGAGAACTTGTTATCGGGCCTCATTGGATAACGAGCTAGCCCAAACTTCATTACATGGGTTGATTAAGCACTTGGATCCAATCCAATGCAACCCTAATTCAAATGTGGCCAACCATGGTCAAATACGGGTCAACCTGCCAAAAATGAAGTTTGGCTCTAATAACATTCTTCCATCTCATTAGGCCCATTGGCGCTGATGAAATCTCCCAAATAGATCCGAGTTATCCAATAACTCGATCATAAGGCTTCCCGATCAATACGAGAACTCGAGTATCAAGGTGTGCGACCCTGTAGGTCCCTCTGACGTTGGCAGTGCTGACCAAATGTCACCACAAGCAGTGAGTGGCACCTAGCAGTGCATCACTACTACCCAAGTCATCGGAATGGATATCGACATCGACATCCCCATCATCGCAACTAGGTACAGATGCATTACAGTCTCTTTGCCGTACTGATATCCGATTGGACAAGTGTGTCACCACTTGTTTTCATCCAATCACATGGCTATGACTAAATCAGGTTCGCACCTGGGTATGGCCATACACTTTCAGTCATAGAACCATAGAGGAGCTCCATGGATATCAAGCTTCCTTCATAAAGGGGCAAATCCTTTGTCTGTCCATTGACCTTCTCATATGGGTCGTGACATGCTCAATGACAACCGTTATTACCCCCCAACTACGGCGAGGTGTTAGGTTGTATCAAAGCATATCCCTAACCATATAGAATGGCCAATGACCTCAAGTCAAGGGATCAATGCATCTCCTGTCACTTGTGAGGATAACTCATGACACCAAGTCATAGCCTCACAGCGGGTCTATCCAGTATATCTTCCAATGATATACCCATGTGTCTGCGTTAGCACCACGTGCCTAACCAGCCCACATATCAGTCTCACAAGTACCATAGCTGTCCCATATCCACTAAGGTACATCGACTGGGGACTATAGTTCGAGCACAGATCCAATCTGTCTCCAGGGACATTATCATGTAAGTACACAATCGCAGGTGTAGACAAACAATGATAACGACAATGCCAGAAAGATATATATTAATATCAGAGTCAAGTAGTATAAAGATAGACCAAAAGTAGGTCCTAGGGCATATACACCAACAATCTCCCACTTGCACTAAGACCTAGAGGTTGAGCAACCTCAACCCCATATCTCTAGTACGACCATCATGCTTCTGCTGCGCCAAAGCCTTGGTCAGTGGGTCTGCTAGATTGCTCTCTGTGTCAATTCTGCTAATCTTGACATCACCTCGATCAATGATCTCTTTGATCAGGCGAAATCTCTTGAGTATGCGTTTGGACCTTTGATGAGACCGTGGTTCCTTATTATGTGCAGTTCCCATTGTTGTCATAGTAGAGCTCAATGGGGTCCACTGCACTTGGAACCACCTAAAGTTCAGAAAAGAACTTCCTGATCCAAACGGCTTCATTGGCTGCCTCAGAAGCAACCACATACTCAGCTTCGGTTGTAGAATTAGCTATGGTGGATTGCTTGAAGCTCTTCCAGCATACAGCACCTCCAACCATCTTAAACTAATAGCTGGTCTGCGATCTGAAGTCGTCAGAATCAGACTGGAACGACTCATCAGTGAAGCCCTGCACACTGAGTTCTTCCTGTCCCCCGTAGACTTTATAGAATAAATCCTTAGTCCCTTTCAGGATACTCAAGGATATTCTTTACAGCCACCCAGTGCTGTAAACTAGGATTGGATTGGTATCGGTTGGTTATGCTCACAGCATAAGCCACAACTGGTCTAGTACACAACATTGCATACATGATCGATCCCACCACCAAAGCATAGGACACTCGACTCATGTCATCTCTCTCAGGCTCTGTGTTGGTACACTGGTTCTTTGAGAGAGTAAGGCCATGTCTCACTGGAAGGTATCCCTTCTTGGATTGCTCCAAGTTGAACCTCTCCAGGACCTTATCAATGTGGGTACTCTGACTAAGGGCCAAGAGCCTCTTGGATCTATCCCGGTAGATCCTCGCGCCTAGAATATAGGCGGGCCTCCCCTAAGTCCTTCATCTCGAAACACTCCCCTAACCATGTCTTCACAGCTTGAAGACTAGGGATGTCGTTTCGGATGAGCAGTATGTCATCGACATACATGACCAGAAAAGTCACCAAGCTCCCACTGAATTTTCTGTATACACAGGCGTCATCTTCGCTTTTGATAAAGCTATAATCTCTCACAGCTTCATCAAACTGAAGATTCTAACTTCGAGATGCTTGCTTTAATCCGTAAATGGATTTCTTTAGCCTGCAGACTTTACTAGTATCTGTAGGATGGGTGAAGTCATTAGGTTGTGTCATATACACATCCTTAGTTAGCTTCTTGTTAAGGAACGCTGTCTTCACATCCATCTGCCATATCTCATGACATGCAGCTATAGCAAGCAGAATCCGAATGGATTTGATCATGGCAACTGGCGAGAAGGTTTCATCATAGTCCACCCCGTGGACTTGTTTAAATCCTTTAGCCACTAGTCTACCCTTATAGGTAACTATTTTGCCATCCATGTCTGTCTTCCTCTTGAAGACCCATTTACACCCTATGGGTTTTACCCCATCAGGCAGCTCAACCAAATCCCAGACTTGGTTAGCCGACATGGAATCCATCTTGGATCGCATGGCCTCAAGCCATCTCTCGGAGTCCGGTCCACTGACCGCCTCATCATAAGTCCTGGGTTCATCCTCCATGATGAAGATCCCGTCGTGTTGGGTCGGCAGCGACCCATACCTCTCAGGTGTACGATGAAACCTCCCAGACCTACATGGGGCCTGTGTCTGAGCCTCAGGCTGCCTAGCAACCGGTGCAGGTGGCTCAGGTTCCCATCTCTATGTCTTGTGGTTGCACTTGGACCTTGTCCAAGTCAAACTTCCTCCCACTTACTTCTTTCATGAGAAATTCTTTCTCTAGAAAGACCGCACCCCGAGCAACAAAAACTTTGTTCTCGGTGGGAATATAGAAGTAGTAACCCTTAGTCTCCTTAGGGTACCCCACAAACATACACTTATCAGATCTAGGTTCTAGCTTGCTAGAATCCTGACGTTTGACATAAGCCTCACATCCCTAGATCCTGATAAAAGTGAGATTAGGGCGTCTCCCATTCCATACCTCGTATGGAATCTTTGAGACACTCTTAGATGGAACATTATTCAGTATTAGAGAAGCTTTTTCAAGTGCATGTCCCCAGAATGAGGGAGGTAGAGTTGCATGACTCATCATAGACCGAACTATGTCCAACAAGGTTCGATTTCTCCTTTCAGATACACCATTCTACCGAGGTGCTCTAGGAGGAGTGAGTTGGGATAGGATCCCACACTTACTCAGATAGTCAAAGAATACACTGCTCAGGTGCTCTCCATCACGATCTGATCGAAGATTCTTAAAGGATCTACCAAGCTAGTTCTCTACTTCATGTCTCATCATGTAGACATAACCATATCTACTGAAGTCATCAGTAAATGTGATGAAGTAGTTATACCCTCCTTTGGCTTGTTTATTGAATAGCCCACACACATCACTATGTATGAGATCCAACAAACCTCCTGCCCTCTCACCAATCTTGGTGAAGGGCGTCTTTGTCATTTTCCCTAATAAACAAGTCTCACATGTATCAAGTTCCTCCAAGGAACTCGAATCTAGCAACCCATTTGCATGGAGTTGTCGAATGCGATTCTTGTTTATATGGGCTAATCGACAATGCCGTAGGAAAGCACCAACTGAACCACTCAGTTTGGTCCTTTTAATATTTATGTTACAAATAGAGCTAACCATGTCCAAGACATGTGGACTATTGCACAAAGTACCCTTCCCATAAAACATGTTTGCAAAAGAAAAAGAACATAAGTTCTCTTTTATTTCAAACCTAAATCCTTTCTTTGCCAAGCAAGGAGTGGATACAATGTTTTGGTAAGGGAAGGTACATAATAGCAATTGTCTAGCTTTAACTGAAGTCTAGAAGGCAGGGAGAAAAACTCCTACAGCAACAGCAGCAACTTGTGCCCTGTTACCTATCCGTAGGTTAATCTCTCTAGGCCTTACCGATCTATCCTTTCTGAGCCTTTGCATATTTGTACTCCACATGCGGTATCCAATACCCATGTCATAGGAGTAGAAAGGTTGACTTCGGTAACATAAATACCTGAGCATGAAGACAAGGCCTTGCCTTTCTTCTCCTCATTCTGAAGTTGCAACATGTCCTTCAACATGTGAGGTGGCCCTCCACATGAATAGCACCTATTATTCCTGATCATATCCATCTTTAATTTCAGTTCCTTGGTCAAGCCTTTCGGCTCAACACACTGAATATCAACTTTAGCAGGATTGAGCTCAACCAATTCATCGAAGAGCTGCCTTAGATTAAAATAATTTCAGAGGCACTCTTCGATTCATATCACCCTTTAAATTCAAGTGACATGTTGGTTAGCGACCTCCAAAGTATCAACCTGATGCTTATCATAAGCATCCCTCTCAGCCGCTGAGGCCGAGCATGGAAGTGGCTCAGGAATAAGACGCTCAAGAACATAAAGCTTCCTCTCGAGCTTGAGCACTATTCTCAAGTTCATATACCAATCCAGTAAGTTGGATCCAACCAACTTATCCGGGGTAGATCGCAGTGACCAACTGCTATTGTTCATAGCCATTGTTCTACAACAACCAAGAAACTGCAGATTAGTACTACTTCGAGTCATTTAAACTGGACTTGCCTTTTAAATGACCATGGCTCCCACTATTTTTAATCGAATTGACAACCCACAAAGTCAATCGAGAAATCCAAGATTTCCTAGTGAGATGAGATCCTCATTCCACACAGGGCTTCGCGTCCCACGAGGGTGGGATGAGATGCACAAAGTGACCCATGTTTCCTAAGGTGGGCGCGCCGGCCGATTGCTCCAAGCAATTCCCCTTATTGAGACAGTCCAGGCATTTCATGTCCAGCGAGGGCTGGATACAACATGAAACCCTTACCTCTCAACGATGCCTCTAGACTTTCACCATGTGCCCAGCACATGTGAACTTCTAGTCAAGTCCATCCCTAACCGTTATGCCCAGGGCCAACGAGTTTCCTTGCGAAGGCACACCCAGGTTAAAACTGGACTGGGGAAACCATTGCCACCACGCACTTTCTAAAGATAAGTGGGTGTGTCCCACGAGGGTGGGAAACAGTTCACAACTCCACTGATCGATAGCTTAGTGAGGGCTACGCGTTAGAAGGCTACTAGACTTGATATTTTAATTGAGGGTTTTTGTTTAAGGTCTCATCATCTCAGTTTTATCTTATGTCTATCATTACAGGCATGCAATCCTATGGTGATAACATAATGATAAAACATCACAGGCATGCTTTAGCTTTTGTAAAGAAAGCAATAAAAGGATGATGTGATCATAGCCCATTCAAGACATTGAACCAATCCATGCCAAAAAGGGGTTCAACTCTTGACCTAGGATTTAAGCCCCAAAATTAGACCTAGCCTAGCCGACCTCTAGCTATATCTTCAAGGTTGGCTCCAAGGTCATTCTCCCATGGTTTAGCTCTCAAACCCTAGGGGTACACCCACAAGGTTCGGCCAATGCCATGGTCTTCCTCCAAGGAAGGTGCGCCATTTAGCAAGCCACAAGAGGGATAGCACACAAGCACAAGGCTCGGCCAAACCCTAACTTGCGCTCCTATGCAAGGATGTGCCACCTTTGAAGCTTGTTGCGCCATCAGGCAAGGATGCGCAACCAAGCAAGCATGCACCTTGCTCCAAGTAGATGCGCCACCCTAATCTTCTTCTTAGTTAAAAGCAAAAAGAAAAGCGGCACGCAGGCCTCACAAGGATACATCACAGGCATGCTAGGGGGCTTGACATACGACCACAACATCATGCACAATCAAGGTATTTACTCATGCAATTCTACATGCTCATGAAAAACATAAAATCTGAAATTTTACTTTTTCATTAAAACCAGTCTCTTTTTCTCATCTTCTTCTCACAAATCTTATGGTTAATTGCGATTTATTTTTCAAGATGATTTCAGAGATCCTTTCGGCTGGCAATTTTGTCAGATCAAGAGACTTGGCCAGTCCGAAGACACAATGCTCGTCCTACTTGACAAAACTACGTGCGCCTTTGATCTTTAAATCAGACAAGAAAAATAGTCCAAAAATCCAAAAGAGATTGAGAGGATGATAGAAACAAGAAACCCTAATTTTTCCTACTTAGAAAAATCGTTTGCCATGCATTATGCTATTTTTCGAAAATAGAGATATGGCATGTGAGCATGAAAGAAAAGCATAAAACATCGTTCGAGTCTTGCAAGTCCCTCTGATACCACTGTTGGGAAACCCCGGGGACATTTTACAATTTTTCAGAGACACATACATACATTGCACAGCGGAAGAATGTCCCCGAAACAGGCCGGTCCCAAAAACCAGTGAAGATCGCATGCAAGGGGGTCGACACGATGAGTTAGAAAATACCTCAGAGCAAGATGAGGTCGATGTCGATGAAGGCGCCCAAGTGTTCACCCTCTGCAGTCTCGCACACACGGATTCCTCGAGTCCTCTTCTTCCACGCCCGGTGCTAGCCTCGGGAAGAAGATCCAAGCCTTCGTGCACTTTCTTCAACCCTTGCGCCACTTCTAAAGTAGAAGCGCCAATGAAGAAGAAAGATGGAGATGTTGCCGCCATGTCTTCAATTCCTCATCCTTACTTGCGCCAACTCCTAGAGAAGGTGCGCCAAGATAAGAGGCAAGAGGGTGAAGACACCAAGTCCTATCCGTCCTTGCTCCAAGAGAAGAAGGATAGATGAGACTTGTGACTAGGATGAAGATGGAAGAGAAGACTTTCGCCAAAGCCTCCCTCTTTACCCTTCTAATTCTTGCTCACGCCAAAAAATCAATCCCTTGCTCACGCATATACCCATGTATATATAGAGAGGCAAGAGGGGGCAGCAATAATAGGGTGTGGGCGCAATTCTCAAAGGAGGAGGCGGCTAGGGTAAAGGGGAGAGAGTAATTAGGGTTTGAGGTAAGGAAAGTCTCCAAGACTTTACCATAAACCTCTCCTAATTATCCATATGCGCATGAGACCTTCCAAAGAAGTCTATCAAGCCATATCAGCCCCAAGACTTGCCATAGAAGCAAGCATACCATCCAAGGTAGAGGGGCAAGGCTCCTAAAGCTTCCTAATGAAGCAAATTGCGCCACTTCTCCCCATTATGCCCATAGGCACCTAGGGGAGAAGTTTTGTCCCCATTATACCCTTTAATCTTTTCTCACTTCATGAGAACTTGTTATCGGGCCTCATTGGATAACGAGCTAGCCCAAACTTCATTACATGGGTTGATTAAGCACTTGGATCCAATCCAATGCAACCCTAATTCAAATGTGGCCAACCATGGTCAAATACGGGTCAACCTGCCAAAAATGAAGTTTGGCTCTAATAACATTCTTCCATCTCATTAGGCCCATTGGCGCTGATGAAATCTCCCAAATAGATCCGAGTTATCCAATAACTCGATCATAAGGCTTCCCGATCAATACGAGAACTCGAGTATCAAGGTGTGCGACCCTGTAGGTCCCTCTGACGTTGGCAGTGCTGACCAAATGTCACCACAAGCAGTGAGTGGCACCTAGCAGTGCATCACTACTACCCAAGTCATCGGAATGGATATCGACATCAACATCCCCATCATCGCAACTAGGTACAGATGCATTACAGTCTCTTTGCCGTACTGATATCCGATTGGACAAGTGTGTCACCACTTGTTTTCATCCAATCACATGGCTATGACTAAATCAGGTTCGCACCTGGGTATGGCCATACACTTTCAGTCATAGAACCATAGAGGAGCTCCATGGATATCAAGCTTCCTTCATGAAGGGGCAAATCCTTTGTCTGTCCATTGACCTTCTCATATGGGTCGTGACATGCTCAATGACAACCGTTATTACCCCCCAACTACGGCGAGGTGTTAGGTTGTATCAAAGCATATCCCTAACCATATAGAATGGCCAATGACCTCAAGTCAAGGGATCAATGCATCTCCTGTCACTTGTGAGGATAACTCATGACACCAAGTCATAGCCTCACAGCGGGTCTATCCAGTATATCTTCCAATGATATACCCATGTGTCTGCGTTAGCACCACGTGCCTAACCAGCCCACATATCAGTCTCACAAGTACCATAGCTGTCCCATATCCACTAAGGTACATCGACTGAGGACTATAGTTCGAGCACAGATCCAATCTGTCTCCAGGGACATTATCATGTAAGTACACAATCGCAGGTGTAGACAAACAATGATAACGACAATGCCAGAAAGATATATATTAATATCAGAGTCAAGTAGTACAAAGATAGACCAAAAGTAGGTCCTAGGGCATATACACCAACATGAACAACCTGAGGCTCAGATATCACGGGAACCGCGAAGATCGGGAAGGATCCGTCGACAGCCTGAGCGCTATGACGGAGTCTACATCATTGATGATGAACCCCTCACTTATGCGGATGCACTCAGTGGACCGGAATCAGCGAGATGGCTTGAAGCTATGCGAGCCGAGATGGACTCCATGTCAGATAACCAAGTTTGGGATTTGGTTGATCCGCCTCCGGGAGTAATCCCTATAGGCTGTAAATGGATCTTCAAGAAGAAGATTGACATGGATGGTAACGTGGTTACCTATAAAGGCAGGCTAGTTGCGAAAGGTTTCAAACAAATCTACGGGATAGATTATGATGAAACTTTCTCTCCTGTAGCCATGTTCAAGTCTATTCGGATTATTCTCGCGATAGCGGCATATTATGATTATGAGATCTGGCAAATGGACGTGAAGACCGCTTTCCTTAATGGAAAATTAGATGAGGATGTGTATATGACACAACCTGAAGGTTTCACTAATCCATCAGATCGTCATAAAATATGCAAATTAAAGAAGTCCATTTATGGACTTAAACAAGCATCAAGAAGCTGGAATATTCGTTTTGATGAAGCAATCTGTAAGTTTGGTTTCATCAAGAATGAAGATGACCCGTGTGTATATAAGAGGTTTAGTGGGAGCGTGATTACTTTCCTAGTCCTCTACGTCGATGATATCTTAATCATTGGAAACGATATTCCTGAACTACATGCGGTTAAGGCATGGTTAAGAAAATGTTTCCAGATGAAAGATTTAGGAGAAGCAGCCTATGTATTAGGAGTGAAGATCTACAGAGATAGATCTATGAGGCTTCTCGGGCTGTGCCAGAGTACTTACATCGATAAAGTCCTGGAGAGATTCCATTTAGAAAATTCTAAAAGAGGATATCTTCCAGTCAGACATGGTCTGAATCTTTCAAAGAGTCAGTGTCCACAAACACAGACTGAGAAAGATGAAATGGATAATACGCCTTATGCTTCGGCTATTGGGTCCATTATGTATGCGATGTTGTGTACTCGCCCAGACGTTGCTTACGGGTTAAGCGTGACCAGTCGATTCCAAAGTAATCCAGGGAAGGCACACTGGATTGCAGTCAAGAACATTTTGAAATATCTTCGGAGGACCAAAGATATGTTCTTGATATATGGAGGTCAGGAAGAACTCAGTATTGAAGGATATACTGACGCTTCGTTCCAATCTGACCAGGATGATTTTTGATGTAGGACGGAAGCGTGTGATAATGCTACTAATTAAGAACATGAAATTTAACTAATTAAAATACTACTAATAAAAAAATCAATTTATTTATTCATCAAAACTTCATAAAGCAACCAGAATTTCAGGACTATGAAAATAATAAATTAAGAAAAGTAGTCCTGTCAAATAATGGGTTCCAATTATTCAATATTCAAACTGAATAAACTGCATTGTAAAAGTAAATTAGTTCTTTGAATCAATCAAAATTTGGGATTCCGGTCTTTCATGTAAGTAAGATCTCTGCAACAAAAATAGTTATTCTGATCAGACAATAATTCAGTGTAGGAATTGTATTAGACATCAATGTTTGCTAGGCTTCCTAAATTGATCTGTTGATTCTTTAATGGAGCCAAGTTATCTGATCTACAGAGTGAAACCTGTTCTTCATGATCATATCCGAGATCAGGGGTTCTGTTACGTCCAAGCACGATGAATACCTGCAAGAAGAAGCTTGACTAGTTAAGTTTTAAAGCAAGCAGATAAACAGGAGATATGGGAGTTTGAAAAAAAAAACAGAGGGATGGTGGCAAGCGCTGATCAACGGCGCTGGGACTTGGATGGTCTGTCGGCGGCGTAGAGTCGAGACGGAGTGATGTTGAAGACGTCGGAGCACCGACGGGAGGTGGCGGAGGAGGCGAGGACGGCGTCGGAGTACAGGCGGAAGCGGAGAAGCAGATGTTCAACCGAACAGGGGAAGTGCGGGATCGGAGCAGAGTTCGTCGCCGGACAACCGGTGGTGCACGAACTCGAAACCTGCTACTACTGGAGGATGCTGTGGCTGACGAGAGGACATGGCCGGAGTTTGGAGACGAATGGTGGCCGGACGGAGGAGGGCGACGATGAAAGGCGGAGCTGAGGCGGGAGTATGGCGGAAGCAGGGGAAACACGAGCGCAGAGCAGAGTTGACCGGCGTTCGTCCGGTGGTCCACGATTGCCGGACCTGTTACGGTTGGAGGTCCCTCTGACGATGGCTAAGTGATGGACAGAGTTTGAGATCGATTGGTGGCTGGTCGGAGGAGAAAGGTGCTGGAAGACGGAACTAGGGCGGAAAGCCTGGCGAGAACAGAGGATTCGAACGGAAGTTCGATTCGGGTGATCGGAGAATCGGATGGATGGATGCCGGTGGCTATGGCTTCGTCTTTGGGAGGAGGAGGGATGCCCGAAGTTTTGTGAGGATCAGACCGGCGGATCGTCGGCGGCGTGCTCACAATCTTTCAAAAATCTGGAAACAGGGAATGCGTGGTTGTTTGATTTGGTTTCGTGAGGAAAAGAGAATGGAAGAGAGGGGAAGAGAAGGGAAGAGGGCTCGGCCCTAGAAGGAGAAGGAGAAGGAGAGCATCCGATAAGGAGGAAGATTACTAGAAAACTACTTCATTAGATTCAATTTCAACAAATTCTCTCTGTTACAAGGTTCAAGCTTTGATACATATAGGAGAAGATTGGGAGAGACGTTGCTGCAGAGGGACGTTGCGATTTCCATTTGAGGCTTCCACGTGAGCAGCTGGTGTAGACGTTGAAGCTTCCATTTTGGTTGAAGATGAATGTCGGCAGCAAGGAAACGTTGGAGAACTTCTTTATTCGGCACCAAGAGACGTTGAGGAGCTTTGAGCGAAGATGGCAGCCAAGTGACGTTGGAGTTTCCCTTTTTTCTTGGCTGAGCGAATGTAACGTTGGAGCTTCCTTTTTTGCTTTGTTGAAGATGATGCGTTCGCTGCAAATGTGGGTTGCAAGGTGCAGCGTTGGAGATGGGCTTGGGCCTCTTTTATTCTTGAAGTAGTTCCTCCTATTATTTGAGCTAGCTTTATAAGTGAAACTTTGCTAGCTTATTCATGAGTCTCTGAGCCTTTGTCTATGGTACTCGTAAACTCCATTTGTATCTTCGAGGTCGGTGGTCTCTGCCTCCATCAATTTTCGATCGCAATCAGGCTATGTTTTTAGCTTGAATGGAGGTGCAGTGGTGTGGAAAAGTTTCAAACAGTCAATTGTTGCTGATTCCACAGCAGAAGCCGAGTATGTTGCAGCCTCAGAAGCATCCAAGGAGGCAGTGTGGATTCGTAAGTTCGTTCAGGAACTTGGTGTTGTTCCTTCGAGTGCAGATCCTTTGGTTATCTTCTGTGATAACACTGGAGCTATAGCACAAGCAAAGGAACCACGGTCGCACCAGAAGTCCAAGCACATACAGAGAAGGTTTCACTTGATCCGGGAGATCATTGGTCGTGGCGAGATCAAAGTTTGCAAGGTTCATACAGATGACAATCTAGCTGACCCGCTTACAAAGCCTCTGGCGCAGCAGAAGCATGTGAAGCACTGTAATAATATGGGTTTGAGATTTCTCAACCATTAGATTAAGTGCAAGTGGGAGATTGTTGGGGTATGCCCTTAAGGCTAATGTTTGAGGCCTTGGGATTATATCAGTATCATGTATAAACTCTATGTTTATAAAGGCAATGGTTGTTATTCAGGTTGTTACATCATCTGCTGCAATATGTATACTTCTGAATAATGTCTCAATGCTGTTCAGCTTAGCTGACATGCCTTGATATGATTGAGACTAATATGTGTTCTAATCTTATAGGATGCTTCGAGCATGGAATAAGATGTAGACTCATGGGTACATTGGATGTACTGGACAGACCCTACTTAGGATATTCAATTGCTTGTCACAATGTGAATAATCCTTATATGCAAACAAGTGGCATATTTCCTCTGACTTGAGATCACTTGTGTTTCTAAATGATGATTGGCATTGTTTTGAGGTAGTTCAATATCATTTGAAACATAATGGTTATAGACTATCTTGGATAGTGACCATGAGTCATGTTAGGGCACTAGTGATAGATATAGGATTGCCGTCTCCTTGATTGGAGTGTGATGTTCTATAGGGGCCCCCTGTATGAGATGATTGAGAAAGTGTATGGCCATACCCAGATGACTATGTTTCATCTGATCTAATCATTCTCATCATATTGGAATTACAGGCTTGACACGCTTGTCCAATAAGAACATCCAGTGGCAAAGGAAACACATATGTCAAGTGACTTGGGTTCACACTTGTGCTATGGTTTGGGTGTAGTCTTGGAAGACTCTTTCCTTTATATCGGGAGACAGTGATGTGTTGCTAGATACCCCTCACTGGTCGTGATAACGTAAGTTATCGTTACCGACATTTAAAGGAAACCCTTAGGGTCGCACAATTTGATGATATAGCTTACTTGAGTCAGATCGTGTGGACTGAATTGTTTTGGTTCAGTTTAATGGGATTTAAACTCTGATTGTAAGTGAGATCTGGTCTGATCATGTTTGATTGATTAGGGCTTGAGATCGGTAAGCTTCGATCGAGAGATTGGATGCTAGATCGGTGAGATCAAGAGCATCAAGAGATGAATGGTCAGATCTTGAGCCTTTTGGTTTAATGTGATCTGGATCAAGGCTTGGCTTAATTTGGTCCTTGAACCAAATGAAATGAACCGGCTCATCAAGTGAGCGCATGGTTCAAGGGGAGAGGAAATTGCGATCGTTCACTTGGTGTGAACACATGATCGCATGTGGTGGCTTGCTATTTTTAGAAGCCATGATCTCAAAATGAGACCACGCCTCACGTTCGAATAGGTCTCCCTATTCTCGCCTCTTGCCCCCTTTTGCTCACTACGACTCACTCTCGTGTGTGAGGGTTGACGACAAGAGAAGGATTCGACCAAGCAAGAAAGATCATCTCTTCTCCCTTCATTCGATCAGGAGATCTTGGATCCTTGCTAGCACAAGGAGCAACAAGAAAGTAGGCGATCTATCACCTTGTGTGCGCACACTTTGGAGGAGAACCACTTTGTTCTCTGCTTCCAAGACGCCGTCCAAGAAATGGCATCGGTATGAATTTTCTTCTGTATACAAGTTTTTAAGAAGTTGATCATATGACATGCATGCGATTCCTTTAGAAACCCTTGCTTCCGCCCATGCAAGCTTTATATGCGCATGTCTAGGGTTTCCCTCCCCTTAGGGAACTTTCAGTTGCTTTAACTGAAGAATGTAGTGCCATCATTTAAAACAAGCTACCACCCAAATTAAAAGATCCAGGTAGCTTTTCTGCCCCCTGTTCTATTGGGAGTGTTACTTTCGACCGAGCCTTATGTGATCTCGGTGCTAGTGTTAGTCTAATACCTCTGTTTGTGTGCAGGAAACTGAACATTGGAGAGCTCAAACCAACCTCAATGTCTTTGCAACTTGCTGATTCATCAGTAAAGCATCCGGTTGGTATTTTAGAAAATGTTCTGTTCAAATTGGTAAGTTTTTCATACCTGCTGATTTTATAGTTCTGGATATGGAGGAAAATTCAAAAAATCCTATTATACTTGGTAGACCTTTTTTGGCCACAGCTGGAGCTCGCATTGATGTGAAAAAGGGAAAATTGACATTTGATATTTGTAGTGATTTAATTCAATTTGACTTAACTAATTCTTTAAAAAGGGCATCACACTCAGGGACATGTTGTAGCAAATAAACAGTTTATGAGGAGGTTATTTGTGACATGCATATTTTATTCGAAGAACCTTATGAATTTGATACATTTTCTGGGTGTTCTAATCAAGAATTTCAGGAAAGGGTAGCAAAGAAGAAGAGACGAAGGAGGAAAGGAATATCAAAATTAATTGAAGAAGTAAAAAGGCTCATAAATAAATTTGGATACTGTTTCAAGTTTGAGCCTTATGTTCTTGAAAGCCACAAACAAAACACTGAGCAATCATTATGGCGACTGAAGACACGGTCACGATCAATTCCAAGTGTTTAATGGTCAAGCTAATTACCGTTAAATTAGCGCTTCTTGGGAGGCAACCCAAGCACTTTTACTCTAGCTTATTTTTTACTTTATTTTTGTTTTTGTTTTTTTTACTTAGCACTAATTTTTCTTTTCTTTTTGTAGGTGAAAATTAATTTTTGTCAAAAAAAAAAAACTCTAGTGGTGCGAACCCGAAGACATAGAGGATGATTGGGTCTGACACAGACTAATAGACCTTTGTGAGTATTTTCTTCCTACTTATTTGCATTACATCCTTTATATTTTTCTGATAATCCATATGTTCAAATGGAAGATGAATACTTCATACTTCTTGTGCTCACATGCCACGGATCCTCGCCTTTTGATTTTATTGATAGATATTTCGATTTGGTTGTGTTGACACAATATGATGATGATGTGTAGAAGGATTTTTCTGAAAATACTACAAACACCATGCCAAAATTTTTAACGAATTATCATGCGTATCAATTTCTAGAAATTGGAAATAGATTTTATATGTTGAATTTATTTCTCTGATATAATCTATTTGTTGGAAATTTTTCATTAATTGATGCATGAAATTCTAGGTAAATGCATTGTTTAGTGAATGCAATCTTGAAGTGAAATAATTATTTTGAATAAAATGAGCATATTTGCACATATTATTGAGTTGATATCAAGTGATTAATGCAGTTAATCTTTATAATCTTTTATGTTATTTGTTGGGAAAAAGAAATCCAAATCCATGAGAAAGAATGACTCCCCTACTTGGCACTGTATAAAATTAACAGTGGGACCTAAAGACATGGGTTGAAGTCCACAAAAAGAAAAAGAATAACTTCTCTTCTTGGCATTGTGTTCACAATGGTACCTAAGACAAGAGTTGAAGTTCATTGCAAAAGTGTGTATCTATGTAGATGCATGCCAAGAGAGAGCTCCTTTGACATTGACTCCTCTGTCTCAAGAAAATTCTTTCTACCTATGAGATATGAGTTCTATTATGTGTGGTTATGTGACCAACATACTCTAAATTCATCATTGGAAAAAGGGTGGTAATCGATTTAGAGAATGTCAAGGACAAATAAAAAAAATGAGTGAAAAATAAGATTTGGAGATCCTATTCCTGTAAACAAAAACATATTGGATGAAAATCTCAAAAACAAGATTAATTCATGAAGTTAAAATTCTATTACCATGCATGTTGCGAACTTTTATTTAATTGAATTATTGAGTCTTAAAGATTAATTTCAGAAGCGATGTATTTACTTGAAAATTTTGTGTGAAATTGATAAAATTCTCTATGGATGATTATATTCTAGAAATTTATTCGTCATATGAAAATTTATGTTCCAATACTCAATATTGATTTCTTTATTTACTAGACGACAAGCAAAGTTTGAGCCCTATGTGTTTGATGAGTCCAAATTTCATAGTGTTTTTCATACTTATTTGGTAGTCTTTTGAGTCATAGTCTTACTCTTTTACTTTGCTTTTATACCCTTTTTTACCAAATACTTCAGAATCTATACAATCTTTGGTTTTTAATCAATTTCAAGTAAAAAGGCATTATTATCACTGGTTTTCGAGCAATATCAATGCATGAATGAGTTCTAATCATCAAGAGGAGTCTACCCATCAAAGAAAAAAGAGCCAAATTGCAAAAATACGGCACTACCATATTTTTTAGCGCAACTCTCACGATACCGTATTTCTCAGCAGAAGTTTTGGGCGAAATACTCCACTACCGCATGAATCTTCACGGTGCCATATTCTTCAGCGTTCTCAAACAGAAAGTTTTGACAGAATTATGGCACTACCGTGGGAAATTACATGGTGCCGTATTATTCGACGATTTTGACCAGAGACATTTGGAAGAATTACGGCAGTACCGTGAGGGTTTCCACGATGCCGTATTTTGTACAAATTCTGACCAGAAGGATTTGGCAGAAATACGGCACTAACGTATTTATGAGAAACATTATCACGGCACCGTAATATTTATACAAAACGTACAGAATGAAATACGGCACTGCCGTATAACTCCTCACGGTGCCGTAGTTTGGAACTCAGAATTCCGATCTTTCCGCCCGATTCTTACAAAGACCATATCTTTTCATCCAGACTTCCAAATTGAGATCTGAAAGAGGCGGTGGACTCATCTTTAAGAGTAGAAAATACAGAAATTGAAAGGGATGAATTTTATCATGAATCCACAGAGAAATTGAGGGAGAGGCAGAATTGCTAGGGTTCGACAGTTCTCCACCTACATAGCACCTCCGGGCACGAAATTTGACAGAGAGCTTCACCTGGTGAAGGAGAACGTGCATCTGATGTTTCAAAGAAAAAGGATTCCTATTGAAGGAGAAATCAACAAAACAATGGTGATAGTGCTAATTCCAAGCAAATACGGTGCTGTAATTTCATTACAACACTATTTTTTTAACTCTTTTCTCCTCTTTTTGATTCCTATTCATACAGAAACATGTTTTATTGTAATTCCTTCATCATGGTAGCTTAATCTTTCTTTGGGACATGGGGGTGTAATCTCTTTGTTCCTTAATGACTAGAAAATCTTAACTTTGTCAAACTAATTTCTTTATGATAATTTTACTCTTGTGATTGATAGTTCTTTGATTCTCCTTTGTATCTTAAATATCAGCATGTTTTAAAATTTTGTGAAATAGACCGAGTGGTTGATTGTTGAAATTCGGAACCCTAGGAATTGTTGAGTTTGGAACTATCGTAAGAGCTTAGGTAGTTCTTCGAATTCTGATTTTTAGTGATTTTATTGCCATGTTGAACTTCTGATACTTTGGATTGAGTTAATGTGTAGACTTGATTTGATATTGCAAGAGATTGAGTATCGAGTCGTTGGAAACCCTTGAGTAAAACTAGTGTTGAGACTCGGATGCACGAGAGTGATCTTTGAGTTTCCACTTGAGGTGATCAACCTAGAATTCGGATGCACGAGAGTGATCCTTGAGTTCTTAGCTGATGGTTTACTTATTTTCAGCATTGAATAAATCTTGCGCAAGAGTGGGGATCGGTTCTTTGTATGATTGTCTGCGCGAGAGCAAGACAATTTATTTATAAAGTAAATTTTACCTTTACCATAATAGAATTAGATTGACAAATACTTATCTTAATCTAGTCATTATAAATTAAAGTAGATGAACCCCTAGTCCCGATTTCCTCTCTGATATTTTCTCCGTGCTCTTTTCGATAGTTTGTTTCACTATTTTCTGATTGCCTAGCTAGCGAGAAATCGATTATTCAGTACTTGAGAACAAGGTCTCTGTGGTTCGATATCTATTTTATTACTTCGAGTATCCGTGCACTTGCGGACACAACAGACATCAAAAACCCTCATAAATAAATATCAAGTCTAGTAGCCTTCTAACGCGTAGCCCTCACTAAGCTATCAATCAGTGGTGTTGTGAACTATTTCCCACCCTCGTGGGACACACCCACTTATCTTTAGAAAGTGCGTGGTGGCAATGGTTTCCCCAGTCCATTTTAATCGGGCACGCCTTCGCAAGGAAACTCATTGGCCTTGGGCATAACGGTTAGGAATGGACTTGACTAGATTTTCACATGTGCTGGGCATATGGTGGAGCTCTAAAGGCATCATTGAGAGGTTAGGGTTTCATGCTGTATCCAGCCCTCGCTGGATATGAAATGCCTAGACTGTCTCAATAAGGGGAATTGCTTGGAGCAATCGGCCGGCGTGCCCACCTTAGGAAGCATGGGTTACTTTGTGCATCTCATCCCACCCTTGTGGGACGCGAAGCCTCATGTGGAAAAGGGATCCCATCTCACTAGGAAGTCTTAAACTTCCTGATTTGACTTTGTGGGTTGTCAATTCGATTAAAATAGTGGGAGCCATAATCATTTAAAACAAGTCTAGTTTAAATGATTTGAAGTAGTACTAATCTGCTGTTTCTTGGTTGTTGTAGAACAATGGCAACAAACAATAGCGGTTGGTCACTGCGATCTATCCTTGAGAAGGATAAGTTGGTTGGATCCAACTTGATGGATTGGTATATGAACTTGAGAATTGTGCTCAAGCTCGAGAGAAAGCTCTATGTCCTTAAGCAGCACATTCCTGAACCACTTCCATGCTCGGCCTCAACGGCTGAGAGGGATGCTTATGATAAGCATCAGGCTGATACTTTGGAAGTTGCACAATTGATGCTAACCAACATGTCACCCGAGCTTCAAGGGCAATATGAATTGAAGAGTGCCTCTGAGATTATTACTAATCTAAGACAGCTCTTTAATGAATTGGTTAGGCTCAATCCTCCTAAAGTTGATATTCAGTGCGTTGAGTCGAAAGGCTTGACCAAGGAACTGAAATTAAAAATGGAATGGATCAGTAACAATAAGTGCTATTCATGTGGAGGGCCACCTCACATGTTGAAGGACATGGTGTGACTTTAGAGTGAGAAGAAGAGAGGCAAGGCTTCGTCTTCATACTCAGGTATTTATGTTACAGAAGTCAACCTTTCTACTTCTATGTCATTGGTATTGGATACCGCATGTGGAGCTCATATTTGTACAAATATGTAGGGGCTCAAGAAAAGTAGATCGGTGCGGCTTGGAGAGATTGATCTACGAGTTGGAAACGGGGCACAGGTTGCTGCTGTTGCTGTTGGAATTTTGACTCTCTCCCTATCTTCTGGACTTCAGTTAGAGTTAGATAATTGCTATTTTGTACCTTCGCTTACTAAGAACATTGTATCCATTCCTTGCTTGGCAAAGAAGGGATTTAAGTTTGAAATAAATAAGAACTCTTGTTCTTTTTCATTTGCAAATATGTTCTATGGGAAGGGTACTTTATTCAATGGTCTATATATGTTAGACATGGATAACTCTATTTGTAACATAAATAGTAAAAGGACCAAACTAAGTGGTTCAGTTGGTGCTTTCTATGGCATTGTCAATTAGCCCATATAAACAAGAATCACATTCAACAACTCCATGCACATGGGTTGATAGATTCAAGTTCCTTGGAGGAATTTGATATATGCGAACCTTGTTTATTAGGGAAATGACAAAGGCGTCTTTCTGGTGAATGGGCAGGAGGTTTGTTGGATCTCATACATAGCGATGTGTGTGGGCCATTCAATAAATAAGCCAGAGGAGGCCACAAATACTTCATTACATTTACTGATGATTTCAGTAGATTTGGTTATGTCTATCTAATGAGACATAAGTCTGAATCATTTGAGAAGTTCAAAGAGTTCAGACATGAAGTAGAGAACCAACTTGGTAGATCCATTAAGGCTCTTCGATCAGATCGTGGTGGAGAGTACCTGAGTGGTGAGTTTCTTGACTATCTGAGAGAGTGTGGGATTTTATCTCAACTCACTCCTCCTGGAACACCCCAATGGAATGGTGTATCTAAAAGGAGAAATCGAACCTTGTTGGACATGGTTCAATGTATGATGAGTCATGCAACTCTACCTCCCTCATTCTGGGGACATGCACTAGAGACAGCTTATCTGATACTGAATAATGTTCCATCTAAGCCTGTCTCAAAGATTCCATCCGAGGTATGGAGTGGGAGACGCCCTAATCTCACTTTTATTAGGATCTGAGGATGTGAGGCTTATGTTAAACGTCAGGATTCTAGCAAGCTAGAACCTAGATCTGATAAATGCGTGTTTGTGGGGTACCATAAGGAAACTAAGGGTTACTACTTCTATGTTCCCACTGAGAACAAAGTTTTTGTTGCTCGGGGTGCTGTCTTTCTAGAGAAAGAATTTCTCATGAAAGAAGTTAGTGGGAGAAAGTTTGACTTGGACGAGGTCCAAGTGCAACCACAGGACACAGAGATGGAACCTAAGCCAATAGCACCGGTTGCTGGGCAACCTGAGGCTCAGACACAGGCCCCACGTAGGTCTGGGAGGATTCATCGTGTACCTGAGAAGTATGGGTCGCTGCCGACCCAACACGAAGGTATCTTCATCATTGAAGATGAACCCAGGACCTATGATGAGGCACGGTCAGTGAACCAGACTCCGAGAGATGGCTTGAGGCCATGCGATCCGAGATGGATTCCATGTCAGCTAACCAAGTTTGGGATTTGGTTGAGCTACCTGATAGGATGAAACCCATAGGGTGTAAATGAGTCTTCAAGAGGAAGATAGACATGGATGGCAACATAGTTACCTATAAAGGTAGACTAGTGGCTAAGGGATTGAAACAAATCCACGGGGTGGACTATGATGAAACCTTCTCGCCAGTTGCTATGATAAAATCCATTCGAATTCTGCTTGCTATAGCAGCATATCATGACTATGAGATATGGCAGATGGATGTAAAGACAGTGTTCTTTAATAGGAAGCTGATTGAGGATGTGTATATGACACAACCTGATGGCTTCATCCATCCTGCAGATGCTAGTAAAGTCTGCAGGCTAAAGAGATCCATTTATGGATTAATGCAAGCATCTCGAAGTTGGAATCTTCGATTCAATGAAGCTGTGAGAGACTATGCCTTTATCAAAAGCGAAGATGGTGCCTGTGTATATAGAAAATTCAGTGGGAGCTTGGTGACTTTTCTGGTCTTGTATGACGATGACATACTGCTCATCGGGAACGACATCCCTAGTCTTCAAGCCGTGAAGACATGGTTAGGAAAGTGTTTCGAGATGAAGGACTTAGGGGAGGCTGCCTATATTCTAGGCGTGAGGATCTATAGGGATAGATCCAAGAAGCTCCTTGCCCTTAGTCAGAGTACCTACATTGATAAGGTCCTGGAAAGGTTCAACTTGGAGCAATCCAAGAAAGGGTACCTTCCAGTGAGACATGGCCTTACTCTCTCAAAGAGCCAATGTCCCACCACACAGGCTGAGAGGGATGACATGAGTCGAGTGCCTTATGCTTCGACAGTGGGATCGATCATGTATGCAATGTTGTGTACTAGACCAGACGTGGCTTATGCTGTGAGCATAACCAGCCGATACCAATCCAATCCTGGAGTGCAGCACTGGGTGGCTGTGAAGAACGTCCTTAAGTATCTAAGAAGAACTAAGGATCTGTTCTTGGTCTACGGGCGATAGGAAGAGCTCAGTATGCAGGGCTATACTGATGCGTCTTTCTAGTCTAACCCTGATGACTTCAGATCGCAGGCCAGCTATGTGTTTAAAATGAATGGAGGTGCTGTATGCTGGAAGAGCTTCAAGCAATCCACCATTGCTGATTCTACAACCGAGGCTGAGTATGTGGCAGCTTCTGAGGCAGCCAAAGAAGCTATTTGGATCAGGAAGTTCCTTTTAGAACTTCAGGTGGTTCCTAGTCCAGTGGATCCCATTCAAATCTACTGTGATAGCAATGGAGCAATTGCACAAGCCAAGGAACCACGGTCTCATCAAAGATCCAAACACATACTTAGGAGATTTCACCTGATTAGAGAAATCATAGACAGAGGTGATGTCAAGATTAGTAGAGTTGACACAGAGAACAATCTGGTAGACCCATTGACCAAGGCTTTGGCGCAGCAGAAGCATGATGGTCACGCTAGAGATATGGGGTTGAGGTTCCTCAACCTCTAGGTCTTGGTGCAAGTGGGAGATTGTTGGTGTATATGCCCTAGGATCTAGTTTTGGTCCATTATTGTACTACTTGATACTAATCTTTATATATCATACTGGCATTGTCGTTATCATTATTTGCCTACATCTGCAAACATGTACTTATATGATAATGTCCCTGGAGACAGATTGGATCTATGCTCGAATGATTGTCCCCAGTCGATGTACCTGAGTGGATATGGGACAACTCTAGTACTTGTGAGACTGGCATATGGGCTGGTTAGGCACGAGGTGCTAACGCAGACATATAGGTATATCAATTGTGGATATACTGGACTGACCCGCTGTGAGGCAATGACTTGGTGTCACAAGTTATCCTCACAAGCAATAGGAGATGCATTGATCCCTTGACTAGAGGTCATTGGCCATCCTATATGGTTAGGGATATGCTTTGATACAACCTAACACCTCGCCGAAGTTGGGAGGTAATAACGGTTGTCATTGAGCATGTCATGACCCATATGAGAAGGTCAGTGGACAGATAGAGGATTTGCCCCTTCCTAAGGGAAGCTTGATATCCAGGGAGCTCCTCTATGGTTCGATGACTGAAAGTGTATGGCCATACCCAGGTGAGACCTGATTTAGTCATAACCATGAGATTGGATGAAAACAAGTGGTGACACACTTGTCCAATCGGATATCAGTTTGGCAAAGAGACTCTAATGCATCTGTACCTAGTTGCGATGATGGGGATGTCGATGTCGATATCCATTCCAATGACCTGGGTAGCAGCGATGTACTGCTAGGTGTCACTCACTACTTGTGGTGACCTTTGGTCAGCACTGCCAGCATCAGAGGAACCTATAGGGTCACACACCTTGATACTTGAGTTCTCGTATTGATCGGAAAGCCTTATGATCGAGTTATTGGATAACTCGGATCTATTTGGGAGATTTCATCAGCGCCAATGGGTCCGATGAGATGGAAGAAACTTATTAGAGCCAACTTCCATCATTGGCATATTGACCAATGTAACCATGGTTAGCCTCATTTGACCTTGGGTTAACTTGGATTGGATCCAATAACTTGGTTAATGTGCATAATGGACCTTGGGCTAGGCCCATTGATAAGTTGGGCTTGCTAATAAGTAATCCTGAAGAAGAAAGGGGCTAAAAGGGTATAATGGGGATAAATCTCCTCCCATTGGCGCCTAAGGGCATAATGGGGAGGAGTAGGCGATTTTGCTTCATGAAGCCAAATCCCAACCCTAACCCTAGCCGCCCCCCTTGCATAACCGACCTATGGCTCTATAAAAGAGGCCCTAGGTGCCCCTCTCTTGATACACAATCCTTGGAGGCGTGAGTAACACAAGAGAGAAGCGAGAGCAAGCTTGGAGGTGGCGCAACCTCCTCTTCCATCTTCATAGCTGCAAGCATCTTCCTTCCTCTTGGAGCTTCTTCCCTTGAAGGTGGCGCAAGGGTGACAAGGGCTTGGCAACTTCATCCTCTTCTCTTTATCTTCTTCATTGGCACTAACACCTTGGAGGTGGCGCAAGGCTTGAAGAAGAAGTACAAAGGCTTGGATCTTCTTCCCGAGGCTAGCGTCGGGCATGGAAGAGGAGGACTCAAGGGATCCGTGTGTGTGAGACTGCAGAGGGCGCACGCTTGGGTACCTATCACGACATTGGCATCGTCTTGCTTTAAGGTATCATCTATCTCATCGTGTCGACTCCCTCGCTTGCGATCTTCACTGGATTTTTGGGACCGGCCTATTTCAGGGATATTAGTTCCGTTGCGCAGTGATTTTTGTGTAATCTCTACCTCTAAAAATTGTAAAATATCCTCGGGGTTTCCCAACAGAGATGGTGTAGCCCACCGACGTCGGCCCGGTCAGCGACCCAACTCCCCAGATCACGCGCTCTATCACTTGGCATCTTCCCCTATAGCAGTTGGTAGTTTGCTTTTAGTTAGTTTCTTACTTTTCAGGTTGTTAGAAGGTATCTTGACCTTCTTTTAGGTGGTTAAGATTGGTTGTCTTATTCACCAATCCCCTTGTGCAAATCGTGTGAGTCCCCTCTCCCTCTTGATCTATAAAAGAGGGCTGAGGTTGTTTGTTTTCCCTTAGCATGGTTGTAGTAGTTGCCTTCCCCCACGTGAAGGCCTAGGACCTCCAACTCCGAGGAACTCGCCTAGGGTTCTCTCGTCTTTGTACGCTGCAATTTTTTGCATTCAATCAAAACACCCAGAGAATCCTCACCGGGCTCCCGGTCCTTTTCAAACAACTTTGCCATCTTCTCCTACGCTTCCGACTACGGGTCTTGTGCTCGTATATCGCCGCCTTCCTAGCATCGTAAAGGTTTCGGCTGCACGCTCTTGCAAAAAAATATTGGCTCTACGAGTAAGGTGAGTAATTACCATAGTATTCGAACCGTTGATTCCTCCGCGCGTTTGTGTTTTGCTCAAGAAACATCTTTCCGCTACTCTCACAGGTTTTCTCGTGGATTTCCGGGTCGCACTCATTTTACTTCCCTCGCTTCAGGACCCTCTCTCATTTTTTGCATCATCGTCTAGTCCGCTTAGAGTATGGAATTAAGGCCCCTACACCCGCTACGTCAAATTTTGGTATGAGAGGGAGGTTAGAGCTAACTCTTGTCTAGGTCCACCGATCTCTTCATTGTATCTCATTCGATTTCTTCGGCTTTGTTTTCCGCATACATACACATTATCTCCATCATTACCACTAGATCAGGCACCTCATATCAGAACCCCTCTTCCCAAGTGCCCGTTGTTGATGTATATGCCCTTAAGACCAATGTATGGACATGGTCAGGCATTGGTTGAATGTACTTTGATAGAACTATTACTCTTTATATAGGCATGGTCGTTATTATGCAAACTTCTCTACCTGCGTTGATGTATTGAGTTGCATAAATAATGTCCCAGGAGTTTGGATTGGATCCATTCTCATAAGCTATCCCCAGACAAGGTACCTTAGCAGATATGGGATAGCTTTGGTACATGTGAGACTGGTGTATGGGCTGGTTAGGTGCGGGGCACAATAACGCAGACATACAGGTGCATTGGATGCACTGGAGTGATCCACCGTGAGGACTGACTTGTCTAGTCAACAAGTGAATCTCACATGCAAGAGGTTTTGCATTGATCCTTAGACTTGAGGTATTCATGTCTAGATTTGATGATGGGTATGCTTTAATACAGTCTTACGTCTCTCCGTAACTGGGAGATCAAAACGACTGTCATTGGGCATATCATAAGTCATGTAGAGACATGGATGACCAATAGTAGGATTTGCCCCTTCCTTCAGAGGAAGCATGATATCCACCTCGGGGCGCCCCACCTTATTGGTGCATGACAGGAAAGTGTGGCCACACTTGTTGAGTCATGACCAATGCATTGGATAATAAACTTGAGACTAATCCAATGGCAGGATATCAGTTTAGGCAAAGGGATCTGTAATGCAATAGGAATCCTCATTGCTTGTTAGGAGTTGTTGCCATAATGACTTAAGTCCTATGACATGGGTAGTAGTGATGTGTTGCTAGATACCCCTCACTACTTATGATGTTTACATCATTGCCATCGTCATATGGATCCTACGGGGTCACACGCAATAGACTCTTGGCGTTGCTTTAATCAGAAGCCTTAGGATCAAGTTATTGGATAACTTGGATCCATTTGGGAGATTTCATCAGCGCCAATGGGCCTGATGAGTTGGAAGAAAGTTATTGGAGCCAAACTTCATTTCTGGCAGGTTGACCCGAAATTGACCTAGATTGGTCACATTTGGATTAGGGTTGCATTGGATTAGATCCAATGGCTTAATCAACCCATGCTGTAACGCCCTCGATTTTCTGAATTATGATTTAAGGTTAGAAATTCTGTTTCTATATTTTTATCTGTTAAAATTTTGGGATTTTTGCCTAAGTGTAGGAATTTTTCCTACAGGGCAAAAATAATTATTTTGGTTGGGGATTCGAACCCTCAACCTTGATTCTTTGCTCCTGGAATTCCTTCCACCATGGTGGCGCATATTTCTGATATTATTGGAGTGGCGCAGGGTGGTTAAGCCCAGGTAAGCCCATAAAACCGATTTTTCACTTAAGTTAACTGGGTTATTGGATCTTGGATCCGTTTGGGGTGGGAGAAAAAGAAGAATTGCGTGAGGGCTCCTCTCCCTCACGACTTTTGTTGTTTTTCTTGCCCTAGCCGCCTTTGGTTGTCGCCCCTCACTGTGCTTGGCGCCTCCTGAAATTTCTGACGCTGGTGGTGGCAGACTGGTGGTGGACGAATTTCCTGGTGATCCTCTGTCTTGGCGTTTTTCTTCTGTGAACGTTTTTCGGTGAGTAATTCGATCCTAAGGAGTCTAATCCTATTTGCAATAATTATCTGTATGAACCAAAAATCTGCAAGTAGATCCTGTGTTTTTCTATTCTATAGGTCGGATCTGAATATGCATGATGATTCAGAAATTTTGTCTTGCTGAAAATTGTAGTCGCCAATCTGACCTTACTGTGCTTTAACCTCAATATCTCATGATCTATAGATCCAAATCACACGAAACAAATTTTGTATGAAACTAGATTCGCTCAGCTTTGATTCTTATGTAATATCGACCACATCTGAACTATATTCGTGTTGCAATCGGCATTGTTATATAACTTACGAAATCTGTTTTCTGAAAATCTAGAATCTTGACCCTTTTGTTTTCGAACTCTCGTATCTCCCTAGGTATAGCTCGAAATCCTGTGAAACCAGTTTTATTAGACCGTAGGCTTGAAGAGCTTCATTTTGACTCCCATAACGCCTATTTTCGATTAGTTATTGGATCTGAAATATATGTCGTAATTCTGATATATGAATCTGTTTTCTTGAAATCTGAAATTCTGACCCACCTATGTTCGAACCCTTATATCTTCCTGCCTACAATTCGAAATTTTGCGAAACCAGTTTTGTTGCAAACTAGATTCAGAGAGCTTCATTTTGAATATAATATTGACTAGCTTTGGTTCTGAATTGGACCAAAAATATATGTTGCAATCTGACAATATAAATCTGCTATGTTTTGGTTAGACGAATATTCCATTGTGAGAAAAATTTAGCCTGTATGGTTTAATCTCTTAAATTGTGGTCTGTAGTTCTTCTAAAATTTATTTGCTTGATGAGAAATTTTAGAGAAAATGAAATTGGGGATTTAACTAAGAACTTAGGAATTTTTGAAAATCATGGTTCGAGCCAATTTTGGGGCTTTTGTCAATTTTCTTCACGAACGTGTAATTAAAATTATCTGTAGTGGGGGACTGAAATTATTTACATGAAATTTGTACGTTCTGTTAAGGTTCTGAAACTGGCGCCCCTTACAGTAATTTTATAGCTCACGGTTTTAGGAATTTTGAGGAAATTATTTCATGAATAGTTTCTGTTCTATGTTTAATTGTTTGTTATGTGAATATTTTCTGTTCTGTTTATATGTTGTGAATTTTCTGAAAACTTTGAATGTGTTATAACCTTTGTGAGAACATAGACTGGTCTGACATGAATTAAGGATAGTTGCATGAAATCTAAGGAATTCACTCATATATTACTTCTGGTTGATGGTAAAAATTATGAAGTGTGTTCAGCTTTGATTTTCTGCAAATTGTAAATTGTTAAGGACTGGATATTGGGGTGTGTCATTTTCTGGTTTGTCAGACTTTGGGCATGATGTAAGAATTAAGTAGTGGTTGGTCCTACTCCTCCGTTTCAGTATAATCTGTTCTGTAAAATTATGCCCTAGTGTAGCACTCTTCTGTGTTCTTACCCTCCTTCTGTGGCGCTGTAATGGTGCTGATAGTCTACTACGACCCTTGAGACACTATTTCTGTTCCGTTATAGGTATTGGAGGCCAGAGTGCCACGTCCTGACAAGACGGGGGCCACCCACTGATACCTCCTCTACCATTCTGTTCTGGGTATTGGAGACCAGAGTGCCACGTCCTGACAAGACGGGGGCCACCCACTGATACCTCCTCTACCATTCTGTTCTGGGTATTGGAGACCAGAGTGCCACGTCCTGACAAGACGGGGGCCACCCACTGATACCTCCTCTACCATTCTGTTCTGGGTTTTGGAGGCCAGAGTGCCACGTCCTGACAAGACGGGGGCCACCCACTGATACCTCCTCTACCATTCTGTTTCTGATATGCATGCATGTCTCGTCCTCGGCAGAGGTGGGGTCAGACCTTCTGTGGTCATCAGGCCTTCTGTGGCCTTTCTGTTTCCGATGTAGACTATCCGTTTGGATTCTGAAAATTCTGATTTTCTGTCTGTCAGTTCTGATTTCTGAAGTTCTGTTTCGATCTGTATTATAGATGTGTTAGGCAGTGTGTTTAGTAGGGAGGGGTTGGTATACTTATATCCTACTTCATGCTTGATGCCTAATGTTATAAGTATCTGTATTTGATTATGTTTTGTTTCTGATATGAGTGTGCATGTTAAGTTGATTTATCTTATCTGTTACAAAAATGTATTTCAACTTATGCATGATATTTTTGATGTGTACTATGGATGGCTTTTAGTGTCTTTTACTCACTGAGCTTTTTAGCTCACCCCCATTGTTTAAATATTTTCAGGTGAGACATTGGGACAGTGATCACTACAGCTAATTCACGAATTTACTATGATGCTAATGTTTTATTTAATTTCTAAGAGTTGTCTTCTAAAAAAATCTGTCAGGCCTGCGTGCCTAACTTAATTATATGATACGTTTTATCTCCTGAGGGCTTATGCCTGTTTTCAGGATATTATATTATAGTTGTCTCGTTTTAATTGTTAGATACGAGTTTTGGATTCGTGAGATTTGAAATTATTCTTATTCTGAAATGTCCGATTTGAGAGTTATTGTTCTTATTCCGCAATATATCTGAATTTGTGTTTTCCACATATGTGTAGTGTGGACATCTGTTTTATTCCAGGATATGCGTGTCTGTGCAGCAGTAAATTATTATACTTGCTGTCGGATTTTCTGGATTTCCGGATTTCTATTTCCTAGTAAATCGATCCTATTCAGTTCTGTGCGGTTTTCAGTTCCGTAGTAATGTCCTTCGATGCCGCTTTCTTATTGTGTTTTAATGGAAGAGTAAAAAAATTTTTTTTGAAACCCCGTATTTTACTTGTATGCATGTGGGGTGTGATTCTGAGGGATGTTACAGATGGTATCAGAGCATATTACTAGCAATTAGAAACTCCGGGAAAGGAAAACTCTATTTGTGTATTGCTAGAAACCAAGATAGGATCTGATCCGTGATTGAATATTGGTTGTTATTCTACTGTGTTATGTGATGCAGGTACAAAAAAAAAACAAAATGGTGCGACCAAGATCTAGCAGTAGCAACAGTGATCAACAGTCTGATCTGAGGCAGGCCATGGAGGCTATGACTGCTATGATACAACAACAGAACGCCTTCATCCAGCAGCAAACTCAGATGATGCAGCAGCAGCAGGCGCAACACATGGAGGTTCAGCAACAGTTATTGCAGCGGCTGACGCAGACACAGTCTCAGACACAGTCACAACCAACTGGACACGGTGTGGGTGGCGCTGGTTCTCCTCTGGGTGATGGCGCGCATCAACGATATGCTCGGTTGGTTCGAGAGTTTCAGCACCTGAACCCGACTGCATTTTATGGTAGTCCGGGGCCCAGAGCGGCCGAGGATTGGCTTTTGACACTGGAAAAGATTTTCCAGGTTTTGCGCTGTGATGATGCAGACAAGCTATGTTTGTCTGTCTTCATGTTGCGTGGAGATGCCGAAGACTGGTGGAAGGGAGTCGTCCGACTGGCGGCAACTGAATCCAAAGATGTTGATTGGCAGTACTTCATGATGAAGTTCAATGCTAAGTTTTTCCCCTCTAGCTTATCTGAGTAGCGCGAGGTGGAGTTTATTTGTCTTGAGCAGGGCGACCTGACGGTGGATCGGTATGAGGCTACATTCGCTCGGTTGTCGGGGTATGCTCCTCACTTAGTTAACACCGAGGAAAGAAGAGCCAAGAAGTTTCAGCGGGGTTTGAGGAAAGACATCAGGACAAGGGTAGCTATGCTACACTTGGAGACTTATGCTGAAGTGGTAGACAGGGCTCGCACTGCTGAGAGGTGCATTACTGAGATGGCTGCAGATACTATTCCAGTCACTGCATCCGCCCCTACTTCTGTGACTTACGCACCCACTCTGGGTGGTAAGGATAAGAAGAATTTCAAGAATAAGAAGAAAGACCATAAGGGCAGATACCAACCTTATCAGAAGCCAGTCAGCACAGTTTCTCAGAATGGCAGGAAGTGTCTCCACTGTGGGAGCACTAAACATCAGGATAATGAGTGCTACAGGAAGACTGGCGCTTGCTTCAGATGTGGTAAGGTGGGACATATGATTAAGGACTGTCCTATGCCGGATGCTAAAGGACAGGGTGAGAAGCCTACTGTGCAGACTCGCGTGTATGCCATCGCGGAGAGGGATGCTTCGGCTTCGAAGTCCGTGGTGGAAGGTACACTTTATGTGTTTAGTTATTTGGCACGCATTCTTTTTGATCCTGGTGCCAATTTATCTTTTGTGTCTGCATGTTTTGCACCATGTCTGCCTGTGTTGCCTAGGATACTTGATTTCTATATTTCTGTTCATACACCTATGGGTGAGGCTGTATCTACAGATATAGCATATCCTGACTATTTGATTAAGGTTGAAGGATATGATTTACCTATTGATTTGATTAGTCTTCCTATGAAAGACTATGACATCATTCTGGGCATGGATTGGCTGTCTGCCTATCATGCTACTTTAGATTGTTTTGAAAAGTTAATTACTCTGCATCTAAGTGATGGACAGCAATTGGTTATCCAAGGCCGGATTTCAGAACAGGAGCCTTTGGTGATATCTCATCTGCAGGCCAGGAAGCTTTTAGCCCAGGGCTGCAAGGGGTATCTGGCGCATGTCAAGGTGCAGACTGAGCCTGATTTGGATCTGGCTAAAATTCCTGTGGTAAGAGAGTTTACTGACGTCTTCTCTGATGATTTATCTGGGTTACCACCCAACAGAGAAGTTGAGTTTGGTATCGAGTTGTTGCCAGGCACGGCACCGATATCTAAAGCTCCTTACAGGATGGCAACTTCAGAACTGATAGAGCTGAAGAAGCAACTGGAAGGATTATTAGAGAAGGGGTATATTCGACCCAGTGTTTCTCCATGGGGAGCACCTGTGTTATTTGTGAAGAAGAAGGATGGTACTTTGCGCATGTGCATCGATTACCGTCAACTCAACCAAGTGACTGTTAGGAATAAGTACCCATTACCCCGTATTGATGATCTCTTTGATCAGTTGCAGGGTGCTACTGTATTCTCTAAAATTGACCTGAGGTCTGGCTATCATCAGTTGAGAGTTCAGGAGGAGGATGTACCTAAAACTGCATTCAGGACCAGGTATGGGCACTATGAGTTTCTTGTTATGCCTTTTGGACTGACAAATGCCCTTGCAGTGTTTATGGATCTGATGAACAGAGTATTTCATGAACTTCTGGACAAATGTGTGGTCGTCTTCATAGATGATATTCTGATCTACTCCAAGAATGCGCAAGATCACACTCAGGATTTGCGCAAGGTGCTGGAGATTCTGCGGCTGAAGCAGCTGTATGCTAAGGCCAGCAAATGTGAGTTCTGGTTACATCAGATTGGCTTTCTGGGACACATTATTTCTGACCAGGGTGTGTCTGTGGATCCAGTGAAGGTGGAGGCCATTCTTCACTGGGGAAGACCAACTACAGCGACTGAGGTCAGAAGTTTTCTGGGCTTAGCTGGATACTACCGCCGTTTTGTGGAGGGTTTTTCCAAGCTGGCTGGTCCTCTGACTAAGCTAACTAGAAAGAATTTGAAGTTTGAGTGGTCTGATGATTGTGAGTCTAGTTTTCAGGAACTGAAAAAGAGACTGACCAGTGCTCCTATCCTCATCATTCCCTGTGATGGAGAGAAGTTCACTGTTTACACTGATGCCTCTGGTAAGGGTCTGGGTGCTGTACTAATGCAGCAAGGAAAAGTAGTTGCTTATGCTTCAAGGCAACTCAAAGACTACGAGGTAAACTACCCCACTCATGATCTGGAGTTGGCAGCTGTAGTTTTTGCCTTGAAAATCTGGAGGCACTATCTGTTTGGACAGACATTTGAATTGTTTACAGATCACCAGAGCTTGAAGTATATCTTCACTCAGAAAGAGCTGAATATGAGACAGAGGCGATGGCTTGAATTGATAAAGGATTATGACTTCACCATCCAATATCAGTCTGGTAAAGCCAATGTGGTGGCTGATGCTCTTAGTCGGTATCCTGTGACTCAGATAGCTGCACTGCGAGTCCAGGAGTGGCGACTATTGCAGGAGTTCAGTGACATGCATCTGAGTGTGACTCCGGGTGAGAGAGGCGGTCTTCTAGCTTCTCTCAGGGTTCAGTCAGAGTTACTGCAGAGATTGAGATCAGGGCAGCAATCAGATCCGGATATTTTACGGTGGAAAGAGAGGTCTGAGCAAGGCTGGGTGGATAATTTCAGTATGTCGGATGATGGTCTCCTCAGATTCCGTGGAAGGGTCTGTGTTCCTGAGGACCCTGAGTTGAGAAATGAAATTCTTAAGGAAAGTCATTGCACTAAGTATACCGTTCATCCTGGTAATACCAAGATGTATCAGGATCTGAAAAAGACTTTCTGGTGGCATGGTATGAAGAAGGATGTGCATTTGTTTGTGTCCAGATGTTTGACTTGCCAAACCGTGAAGGCTGAGCATTAGAGGCCGGGCGGTTTGATGCAGTCTCTCCCTATTCCTCAGTGGAAGTGGGAGCATATCAGTATGGACTTTGTGTGTGGACTGCCCAATACCAAAAGGAATCATAATGCCGTATGGGTGATTGTGGACAGACTCACGAAGTCAGCTCACTTCTTACCGATCAAAATGACTTACAGTTTGGATCGGTTAGCAAAACTGTACATCAATGAGATTGTCAGATTGCATGGAGTTCCCTTGGACATTGTCTCTGACCGTGATCCTCGATTTCTGTCCAGGTTTTGGAAGAAATTACAGGAAGATTTGGGAACTAATCTGAGTTTCAGCACTGCATATCATCCTCAATCTGATGGTCAGACAGAGAGGACTATTCAGACACTTGAGGATCTTCTGAGATCTTATGTGGTTGACTGGTCTGTTGAGTGGGATCTGGACTTATCACTGATAGAGTTCACCTACAACAATAGCTTTCACTCTAGCATACAGATGGCTCCGTATGAGGCCCTATATGGGAGGAAATGCAGAACACCAATATGCTGGGAGGAAACTGGGGACAGAACAGTGCTAAGGTCTGATGCTGTTCAGGAAGCCACTGAGAAGATTAGAGAAATTCAGAGAAAGATGAAGATTGCTCAGGATAGACAGAAGAGTTATGCTGATGTGAGGCGGCGTCCTCTTGGGTTTTTGGTGGGAGAGCATGTTTTCCTTAAAGTCTCACCTATGAAAGGGGTGATGAGATTTGGGAAGAGGGGGAAATTGAGTCCCAGGTACATTGGTCCCTTTGATATCATTGAGAGGGTTGGACCTGTGGCATACCGACTTGCTCTGCCCCCATCACTGGAACACCTCCATAATGTGTTCCATGTTTCTGCACTCAGAAATTATTGTTCTGATCCTTCTCATGTTCTAGAGTTGGAACCTCTTCAGCTTGAAGAGAACATGACTTTTGTGGTAAAACCTCTCAGAATTGAAGATAGAAAAGAGAAAGTGCTGAGAAATAAGGTTATTCCACTTGTGAAAGTCATCTGGGGAAATCAGTGTGTTGAAGAAGCCTCTTGGGAGGTTGAAGCAGATATGAGAAAGGAGCATCCTCACCTGTTCAGTGACGGGCTTGGTCAGCTTTAGAGGACTAAAGCTCTATAAGGGGGGGAGAATGTAACGCCCTCGATTTTCTGAATTATGATTTAAGGTTAGAAATTCTGTTTCTGTATTTTTATCTGTTAAAATTTTGGGATTTTTGCCTAAGTGTAGGAATTTTTCCTACAGGGCAAAAATAATTATTTTGGTTGGGGATTCGAACCCTCAACCTTGATTCTTTGCTCCTGGAATTCCTTCCACCATGGTGGCGCATATTTCTGATATTATTGGAGTGGCGCAGGGTGGTTAAGCCCAGGTAAGCCCATAAAACCGATTTTTCACTTAAGTTAACTGGGTTATTGGATCTTGGATCCGTTTGGGGTGGGAGAAAAAGAAGAATTGCGTGAGGGCTCCTCTCCCTCACGACTTTTGTTGTTTTTCTTGCCCTAGCCGCCTTTGGTTGTCGCCCCTCACTGTGCTTGGCGCCTCCTGAAATTTCTGACGCTGGTGGTGGCAGACTGGTGGTGGACGAATTTCCTGGTGATCCTCTGTCTTGGCGTTTTTCTTCTGTGAACGTTTTTCGGTGAGTAATTCGATCCTAAGGAGTCTAATCCTATTTACAATAATTATCTGTATGAACCAAAAATCTGCAAGTAGATCCTGTGTTTTTCTATTCTATAGGTGGGATCTGAATATGCATGATGATTCAGAAATTTTGTCTTGCTGAAAATTGTAGTCGCCAATCTGACCTTACTGTGCTTTAACCTCAATATCTCATGATCTATAGATCCAAATCACACAAAACAAATTTTGTATGAAACTAGATTCGCTCAGCTTTGATTCTTATGTAATATCGACCACATCTGAACTATATTCGTGTTGCAATCGGCATTGTTATATAACTTACGAAATCTGTTTTCTGAAAATCTAGAATCTTGACCCTTTTGTGTTCGAACTCTCGTATCTCCCTAGGTATAGCTCGAAATCCTGTGAAACCAGTTTTATTAGACCTTAGGCTTGAAGAGCTTCATTTTGACTCCCATAACGCCTATTTTCGATTAGTTATTGGATCTGAAATATATGTCGTAATTCTGATATATGAATCTGTTTTCTTGAAATCTGAAATTCTGACCCACCTATGTTCGAACCCTTATATCTTCCTGCCTACAATTCGAAATTTTGCGAAACCAGTTTTGTTGCAAACTAGATTCAGAGAGCTTCATTTTGAATATAATATTGACTAGCTTTGGTTCGGAATTGGACCAAAAATATATGTTTCAATCTGACAATATAAATCTGCTATGTTTTGGTTAGACGAATATTCCATTGTGAGAAAAATTTAGCCTGTATGGTTTAATCTCTTAAATTGTGGTCTGTAGTTCTTCTAAAATTTATTTGCTTGATGAGAAATTTTAGAGAAAACGAAATTGGGGATTTAACTAAGAACTTAGGAATTTTCGAAAATCATGGTTCGAGCCAATTTTGGGGCTTTTGTCAATTTTCTTCACGAACGTGTAATTAAAATTATCTGTAGTGGGGGACTGAAATTATTTACATGAAATTTGTACGTTCTGTTAAGGTTCTGAAACTGGCGCCCCTTACAGTAATTTTATAGCTCACGGTTTTAGGAATTTTGAGGAAATTATTTCATGAATAGTTTCTGTTCTATGTTTAATTGTTTGTTATGTGAATATTTTCTGTTCTGTTTATATGTTGTGAATTTTCTGAAAACTTTGAATGTGTTATAACCTTTGTGAGAACATAGACTGGTCTGACATGAATTAAGGATAGTTGCATGAAATCTAAGGAATTCACTCATATATTACTTCTGGTTGATGGTAAAAATTATGAAGTGTGTTCAGCTTTGATTTTCTGCAAATTGTAAATTGTTAAGGACTGGATATTGGGGTGTGTCATTTTCTGGTTTGTCAGACTTTGGGCATGATGTAAGAATTAAGTAGTGGTTGGTCCTACTCCTCCGTTTCAGTATAATCTGTTCTGTAAAATTATGCCCTAGTGTAGCACTCTTCTGTGTTCTTACCCTCCTTCTGTGGCGCTGTAATGGTGCTGATAGTCTACTACGACCCTTGAGACACTATTTCTGTTCCGTTATAGGTATTGGAGGCCAGAGTGCCACGTCCTGACAAGACGGGGGCCACCCACTGATACCTCCTCTACCATTCTGTTCTGGGTATTGGAGACCAGAGTGCCACGTCCTGACAAGACGGGGGCCACCCACTGATACCTCCTCTACCATTCTGTTCTGGGTTTTGGAGGCCAGAGTGCCACGTCCTGACAAGACGGGGGCCACCCACTGATACCTCCTCTACCATTCTGTTTCTGATATGCATGCATGTCTCGTCCTCGGCAGAGGTGGGGTCAGACCTTCTGTGGTCATCAGGCCTTCTGTGGCCTTTCTGTTTCCGATGTAGACTATCCGTTTGGATTCTGAAAATTCTGATTTTCTGTCTGTCAGTTCTGATTTCTGTAGTTCTGTTTCGATCTGTATTATAGATGTGTTAGGCAGTGTGTTTAGTAGGGAGGGGTTGGTATACTTATATCCTACTTCATGCTTGATGCCTAATGTTATAAGTATCTGTATTTGATTATGTTTTGTTTCTGATATGAGTGTGCATGTTAAGTTGATTTATCTTATCTGTTACAAAAATATATTTCAACTTATGCATGATATTTTTGATGTGTACTATGGATGGCTTTTAGTGTCTTTTACTCACTGAGCTTTTTAGCTCACCCCCATTGTTTAAATATTTTCAGGTGAGACATTGGGACAGTGATCGCTACAGCTAATTCACGAATTTACTATGATGCTAATGTTTTATTTAATTTCTAAGAGTTGTCTTCTAAAAAAATCTGTCAGGCCTGCGTGCCTAACTTAATTATATGATACGTTTTATCTCCTGAGGGCTTATGCCTGTTTTCAGGATATTATATTATAGTTGTCTCGTTTTAATTGTTAGATACGAGTTTTGGATTCGTGAGATTTGAAATTATTCTTATTCTGAAATGTCCGATTTGAGAGTTATTGTTCTTATTCCGCAATATATCTGAATTTGTGTTTTCCACATATGTGTAGTGTGGACATCTGTTTTATTCCAGGATATGCGTGTCTGTGCAGCAGTAAATTATTATACTTGCTGTCGGATTTTCTGGATTTCCGGATTTCTATTTCCTAGTAAATCGATCCTATTCAGTTCTGTGCGGTTTTCAGTTCCGTAGTAATGTCCTTCGATGCCGCTTTCTTCTTGTGTTTTAATGGAAGAGTAAAAAAAATTTTTTTGAAACCCCGTATTTTACTTGTATGCGTGTGGGGTGTGATTCTGAGGGATGTTACACATGCCATGAAGTTTGGGCTAGCTCATTATCCAATGAGGCCCAATAATTAGTTGTCATGAAGAGGAATTGGCTTAAAAGGGTATAATGGGGAGAAATCTCACCCTATTGGCGCCTAGGGGCATAATGGGGTGAGGGAGGCGCCTTTGCTTCATTATGGAAGTAAAGGGCGCCTAGCCCTTCTTCCTTGGATGGAATACTTGCCTCGAAGGCAAGTCTTGGGGCTGATATGGCTTGAGGACTCTTTTCGAAAGAGCTTGGGCGCATATGACAAGTAGGAAGATGTTTATGGTAAAGTCTTGGAGACTTTCCTTATGAACCCTACATGCACCCAAACCCTTGCCCTAGTCGAATTCTTCATGTTGCGCTTAGCCCTTCTCCTTGGATGGAAAGAATGCCTCTAAGGCATGTCTTAGGCTGATATGGCTATTGGGCAAATTAGGATAGGTTGAATGAGGTTTATGGTAAAGTCTTGGAGACTTTCCTTACCTCAAGACTCCTTTATCCAAGCCGCCCACTTGGCATGATCCTAGCCATTGTCCTTGCCGCCTCTTGTCCTATTTATAGGACCCCTTACCGCCCCTTCCAATGTTCGACTTCTAGGAGGCGTGAACATACATAGAGAGGCGTAAGCAAGGGCAAAGGGTGACAACAACGAAGGCTTGGCGCCACCCTTCTTCCAAGTGGCCGAAAGACATCCTTTCTTCTTCTCCTCTTCTTAGCGCAAAGAGAAATTGGGCTTGGTGGCTTCTCCTTCTATTGACGCAAGCCCTCTCCCTCTCATAGCCATTGGCGCATCTTGCTTGAAGGTGGCGCAAGCAAAGAAGAAGAGGGAAGTTCTTGGCGATATCTTCTCTATTCCATCCTTGGCGCAACTTCTCTTGAAAGTGGCGCAAGTGGAGTGAAGGCTTGATTCTCTTCCCGAGGCTAGCACCGAGCATGGAAGGGAGCAACGATCAAGAGTCAACGCGTGGATACTTGTAGAGCGCGAACACTTGGGCGCCTTCAACATGGCTTCGACATCTAGACAAGCAAAAGAGGTACATCTCTATCACATCCTTGTGTGTACTCACTCGCATGGATCCTTGGGAAAGGAATGTGTTTCGGGTGTAATGCTTCTTCCGCTACGTCCTGGGACTGCAAAATTTTAAATTACACCCGGCATTCCCTAACAGTGGTATCATAGCTACTTGCGAGAAACACAAGGTGTACATTTGCTTGTGTGAAAAAATTTTGGAAAATTTTTCTTCTATCCATGCGCGTTTCACTTAGAAAGCGTTTTTCATCCAATCTTCTCTTCTCAACTTCATGGCCGAAACTTGAATCTTGTTTATGCTTGATTTAAGACCAAAGGCGCACGTAGGTTTTGTCAAGTAGGACGGGCATTGTGTCTTCGGACTGGCCGGGTCTCTTGATCTGACAAAACTGCCAGCCGATAGGGTCTATGAAATCATCATGGAACTTGATCTAAATTTTGGCATGAAATTGATTAAGAGAGTGCTTTGGATGATGTTGGCGCATAAGGTGCTAAAATTTGACTTTTCCGGATTTTCAAATTTTACATGCGCCACTTGATTGGGTTGATATGGTCATAGCGAGTGCCCTCCTGTGTTGTGATGTGGAAGCATGTTTCCACTTGTGATGAATGCTTGTAAAATCCCTTTCCACCTGCATGTGGTTCTCTCCCTATCTTGTTGTAAAAGAATTTTTCATCTTGTTTAGAATAGATATAGACTTATATGATAGGTTAAGGCTTCATCTTGACAACAAGGAGTCTTCTTCAATCGGAGTCAGAAGTGGCGCCAGCTTTGGAAGCATGGTGATGGACTTGCGGCTGAAGGAAGGACACATGCTTTCGGCTTCTGGCATGGGCCGATCTGCTTTAGGGACTCGCAACCCTTGGATGCACGATAACATGTCACATGGCTCGTGACAAGTTATGTGTATGAAAAGGGCTATGACCATATTGACCAAACTAGCATGCCTGTGATGGTTTATTATTTTGTCCATAGCATGCCTGTGATGCTTTTCCTTTGCTGCCTGAACCATAGGAAAACTGCATGCTAGAAAAGAATAAAACATGCAAAAACTCTCAATACAATATCAAGTCGATAGCCTTCTAACGCGTAGCCCTCATCAAACTATCGATCGGTGGTGTTGTGAACTGTTTCCCACCCTCGTGGGACACACCCACTTATCTTTAGAAGGTGTGTGGTGACAATGATTTCCCCAGTCCAGTTTTTAACCTGGGCGTGCCTTCGCAAGGAAATTTGTTGGCCCTGGGCATAACGGTTAGGACCAGACTTGACTGGTTTTTCATATGTCATTGACATGATGAAATACTAGAGGCAGCTGTTGAGAGGATAGGGTTTTGTGTTGTATCCAGCCCTCGCTGGACACAGGGCGCCTAGTCTGTCTTAACTAAGAGGAATTGTGCATGGCACAATTGCCTGGCATGCCTACCTAAGGAAGCATGAGACTCTCTGTGCATCTCAACTCACCCTCGTGAGTCGCGGAGACCTTATGTGAAATTAGGATCCTACTCACTTATTTCCATGTTGAGTTAGAGAGTTCTCAACTTGTTTTGGAAGTAGTGGGAGCATAGCATTTAATTTAAAAGTCCTTGTTAAATGCTTTATCATTGTACTTATTTTACTTATTTGCTTATTGTAGAAGGCATCTCCTGATCTAAGATTGAAACTTTATAAACATAAACTGGATGCGACAAATTGGACAAAATGGTTCAAGATTTTGTCCAAGATACTGGAAGAAGAAAATAAGGTGCATCTTCTTGAAAGACCTCCATCCCAGCCCAGTGTATATTTCACTAATGACTGGGAGTGGAATGTCTATCTTGAACATTGTGAAGATAACAAACAGTACACTGCTCTTGTCTTAGAGTGCATGACCCCAGAGGTCAAGGTTGAATGTGATGAGATGGGGATCTATGATCTAATCATACATCTCAAAGGTCTCTTCACACCATGCTCTATAGACAATGATCAGGAGAGTTCTGTTGGATCTTCAGAATTTGTGCCTAAATCTGAGAAAGACCATGGTTCTGTATCTTCGAAGCTAATACTTCAGAAGACTGGGAATGCATGGGTATTTCGAAGAGGATTAATGGCCAAGAAGAGCATGGCAAAGAAGAAGGGATGTAATCCATCCGCTTCAGGTATTGTGTTACCGAGGTCTTTTGTCTACTTCTTATTCATGGGTACTGGGTACCGTATGAGAGGCTCACATATGTTTTACATATGCAGGAGCTCAAAAGAAGTAGGACGAAGAGGCTTGATGGGATCGACTTTCGGGTCAGGGACGGAGCATTGGATGCTGCTGTTGATATCATCTCACTGCCTTGAAGACTTTATATGGAACTTTGCTATTATTGTATCAGCTTATGTATTAGAACATCATTCCTTTTGGAAAGGACTTCAGTTTGAAATAATAAATAATATTTTTCTTTAAATCTGAGATGTTCTATTAAAGTGATACAATTGACAATAGTTTATGGTTCTATATGTAACACAAGATCAGATCTAATGATTCAATAAATTCCTCTTATAGCATTGTCTCTTGAACCATAGAACAATGGTCACATCCAAAAGTCCATGGACTATTGGGATCATTATCCTTTCAGGATTATGATACATGTGAGCCTAGTTCAAAGGAACAATATGACAGATGCTGCCTTCATCGTAAAAGATGGAAGGACTATTGGCTTGTTGGATCTAATACACAAGATGTAAGTGGACCCATGCAAACAAGCTCTAAGAGGAGTTATATATACTTCATTTAGGTGTGGGTATGCCTTACGCAACCCAAGAACTTTGGAAAAATCTAAGAAGTTCACAAATGAAGTATTGAGTCAAATTGAAGGATCTATGAACGCACCTTGATTGGATCAAGATGATTAGTGGAGAATTTGATGACTGTCCAAAGAAGTGTGGAGTTATCTCACAACTTACCTAGTACACCACTGTGTGGTGAATTTCAAAGAAAGAAAAAGGAACACATTGGATGTGGTTCCATCTTTGAATAGTCATGCAAATATACTACTATGATGCCATGTAAACAGATGTACTGCTACTCCGTAAGAAAATGTCTAAGTTAGCTTTTGAGTTACGAACTGCAAATATCCCATTTCTTCAATGGAATTGGAAATGTAATGTGCAGTGATTCAAAAGTATGTGTTTGTGGTGCACTATAGAGTGCGAATTCTATCCCATGGAGAACAAAATATTTGTTGCTCAAAACTGCGGTCTCTCTTGAGAAAGTATTTCTTTTGAAAGAAGCTAGTGGGAGTAGATTTGATTTGGACAAGGTCCAGAATCAACCACAATATAATTAGACACACATGGAGAGCAAAATCTCACATACAAGTTGAAAGTCAACATGAGGTTCAAGTAACACAGGGATAACATAAGTCTGGATCGATTCGATATGCTGGGCATGACGAATTTTTCATCAAGCATGAACCTAAGACTTATGAGGAAATGGAAGCGGTCGGTGGACCAGATTCCAAGAAATGGCTAAGGGCCATGAGAACCATAATGAACTCCATGTCTGCTAATCAAGTCTGGGACTTGGATGAGCTACCAAAAGGGGTAATTCCCACAGGCTGTAAAATAAATCTTCTGGGAAGATAGACATGGAAGGTAACATAGTTACCTTAAAAGACAAGCTAGTGAACAATGATTTCAGGCAAATCCACTGGGTGGATAATGATGAAATTTTCACCAATAGCTAGGTTTTAAGTCCATTAGGGATCTGCTTGTTATAATTGCATGATCAATTATGGCATCTTGTTATGATAACTACTTTTCTTGTATGGACATCTGAAAAGATATCTATAAGGAGATAGCCAGAAGGTTTTCATATCAAGGCCATATAGATATGCATGATGTTATGCAAGCATGCTTGAAATAGCCTGTGTTTACAAGAAGATCAGTGGGAGCACCTTAATAGTATTTCTTGTCTAGATGATTGATGATATTCTTCTCACATGGAATGACATCTCAGCTCTTCACATGGTGAAGAAAAGGTTTGATATGTATTTCAAGAAGAATGATCTAGGGAATGATGCCTGCATCCTAGGCATGAGGATCTATAAATAGAGATCCAAGAAAGTCATTGCCCTTTAGTCAATCTATGTTCATCCAAGAGTTTCTGGAGAGGTTTATATTGGATGATTCCAAATATTGATACTTTCCAAGAAGATATGGTCTGAGTCTCTCAAAGATGTTATGTCCTGTGGCACAGCTGGAGAGTAATAACATGGGTCTAAAATCCTGATATTTGGTGTGTAGGATGGATCATGTTTTGAATAATATACTCAAGACCATTTGTGGCAAATGCTTGGAGCATAGTGTTGGGGTATGCCCTTAAGGCTAATGTTTGAGGCCTTTGGGATTGTTTCAGTATCATGTATAAACTATGTTTATAAAGGCAATGGTTGTTATTCAGGTTGTTACATTATCTGCTGCTGTTATGTATACTTCTGAATAATGTCTCAATGGTGTTCAGCTTGGCTGACATTAACATTGTCCTTAGTCGAGATATCTTGGTGAACATGAGATAGCCTTGATATGATTGAGACTAATATGTTTCTAATCTTATAGGGTGCTTCAAGCATGGAATAAGATGTAGACTCATAGGTGCATTGAATGTACTGGACAGACCCTACTTAGGATGTTCAATTGTTTGTCACAATGTGAATAATCCTTATATGCAAGCAAGTGGCATATTTCCTCTGACTTGAGATCACTTGTGGTTCTAAATGATGATTGGCATTGTCTTGAGGTAGTTCAATATCATTTGAAATATAATGGTTATAGATTATCTTGGATAATGGGCATGAGTCATGTTAGGGCATTAGTGATAGATATAGGATTGCCTCTCCTTGTTGGAGTGTGATGTTCTATTGGGGCCCCCTGGATGAGATGGTTGAGAAAGTGTATGGCCATACCCAGATGACTATGTTCATCTGATCTAACCACTCTCATCATGTTGGAGTTACAGGCTTGACACGCTTGTCTAACGAGAACATCCAGTGGCAAAGGAAACATGTATGTCAAGTGAATTGGATTCACACTTGTGCTATGGTTTGGGTGTAGTCTTGGAAGACTCTTTCCTTCATATCGGGAGACAGTGAAGTGTTGCTAGATACCCCTCTCTGATCGTGATAACGTAAGTTATCGTTACCGACGTTGAAGGAAACCCTTAGGGTCGCACAATTTGATGATATGGCTTACTTATGTCAGATCGTGTGGACTGAATTGTTCTAGTTCAGTTTAAAGGAGTTTAAACTCTGATTGGAAGTGAGATCTGGTCTGATCATGTTTGATTGATTAGGGCTTGAGATCGGTAAGCTTCGATCGGGAGAATTGATGCTTGATCGATGAGATCAAGAGCATCAAGAGATGTGTGGTTAGATCTTGAGCCATCTGGTTCATATGAGATCTAGACCATGGCTTGGTTTGATTTGGTCTTTGAACCAAATACAATTGAACCGAATGAAATAGAACCGGTTCACTATGTGAACGCTTGGTTCAAAGGGAGAAGGAAGGTTTCGATGGTTCACTTGGAGTGAACGCATGAGACATTGAGCACTTACTATATTTGGAAGTCGGTTTTCCAAATTGGAAAAAATGCCTCCACGTTGTAACGCCGCTCACCCCATCTTCTCCTCTTGCTCCTCTCGTGGTGAAGCTTCTTCACGCCAAGGAGAAAATTCAGCCAACGAGAAGAGAAACACATCTTCTCTTGCACGATCAGGGGACTCCTTGGATCTTTGCTAGCACAAAGAGCACAAGGGAGTAAGCCTTCAACGTCTTGTGTGCAACTTCTTTGGAGGAGAGCCGCTCGCCCTCTATCTTCTTCCAAGTCACCATTCAAGCAATGGCCATGGTAACATCCCCTCTTGTTTCATAGTTGATTATATTATAAGCCATGCGATCTTCATGAAACCAAGTTTCCGCCCATGCGAAAAATTTTAGAAGAGCATGTGACTTAGGTTTCGACACTTTCAATTGGTATCAGAGGCAAGTTTTGGCTTGATGCATATAATCACTATCTTGATGTGATCCATGGTTGTTTTAAGTTTTTGATAGATCTATAAGAATCGCATGCTTCAGTTCTCATGCGAAAAATGACTACATGCTATGTGTTAGATTTGCATGTATTTTAGGTAGCTTGCGCATGTTATGTGTTTGTTTGCGCTTATCATAGTTTTTTCAATCAAAACATAACATCATGCGCGCCCCTCACATAGATCTATCGGCGCGTACTTTAAATCCTTAGACGGGTTAATAGGTTTGAAGTCGTCAGTCAAGTCTGGACCCAACAGCCTGATCAGACCATCTGACAGCCTAGATGGGTCGGCCAGATAGCACCTATGCGCAAGCAAATAGGTGGCTATAGGTCGACTGCAGAAGGGCGTGTAGCGATGTATGATTGAGGCGCCAAGTGAACGATCATGATTAAGGCCCGGGGTCACACCCGTTTGCCAGAAATCATGTGGGACGTTCAGCCCTTAAGGCATGCATAGTTGACCACATGGTCGACGCAAGTCAGTTATGACTGGGTGCATGCAAGGGCAGTGGGTCTGACTTGGTCTGATGAGTGGATACCTATTAATGGACCGTTGTAAGGTAGTAGGGCACATAAGGAAATAAAATTGATCCCATGGGGTTTTTTTCAAAAATTTTATTTTCTGTTTGGATCACATGTTTGTATGTTATAACATGCATGGATGTTTATTTAATCTTATGTGGGTTGCCCCTTTTTGTGTGCTGTGCTGGGGCCTGCGTGCCTGGAATTAATTAAAAGTAAATTTTATTGTGATCTGCGAATCACATTTTAATTTATGATAATGTATATTTGACCTGCGCGTCAAATCATGTCTAGATAGATTAAAATGTATTTTAATCAGACATGAGCACAGAGCACACATGGCAGAGGCGCTTGCAGCAAGTGGCTTCACCAGGTGGGAGGTCTAGAGTTCGACTCTAGCATAGGCGCATGCTACCTGATGGGCGCATTTGAGCTGCAGAGGGCGCTTAGGCCCGGTCTGGGCCAGATGAAGTGCAAGAGACCCATAAAGAGATCAAGTGAAGACTTGTGTAAAACTAGGGTTTTTCTTAGGCTTTTATGGGCGTTTACCACATAAGATCATTGTGCTTTCTATTTACTATTTAAGTAATATTAGCACCTGCATGATTTATCCTTCTGCTATCACCATAAGAATTACATGATAGTAAGAAGATAAAAGGACCGTTAAAATCCAACGTTACATATCAAGCACGAAAGCCTTCTGACGCGAAACCTCACTGTTCTGACTATCGTTGGGGCCGTGTTGTACCCACTCAGTGGGCACGCCCATCTATCTTTAGACGGTGTGAGATTACACCTGCGTGTTATAGAGAAGGGATTTATCGCTTCTCGTTGCTCAGCATAGCACGTGGTGGTCCAGGGAGTAGGTCGGGTCAGCTTGACCATGTGGGCTACATATTGAGCATATGTTAGCTATATGGAGGCAGCCATCTGTGGAATCAGAGACTGTGTTGTACCAACTCAGTTGGCACAGTCTACTGGATTGCCCAGATGAAGGGGAATCGCACGGGTTGGCGATTGGCATGGATAGCCTACCAGTGATTAGTGCTTTGACTCTCTGTGCATCTTATCTCGCCTGAGCGGGACGCGGAGACCAAGTATGAAATCTGGATCCCATCTCACTAAAAGAGTTTCACTCTTTCAGACTGTTTTATTGGATTTTTTCAGTCAGATAAAATAGTGAGAAAAGAATCACTCTTAAGTCCTGGATTGATTCTAACATGGATACTGACCTTGTTGTTCTTGCAATGGTGTAGATTCCTGCAGCAACGAACACCACAGGGCTCAATTTGCGATCCATACTGGAAAAGGAGAAGTTTGCTGGGCCAAACTTCTCAGACTGGTACAGACAAATTGTTGGGGTATGCCCTTAAGGCTAATGTTTGAGGCCTTTGGGATTGTTTCAGTATCATGTATAAACTATGTTTATAAAGGCAATGGTTGTTATTCAGGTTGTTACATTATCTGCTGCTGTTATGTATACTTCTGAATAATGTCTCAATGGTGTTCAGCTTGGCTGACATTAACATTGTCCTTAGTCGAGATATCTTGGTGAACATGAGACAGCCTTGATATGATTGAGACTAATATGTTTCTAATCTTATAGGGTGCTTCGAGCATGGAATAAGATGTAGACTCATAGGTGCATTGAATGTACTGGACAGACCCTACTTAGGATGTTCAATTGTTTGTCACAATGTGAATAATCCTTATATGCAAGCAAGTGGCATATTTCCTCTGACTTGAGATCACTTGTGGTTCTAAATGATGATTGGCATTGTCTTGAGGTAGTTCAATATCATTTGAAATATAATGGTTATAGATTATCTTGGATAATGGGCATGAGTCATGTTAGGGCATTAGTGATAGATATAGGATTGCCTCTCCTTGTTGGAGTGTGATGTTCTATTGGGGCCCCCTGGATGAGATGGTTGAGAAAGTGTATGGCCATACCCAGATGACTATGTTCATCTGATCTAACCACTCTCATCATGTTGGAGTTACAGGCTTGACACGCTTGTCCAACGAGAACATCCAGTGGCAAAGGAAACATGTATGTCAAGTGAATTGGATTCACACTTGTGCTATGGTTTGGGTGTAGTCTTGGAAGACTCTTTCCTTCATATCGGGAGACAGTGAAGTGTTGCTAGATACCCCTCTCTGATCGTGATAACGTAAGTTATCGTTACCGACGTTGAAGGAAACCCTTAGGGTCGCACAATTTGATGATATGGCTTACTTATGTCAGATCGTGTGGACTGAATTGTTCTAGTTCAGTTTAAAGGAGTTTAAACTCTGATTGGAAGTGAGATCTGGTCTGATCATGTTTGATTGATTAGGGCTTGAGATCGGTAAGCTTCGATCGGGAGAATTGATGCTTGATCGATGAGATCAAGAGCATCAAGAGATGTGTGGTTAGATCTTGAGCCATCTGGTTCATATGAGATCTAGACCATGGCTTGGTTTGATTTGGTCTTTGAACCAAATACAATTGAACCGAATGAAATAGAACCGGTTCACTATGTGAACGCTTGGTTCAAAGGGAGAAGGAAGGTTTCGATGGTTCACTTGGAGTGAACGCATGAGACATTGAGCACTTACTATATTTGGAAGTCGGTTTTCCAAATTGGAAAAAACGCCTCCACGTTGTAACGCCGCTCACCCCATCTTCTCCTCTTGCTCCTCTTGTGGTGAAGCTTCTTCACGCCAAGGAGAAAATTCAGCCAGCGAGAAGAGAAACACATCTTCTCTTGCACGATCAGGGGACTCCTTGGATCTTTGCTAGCACAAAGAGCACAAGGGAGTAAGCCTTCAACGTCTTGTGTGCAACTTCTTTGGAGGAGAGCCGCTCGCCCTCTATCTTCTTCCAAGTCGCCATTCAAGCAATGGCCATGGTAACATCCCCTCTTATTTCATAGTTGATTATATTATAAGCCATGCGATCTTCATGAAACCAAGTTTCCGCCCATGCAAAAAATTTTAGAAGAGCATGTGACTTAGGTTTCGACACTTTCACATAGCCAGCAAGTTTCAATCAGATCCTAGTGTTTAACATTAGATAGCTGTGAAAGCGATCCTTATATATATACTTGGGAAGTATAAAGGATTGGAGTCTAGTCTATGATAGACAGGAAAGAATTTTGTGTACAAGGGTACACTGACACTTCGTTCCAGTCTAGTGACTATTGATCACAGCCAGGAGTTGCGCTTTGCCTTGTTATGGTGTTGCATGCTGAAAAAGCATTATGCAAACCAAAGCAGCAAGATTCTACAAATAAGGTTGAGTACATTGCAGCTCCTTGTGGCAGCCAAGGAGGCAGCTTCATTCATTTGAACTTGATCTAGTTCATAGTGCTTGATGGTCCAGTATAGTTCTTACTGGGACCATAGCATAGGAGAATGAACTTAATGCTCAAGTATGTACTGCAGCATATCATCTGATCTTAGAGATCATGAATAAGGATGATGATCAAATTTGTTAAAATAAACACAGATAGCAATCTGGAAAACCCATTGACCTAGCCTCTGGCGCAGCGGAAGCTAAATGGGTCATACTAGAGACATTGAAACTGACTAAATACAAGTTATCCTTGGTCTTAGTGCAAGTGGGAGATTGTTGGTGTATATGCCCTTAAGACCAATGTATGGACATGGTCAGGCATTGGTTGAATGTACTTTGATAGAACTATTACTCTTTATATAGGCATGGTCATTATTATGCAGACTTCTCTACCTGCGTTGATGTATTGAGTTGCATAAATAATGTCCTAGGAGTTTGGATTGGATCCATTCTCATAAGCTATCCCCAGACAAGGTACCTTAGCAGATATGGGACAGCTTTGGTACATGTGAGACTGGTGTATGGGCTGGTTAGGTGCGGGGCACAATAACGCAGACATACAGGTGCATTGGATGCACTGGAGTGATCCACCGTGAGGACTGACTTGTCTAGTCAACAAGTGAATCTCACATGCAAGAGGTTTTGCATTGATCCTTAGACTTGAGGTATTCATGTCTAGATTTGATGATGGGTATGCTTTAATACAGTCTTACGTCTCTCCGTAACTGGGAGATCAAAACGACTGTCATTGGGCATATCATAAGTCATGTAGAGACATGGATGACCAATAGTAGGATTTGCCCCTTCCTTCAGAGGAAGCATGATATCCACCTCGGGGCGCCCCACCTTATTGGTGCATGACAGGAAAGTGTGGCCACACTTGTTGAGTCATGACCAATGCATTGGATAATAAACTTGAGACTAATCCAATGGCAGGATATCAGTTTAGGCAAAGGGATCTGTAATGCAATAGGAATTCTCATTGCTTGTTAGGAGTTGTTGCCATAATGACTTAAGTCCTATGACATGGGTAGTAGTGATGTGTTGCTAGATACCCCTCACTACTTATGATGTTTACATCATTGCCATCGTCATATGGATCCTACGGGGTCACACGCAATAGACTCTTGACGTTGCTTTAATCAGAAGCCTTAGGATCAAGTTATTGGATAACTTGGATCCATTTGGAAGATTTCATCAGCGCCAATCGGCCTGATGAGTTGGAAGAAAGTTATTGGAGCCAAACTTCATTTTTGGCAGGTTGACCCAAAATTGACCTAGATTGGTCACATTTGGATTAGGGTTGCATTGGATTAGATCCAATGGCTTAATCAACCCATGCCATGAAGTTTGGGCTAGCTCATTATCCAATGAGGCCCAATAATTAGTTGTCATGAAGAGGAATTGGCTTAAAAGGGTATAATGGGGAGAAATCTCACCCCATTGGCGCCTAGGGGCATAATGGGGTGAGGGAGGCGCCTTTGCTTCATTATGGAAGTAAAGGGCGCCTAGCCCTTCTTCCTTGGATGGAATACTTGCCTCTAAGGCAAGTCTTGGGGCTGATATGGCTTGAGGACTCTTTTTGAAAGAGCTTGGGTGCATATGACAAGTAGGAAGATGTTTATGGTAAAGTCTTGGAGACTTTCCTTATGAACCCTACATGCACCCAAACCCTTGCCCTAGTCGAATTCTTCATGTTGCGCTTAGCCCTTCTCCTTGCATGGAAAGAATGCCTCTAAGGCATGTCTTAGGCTAATATGGCTATTGGGCAAATTAGGATAGGTTGAATGAGGTTTATGGTAAAGTCTTGGAGACTTTCCTTACCTCAAGACTCCTTTATCCAAGCCGCCCACTTGGCATGATCCTAGCCATTGTCCTTGCCGCCTCTTGTCCTATTTATAGGACCCCTTACCGCCCCTTCCAATGTTCGACTTCTAGGAGGCGTGAACACACATAGAGAGGCATGAGCAAGGGCAAAGTGTGACAACAACAAAGGCTTGGCGCAACCCTTCTTCCAAGTGGCCGAAAGACATCCTTTCTTCTTCTCCTCTTCTTGGCGCAAAGAGAAATTGGGCTTGGTGGCTTCTCCTTCTATTGACGCAAGCCCTCTCCCTCTCATAGCCTTTGGCGCATCTTGCTTGAAGGTGGCGCAAGCAAAGAAGAAGAGGGAAGTTCTTGGCGATATCTTCCCTATTCCATCCTTGGCGCAACTTCTCTTGAAAGTGGCGCAAGTGGAGTGAAGGCTTGATTCTCTTCCCGAGGCTAGCACTGAGCATGGAAGGGAGTAACGATCAAGGAGTCGACGCGTGGATACTTGTAGAGGGTGAACACTTGGGCGCCTTCAACATGGCCTCGACATCCAGACAAGCAAAAGAGGTACATCTCTATCACATCCTTGTGTGTACTCACTCGCATAGATCCTTGGGAAAGGAATGTGTTTTGGGTGTAATGCTTCTTCCGCTGCGTCCTGGGACTGTAAAATTTTAAATTACACCCGGCATTCCCTAACACCCGTTACGACTGAAGAGAGTCCTCTCCCTCGGATGGAGTTAGTTGATTCGCTGTCCACACGCTTGGAGGCGATGGAGACCATGTTTCAGCGCCTAATGTCGTCAGTCCATCATCTCACGGACCAAGTGGCGGAACTCTGGTCTAAACCCGCTGAGAGTCAGCCCTCATTTAGTGCTCCACCTCCGTTGGTCCCGCTGTGCATGCAGGCCATCGAGTCCCCCCGGTTCGACCCCTTCGCTGACGAGTCCGCGTGGGCTGAGGAGGCTCCTCCCCCACGTCGCCCACTCCCATGCAGCCGCGAGGACGACGAAGTCAGCCTGCTCATGCGCATTGACCCGCCTATCTTTAATGGTAGTCTTGACCCCCGCACCTTCCTTGATTGGCCGGCTACTGTAGATAACTATTTCGAGTGGAGTGCCATGTTCGACCACCTTAAGGTCAGCTATGTGCGTCTTTTACTCACCAGTCCCACTCGGTTGTATTGGACCAACGTGGAGCGTCAACTTGTTGTTCAGCGTCTTCCCCCATCACTCAGTGGGAGGAGATGTGTTACCGACTGAAGGAGAAGTATGTGCCACCTACCTATAGACAGCAGCTCCTCGATACCTATTGTGCCATCATCCAAGGCTCCGACTCCGTTGACGAGTACCATACTCGCTTCGGTGAGCTCGGTATTCAGTGTAACCTTAAGGAAGATCCCGCCTTCACCTTGTCCCACTTCAAGCGTGGACTTCGCGAAGAAATTCATCGCATGCTGCCCTCTCACGGCCTTGACTCGGTCATCTTGACCCTTCACCATGCTCGCGATATCGAGCGAGACCTGCATTCCGTGCGCACTTGCGCGGAGTTGGGACCCCAGCGTTGCCCCGTTTACGTGCCTCCAGCGCCTGCCCCGCCTTCTCACGTCGAGACGGCGCCTCGTCTGAACCACACAGGCCCTCATCGACCTCCACGTGACGCTCCCCACGACGCGCCACCCCCTCGCTTGTCTTGGGAGGAGAAGGGCAAGGCGCCTGTCTCCGCCGTTCCACCCAGCCCTTGCCGCCATTGCGGTCAAACCGGTCAAACCGTTCCCTACACATAGTGGCTGCTCCGCACGATCCATACCCCCAGTCCGTTCTACGCGACCCATACCCACAGTCCGCTGCCCCTCTTGCACCTTCCTCGACCCAAGAGGTTGGCCCCCAGTGCTACTCCGATGAGGAGTCGAGTCCACACCCTGCCTTGGTAGTCCAGTGCACCCTTGTCCACACCCCTCCTCCATCCGAGGATTAGAAGCGTACGAGTATCTTTTACACTTACATCAAGTGTAATGGGCACTCGTGCAAAATTGTACTCGACGGAGGTAGCAGCCTCAACGTAGTCTCATGGACGGCGGTCACTGATGTGTACTTTATCATACTACTAACCGCAAGCATGACGGCATTGTCGTAGTAGTACTTAAGATGTCGATCCCACAGGGACAGTGATCAAGTACCGAGTGATTACGAATTAATAGCTAGACAATCAGGTAAATGTCTTTGAGTTTTTATAAAATAAATCAAACTACAACTAAATACAATTGCTAACCGAATCCATCAAGTGAAAGTTTTGGATGGAAAACAAGGTTTAGAGACATCGAAACTTCGAGCACATCTCGTTGATGGATCTTAAACTCAAATAAGATAAAATCATAACAACGCAATTTTAAAAGTGTTCAAGAAAATATCTAATGGTATAGATTACCCTCTTTCGACGGCGTAATCCGGTATCAATTTAGATCGGCGTCCTACTTTCGTGGCTAACCGGACCTAGATTGATCCATTGGGTTCAAAGATATTATAAAGTTCCTCACACAAATCTGGGCCTAATTCTTGACCTCTCAGAGCATGTTCGATAAGGCAGATTTAGCAACGCAGTTCACCTTTCGGTCCTTCTTGCGGTGCCCAAGAAAAGTAATTGCATGATCAAGGCAATACTAGCAATAATACAGCATAGGTTGAATAAACACAAGATAAAATTTTCATTGCTACGAGAAAACAAGTTCGAAACTAAGATCCAAACAACTAAAATACACCCTTGTTCCGATAAAGAAGATTATACTATCATAGCATCGATTCAGTACAAATCCCTAAAGGAACAGAAGAAACTAAAGAGAAGATATAAGAAAGAGGAAGCAAACTCTCTGCAAAAGCATTGCAACATTCCTTCAAGTCTTCTAGAATGATGTGCACCATTCCTTCCTCCTCCCTTGTTGTCGCCAAGAACTTCCCTTTGCAAAACTCACTAGCCCCCCTTGAGCCCCAACTGGGCGCTACCTTCTTTAGCGTATTTAGCCCCTTTATATAGAATCCTGGTGCCCCTTGGAATTCTAAATTAAATCCTGGAATAAATTCCCTTAATGGCTCTTAATTACATGTCTCTTCAAATTCTTAACTTAATTTCCATTATGACTCTTGATGGCTAATAAATGATTCAAATAAATTCCGCATTTATGACTATAACGGAAATGCATTAACTGCAGCCTATTTAATTTTTATAACCTTCAGATAATTAATGCTCATTTAATCCATGACGGCCAGTAATAAATTCTGGCGACTGTGGATAAATTCTTGCGGCGGATGAATTCTTGCGGAGGTTGCGAGATTTCAGTCGTGAGCCTGATCATGGCCATGCCCATAATTTTTTAAATTAATCCCGTTTGAAGCCAAACTCTTTGTCAAGATTCTTGATTCACTCGAAGATGTAAATATACGTCCAAATAGCTCTAAGAGTGAGTGAAATGTCTTGTATTAAAGCAAACATGACAAGTAATGAAGCTTCTGAAGAAAGTCGATGAAATAAACTGGAAAGAGATGTAAAATCATGAAAATATGTCTTGATTCGCAAGTAAATATAGGTCTAAAAGATGATATAAATACGAGATATCAAAATCTCCAAGACTTAGATCATTGCTTGTCCTCAAGCATATAAAACGTAGATAAAGGTGGTGATCAAAAAGATGAAATCATACCAAGCTTGTAAAATATTTTGTTCCAGAAGATATCATTATGAGAGAACCTGAACAAGTTAGAGAATTCGAGGTAATCATCTTTCGTCAGGAATAAAGATCTGAAGATCCAAACACCAAAGTTAGATGAGGCTTATTTCCATGAGCTGCAATAATCCTCTATTTGGAGTATGCACTCTATTTAGATCTAATTCAACTAGAAATATGAGTTGGAAAGACATCAATGCACTCTTATCTGTATTTTCATCCCCTCAAAATTTCTTTTTATTTTGACTTCAACTCATGTCTTAGGTACCACTGCCAATTTTACGCAGTGCCAAGTTGAGAAGCCTATTTATTTGTGTTTTTTTTTTAATCTTTGAGGGGATTATAACCATTGACAAGTGCATTGATTATTTCCAAAAAGTAGTAAGGAGAATCAAGCCGATAGAGTTATATACTTCAAAGAAACTTCATAAGCATGCTTTGAAAGCAAAAACCTTAATAAAAATCGGATCTATCACTCCACAACCTTTTTTCCATCAAAAGATAATTAAATGAATTACCTAACTTTGGACTAAGATTAAGAACATAATAATATCCCAAGAATTCAATAAATTATTAAGCTATCATGATTTCCATCATCAAAAATAATATCACCACTTATCTTCATCATATTATCAGAGCAGCATATGAAATGTATCATCAAAGCACAAAAAGTATTGAGTTACTACATATCATGTTTTGAAAGTGAACCCAACCCACAATCTCCCAGACTTAAATTATGCAGTCCCTATGCATAGCATGTAAAGAACACAAAATTTGGAGAAATGAGATGTAATACTCACAAGATTAGTTAGAGTAATTGTCGGTGCTCATCTCAGCATTGCACATAGAAAAGCCAAAGACAACATGCAGCCTCGATATAGCATCTGATGAAGGAGGCGGAACAGTAGAATATGTAGGCCAGCGGAAGGGAGTAGCAGGTATGTGCATGGTAGATTTTCGGGCTCCGATCTTTCCATTTGGGGGCCATTGCAGATACAGCAGATTGAGATCAAGAGAAAAAGGCAGCAAGAAGAAAACCAAAACCTAGAAAAGCCGAGAGGTCTGGAGGCAGAAATCAGGAGATGAAATCAGGGTCCTCGGCAGATTCCGTGAAGCACGTTTGATAGCACCAGGGGCGTAGATCATCGATAGAAATCTTGGCAGATGATTTCAATAGGAGATCATGGTCTTGGAATTAATGAAAAGAAGACAACGCCTTCCTGAGTGGCTCGTGGTCATGATGGTATCAGCAATAGGAGCTGGGTGGTCGGTGCTTGTGAAGGTGGCAGTAGCAAGTAGAGATCTAGTAGCTTCCGGGGTCGTCGAAAGAATGTATGAAGCGCTTAAATCGATCAAAGAACCCTGGAAATTGAAGCAAGCTAAATTGGTGAACTATTGACGGTGTTGAACTGCAAAAGAGTGAAATGCTTGCCGAAAGAGCAGCTTTAGGATGGAAATCGTTGGTGAAGCCTGATGGTAGCAGTAGAGGCTGGGATGGAAGGAGCAGATTCAAATCTCTGTAGATGCAATCAGTAAAGGTTGAAATCAAGGGAGGAGGTTGCACAAAAGCAGTGGCATGGAAAGGCCTTTAGTGCTCGCAAAGATTCAACAGCGTGATGGAATCGGTATGGTGCAGTTGTTTTCGTATCGCCACCCTCGCCTTCAATGTGGATGGCGAGCGTATGAATCGTAGGCATCGCTGGCGGCTTCAGACATTGAATGGTGGAGGGGCGTAAATGCTTCAGGGATCGGTGAGAGAAAGAAGGCTGGCAAACTGATCTGTAGGGTAAATGTTTGCTCTAGCTATTCGCTCAACGGATGATGCGTTTGCTGATTTTAGTGTGAACAAGAATGGCGGCTCAGTAAAGTAATAGCAGAGGAAATATGTGGCTACAGTTGATGATCGATAAGGGCGGTGTTGATTCCTGCCAAGTTTAATTGAAGTCGGCGTGGCTGATGAATGTCACTTGAAGGAGCAGCAATTGAAGAGAGATCGCCACCTTCATTAATCCAATAAAACCTGTGAACGTTTGAAGAGATTGAAGGACGGTGCTGCTTTGATTATTGAGAAGGGCGGCAGCTAATTAATATAACGATTGGAGGATGAAGAGGCGGCAGTTTCCAGTGGCATGGATGGAGGTCAGCCTTGATTGGAGCAGTGCCGAGCAGTGTTGAGTTGCTGCAGGCATAGGTACGGAAGGAAGAACGTTGCCTTAATTAATCCAGGAAAGCTAGAGAACGGCAAACGGCTTCGTGAAGAACATATGCATTGAGGGGCGACGCCGATTTTGGTTCGTTGCGGCTCAGTCGAGACTCCAATTATTGTATCCCAACAAGTAGGTAAACTAAACTTATTCTTAAAGTCACACAGGGGCTGATACAGCTCTAAAAACTTGTTCGGTTACCACACTTGTTGTTATCTATGCAAGTGAGTGCACGGATACTCGAAGTAATAATTAAGATATCAAACCCACAGAGACCTATGTTGTCGAATACTAAATAGTTGATTTCTTACTATCTAGGCAATTCGAAGTAGTGAAAAATAGCAATCAGAAATTAAGACGGAATTATCAGAGAGAAAAGCTGGGACTAGGGTTTCGTTCACTTTAACTTTTATGACTAGATATGAATAAGGATTTCGTCAGTTCAATTTTATCATGATGAAGGTGTAATTTACTTAATAAAAGGATTGTTTCACTTTCGTGCAAACAACCGCACGGGGATTTATCTTCGCTTTTGCGCAAGATTTGTCCTAACGCTGAAGAGAAGTAAATCATCAAACAATGAACTCAAGGATCACTTTCGTGCATCCGAATTCTAGGTTGATAACCTCTAGTGGAGTCTCAAGGATCACTTTCGTGCATCCGAGTCTCGACACTAGTTTTACTCATGGATCTCCAACGTTCCGATCCTTGCTTTCCCACAAGATCTCCACGTTTGACAAATAGACATCGATCTATAGATTCATGTTATAATCATTCTAATTATTCTACTAGAATAGATCAAGTTGGATCTAACCTAAGGAAGGGTTCCTAACATGCAATTCTAGGGTTCCAAATTCTCAAGCAATTACCTTTCAGTCAACAGCGAAAATTCTAAGGACATAATTAGTAACATGAACTTATAGAGAGTCCAAGCACAATTATCACATGAGCAAAATCATCATGCTAAGATTAAACGCAACGAAATTTTGAAAAATTAGTCATCTAGTCATTGGAAATTAAGTGAATTACTCCCCCATGTCCCAAAAGTAGTTTAAGCTATCATCGTGAAGGAATTACAATGAGTCATGGTTTCAGAAGATCGAAAATCAAAGGAAAAGAGAAGTTTAGAAAATACAGCACGGTTGTGAAGTATTTCACAGCCGTAATTTGCAAAGAACGTCAATGAACAGTGTCGGCGACTCTTTATTTCTTCGATTTCTCTTCCAATTGATCTCCTTTTGATCTAAAACTTCTGGTGTGTTGTCTCTTCCTTCACATGAAGCTTCAGTAGAAAAATCATGATCGGAGATCGTCTGGATCGAGTGCGGCGGTGAAACCCTAGGCAGCAGTGTGAATCGCAATTTGTCCCTCGATAGTGGATGAAAATTGGGGCTTCCGGTGTGTGCGTAATTCTCCCATCCAAGGCTCCCTTTTTGCTTCTTACAGTATTCAATTTAGAGTTCTGGATCGCCCGCAGTCCTCTCTGCAAAAATCGGGTGTCAAAGTTGACCTAGGCGTCGCGTTCAGAACAGGAATTACGGCAGTGGAATAGTTTACGGCACTGCCGTAAAATCGCTCGAGTCTTCTGTTCTGATGTCATCTGGGAATTACGGCACCGTAATCTAGTTTACGGGGCTGCCGTAAAATCGAGGAAACTTTATGTTCAGAAGTGATCGGAAAATACGGCCCATGTAATCCTTTACGGTGGTGCCGTAAAATCGGGCGAAGTTTCTGTTCTGAAGCGCTCTGAAATACAGTACCGTAATATTGTTTACGACGGTGCCATAAAAATATGAAGAACTCTCTTTTTACAAACTCCTCATAATACGGCAGAGCTCGGATTCTACGGTACTGTCTGAAATTACGGTACCGTAAAATGGATTATGGCACTGCCATAATATGCTGACTTGCTCCGTTTTTGCGTGAAATGTCTTGGGTGATTTCCTCTTAATGATGGTAATTCTTCTACGTATTTGATTTTATTTGAAAACTCTTTGAAATAGTGCCTTTTTACCTGAAGATTGATAAAAACAAAAACAGAAGTAGACTTTGCAATATTTGATGAATTTATCATGAAAACAAGCAAAAGATCCTCAATTTAGCAAGAAAAGATGTCTGAAATGATACAAAATATACTATATATTTTGGTGTCATCAAAATACAAGCCACAAATCCAAAAGCATGGTCAACATGCCAATCTCGGTCAACCTCAAATGGAATGCCAGCCACCATAAGTGCCCAATACTACAAGATTGCCACGAAGGAATTAATCCATGCTTTACAATCCGTGCACATGCATAATAAAAATAAAGCACTTGGGTTGCCTCCCAAGAAGTGCTAGTTTACCGTCATTAGCTCGACCGCAGTGTTTATGCAAAGTTTAGCATGTATAAATCAGCACTAAGAAATGCATACCGTAAATTGTCAAACGGTGATTTCAGGTATAGGTTTTTTTCAGTAGTTACCTAGGGTGCTCCCTCATGTAGGTTTTCAGATTTTTACCATTCTCGAATCGATTCATTCAGTAAAGTGAAGAACTTTCATAAAAGTTTGAGTTTTATTTTTTCACTATCCTTCTCGGCTTGACTAGATCATCATCTAAAATATTCATCGGCTTTTGCACAAAATGATCAGCAAGTAATAAGATGTCCATTTTCTTCTTAAACTTAAAAAGTTTGACAGTGACTGTTCTAGAAAGTCTATGAAAAAGCAAAGTTATGTTAGCAGAATGAAAACTAAGCCACTAAAGAAAGGGTAAGAAAAGAAAGAAAAATAGATAGGATAAAGTCTAGTCTACCAATTCTTAAATCACTTCGATATTGATTGTCTGTCCTCGGCAACGGCGCCAAAACTTGATGTGTACTTTATTGTACTACTAACCGCAAGCGTGATGGCTTTGTCGTTGTAGTACTTAAGATGTCGATCCCACAGGGACAATGATCAAGTACTGAGTGATTATGACTTAATAGCTAGACAATCGGGTAAATATTTTTGAGTTTTTATAAAATAAATTAAACTACAACTAACTACAATTGCTAGCTGAATCAAGCAAGTGAAAATTTTGGATGGAAAACAAGGTTTAGAGACATCAAAACTTCGAGCACATCTCATTGATGGATCTTATACTCAAACAAGATAAAATCATAACAACGCAATTTTAAAAGTGTTTAAGGAAATATCTAATGGTACAGATTACCCTCTTTCGAGGCATAATCCGGTATCAATTTAGATCGGCGTCCTACTTTCATGGTTAACCGGACCTAGATTGATCCATTGGGTTCAGAGATATTATAAAGTTTCTCACGCAAATCTGGCCTTAATTCTTGACCTCTCATAGCATGTTCGATAGGGTAGATCTAGCATCGCAGTTCACCTTTCGGTCCTTCTTGCGGTGCCTAAGAAAAGTAATTGCGTGATCAAGGCAATACTAGCAATAATACAGCACAGGTCGAATAAATACAAGATAAAATTTTCATTGCTACGAGAAACAAGTTCGAAACTAAGATCCAAACAACTAAAATACACCCTTGTTCCGATGAAGAAGATTATGCTATCATAGCATCGATTCAGTACAAATCCCTAAAGGAACAGAAGAAACCAAAGAGAAGATAGAAGAAAGAGGAAGCAAACTCTCTGCAGAAGCATTGCAACATTCCTTCAAGTCTTCTAGAATGATGTGCACCATTCCTTCCTCCTCCCTTGTTGTCGCCAAGAACTTCCCTTTGCAAAACTCACTAGCCCCCCCCCCCTTTGAGCCCCAACTGGGCGCTACCTTCTTTATCGAATTTAGCCCCTTTATATATAATCCTGGTGCCCCTTGGAATTCTGAATTAAATCCTAGAATAAATTCCCTTAATGGCTCTTAGTTACATGTCTCTTCAAATTCTTAACTTAATTTCCATTATAACTCTTGATGGCTAATAAATGATTCAAATAAATTCCGCATTTATGACTGTAACGGAAAGGCATTAACTGCAGCCTATTTAATTCTTATAACGTTCAAATAATTAATGCTCATTTAATCCATGACGGCCGGTAATAAATTCTGGCGGTTGTGAATAAATTCTTGCGGCGGATGAATTCTTGCGGAGGCTGCGAGATTTTAGTCGTGAGAAAGATCATGGGAAGTAGTGAAGCTTCTGAAGAAAGTCGACGAAATAAGCTAGAAAGAGATGTAAAATCATTAAAATATGTCTCGATTCACTTGTAAATATAGGTCTAAATGACGATATAAATACGAGATATCAGTCATCCGCTTCAGACTCACACTCGAACCTCACCCTAGACCATATTCGATCGCTTGGGTCGATACGTCTAGCCTTCCCATCACCCACTGATGTCAGCTCCCCATTTACTTAGGCGATTACTCGGAGATGGTGTGGTGCAACGTCGCCTCCATGGATGTCGCCCACATCCTCCTTGGCTGCCCATTGCTCTACGACCGTGACATGATCCACTACACCCGCTCCAACACCTTCGTCTTCCACCTCAGGGGACGTAAGATCTGTTTGACTCCGGCTCCGCCCAAGGAGTTGCGGGCCTCCACTTCTAAGGGTGTCATTACACCCTTGCCACCGGCCCCACCTACACCCAGGGCCGTCGCTTTGGTCCGGCCTAGCTCCCTTGTTCAAGAGGCCCATGAGACTAAGGTGGTCTATGCTCTCATGGTCCGCGAGGTCTCTCCCGTTCCTCCACCTCCGCCGACCCCTTTGCCGACGGAGGTCGCTGCCCTTTTAGATGAGTTCTCTGACATTTCCCCCGTCGATCTACCCATTGGCCTACCCCGACACGTGACATACAGCTTGTCATTGATCTCGTCCCCGGGGCATCTTTGCCCAATCTGCCCCATCACCGTCTCAACCCCACCGAGCACATGGAGCTCAAACGTCAGGTGGATGACCTTCTTGCCAAAGGTTTCATCCGTGAGAGCCTCAGCCTGTGTGCCGTCCCGGCCCTTCTCACACCCAAAAAGGACAGCTCCTAGCGGATGTGCATTGATTGCCGTGCAATCAATCGCATCACGATCAAATACCGGTTTCCCATCCCACGCTTGGACGATATGCTTGACCTCATCTCCGGCGCATGTTGGTTCAGCAAGCTTCACCTCTAGAGCGGCTACCACCAGGTCCGCATCCGCGAGGGCGACGAGTGGAAGACGGCCTTCAAGATGAAGGACGGCCTCTATGAGTGGCTTGTGATGCCCTTTGGGCTCACCAATGCGCCCTCGACGTTCATGCACGTCATGAGTCAGACCCTCCGACCCTACATCGGTAAATTCCTAGTCGTCTACTTCGACGACATTCTTTTCTATAGCCGCACCCGTGAGGACCATCTTGTGCACCTCTGGTCGACCTTCGACCTTTTGCGCAAGGAACGCTTGTTCCTTAATGCCAAGAAGTCCTCTTTTCTTGAGTCTCAGGTTCAGTTCCTAGGGTTCATCGTGTCCGACTAGGGTCTCATGGTTGACCCCACCAAAATCGCGACCATTCATCAATGGCCCGAGCCCGAGTTTGTCACCGAGGTCCGTAGTTTTCTCGTCCACGCAGCCTTCTACCGCCGTTTCATCAAGGTGTTTAGCACCATCGCGTCCCCTATGACAGCTTGCACTAAACACGAGACCTTCCTCTGGACCCCCATGGCTAGTCGCGCTTACCATGCCCTCAAGGACATCATGACCTCGGCCCCGGACCTCCGTCTCCCCGACTTCTCAAAAGTTTTCGAGGTCGCGTGCGATGCCTCCAGCACCGGCATCGGCGGCACCCTTAGTCAGGAGGGCCATCCCGTCGCCTTCTTCAGTGAGAAGCTGAATGAGGTGCGGCAGCGATACTTCACCTACGACAAGGAGTTCTACGCCATCGTCCAGTCCCTTCGACAGTGGCATCACTATCTCCTATATAAGGAGTTCATTTTCTTTAGCGACCACCAGGCCCCTTCCTTCCTCTCTGCGCAGAAGAAGCTTGTCCCACAACATGCGAAGTGGGTCGAGTTTCTTCAGCAATACACCTTTGTGATCATCCACAAGGCCAGATAGGAAAATGTCATCGCCGACGCCTTCAGTCGCGTCCGCTCCCTACTGTGTGTCTTGTCCACGACAATCCCTACTCTTGACCACATCCGCGATGAGTACTCGGACTGCCCCGACTTTGGACATACTTTCGCCTGGCTCCTTGCCGATGACCCTCCGGACGTGCCTTACCGTCTACATGACGGTTATCTTGTGTTTGGCAATCGGTTGTTCGTCCCCCGGTCCTCCCTCCGTGAGCACCTGCTGCTCAAGTTGCATGCCGGCGGTGCCCCCGAGCACCACAGTCGCGACAAGACCCTCGCTTTGGCCGATGATCGTTTCTTCTAGCCCACTCTTCATAAGGATGTCGATAGGGTCATTCGCCACTGTGGCACGTGCCAAACCCCGTCCTGCTAATACCGGCCTCTATACCCTACTCCCTGTTCCTAAAGGTCCCTGGATGGACATTAGTATGGACTTCATCTTAGGTTTGCCTTGCATGGCTTCGCGCCACGACTCCATCTTTGTTGTCGTGGACCGCTTCTCCAAGATGGCACACTTTGTGCCTTGCTCCAAGACAGCCGATGCCTCTCATGTCACGCACATCTTCGTCCGTGAGATCGTGCGCCTCCATGGACTTCCTATCACTATTGTGTCCGACCGTGACACCCAGTTCGTGGATCATTTTTGGAAGTCCTTGTGGGCCCTCCTCGGGACCACTCTCAAGTTTTCCTCTGCGTACCACCCGCAGACGAACGGTCAAACGGAGGTAGTAAATCGTAGCCTGGATAACCTTCTGCGTTCTTTAGGCGGTGACTTCCCACGCCATTGGGCTGATCATCTCCCCATTGCCGAGTTTGCGTATAACAGCACGTTCCACCGCTCTACAGGGCTCAGTCCTTTCTAGGTCATTCTCGAGCACCACCTAGGAAACCCATCGACATGCATAACATCCCTCCTCCTCCATCCATCCATGAGTCCGCATACACCTTCGCTTCTCATATCGCGGGCTTAGAGGATGAGATTCGCAGCCGGATTTTCTTGAGCAACACCCACTATGCGTCAGAGGCCAACGAGCTTCGTAGGCTACATCACTTTGCGATTTGTGAGCTAGTCATGGTGCGACTCCACCCTGAGTGGATGAGACAGAGAGCCAATTGGAAGTTGCATGCGCGCTGTGACGGTCCCTATACGATCCTACGGCGGATTGGCGATAACGCATATGTCCTTGACCTTCCGGAGGACTCCCTGATCAGCCCCATCTTCAACATCGCAGACCTCTTGCCCTACCACTCGCCCCTTCCCACCGACACTCCCTCCACCGACCTCGGCCCGCCTTATTCTCCGGAGGAGAATTCTGAGATACTTGACGGGGTCATGGACGCCAATGAAGAGGGCCTAACTCCTCTAGATGACGCTTGGAAGGACTCCCCAGGACTGAAAGAAGACTCCCCGCGATGTTCGGCGCAACCGGAGCTCTACAGACCACGACATGGTCGTGACACGGTCAACCGCAGACGCGAACGCAGACACGGCCCGCAGCACGCCTATGCCAGCCGCCGTGATGAGCTCTGTGGGATTTGACCTCAGTGATCACGGCCATGACAGGGGACACGGCCAGGCCATGACCAGCGCGACATCCGGCATCGCCAGCCAGCTCCAACACGGCCAGGTCGTGAACAATAACAAAGCCGTGCCCAAACTTTCTGTGGATTTTCGACACCAAATTACGGCCCGTAAATCTGGTGATGGCCTTGCCGTAATTCCCAATCACGGGTAGGCCGTGAAGATGAACACGGCCGTGACACGGTCCAGCTAGAACACGAGTGCAGACACGGCTCGCAGCACGCCCATGCCCAGTTCGCAGGAGCCCGCACTACTCCAGCACGGCCGTGACGGAAAGCACGGCAAGTCTGTGACCAGTCCACCGACAGATGATATCCTGAACACCCCCATGCCTCCTGCGGTGTTTGACCCAGTGCCACTCCATCACGCCCGTGACAGCAAATAGGCCAAGCCGTGTCCGCCTCGAAAGTGTGCCCGGGTCCAGTTTTTTAGGAACTATGACGCTCGCAACGGTCATCACACGCTCCAGACCATTTTGTGGGAATGATGAGCCCTTCTACTGCCACGATGTGCCCCATTCACTCCATCCATATGCCTTCCCCAACACCATCGGAGCTCCTTCACCCCATCAACATCACAAGAGGGCCGCCCCAAGACCCAACATTGGATCGCTACAACAATCGGTTCCTCAACTCTGCCCATGAGACCGCCACCAACACTCAGAACCAGCCCACGATCAGCCGCTTTTGTTGTTTCATCATGGCCTACTCAGAGATGGTGTAGCCCACCGATGTCGGCCCAGTCAGCGGCCCAACACCCCAGATCACGCGCTCTATCACTTGGCATCTTCCCCAACAGTAGTTGGTAATTTGCTTTTACTTAGTTTCTTACTTTTCAGGTTGTTAGAAGGTATCTTGACCTTCTTTTAGGTGGTTAAGATTGGTTGTCTTATTCACCAACCCCCTTGTGCAAATCATGTGAGTCCCCTCTCCCTCTTGATCTATAAAAGAGGGCAGAGGTTGTTTGTTTTCCCTTAGCTTGGTTGTAGTAGTTGCCTTCCCCCACGCGAAGGCCTAGGTCCTCCAACTCTGAGGAACTCGCCTAGGGTTCTCTCGTCTTTGTACGCTGCAATTTTCTGCATTCAATCAAAACACCCAGAGAACCCTCACAGGGCTCCGGGTCCTTTAGAAATGACTTCGCCATCTTCTCCTACGCTTCCAACTACGGGTCCTAGGCTTGCGGATCGCCGCCTTCATAGCATCGTAAAAGGTTCCGACTGCGCGCTCTTGCAGAAAAATATTGGCTCTATGAGTAAGATGAGTAATTTCCATAGTATTCGAACCGTTGATTCCTCCGCGCGTTTGGGTTTTGCTCAAGAAACATCTTTATGCTGCTCTCACCGGTTTTCTCGTGGATTTCCCGGTCGCACGCATTTTACTTCCCTCGCCTCAAGACCCTCTCTCATTTTTTGCATCATCGTCTAGTCCCCTTAGAGTACGGAATTATGGCCCCTACACCTGCTACGTCAGGCGAGAAGGCGCAACCTCCTGGGCTAGGCGCCGAGGGGAACTATGAGATCTAGGCATGGGATGAGGGCCCGAACGTGGCTCAGCACGTTCAGTCCTATGGTGGGAATGTGGTGGTCCACCATTGTGCGGACGCCGAGGAGGGACAAACTCGCTGCGACGGGTCGCTGCGTGGAGGTCCTACTCGATGTCCAACGTACGCTGGTAGGTTTGGTCAAGGGACTCGGACCCATGAGCAGGTAAAGCTCGTCAGATATCCGAATGGAGCCCATTCTTAAATTTAGACAAAACTAGTTCAGGATCCTCTTGCAAATTGCAATGGAGTGGCAACGTGTCGAAGGTCAAACGGTACTCCGCAACGAAGCCAGATCCTTGCTGATGGCTGCTATACTAGTCAAGGAGACGCTGCCTATAGGAGGGTGGGACGTATCGCTCGCGAAGGCTATACTTCGTCTCCTCCCATCGGGTAATGGGAGGGAGAGCATTCTATTCGTTTTGGCGCTCCACATTTTGCCAATGTAGGTGCGCGGGGCCATCTAGCAAGGTGCGGACTATGCGAACTCGCATGTATTGAGGGGTGTCACTCAAGTCAAAGTAGGTATCCACCGAAGTGACCCAATCAAGGAACTTAGTAGGGTCAAGACCACCCGCAAAGTGTGTGTGTGTGTGTGGGGGGGGGGGGGGGAGGGGGGGTGGTCTCACGGATTAAACGATGGACATCGACATCGGCTCGCTATCGCTCAAACCTAGGCTGGGTTGGGGGCCTTTGTGTGGCCCAAACATCGTCTTCATCATATGGCTCATCCTCATAACCTGGGCCTTCATGTGCCACGTAGGGCCCAAGGCGGCCAGATCCATCCACAGGGGGTTGGTGCCGAACAGGCACGACTACCGGCGGTAACTCCCTAGTTGGAGCAGTCCGAGCGTACTGAGGGGGTTGACTCAAGTTGGGGCGCTTTTGCTCTGAGGCGTTAACGGCATCAGTAAGGTATTGGAAACCAGCCAAAAGTTGCTGGAACATAGTCTCCGATGACAGCTTCAGTTGCTACATGGCAGTATCCGTGGACTACTTATACGCAGCGAGCTGCATAGTCAGCGCGTCCACTCGCACAGTAAGTGCGGCTACGGAGTCTAAAGGGGTGCTAGTCCCTTCCGAAGGTTGGACCGACTCTTGGGTTTCCGGGATAGTATCGGGGAATTGGGAAGACATGAGTTGCGACATTATGGTCACCATGCACAATCAAGGCTAAAAATGACTAAGTGCAGGATGTTGAAAACGCGAAATCAATACGGAAATATGTGATGCAACGGAGTTCGACCGTGAGAACGATAAGAATCGAACGCGCAACTTCTCTGATACCAGAAATGATGGAGCTACTGTAGGAGGGATGGTCCTTAAAGCCCTACTCTAAGATTTTACACAATGCACACGAAAAATGGGAGAGGGTCTTCAGACGAGGGAACTGAAAATCGCCTTGGAAATGCAATAGAAACACGATGAAATCAGCGTCGAGTTCGATCGGGGCAACACATATGCGAAGGAACACAACGGCACTAAACTACGGAATGTAACACACTAACCTCGTAGAAATTTAGCATGCTCACGCAGCAGATTTTAAGCTCAGCATGTCGCAATGGGGAGTAAAAGATCCGCAGAGCACAGCTCGCACGCCTATGCGCCTGAAACTAACTAAAGAATAGCGGAACGTCCACATCTCCGGTGAATGGATACCCGTGGAAGGTTGGAAATCATAACAGAAATGAACACGATGAAATGAAAAGACAGGCAGACCTAACCCAGACTGTGGGATTTACTTTACTGCTTCGAAAACCAGGAAGGAAACACTTCGAAGTCGAGGCACCGACCACGACTCTTACAAACTTTGAAGGCGAAGCGCCGACTTCGACTTCTACACGCGCTGGAGCCTCTTAGCTCACCAGGAGTACTCTACCACCAAGAGAACTAAGGAACACAACACCCTAGCCTCCTCTTTTATAGAACAAGAGGGGAGAGAATAAGACAAAGCAGAAAAAGACAAGCTACTTTAACAACTAACTACTCCTGCAGGCCACAAAGGTGGTCAAGCTGCTACTACAAGACAAAGCAAAACAAACTTCTACCTAATATTCTATGAAGCTGGTGCATGGTCTTCTGGTCTTCGTACGGAGGTGGTTGGTCGGTCAGACGCGTTCAGAGCATACCATGACAAAGCAGCAGAATTTGGACATCGTGGGCTGGGTTCCGACGGATGTGGCACGCTCTTGGGCCATGTTGCTAAGATGATTGCGTGGCCCCTCAGGTGTTGGGCCTTTAGGTGTACAGTCGCCCATGCCCTTGGGCAGAAGGGCTTCGGTGTGGATCGACAATGGGCTGATAACTCCTACAAAATGGTCCGACGGTCGAGATGTGCGTTGAGATCGCCACACCTCCACCTTGTTGGGCTCCTTTGGGTCCTCCATGGATGGTTCAACATGGTACGGATGGTTGTGGATATCGAAACGGGGTCGTCGGGGCAGTTCTGCATCTTTTGGGGTGATCACGGCATGGCCATGTTGGTGCGCACGGCCGTGACTTTCTTCATGTAGTTGTCTGCAGGACTCTCAGGGCGTGGTTTTCATCATTGGGTACCCCGAGGAACTTTATGTGGAAAATCTAACTTGTGCATGTGAAGCCGCCCCCAAATCGGGTAGTTGTCCGCAGGACTCACGTGGTGTGGCTTCCGTCGTGGGGTACCCCGAGGAACTTTCTATGGAAAATCTGACTTGTGCATGTGAAGCTGCCCCCGACTTGGGTAGTTGTCTGCAGGACTCATGGGGCATGGCTTCCATCGTTGGGTACCCTGAGGAACTTTCTGTGGAAAATCTGACTTGTGCATGTGAAGCCGCTCCCAAATCGGGTAGTTGACCACAGGACTCACGGGGCGTGGCTTCCGTCGCTGGGTATCCTGAGGAACTTTCTGTGGAAAATCTGACTTGTGCATGTGAAGTCGCCCCCGACTCGGGTTGTTGTCCGTAGGACTCACGTGGCATGGCTTCCGTCGCTGGGTACCCCGAGGAACTTTCTATGGAAAATCTGACTTGTGCATGTGAAGCCGCCCCCGAATCGGGTAGTTATCCGCAAGACTCATGGGGCGTGGCTTCCGTCGCTGGGTGCCCCGAGGAACTTTCTGCGGAAAATTTTGGGGCACCATATCGGCCAGATTTTCCCCTTCTTTCATGATGTCTTCTCCTGCATCAGTCATCCTAGTAGTAGTGCTTGATGTCGTGCAAGAACTTTTTCTTTTGCTACCATGAAAAGTCAAAATGGAGAATGTTAGACACCAAGTAATTGACGAAGTCCGCGTAACAAGGTGTTTCAATTCTCGTCAGAGCTAAAAGCTGTTCATCTAGAAAGTAGTCATTAGTGTCCAATTGGTAGTCTTTTTGTTTGTTCTCATCATGCATCAATCGTGACAAATGATTAGCCATTGAATTTTCTGAACCCTTCTTGTCCCGGATCTCTAAATCAAATTCTTGGAGCATGAGGATCCATCAAATCAACTGCGGCTTCATGTCTTTCTTATTCAGAAGGTACCTGATAGTAGCATGATCAGTGTAAACGATTACTTTTGAATTAATAACATAGGATCTAAAATTGTCAAAAGCAAAAACAATAGCAAGAAGCTCTTTTTTAGTGGTGGTGTAGTTAATTTGAGCTTCGTTCAAAGTTAGACTGGCGTAATAAATGATATGCTATTTGCTATCCTTCTGTTATCTAAGAACTGCTCCAATTGTGAAGTCACTAGCATCGCACATAAGCTCGAACGGAAAGGACCAATCTGGCGACTACATGGTAGGAGCTAAAATCAAGGCCCTTTTTATTTTTTTCGAATGCTGCTATACAATCCTGATCAAAAGAGAATGAAACATTTTTAGCAAGCAAATTAGTTAATGGTCGAGCAACTTTAGAAAAGTCCTTTATAAAATGGCGATAAAAGCCAGCATGCCCAAGGAAACTTTGAACTCCCTTTTCAGAAGAAGGGGGAGGCATCTTTTCAATGGCATCTACTTTAAATTTATCAACCTCAATACCACACTCAGAAATCAGGTGGCCGAGCACTATTCCTTCGTATACTATGAAAGGACACATTTTCTAGTTTAAAATGATGTTGACTTCCTCACATCTCTACAACACCTTAGAAAGATTAGAAAGACAGATATAAAATGAAGTACCATAGACTGAAAAATTATCTATGAAGACATTCATTATGTCTTCAATAAAGTCAGAACAAAATTATAACCATGCATCTCTGAAAAGTAGCAGGGATGTTACAAAGCCCAAATGGCATCCTGTGATAAGCAAACGTCCCATAGGGACATGTGAAAGTGGTCTTTTCCTTATCCTCTAGATGGATAGGGATCTAGAAGAATCCTGAGAAGCCATCAAGAAAGCCAAAAATGGGAGTTCTAGCCAGCCGCTCCAGTATTTGGTCGATGAAGGGAAGTGTGTAGTGGTCCTTGTGCATGGCCTTATTGAGCTTCCTATAGTCGATGCACATGCACCATCCAGTCACAATACAGTTTAGGATGAGCTTGTTGTTCTCATTCTTGACTACAGTGACTCCACCCATCTTTGGCACAATATGCACCGGACTTACCCATTCGCTATTGGATATTGGGTAAATGACCCCTGGATCAAGTAATTCCAATATCTCCTTCTTGACCACATCTTTTTATGTTTGAGTTCAAGCGGCACTGAAACTCCTCTAAAGCTTTACTCTCGTTCTCCAGAAAGATCCTGTGCATACAAAACGAAGGATTAATTCCCTTGATATCATCTAATGAATATCCAATTACCTTCTTATGGAGACGCAGTTTATTCAGAAGCTTCTCAGTTTCTTCTTCATTTAAATCAGCACTTACTATCACAAGACGAGGAGAGTTAGCATCAAGAAATTCATATTTAAGATTGTTGGGAAGGGGTTTGAACCAGCTCCTTCTTCTCAGATGAGCTAGGCTTACCCTCACCAAGACTTTCAAACTTTAATTTTCTGAACCCTACATATGGGATAGCATCTAAGATCTTTATATAATCCTGTGTTTCATCAATGCACTCCTCGTTCCCTTCATTCGGAAGACAAACCTCAAGATGGTCAGCAGCTATCAGTAGAATAGGCTCAATGTTGTCCTCCACAATGTCTATGCTGCAGCAAGATCCTACAAAAGATGGTTTTTTTAGAGTGGAAGATATATCAAATTCTAATTTTTCTTCCCCAATGCTCAATGCTAATTTTCCTTTTTTCACATCGATAATGGTGCCAGCGATTGCAAGAAAGGGTCATCCAAGGATAAGGGGTAGACATGTATCCTCCTCCATCTCCAGCACTACAAAGTCTGCTAGGATAAAAAAGTCTCCAACCTTTACGGGCACGTCCTCAATGATCCCAACTGGATGGCTGATGCAGGAGCAACGCAGCAAGATGATGTAGAAGCAGACAGCATGAAAGAAGGGGAAAATCTGGCCCAGATGGCTCCCCAAAAATTTTCCACAGAAAGTTCCTCGGGGGTACCCAGCGACGAAAACCTCGCCCCGTGATTCCTACGGACGAGTCGCAGAAGCTCCACCTGCACAAGTCAGGTTTTCCACATAAAGTTCCTCGAGGTACCCAGTGACGAAAACCTCACCCCGTGATCCTTGCGGACGAGCCGCGGAAGCTCCACCTGCACAAGTCAGGTTTTCCACAGAATGTTCCTCGGGTCACCCAGCGACAAAAACCTCGGCCCGTGATTCCTGCAGACAACCACCTGAAGCCGCAGAACTGCCCCGACGACCCCATTTCGACGTATACAACCCACCCTACCATGTTGCTCCACCTTATGAAGACCCAAAGGGGCCCAACGAGGTGGTCATTAGGCGATCCCAACGCCCATCTTACCCACCGGACCGCTTCGTGGGTGTTATCAGCCCACGCTCCATCCACACCGAAGTAACCCGGCCCAAGGACACTACAAGCCAATCCCTGAAGGGCCAAACTCCAGATGGGCCTCATAACCACATCAGCAACACGGCCCAAGAGAAGGCCGCGACAATCGTCACGCAGCCCAGTACTTTGAAATTCTACTGCCTTGTCGCGATGTGCTCTAAGCGCGTCTAACCGTCATCGCAGCTGCCTCGTACGCTGAGGAACAAAGGACCTGCGCCCCTGTAGGAGTAGATGGTAGTTGGTAGGATTTTATTCTGCTTTGTCTTTTGTGGTAGCTTGACCACTTTATGGTAAGTAGTTGTTAAAGTTGTTTGTCTTTTCTGTTTTTGTTTTGTTCCCTCCCCTCTTATTCTATAAAAGAGGAGGCTGGGGTGTTGTGTTCTTTAGTTCTCTTAGTGGTAGAGTACTCCTAGTGAGCTGAGAGCCACCAGCGTGTGTAGAAGTCGAAGTCGGCGCTTCGCCTTCGAAGTTTGTAAGAGTCATGGTTGGTGCCTCGACTCCGAAGTGTTCCCTTCCTGATTTCTATAGAAGTAAAGTAAATCCCACCGCCTCCGGTGAGACAGGTTCGCCTGTTTCTTCCCTTCATTGCATTCTTGTGTTTCCGTCATGATTTCCCTTTCTCCATGGGTATCCGTACGCCGGAGACGTGGACGTTCCGTGCTGTTCTTTGGTGTATTTCAGGCGCATAGGCATGCGAGCTGTGCACTGCGAATCCACTGGTTCCCATTGCAACGTGCTGAGCTTAAAATCTGCTGTGTGAGCGTACTAAATTGCTACGAGGTTAGTGAGTTACATTCGGTAGTTGCCGTTGTGTTCTTTTCGCATTTGTGTTGCCCCGATCGAACTCGACGCTGATTTCCCCGTGTTTCTTCGTGTTTCCTTGCATTTCCGAAGCTCTTTTAACTTCCCTCGTCTAAAGACCCTCTCCCATTTTCCCGTGCATTGTGTAATCCCTTAGAGTACGGCTTTAAGGACCCTCCCGCCTACGGTAGCTACATCAATGGCATACTGATCAGTCTGCAAGTTGGAGAGATATGGAAGTAGGCTTCATCTCACCCATATCCAGCTTCCTACAAATAGATAGTGGAATTAGACTAACACTAGTCCTAATCACAAAGAGCTTTATCAAAGGGCATATTCCCAATTTGACATGGAATTAAAAAACTCTCTATATCTTTCAGCTTAGTTGGAAGTTTGTTCTAGATGATGGCGCTGCATTCTTCTGTAAGAGCAACCATTCGTTGTTCCTCAATCTTTCGCTTGTTAGACAAAATGTCTTTAAAAAATTTAGCATATGCGGGCATATGCAAAAGAGCGTCAGTAAAAGGAATATTGATATATAGTTTTTTCAATACCTCCAAAAACTTCTCCAACTACCTATCCAATATAGCCATAGCTAAACACTGAGGGAAAGAGATTGGCTATTTGTAAGGCGGAGGTGGAATGTAAACTTGCTCTTCTTGAGTGCCCGATTTTTGTTCTGGCTCTGGTTCAAGATCAATGGGTGGATTCTCTTCAGGAGAAGCTTGCACTGTTCATTCCTTAGGCTCGAGCATTTTGGGGTCTTCTAATTGAATTCCACTTTGAGTGGTGATCGCGTTATAGTGCTCCTTGGGGTTGACTTCTATTTGAGCTAAAAAATTGAATGCGGCTTTAGAAGAAGAACTGGCCTACCGGGTAAGCTGAGTAATCTGGGTTTCCCACATCTTCGAATGTGTGGACATGGAGTCCACCTTCATGTTCAGCTGGTGGATAGATTCATTGACATCGTCATTTTGCTTGATCTGTATAGTGAGAAAATTTTCAAGCATCATTTCTAAATTTGACTTGTAAGTTGGGCCTGGCTGTCTATGATGAATAGTTGGAGGTTATATTCCGGGAGGTGGCATGGAATTAGATGAAGAATTTGGATTAGAGAAATTCATAGGAGGGACTTGCCCTTAGTTAAGCCTGTAGGAGAAATTCGGGTGATTTTTTCATCCTGGATTGTATGTGCTCAAATAGGGATCGTTCTGATTTCTGAAGTTCCCGATAGCATTAACCTACTCAGAGGGAGTATTCAAAACATGGCAATCATTAGCATAATGACCTAACACTCCACAAACATCACAAGTCACATAATTAGAAGTAGAGACATTTATAGAATCTATTTTAAAAGATAATGAATCTACCTTTGCTACCATAGAATTAATCATATCTAAATCATACTTCCCTGAACCTTGGACCGGTTTACTCCTCTCTCCTGACCACTGGTAATGGTTGAGATCCATGTCCTCAATTAAATCCATGGCTTCATCATAGTTCTTGTTAATCAGTGCCCCACCAGCAGCAGTATCTACAAAAAGTCTTGTTTGATACAATAAACCACTATAAAATATATGGATTATTACCCATTTCTATAGACCATGATGTGGACACATTCGTAGCAATTCTTTGAACTAGTCCCAAGCTTCATAGAGGGACTCTCCATCTCGTTGAGCAAAATTAGTGATCTAGATTCACATGTGAGCTATCTTGCTCAGTGGGAAGTATTTTGATAGAAATGTGTTGTGTCCGCAAGTGCACGGATACTCGAAGTAATAAAAGATATCGAACCACAGAGACCTCATTTGTTAAGTACCAAAGAATTAATTTCTTATTAGCTAGGCAATCGAATACGATGTAAGTGGCAAACAGAAATCACAAGGAATATCAGAGAGAAAAGCTGGGACTAGAATTCCATCCACCTTAATTTCAATGACTAGATATAATTAAATGATCGTCAGTTTACTCTTAATATGATAAAGATATAATTTACTTAATAAAGAAATCATCTCGCTTTCGCGCAAACAATTTATAAAGAACGAATCCTCACTTTCGCACAAGATTCATTCAATGCTAAAGATAAGTAAATTATTGACAATAAGATTTAAGATCACTTTCATGCATCCAATCTTTGTGTCAATCATCACAAGTGAAATATAAAAACTTTCATATTTTAGATTCACAGGTTCTACTTAAGGTTCTCCAATGATCCAATACTTAATTTCTTACAATATCTTCATTTTCAACTCATTAATCTCTCCTAGGTCAAATTATCAACAAGTCAATAAACTTCTAAAATCTAGAAACAAGAACAAACCTAATTTCTTACGATGAGTTCCTAAATCATGATTCTAGGGTTCCAAGTTTTTGCAAGTCACCTTTCGGTCCATATCGCAAAAATTCTAATACATGTTGACAATAAGAAGCTAGAAGAGATTAAAGACAATCGTCACATAAGTAGAATTATCATAACAAGAGTATACTGATGAAATAAAGATCATCTAGTTATTATGAAATTAAAGGGATTACACCCCCTGTCCCAAAAAAGTGTTTAAGGTAGCATGGTGAAGAAATTACAATATGCCATAGCTTACAATGATCAAAAATCAAAAAGAAGGGAAATTTTACTAAACACAGGGTTGTAATCGAAATTATAGCCTGTGATTTCTCGCGTGAACAGTGCCGGCGGTGCCTCTTTCATTGATTTCTCCTTCGACCGGTCTCCTTTCGCTTCGAAACTTCTGGTGTATGTTCTCCTCCCTCAAGCGTAGCTTCCCTTCAAATTTCATGGCCGAAGATGTTCTATACGCTTTCCGATGGCAAAACCTTAAACGGCAATGAAGATGGCAATTTCTCCCTAAAATGCTAATCAAAATTAGGGCTTTTGGTGCGCTGATCCTCCCCTAGTTCTGGCGAGTATTCCCCTTTTTACGGATCTCGAATTGGTGGTCTAAATCATCCGCAATCATCCGTGCAAAAATCGGGCTTCAATAAGACTGAGAAAATCGGCTACCTGGGATATAATTACGGCCGTAATTTCCATTACAGCAGTGCTGTAATGTGTTCTGGTCAAAATTCTAGAATAAACATGTGCTGTAAAAACAACCATGGCAGCACCGTGATCGCGCAAATTCTACTAAAAAGAATTCACCCCAAATTACGGTACTGTAATAGTCATTACGGCAGTACCGTAATTTCTATAATTCTTTTTGTACAGAAATTGGCCGAAATTACGGAAGAACAAATAGATTACGATAGTGCCATGGTTTATTCTGTAGGTTCAGTAAAACCACGATACCGTAATATCTATTACGGCCCTACCGTAATTTGGTCTGAAGCTCCGATTTGCGTGAAACTTGACAAGTAATCTTCCCTTAATAATGGGAATTTGTCTATGCATTTGGATTGCTTGAAAATGCCTTAAAATAATATTTTTATTCTTGAAAATGATCAAAAACTAGAAAAAAATAGATTTTGTAATATTTGATAAATAAGGCATGAAAATAAGCAAAGAAGCATGAATATGACTCAAAAAGACCTATCAAATGACACAAAATACACTATGAATTTTTATGTCATCAAAATGCTTAAGACAACTGATCCCATGTAGTGATGGAACCTTGGGGTAAAGATTGCAACCATGCTCTGGCTCGGTCCCTAATAGAAAATAGAAAAAGTCTTAGTTTAATAGCATCAGGGGGAGCACCATTCATTTTCAAAGTGTCAAAACATTTTAAAAAGATAAAAAGATGGAGATTCGGGTCGTCAGTAGCTGCTCCACTGAATTGATTCTATTGCACAATTTGTACTAAGGACGGCTTGATCTCGAAGTTATTAACTTCGATAGCTGGTCGACAGATGCTAGAGTGCAAACTAGAAATGGTGGGAGCTGAAAATTCTTTGAGAGAGCGATTTGCCTCCATGGTCTGATTGTTTGAAAATTCTCCTTCAAGCTTTAATCTTTTTAAGTTCCTTCGAATCAGACGAAAGGTTCGCTTGATCTCTGGATCCTCAGGTACAGGTTTTCCTGTTCGATGAGTGTTCTTGGGCATAAGCACGGTCCCTTAACCAAAGAGGTTAGTAGGAATAACACCAATAAAGTCACAATAAAAAAAATAGTAGTAACTGAGTAGAAAAATTTACAAAATAGATAAAATAAAATCTAACTAAACCTAGTCTATCAATGTCCTAATCGTGTTAATATTGGCATACCTAATCCCCAGCAATAACACTAAAACTTGATAGGGGTACCGCAAGTGCACGGTTCTATCTCGTAATAAAAAGTATTGATCCCATAGGGACTAGGGGGTCAAGTACAAACTAATCAGTCTATTGAAAGCCAGGTAATCAAATAATGGTGAGAGTCACTAATATCCTAATGCAAAAAAGTAAACTTAAACTAATCAAGAGCAAACGAAGGCATGAAAAGTCTTGAGAGAAAATCAGGGTTTTAGGTTTCACCACACTAAAGAATAATGGAAAGATGATGCTAAAGATTTTAGTTTGTTTATTCTATGCTCTTAAGGAAATTCTTCCTAGTATACAAATCGTCCCCTCTCAGGCTATGATCCAGTATCTATCTTAACCCAAGTCTCCTACTTCCATGGCTTACTGGGTTAAGTAGATCCTATGAGTTTTGTGAAGAATTATTAACTCCATGAGTAATTTTGACCTACTTTCATGGTTAAAATTACAAGTTCGATCCTAAGGGTTCTGACACTATGGTTCACCTCTCAATCCTGCCCATAACGTCTTAAACATATGAAAACATGGCCAATACAATAATATAAAATAATTACGATTAGGATCAAATAAGAACAATAATAAACTCAAGCAAAGTATTAATTAAGCATCATTAGCCAACATCCTTATAGCGGGCTACGCCCTGTAACATCCCGTTATCTCAACCCCAAACAAGCAACACAATTCATGAAAGAAACAGGATGTTAACATACAAGATCGATACATATGCTAGGTAAAACCCCGTTCAGGAAACCCGATCTGAAAATTTTCAAAAATCCATACATATAAATCTCCACAAAAACACAATTTCATAAAGGTACCTGCCACCACGCATTCCTTGCACTAGACATATGCAAGTTACAGGTATATCAAAACCGATTACAAAGAATACACCACAAACCGAATTTCAAAACAAATCACAAAATCGATTTTTATAAACTCATACCAAACACCGAAACCAGGCTGAAGCCCGCGGTGACACAAAAATCAAACTCATTTAACAGTCACAATCTGACATCATAAGTTCACACAGTTCACGTGGTTCACATAGCTCATATCATTCATATAGTTCGGCCACAACCGGCCCCAAATAATTAAGCACAAAAGTTCATAAACAGCAAACTAGCGATATCCACGCCAATGCTAATTCAAGAAATGCGCCCCTGCTCTATGCCTGAAAATAGTGAGGGGTGAGCTACACAGCCCAGTGAGTGGATAGTCTAAATCGACCATCCATAACATACACTCAAAAATATAGACAGATTATTTTAAAAATCTTTAACAGGAACATTATGTCAACATATAACAACATAAAGAAAACAGAAGTCATATAAACAGTCAGATGTACACACCAACATATAACAAACTCAGGTTCTAGAGTTATACTCTAAACCAACTCAGATGTACACACCAACATATAACAAACTCAGGTTCTAGAGTTATACTCTAAACCAACTCAGATGTACACACCAACACTTAATTAACCTAGTTGTCCAGCATATTCAGTAGTGACCATTATGGTCTAACCCGGCTTTGGCCTAAGCACTGGGAGACTGCAAAATTTCATGCAACATATAAACATGGACAGTGAGTAGAATCAAGAGGTGGCCCCCGCCAGGTCACGACGTGGCACTTTGCTCTAAAACACCCCATAACACATCGATGGATAGTGTGTAGATTCAAGGGGTGGCCCCCGCCGGGTCACGACGTGGCACTTTGCTCTACGACACCCCATATCACAAATAAAAGAGTGATGACATCAAGAGGTGGCCCCTGTCCGACCAAGACATGGCACTTTGCGTCAAAACCCGTTCTCCCAAAAGGTTCCTACTGGACAACAGACACATCTTATATCTTATTTCACAACGGTGGACTTCTAAGTGTCAACTAGACTCTAGGATAGTCATCCCAATAATCATATCGGGCAGGCTGAACATCAACCCCCATCACAATAATCATAACAGGCAGGCTGAACAACAACCCCCTCACATATCACAATACAGGGCTGAAATTCAAACCCTTAACATATCACATATAGACTATCCCCTTGAGTACTTCTGTTACACTTAGCCTTAGTCCTAACCATTCCATGATCACAACACATAATATTCATAATTCACATAACCACATAATATTGAAAATCACATAATCACATGATATTCATAAATCACATAATATTCAAACATCACAAAGTAGTGTAGTCCTTAGATTTCATGCTGATTAATTCAGTCTAACCTTGCTAAATTATCACCCAATGTTCTCAAACATGAATACATGGTCTTAGATAAATAAACATGAGTTTTATAACATTATTAGCATTTATCAAGCACCCATAAAATCGACATATAGCATTTATCAAGCATACATAAAAATCAACATAAAATTAAACATAAAATTAAAACATGTATTCATACAATTGCTTTACAAATCACTACATGTAACCCACGGTTAACATAACATATTATCTACTAAATTTTAAACCTTAGTTAACATGAATATCATGCTCAAAATCATTGGTTTAAAACTTCCTAAATTCCATAAATTAATACCTTAAATTTCATATTACAAACTTTCGGTTTTCATAAAACAATCATCAAGATTTCGGTTGAAAGTTTTCATAAAACAATCATCAAGATTTCGGTTTCATAATTAACATCAAAATTTCAGTTTTCATAAATAATTATCAAGATTTCGAGTCTCATAATTATTATCAAGAATTCGGTTTTCATAACAATTATCAAGATTATTTCGGTTTTAAACATGGAAAGATTTCAAGCAACCAAATTTATCATGTAGCACAACCATAATCATATTGATGTAAATTTCGAATAAGACACCCCACTCACCTCTTAACCGTGATCACCAATATGTAAAAACCTTTCCAAAAATTCGTCTAAAGCTTTGAGAGACGCCACCAAACACCAAGGAATGCTGGCCAAAGGAAGAAGGTAGAGGAAAATCGCCAAGTTCTTCAAGAATCGCCCACTTCCTTGCCCTAGCCGCCACAAGATTTCCTCAAGCCAAAATCGCCAATTTCCCTTCCCTAACCGAATTACTAATTTGAATTTTCGGTTTTTAATTCTTTAACCCGCTAACCAACTAATTCAAATAGGGTTTAACCCATTTAACTAATAAATTCGAATTTCAAAACCCAATTAATGCAAACCCAATAACCCATGGTTTAAGTGAAAATCCAATAAGAATTTAAACTAACATCCACTTAATGAATTCACTTAAACGCAAATCCAATAAGGATTTAATTAATATCCAATAAGCTAGTTAATTAACCAACAAGGTCTAATTAATTAACCAATAAACTCTAATTAATTAACTGAAATTAACATCCAATAAGTTAGTTAATTAATTAAGATTAACATCCAAAAATCTCTAGTTAATTAACTATAAATTAACAACCAATACATAGAAAAATATCACAGTCAGTAATTTTATTTAAATCATGAACACAATATCACAGCCAACGAGTTTATTTAAATCAAAAATAATGCTTACCAGGACTTAAGATCCTTGGATCTTACATCCCTCCCTCCTTATAAAGCTTTAGTCCTCTAAAGCTCAGCATCCATATCATCAAAGAGATAAGCATAAAATTTCCTCATATCAGCTTCAGTCTCCCAAGTTGCCTCCTCAACCGACTGATTTCCCCAGATAACCTTTACCAAAGGTATAGTCTTGTTCCTCAGAACTTTGTCCTTTCTATCCACAATCCGAAGAGGTCTTTCCTCAAAAGTCAAATCACTCTGAATCCGAAGAGGTTCCAATTCCAATACATGAGATGGATCAGGATGATATTTCCTCAAAACAGAAACATGGAACACATTATGCACATGATCCATAGCAGGAGGTAAAGCTAACCGGTAAGCCACTGGACCAATTCTCTCAATAATGTCAAAAGGGCCTACAAACCTAGGGCTCAATTTGCCCTTTTTGCCAACCCTCATAACACCCTTAGTAGGTGATACCTTTAAGAAAACATGATCCCCTACCATAAACTCCAGGGAACGACGACGGTCATCAGCATAACTCTTCTGTCTGTCCCGAGCAATCTTCAATTTATCCTGAATCTCTCTGACCTTATCAGTAGTCTCCTGTACTGCATCAGATCTCAAAATCATTCTGTCACCAGTTTCCTCCCAACACAAGGGAGTCCTACACCTTCTTCCATACAAAGCCTCATATGGAGCCATCTGAATACTGGAGTGGAAGCTATTATTATAAGTGAACTCTATCAAAGATAGATCCCGGTTCCACTCAGAACTCCAATCAACCACATAAGCTCTCAACAAGTCTTCTAGAGTCTGGATAGTACGCTCCGTCTGGCCATCAGACTGAGGATGGTATGCTGTACTAAAACTCAACTTAGTACCCAAACCCTCCTGTAAGCTCTTCCAAAACCTGGACAGAAATCGAGAGTCCCTATCAGACACAATATCAACAGGCACTCCATGCAGTCTGACTATCTCATCAATATACAATCTAGCCAGTCTCTCTAAAGGATAAGTCATCTTGATCGGAAGAAAATGGGCTGATTTAGTGAGTCTATCAACAATCACCCAAATAGCATCATGACCCAATTTGGTTCTAGGCAAACCACACACAAAATCCATACTGATGCATTCCCACTTCCACCCAGGAATAGGAAGAGGCTGCAACAAACCGCCAGGCTTCTGATGTTCAGCCTTTACAGTCTGACAGGTTAAACACCTAGAGACAAAATCAATTACTTCTTTCTTCATACCCGGCCACCAAAAATTTTTCTTAAGGTCCTGATACATCTTAGTCACACCAGGATGTAGAGAATATTTGGAGTTATGGCTGTCCTCCAATATTTCTTTCCTCAAGCTCGGTTCCTCAGGGACACATACCCTTCCACGAAACCGAAGATTACCATCATCAGACAGGCTAAAATCCTGAACTGCGCCATCAACCAGACTATCCCTGATCTGAACTAATTTCGGATCCACAGACTGCTGATCTCTGATCTTCTGCAACAAAGCAGACTGTACTGTGAGAAAAGCCACATATCCAGACTGAACTTTAGGAGAAATACTGATCTTGAGATCTCTGAACTCCTGTAGTAACTGCCACTCACTGACCCGTAAAGCAGCTACTGAAGTAACTGGATGTCTGCTCAATGCATCAGCCACTACATTGGCCTTTCCAGCCTGATACTGAATAGAGAAGTCATAGTCCTTGATCAACTCCATCCATCTTCTCTGTCTCATGTTCAACTCCTTCTGAGTGAAGATGTACTTGAGACTCTGGTGATCAGTGAACAGATCAAACTCCTGACCCAACAAATAGTGGCGCCATATCTTCAAAGCAAAGACTACGGCCGCCAACTCTAAGTCATGAGTAGGGTAGTTCAATTCATACTCCTTCAGTTGTCTCGAAGCATAGGCTACTACAGAACCCTTCTGCATCAAGACACAACCCAACCCTTTGCCTGAAGCATCCGTATAAACAGTAAACCTTTCCCCATCACTAGGAATAATGAGGATCAGTGTACTAGTCAACCTTCTCTTCAGCTCCTGAAAGCTTTCTTCACACTTGTCATCCCAATTAAATTTGGCCTCCTTTCTGGTCAATTTAGTTAAAAGACCCGCCAGCTTGGAGAATCCCTCAACAAATCTCCGGTAGTAACCTGCTAATCCCAGGAAACTTCTGATCTCAGTAGCACTAGTCGGTCTTCCCCAATTGAGAATGGCTTGCACTTTAACTGGATCCACAGACACCCCCTGACCAGAAATCACATGCCCAAGGAAACTGATCTTTTCTAGCCAGAACTCACACTTACTAGCCTTGGCATATAATCGGTTTTTCCTCAGAACCTCCAACACTCTGCGCAAGTCACTGACATGATCTGAAGTAGTCCGAGAGTATACCAAGATATCATCTATAAAGACTACCACACAAGAGTTAAGCAAATCATGGAATACCCTGTTCATCAAATCCATGAAGACAGCAGGTGCATTCGTCAGTCCAAAAGGCATCACTAAAAATTCGAAATGCCCATACCTGGTCCTGAATGCAGTCTTAAATATATCCTCATCCTTGACCCTAAGCTGATAATACCCTGATCTCAGATCAATCTTAGAGAACACTGTAGCTCCCTGTAATTGATCAAATAGATCATCAATTCTGGGAAGAGGATACTTATTCTTGATAGTCACTTGGTTCAGTTGCCTGTAGTCTATACACATCCTCAGGGTTCCATCTTTCTTCTTTACAAACAGCACTGGCGCTCCCCAGGGAGAAGCACTAGGCCGAATGTACCCTTTTTACAGCAATTCCTCCAGTTGCTTCTTAAGCTCAGCCAACTCTGAGGTAGCCATGCGATAAGGAGCTCTGGAGATAGGTGCCGTACCTGGCGCCAACTCAATGCCAAACTCCACTTCTCTAATTGGTGGCAAACCTGAAAATTCCTCAGAGAACACATCAGGAAACTCTTTCACCACCGCCATCTGAGTCAAATCAGAAGTAGAATCATCCTGCACCTTAACATGCGCAAGATAACCCTTGCATCCACTAGCAAGTAACTTCCTGGCCTGCAGGAAAGATATTACATGCGGTCCTTGGTCCGACACTAGACCTCTCACAAAAATCCTACTCCCATCTAGCAGATTTAAAGTGATTACTTTCTCAAAGCAATCCACAGTAGCATGATGTGAGGATAACCAATCCATACCTAGGATGACATCATAATCTTGCATGTCTAATAGGATTAGATCTACCAGAAACTCATAACCTTCTACATGCACTACACAATCAGCACAAACAGTATCTGTAGATAATGACTTTCCTAAGGGAGTACTGACAGACACAACATAATCTAGCATCTTAGGTACAACAGATAAACATGCAGCAAATCTAACAGATACAAAAGACAGATTTGCACCAGGGTCAAATAGAATGCGAGCTAACTGATCGAATACAAATAAGGTACCTTCCACGACGGATCGGGAAGCTCGTGTATCCTTCTCAGCCACAGCATAAACTCTAGTCTGGACTGTAGGCTTATCTGCGCCTCTCTGCTGCATCTCAGGTTCTTTACAGTCCTTGACCATGTGCCCAAGTTTCTTACACCTGAAACATACACCATTCCTCTTATGACAGTCTTTCACTAGATGTCCCTTGAGCCCACAATAATTACAAGTCCGGTCCTCTGTGATACTGTTTCTTACATCTCTGACATCCCTGAACTGCTGCGGTGCATCCCTGGACTGCTGCGGTGCATCCCTGGACTGCTGCGGTGCCTTGTAAGAGTAAGGCTTATACCTGCTCTTTTTGTGGTCCTTATGTTTAGGGTACTTCTTACCCTTGCCGCCACTACCATACTGAGGAACCGCCGCCTCAGCTGTAGGAACCACTGTCACGGCAACATGAGAACTCCTCTCAGCTATGTATCTCTCAATGGTGCGTGCTCGCCCAACAGTCTCAACATAGGTCTCCAAGTGCTGAGCACCAACCTGCTCTCTAATGTCCCATCTGAGACCTCTGAGAAACTTGGTAGCTCTCCTCTTTTCAGTGTTTATCAGGTGAGGAGCATACTTTCCCAACTTAGTGAACTGCAACTCATACTGGTCCACTGTCATATCACCCTGCTCCAGGTGAATAAATGCCACCTCTCGGTCCTCCACCAAGCTATCAGGGAAGTACTTCTCGTTAAATCGAGACAAGAAGTAAGGCCAATCTACAGTCTCATGTCTTTCTTCGGCTAGTCTCACCACGCCCTTCCACCACTCATCTGCGTCCCCACGCATCATATAGGTGGTCAGACATAACTTATCCTCATCTGAGCAGCGCATGACTTGGAAAATCTTTTCCAAGCACAACTGCCAGTTCTCAGCAGTACTGGATTCTGAGCCTCCATAAAAAGAACTAGGACCCAGTTTCTGGAATTCACTCACAAGTGAAGCATAGCGCCTGTGAGCGCCCTCCTGAGAGTCATCCCCCACCGCCCGAGTAGTAGTCTGGGGTCTCTCTTGAGTCAACTGCTGCAAGAGCTGCTGTTGCGCCTCTTGATGCTTAGTCTGTTGCTGCTGCAGCATCTGAGCTTGCCTCTCTATCATGGCACCTTGTTGCTGTACCATGCCAGTCAGAGCCTCAATAGTTCTCGTGAGGTTCGAAGGCTGCTCATCCTCGCCACTAGCATTTCCTCTGGTTCGCACCATCTTAAATTCCTACACACACATACCATAGTCAGGAAAACAAACATAAACCTATCAGGTGTCTAGCAATACACAAACATGTTTTCCCCCCCGAACTAAGTTTTAGCTAGCCAACTGCTCTGATACCATTCTGTAACATCCCGTTATCTCAACCCCAAACAAGCAACACAATTCATGAAAGAAACAGGATGTTAACATACAAGATCGATACATATGCTAGGTAAAACCCCGTTCAGGAAACCCGATCTGAAAATTTTCAAAAATCCATACATATAAATCTCCACAAAAACACAATTTCATAAAGGTACCTGCCACCACGCATTCCTTGCACTAGACATATGCAAGTTACAGGTATATCAAAACCGATTACAAAGAATACACCACAAACCGAATTTCAAAACAAATCACAAAATCGATTTTTATAAACTCATACCAAACACCGAAACCAGGCTGAAGCCCGCGGTGACACAAAAATCAAACTCATTTAACAGTCACAATCTGACATCATAAGTTCACACAGTTCACGTGGTTCACATAGCTCATATCATTCATATAGTTCGGCCACAACTGGCCCCAAATAATTAAGCACAAAAGTTCATAAACAGCAAACTAGTGATATCCACGCCAATGCTAATTCAAGAAATGCGCCCCTGCTCTATGCCTGAAAATAGTGAGGGGTGAGCTACACAGCCCAGTGAGTGGATAGTCTAAATCGACCATCCATAACATACACTCAAAAATATAGACAGATTATTTTAAAAATCTTTAACAGGAACATTATGTCAACATATAACAACATAAAGAAAACAGAAGTCATATAAACAGTCAGATGTACACACCAACATATAACAAACTCAGGTTCTAGAGTTATACTCTAAACCAACTCAGATGTACACACCAACATATAACAAACTCAGGTTCTAGAGTTATACTCTAAACCAACTCAGATGTACACACCAACACTTAATTAACCTAGTTGTCCAGCATATTCAGTAGTGACCATTATGGTCTAACCCGGCTTTGGCCTAAGCACTGGGAGACTGCAAAATTTCATGCAACATATAAACATGGACAGTGAGTAGAATCAAGAGGTGGCCCCCGCCAGGTCACGACGTGGCACTTTGCTCTAAAACACCCCATAACACATCGATGGATAGTGTGTAGATTCAAGGGGTGGCCCCCGCCGGGTCACGACGTGGCACTTTGCTCTACGACACCCCATATCACAAATAAAAGAGTGATGACATCAAGAGGTGGCCCCTGTCCGACCAAGACATGGCACTTTGCGTCAAAACCCGTTCTCCCAAAAGGTTCCTACTGGACAACAGACACATCTTATATCTTATTTCACAACGGTGGACTTCTAAGTGTCAACTAGACTCTAGGATAGTCATCCCAATAATCATATCGGGCAGGCTGAACATCAACCCCCATCACAATAATCATAACAGGCAGGCTGAACAACAACCCCCTCACATATCACAATACAGGGCTGAAATTCAAACCCTTAACATATCACATATAGACTATCCCCTTGAGTACTTCTGTTACACTTAGCCTTAGTCCTAACCATTCCATGATCACAACACATAATATTCATAATTCACATAACCACATAATATTGAAAATCACATAATCACATGATATTCATAAATCACATAATATTCAAACATCACAAAGTAGTGTAGTCCTTAGATTTCATGCTGATTAATTCAGTCTAACCTTGCTAAATTATCACCCAATGTTCTCAAACATGAATACATGGTCTTAGATAAATAAACATGAGTTTTATAACATTATTAGCATTTATCAAGCACCCATAAAATCGACATATAGCATTTATCAAGCATACATAAAAATCAACATAAAATTAAACATAAAATTAAAACATGTATTCATACAATTGCTTTACAAATCACTACATGTAACCCACGGTTAACATAAAATATTATCTACTAAATTTTAAACCTTAGTTAACATGAATATCATGCTCAAAATCATTGGTTTAAAACTTCCTAAATTCCATAAATTAATACCTTAAATTTCATATTACAAACTTTCAGTTTTCATAAAACAATCATCAAGATTTCGGTTGAAAGTTTTCATAAAACAATCATCAAGATTTCGGTTTCATAATTAACATCAAAATTTCAGTTTTCATAAATAATTATCAAGATTTCGAGTCTCATAATTATTATCAAGAATTCGGTTTTCATAACAATTATCAAGATTATTTCGGTTTTAAACATGGAAAGATTTCAAGCAACCAAATTTATCATGTAGCACAACCATAATCATATTGATGTAAATTTCGAATAAGACACCCCACTCACCTCTTAACCGTGATCACCAATATGTAAAAACCTTTCCAAAAATTCGTCTAAAGCTTTGAGAGACGCCACCAAACACCAAGGAATGCCGGCCAAAGGAAGAAGGAAGAGGAAAATCGCCAAGTTCTTCAAGAATCGCCCACTTCCTTGCCCTAGCCGCCACAAGATTTCCTCAAGCCAAAATCGCCAATTTCCCTTCCCTAACCGAATTACTAATTTAAATTTTCGGTTTTTAATTCTTTAACCTGCTAACCAACTAATTCAAATAGGGTTTAACCCATTTAACTAATAAATTCGAATTTCAAAACCCAATTAATGCAAACCCAATAACCCATGGTTTAAGTGAAAATCCAATAAGAATTTAAACTAACATCCACTTAATGAATTCACTTAAACGCAAATCCAATAAGGATTTAATTAATATCCAATAAGCTAGTTAATTAACCAACAAGGTCTAATTAATTAACCAATAAACTCTAATTAATTAACTGAAATTAACATCCAATAAGTTAGTTAATTAATTAACATTAACATCCAAAAATCTCTAGTTAATTAACTATAAATTAACAACCAATACATAGAAAAATATCACAGTCAGTAATTTTATTTAAATCATGAACACAATATCACAGCCAACGAGTTTATTTAAATAAAAAATAATGCTTACCAGGACTTAAGATCCTTGGATCTTACACGCCCAAACCCCAAAAATAAGTTTACGCTACAACTTTCCTCATATAATACATTAAATTTCTCAAGAAAAATCAAATCAAACCAGAGGAAAGGCTAGATCTACGATGGGAGAGGATGTAGCACGATCTTCAGCGTCAAAACAAGGAACAGCCTCCGCCATCAAGGTTTTCGCCAAAACCCTAGTTGTTGCCCTTCGCCCAAATTCTCTCGATTGGCTCCACCAAATGGCATGATCCTTGTCCCAAAATGTTGCCTCCCCAGTTAGGATGCTCTCTTCTAATTTTGCCCTAAATTCACTTAAAAAATAGTAAGAATTAGGTGAAAAACCGAATGGGTGTTGAACAGGAGGAAGTCAAGTGTAGGGAGTTTAACTAGCTTTTCATAGAACTTAACGGGCTTTGTTACGTTAACAGTCACAAAAGCAGGGAGTTAGCATAATTAAGTACCGTATTACGCTCCGGGAGGAGGTAGTACGTACATTAGGAAAAGTTCCTTTCATGATAGATATTTTCTATTGATAAAGCCATCTTTATATGATTCATATTAGTTAGTGTGGTGAAACCTAGAAATTCTGATTTTTCTAAAAACTTGAACCCTCTTAAACGCTGTCTTTACATTGTTCGAACTTAGAGTTCAGTATAACCCACTACTTGATTTTTCCTAGATTCAAATGAGTTGAATAGTTAGTACTTAACCGCCTAATCCTCATTGGGAACGATATCTTTCTTTATTACTTCGATAAATTCATGCACTTGCGGTGTATCAAGTTTTTAGTGCCGTTACTGGGGATTACGGCTAGTTAATATTGACTTACTAGGTAAGTTTGGAGACTAAGCACTTTTTCTTCTTTTGTTTTAGCATTGGTTTTTTACTTTTCTTTCCATTTTCATTATTATTTTACTTTCTATCTTAACTTACACATTATATGCCCAGAATTTCTCGAACAGGTACTTTAGTTCCAGCAGACCCAGAGATTGACCGTACATTTCGCTTTCGAAGGAGATTGTAGTTTCATGCTCAAAAGGTTTCTGAAGAAGGTGTAATGGCGGCAAACAACCAATCTTTGAGGGACTTCACAGTACCGAATATACAAGGCTTTAATTCAATCATAGTTCGATCCAACGTAGAGGCGAACAATTTTGAGTTTAAGTCAGCATTGATGATGATGGTCCAGCAAAATTAATTTGGGGGATCCCCAAATCAAGACCCTAATCTACATCTAGCTATCTTTTTAGAATATTGCAATACTGTCAATGTAATACCCCGAGTATAGTCCCACATTGCAAGTGGGAGAAACTATTATGTGGTTTATAAGGCTTAGTGGGCTTGCTATTGTTAACTTGGGCTTAAGTATTTTAATAGATTGGGCCACGTTGCAAATCGGCTCACCAAGTTAATAAATAGTTTGCTTACTAAGTGGGTTGTAATAAATGGTATCAGAGCAAAACTTAGTCCTAAGCATGGTGAGAGGCCAATAGGAAAGGGCTACCGAGGATGGTGGAGCCACCTTTGGGCTGACCTCACATGCTGCCGACTAAGGGATGATTCTTGGGCATGTGTTAAGGTTTGGGCTTGATGAGGACGTCAAGTCTTAAGTGGGGGAGATTGTAATACCCCGAGTATAGTCCCACATTGCAAGTGGGAGAAACTATTATGTGGTTTATAAGGCTTAGTGGGCTTGCTATTGTTAACTTGGGCTTAAGTATTTTAATAGATTGGGCCACGTTGCAAATCGGCTCACCAAGTTAATAAATAGTTTGCTTACTAAGTGGGTTGTAATAGTCAAAGTTAATGGAGTTTCATCGGACGCTATAAGACTATGATTGTTCCTGTTTTCTCTCAAGGACTGTGCGAGAGCTTGGCTATATTCGCTACCAGCAGGATCTATTACTACCTAGGACAAGCTTTTCAGAGCCTTTCTAAACAAATATTTCCCACCTAGTAAAACTGTTCAATTGTGCAACAGGATCACTTGCTTTGCTCAACAAGAGGGAGAATCTCTCCATGACGCCTGGGATCGCTTCAAGGAGCTCCAACGTATGTGCCCACACCATGGACTCCAAGCATGGGTTCTAGTTCACATCTTTTATAATGGATTGGACTATAATACCAAGTTGATGGTAGACGCTGCGGCTCGAGGAACAATCATGAGCAAGCGCGTGGAAGAGGCGACAGCTCAACTTGAGGATATGGCTATGAACCATAACCATTGGTCAAGTGAGTGAGGTACTACTTCCACGGGACATGGTAAGTACCATGATGATTCCTTGACATCTCTTGCGGCAAAGGTAGATTCATTTGCACAGAAGTTAGATTCTTTTTCCTTTCCCTCAGTTTCCGTTAATGCAGTTTCTTATGAAGTGTATGGTGTAATAGGCACAATTCATCCGACTATCAATTTATAGCTTCATCTCAAGAAGATCCTAGTCAGGAGCAAGTTAATGCCTTGGGGAATTTTAATCAAAAACCAGTGAATGACCCATTTTCTGCAACTTATAATCCAGGATGGAGGAACCACCCCAACTTGTCCTACAAGAACAATCAAGGGCTAGCACCTCCTCAGTACCCTCAGCAAAATAATAGGCCACCACCGGGCTTTCAATCAAGACAGTATGGACAGCCCCAGAAATCAAACTTGGAGACCTTGCTAGAAGGAATTGTTATATAGCAGAAGAAATGCAATGATGATGTCACTAAGGCTATCAAGCAGCTGACATCTCGTGTGGATGTCATGGCTACCCATAATAAGATGCTAGAGAACCAGATAGCTCAACAGGCGAGTATTGTAGATAAAGCTGTGGGAGGGAGTTTAAAGAGACATGAGGAGAATTCTAGAGAGCACTGTAGCGCAATAACCACAAGGAGTGGTAAGCAACTAGATGAACCCCAGATGCCTAATGAGGAGCCCACACCTGTAGTTGACAAAGAGCAGTTCGAAGAATCTCAGCCTAACAAGGAAAAGCCTGTTGAGAAAGAGAAGGAGGAAGTTTATGTAGGACCCCGTGCGTATGTCTCGCCTGTCCCTTTTCCTCAAAGACTAGCCAAAGCAAAGTTGGATAAGCAGTTTGGCAAATTCCTGGAGATACTGAAGAAATTATACATCAATATTCCTTTCACAGATGCTTTTGTTGGTGTATATGCCCTGCAGACCAATGTATGTACATGGTCAGGCATTGTTTGAATGTACTTTGATAGAACTATTATTCTTTATAGAGGCAAGGTCGTTGTTATGCAGACTTTTCTACCTGCATTGATGTATAGAGTTGCATAAATAATGTCCCAGGAGTTTGGTTGGATCCATTCTCATAAGCTATCCCCAGTCAAGGCACCTTAGCAGATATGGGGCAGCTTTGGTGCATGTGAGACTGGTGTATGGGCTGGTTAGGTGCGGGGGTAACGTAGACATACAGGTGCATTAGATGCACTAGAGTGATCCACCGTGAGGATTGACTTGTCTAGTCAACAAGTCAATCTCACATGCGAGAGGTTTGCATTGATACTTAGACTTAAAGTATTCATGTCTAGATTTGATGATGGATATGCTTTGATGCAGTCTTACGTCTCTTCGTAATTGGGAGACCAAAATGATTGTCATTGGGCATGTCAAAAGTCATATAGAGACATGGATGACCAATAGATTGGATTGATAAACTTGAGACTAAATCCAATGGCGGGATATCAGTTTAGGCAAAGGGATATATAATGCATGGGAATCCTCATTGCTCGTTAGGGAGTTGTTGCCATATGACTTAAGTCCTATGACATGGGTAGTAGCGATGTGTTGCTAGATACCCCTCACTACTTATGATGTTTACATCATTGCCATCGTCATATGGATCCTATGGGGTCACATGCAATAGACTCTTGACGTTGCTTTAACCAGAAGCCTTATGATCAAGTTATTGGATAGCTTGGATCAATTTAGAAGATTTCATCAGCGCCAATGGGCCTGATGAGATGGAAGAAACTTATTAGGGCCAACTTCCATTTTGGCATATTGACCAAATTAACCATGGTTAGCTTCATTTGACCTTGGGTTAAATTGGATTGGATCCAGTTACATGGTTAGCATGCATAATGGACCTTGGGCCAGCCCATTGCTTAATGGGGCTCGCTAATAAGTTGTAATGAGAAGCCAAGAGGCTAAAAGGGTATAATGGGGATGAAATAATGGGATAGGCGCTTATGGATTCCTAGTTGGACTAGGATTTGCGCTAACACTATATTTGGTATCTCCTAGGTGATTGATTCAAATTGAATTTGAATTTAATTACTTAAAATATTTAATTGGAAAGTATTAGGCGCATATGGGGCTGATTATTTATATAATTAGAACCCTAACTCAATTTGGATTTGCGCCTATACCTAAAAAGGCAAGCTATCTTCATGCCTTGGCGCATGAATGAGATTGATGCCTCTTTAGGCATGTGTTTGGGCGCATATGGCAATGCTTTGCATGGCATTGCTTGGCACATATGTAATCAAGGATTTATTGATTATGATTGTGAATTCAATCAAGATAACTAATTGTTCAAATTCCTTCCTTGATTTGTGCCCAAACCGCATTGACCTTCCAATTAACCCTAACCGCCCTTGATCTCTATAAAACAAGCCCTTGTCACCCCCTTTTATCAATCTAATCTCTTGGAGGCATGAAGACATAGAGGGATGACAACCTGAGAGCTTGGAGCTCTCCTTCTTCCATCAAAGGCGCAAGTTCTTCTTCTTCTCCCTCTCTTCTTGGCGCAAGGATTCTCGGTGCTTGGTGGAGTCTCCTTGCCACAAGCCCCCTTACTTCGTTGGCCATAGGCGCACCTTGCTTGAAGGTGGTGCAAGCATAGAAGAAGAAGGAAGTACTTGGCACATCTTCTTCATCCTCACCTCTTCTTGGCGCTTCTACCTTGGAGGTGGCGTAAGACAAGAAGAGGGTCACAAAGGCTTGATTCTCTTCCCAAGGCTAGCACCAAGCGTGGAAGGGAGTAACGTTGAGACGGTCGACGCGTGGATACTTGTAGAGGGCGAACACTTGGACGCCTTCAACATGGCTTCAACATCTCGACAAGAAAAAGAGGTACATCTCTATCACATCCTTGTGTTTTCTCTCTCGCATGGATCCTTGGGAAAGGAATATGTTTCGGGTGTAATGACCCTTCCGCTGCGTCCTGGGACTGCAAAATTTTAAATTACACCCGGTATTCCCTAACAGTGGTATCAGAGATACTTGCGAGAAACACAAGGTGTACGTTTGCTTGTGTGAAAAATGTTTGGAAAATTTTTCTTCTATCCATGTGCGTTTCACCTAGAAAGCGTTTCTTTTATCTAAACTTCTCTTTTCAATTTTATGGCCAAAATTTGATTGTGTTTTATGATTGATTTTGTTGGGGTATGCCCTTAGGCTAATGTTTGAGGCCTTGGGATTGTAACAGTATCATGTAATAAACTCTTCTATTTATAAAGGCATGGTTGTTATTCAGTTTGTTACCTTGTCTGCTGTAATAAGTGTACTTCTGAATAATGTCTCAAAGCTGTTCAGCTAGGCTGACAAGCTTTATGTCCTTAGTCGAGATATCTTGGTGAACATGAGACAGCCTTGATATGATTGAGACTAATATGTGTTCTAATCTTATAGGATGCTTCGAGCATGGAATAAGGTGTAGACTCATGGGTACATTGGATGTACTGGACAGACCCTACTAGGATATTCAGTTGTTTGTCACAATGTGAATATTCCTTGATTGCAACAAGTGGCACATTTCCTCTGACTTGAGATCACTTGTGTTTCTAAATGATGATTGTCATTGTTTTGAGGTAGTTCAATATCATTTGAAAGACAATGATTATAGACTATCTTGGATGGTGAGCTTGAATTAGGTTAGGGCACTAGTGATAGACATAGGATTGCCATCTCCTTGTTTAAGGAGTGTGATGTTCTACAGGGGCCCCCTGGATGAGATGATTGAGAAAGTGTATGGCCATACCCAGGTGACTGTGTTCATCTGATCTAATCATGCTTATCATATTGGAGCTACAAGCTTGACACGCTTGTCCAATAAGAACATCCAGTGGCAAAGGAAAGATGCATGCCTTGTGAGTTAGAGTCACACTTGTGCTGTGGTTTGGGTGAAGTCTTGGAAGACTCTTTCCTTTCTATCGGGAGACAGTGATGTGTTGCTAGATACCCCTCACTGATCGTGATAACGTGAGTTATCGTTACCGACAGGTATAGGAAACCCTTAGGGTCGCACAATTTGATGATATGGCTTACTTAAGTCAGATCGTGTGGACTGAATTGTTTAGGTTCAGTTTAAAGGGGTTTTAAACTCTGATTGTAAGTGAGATCTGGTCTGATCATGTTTGATTGATTAGGGCTTGAGATCGGTAAGCTTCGATCGAGAGATTTGATGCTAGATCGGTGAGATCAGGAGCATCTTGAGATCAACGGTGATCTTGAGCCTTGAGGTTCAATAAGATCGACCATTGCTTGGGCTGATTTGGTCTTGGACCAAAGTCATTTGAACCGGCTCATCTTGTGAGCGCTTGGTTCAAAGATTCGAATGGGGTGAAGGAGTTACGGTTCACTTCATGTGAACGCATAACCGTTGAGAGTAATGGGTTGCTATTTTTGGATAGCAACGCCTCCACGTTGATTACAACGTTCGCTCAATCGCCTCTCATCACTTTGGACGATTTTTCTCTCTTCTCGTGTGACAAAGCTCTCGACGAGTTTAGAGGAAGTTCTTCTTCGCCAAGCCCAAAGGATCTCATCTCCTCCACGCGCAAAGGACCCTTGAAGCTTTGCTAGCACAAAGACGACAAGGAGAAGCCATTCCTCATCGTGTGTGCGTCGACTAGGGAGAAGATCCCTTTCGGTCTTTGATTCCAACACACCATCCAACGAATGGCGATGGTATGATTCTTCTTGATATTTGCAATCGGTTTTTTATAGTTGATCATATATATCATGCAACCGATTCTTGATGCCCTAATTTCCGCCCATGCAATAGTGTTCTATGTGCATGTATTAGGGTTTTGCGCCCCCCTCTTGAAAGGGGTTTTATCCGCTTGCGCTCCCCCCTTGAAGGGGACTCCTGCAATTGGTATCAGAGCAGGCTTTTATGCATGATAAATATGTTTGCTGTGATTTGTGATCCTTGTATGCGCCATGTTACTAGATCTAGACTACATGCGAAACTTTACTAGTTATGTATTGTTGTTGGCGCATGTATGGGTAGCGCTTCTATAAGTTGTGTTTGATGTTTATCTTACAAAAAAATAAAATGACTTGCGCGCTTACCATTAGATCTAAATGGCGCCCGCAGTAAACCCTTAGACGGGTTATTAGGGTTGAAGTCGTCCTCTAAGTTAGATCCAACTGGTCTGATCAGACTATCTGACAGCCTAGATGGGTCGACCAGAGAGCACCTGTGCGTAAGCTATAGGTGGCTCTAGGTCGACTGCATCAAAGGCGTGTAGCGATGTCTGATGGAGACACTTTATGAACGCACATGAGTTAGGCCCGGGGTCACACCCGTTTGCCAGATCTCATAGTGGTCGTTCAGCCCTGCCGCATGCATGTTTGACCACTGGGTCAACTCAAGTTAGTTAGGACTTGGTGCATGCAAGGGCAATGGATCTGACTAGGTTGGATGAGTGGATCCCTAGTAATGGACCGTTGTAAGGTTGTAGGGCCTATAAGGAAATTAAAATTCATACCCATGGGGTTTTTCGAAATTTAATTTCATGAATGGATCACATGATGATTGTTGCATATGTATGTTTATTTCATCTTATGTGGGCTGCCCAAGTTAAATGTGTGCAGTGCTGGGGCCTGCGTGCCTGGTAATGATTTTGTAAATTAATTTTAATTGTGATCTGCGAATCACCTTGTACTTAATTTATAAAATGTAATTGACCTGCGAGTCAATCTTGTCTAGATAGATTAATTTGTAAATTAATCAGACAAGAGCATTGAGCACACTTGGCAGAGGCGCATGCAGCAAGTGGCTTGACCAGGTGGGAGGTCTAGGGTTCGACCCTAGGACCTGGCGCATATTCCTGGTGGGCACACCAGATCTGCAGATGGCGCTTGGGCCCTGGTTTGGGCCAGATGAGTAGCAAAAAGCCCCATGATGAAAAGCAAGTCAAGACTTAAGTTAGGTTAAGGTCTTACTTAGGCTATGGGCTTTTACCACATAAGATTCATGCTTTCTTTTATTGCTTTATAAGTAGAACAGCATGTTTTAATTTATCTTCTGCTATCACCATAGGATTGCATGATAGTGAGGAAGATAAAAGACCGTTAAAATCCAACGCTAAAATATCAAGCTCGTAAGCCTTCTGACGCGAAACCTCACTGTTCTGACTATCGTTGGAGCCGTGTTGTACCCACTCAGTGGGCACGTCCATCTATCTTCAGACGGTGTGTGATTACACCTGCGTGTTACAGAGTAGGGATTTATCCCTTCTCGTTGCTCAGCATAGCACATGGTGGTCCAGGGAGTAGGTCGGGTCAGCTTGACCATGTAGGCTACATATGTGGCGCATATGGTAGCACATGGAGGCAGCCATCTGTGGGGTTAGAGATTGTGTTGTACCAACTCAGTTGGCACAGTCGGCTGGATTGCCCAGATGAAGGGGAATCGCACGGGTTGGCGATTGGCTGGGACAGCCTACCAGAAATTAGTGCTTGTACTCTCTGTGCATCTTATCTCGCCTGAGCGGGACGCGGAGACCAAGTATGAAATCTGGATCCCATCTCACTAAAAGAGTTCTACTCTTTCGGGCTGTTTTGCTGGATTTTTCAGCCAGATAAAATAGTGAGAAAAAGAATCTTTCTTAAGTCCTGATTGATTCTTGACATTGATACTGACCTTGTTGTTCTTGCATTGTTGTAGATTCCTGCAGCAACGAACACCATGAGCTTCAATGTGCGATCCCTACTGGAAAGGGAGAAGTTTGCTGGGCCGAACTTCTCTGACTGGTTTGGACACCTTAAGATCGTTCTTAAGGCAGAGAGGAAACTGTATGTCCTCGAGACGGCGATACCGCCGCAACCCGCTCCGAACGCCGCAAGGGCGGTTCGGGATGCCTATGAAAAGCACGTCAATGATAGCATTGATGTCGCTTGCCTGATGCTAGCGTCTATGACGCCACCGCTACAGCGTCAGCATGAGGATATGTCGGCTATGGAAATTATAGCGAACCTCAAGATGCTATATGCTGCACAGGCGAGGACAGAACGCTATAATCTGACGAAGCTGTTCTTTCAGAGCAAACTGGCTGAAGGGAGCCCAGTGGGAGCTCACGTGCTCAAGATGATTGGGCACAAGGAGGCTCTGGAGAAACTGGGGCATACCATTAACCAGGAGCTTGCTGTAGACATTATTTTGCAGTCTCTTCCGCCCTCTTTCGATGCGTTCATCATTAACTTTAATATGAACAAAATCGATTGTACTCCGGCAGAGCTGCTGAATATGCTCTTGACTACTGAGGAAACTCTGAAGGGTAAGCCTTCGACCTCTATCTTAATGGTTCCTTCAAGGAACAAGAAGAAGGGGAAGAAGGGCAAGGCCCCTGTCAAGAACTACAACAAGGCTCTGAAGCAAAAGGTTAAGCGGTCCAAGGAATACAGGTGTTTCCACTGTGGCCAGCTGGGTCACTAGAAAAAGGACTGTAAAGCGCTCCAAGGAGACAAGAGGGGAAGCATCGCTTCTAGCTCAGGTATTTACGTGACGGAAGTCATGGTTTCATCTTCTTCTATTTCATGGGTGTTGGACACTGCATGTGGAGTTCACATTTGTTCAAATGTACAGGAACTCAGGAGAAGAAGACAGGTGGGACAGCATGAGGTAGACCTACGCGTTGGAAACGGGGCACGGGTTGCTGCTGTTGCTGTAGGAGACTATTTCATTTCTTTACCATCTGGCATTGTATTAGAATTAAACAATTGTTATTTTGTACCCAGTATTACCAAGAATATTATCTCCATTCCTGCTCTTGTCAGGAAGGGTTTTTCCTTTGAATGCAAGATTTCAAAGTGTGTACTTTCTCTAGATAATATTGTGTATGCTACTGGTTCAATTAACAATGGGTTGTTCATGTTGGACATGGAATGTTCTATACAAAATATTGATAATAAGAAAGCCAAGTATGCTGATGACAGCACCTTGCTATGGCATAGTCGTTTAGGCCATATAAACGAGAAACGCATTAAGCGGTTGCATGATCATGGACTGCTGGGATCATTCTCCTATAAGGAGATTGATACATGCAAGGCTTGTTTAATGGGTAAAATGACGAAGTCACCTTTTCCTCACAAAGGTCAAAGGGCTTCAGGTTTACTTGACCTTATACACAGTGATGTGTGTGGGCCATTTAGTAAACATGCCAGAGGTGGCTATCAGTACTTCATTACCTTTACTGATGATTTCAGTAGGTATGGGTATGTCTATTTAATGAGACATAAAAGTGAATCTTTTGACAAGTTCAAAGAGTTCAAAAATGAAGTACAAAATCAGTTAGGCCGAAATATCAAGGCACTTCGTTCTGATCGAGGTGGAGAATACCTAAGTCATACGTTTACTGACTATCTGAAGGAGTGTGGGATTATCTCACAGCTCACTCCGCCAGGAACACCGCAGTGGAATGGTGTGTCCGAGAGGAGAAATAGAACGTTACTTGATATGGTTCGTTCTATGATGAGTCAGGCTACTCTACCGTACTCCTTTTGGGGTTTTGCACTGGAAACAGCTGCAAAAGTACTAAACCGAGTGCCATCCAAGGCAGTTTCAAAGACGCCATATGAATTATGGTATGGGAAACAGCCTAGCTTGACATTTATCAGGATCTGGGGTTGCGAGGCTTATGTCAAAAAGCTCGCCTCTGGGAAACTAGAGAGCAGATCTGACAAATGCATCTTTGTCGGTTACCCTAAGGAAACTAAGGGTTATTATTTCTTCGATCCCAAGGAGAACAAGGTATTTGTTGCTCGGACGGCCATATTTCTTGAGAAGGAATTTCTTCTGCAAGAGGCCAGTGGGAGAGAAATAAAGCTGGATGAGATTCCAGAAGAAGGACAAAGTAGTCAAGCACAGATGGATGAGCCTGAGCCGGTAGATCAGGTTATTGAACAACCTGAGGCTCAAATATCACGGGAACCGCGAAGATCGGGAAGGATCCGTCGATAGCCTGAGCACTATGACGGAGTCTACATCATTGATAATGATGAACCCCTCACTTATGCGGATGCGGTCAGTGGACCGGAGTCAGCTAGATGGCTTGAAGCTATGCGAGCCGAAATGGACTCCATGTCAGATAACCAAGTCTGGGATTTGGTTGATCCGCCTCCGGGAGTAATCCCTATAGGCTGTAAATGGATCTTCAAGAAGAAGATTGACATGGATGGTAACGTGGTTACCTATAAAGGCAGGCTAGTTGCGAAAGGTTTCAAACAAATCTACGGGATAGATTATGATGAAACTTTCTCACCTGTAGCTATGTTTAAGTCTATTCGGATTCTTTTCGCGATAGCTGCATATTATGATTATGAGATCTGGCAGATGGATGTGAAGACAGCTTTCCTTAATGGAAATCTGGATGATGATGTGTTTATGACACAACCTGAGGGTTTCACTAATCCAGCAGATCGGCATAAAATATGCAAGTTAAAGAAGCCCATTTATGGACTGAAACAAGCATCAAGAAGCTGGAATATTCGTTTTGATGAATCAATCTCTGAGTTTGGATTCATCAAGAACGAGGATGACCCGTGTGTATATAAGAGGTTTAGTGGGAGCGTAATTACATTCCTAATCCTCTACGTCGATGATATCTTGATCATTGGAAATGATATTCCTGAACTGCATGCTGTTAAAGCATGGTTAGGAAAATGTTTCCAGATGAAAGATTTAGGAGAAGCAGCCTATGTGTTAGGTGTAAAGATCTACAGGGATAGATCTAAGAGGCTTCTCGGGTTGTGCCAGAGTACTTACATCGATAAGGTCCTGGAGAGATTCCATTTAGAGAATTCTAAACGTGGATATCTTCCAGTCAGACATGGTCTGAATCTTTCGAAGAGTCAGTGTCCACAAACACAGACTGAGAAAGATGAAATGGACAATACGCCTTATGCTTCGGCTATTGGGTCCATCATGTATGCGATGTTGTGTACTCGCCCAGACGTCGCTTACGGGTTAAGCGTGACCAGTCGATTCCAAAGTAATCAAGGTTTGGCGCACTGGATTGCGGTCAAGAACATTTTAAAATATCTGCGGAGGACCAAAGATATGTTCTTGATATATGGTGGTCAGGAAGAACTCAGTATAGAGGGATATACTGACGCTTCGTTCCAGTCGGACCAGGATGATTTTCGATCGCAATCAGGCTATGTTTTTAGCTTGAATGGTGGAGCAGTGGTGTGGAAGAGTTTCAAACAGTCAACTGTTGTTGATTCCACAACAGAAGCCGAGTATGTTGCAGCCTCGGAAGCATCCAAGGAGGCAGTGTGGATTCGTAAGTTCGTGAGAGAACTTGGTGTCGTTCCTTCGAGTGCAGATCCTTTGGTTATCTTCTGTGATAACACTGGAGCAATCGCACAAGCAAAGGAACCACGGTCGCACCAGAAGTCCAAGCACATACAGAGACGGTTTCACTTGATCCGGGAGATCATTGATCGAGGCGAGATCAAAATATGCAAGGTTCATACAGATGACAATCTGGCAGACCCACTTACCAAGCCTCTGGCGCAGCAGAAGCATGAGAAGCACTGTAATAATATGGGTTTGAGATTTCTCAACCATTAGATTAAGTGCAAGTGGGAGATTGTTGGGGTATGCCCTTAAGGCTAATGTTTGAGGCCTTGGGATTATAAACTGTATCATGTAATAAACTCTTGTGTTTATAAAGGCATGGTTGTTATTCAGATTGTTACCTTGTCTGCTGTAATAAGTGTACTTCTGAATAATGTCTCAAAGCTGTTCAGCTAGGCTGACAGGCTATAAGTCCTTAGTCGAGATATCTTGGTGAACTGAGACAGCCTTGATATGATTGAGACTAATATGAGTGCTAATCTTATAGGATGCTTCGAGCATGGAATAAGATGTAGACTCATAGGTACATTGGATGTACTGGACAGACCCTACTGGGATATTCCATTGCTTGTCACGATGTGAATGATCCCTGTAAGCAGCAAGTGGCACATGTCCTCTGACTTGAGATCACTTGTGTTTCTAAATGATGATTGTCATTGTCTTGAGGTAGTTCAATATCATTTGAAACATAATGATTATAGACTATCTTGGATGGTGAGCTTGAGTCAGGTTAGGGCACTTGTGATAGATAAAGGATTGCCGTCTCCTTGTTCAAGGAGTGTGATGTTCTAAGGGCCCCCCCCTATATGAAATGATTGAGGAAGTGTATGGCCATACCCAGATGACTATGTTCATCTGATCTAATCATGCTCATCGTATTGGAGTTACAGGCTTGACATGCTTGTCCAATAAGAACGTCCAGTGGCAAAGGATACATGTATGCCTTGTGAGTTTGATTCACACTTGTGCTATGGTTTGGGAGTAGTCTTGGAAGACTCTTTCCTTTATATCGGGAGACAGTGATGTGTTGCTAGATACCCCTCACTGATCGTGATAACGTAAGTTATCGTTACCGACATTTAGAGGAAACCCTCAGGGTCGCACAATTTGGTGATATGGCTTACTTGAGTCAGATCGTATGGACTGAATTCTTTGAGTTCAGATTAGAGGGATTTAATCTCTGATTGTAAGTGAGATCTGGTCTGATCATGTTTGATTGATTAGGACTTGAGATCGGTAAGCTTCGATCGAGAGAGATGATGCTAGATCGAAGAGATCAGGGGCATCAGGAGATGAATGGTTAGATCATGAGCCTTGGGGTTCGATTTGGTCTAGACCAAGTGGCTTGAGCTATTTCGGTTGGGTTTGAAGAACCAAAGTCGATTTGACGTTATTGGATTGAACCGGTTCACAAAGGTGAACGCTTGGTTCAATGTCAATAGGCGTTTTAGGGTTGGCTTAAACGCATGGCTTGATTGTCTTCCATTTATGGTAAGTAATCAAACCGGTTTTTGCTCCAATGCCAAAAACGCATATGCGTTTTGCTCTTTGCTTCAACGCCTAGCTCTTTGGTTGGGCGATCGGAAAAAGAGAGGATTTTTGGCAAGAGGAGCTCTCGGCCAAGAGGGAATCATCTCATCACCCCCTTTCCATTCGACAAAAGAAAAGCTTGGGTGTCTTGCTAGCACAAGGGACCGCAAGGAGTAAGCATCTTCATCTTGTGTGTGAACTTGTGGAGGAGATCTAATTTGTTCTCTTCATCCAAGCCGACTTCCAAGCATATGGCGTTGGTATGAATTTCCCTCTCAATCTATTCAATCGGTTATAGTTGAACATATGGCATGCAAATGATCTTAAACCCTTGCTTCCGCTAGCATATTTTTCATTAGCGCCATGACTAGGGTTTTTGCCCCCCCCTTTTTAAGGGGTTTCTACAATTGGTATCAGAGGGTGGCTCTATGCATGCTATTATGTTTGCTGATGTGATCCATACATGTTGCGCTTACTTGATGATTTTGCGCTTACTTGATGATTTGGTTACATGAACTTTGCGCTTGTGTCATGGTAACATGAAGTTTGCGCTTGTATCATGGTTACCTAAAGTTTGCGCTCCCCCTTGAAGGGGACCCCCTAAAGTTTGCGCTCCCCCTTGAAGGGGACCCCCTTAGATCTAAGGGTTATCAACATAAATGAAGCATGTTGTTTGATTGTTTGCGCTTGATCTATATGTTTTATAAAACTTACATCTTGCGCGGCTGATTAGATCTAAGGTGCTCCTACCATAAATCCTTAGATGGGTTGATGGGGTTGAAAGCATCTTCTAGGTTAGATCCAACTAGTCTGATCAGACCATCTGACAGCCTAGATGGGTTGACTAGATAGCACCTGTGCGCAAGCACGAGGTGGCTATAGGTCGACTGCATCCAAGGCGTGTAGCGAGGTCTGGTTGAGACAACTTCTGAACACACTTGAGTTAGGCCCGGGGTCACACCCGCTTGCCAAAACTCATGATGGTGGTTCAGCCCTTGGCGCATGCATGGTTGACCATTAGGTCAACTCGGGTCAGTTAGGACTCGGTGCATGCAAGGGGAAAGGATCTAACTAGATGGATGAGTGGATCCCCATCAATGGACCATTGTAAGGTTATAGGGCTCATAAGGAAATTAAAATTGATGCCATGGGTTTTTTCAAAATTTTAATTTCATGAATGGATCACATGTTGATTGATGCCTATGCTTGTTTATTTAATCTTATGTGGGTTGCCCTAATGTGTGCTGTGCTGGGGCCTGCGTGCCTGGTAAATTATAAGTTAATATTATTGTGATATGCGAATCACTTTTTCATTAATTTATTGTATAATTGACCTGCGAGTCAAAGCTTGTCTAGATAGATCAAATTGTGTTTGATTAGACAAGAGCACAAAGGCACACATCCAAGAGGGGCATTCACCTGGTGGTGCACCTGAGGTGCTCTTGGTGCTAGGGCACTGGGTTGGACCAGATGAGATGCAATGGAGCTCAAGTGAAGACTTAAGTAAAATTAAGGTCTTACTAGGGTTCATGGGCTTTTTACCACATAAGATCATGCTTTCTATTTATTATTTAAATAATTAGAATTGCATGTTTATGTTTATCTTCTGCTATAGCCATAGAATATGCCTGATAGTAAGAAGATAAAAAGACCGTTAAAATCCAACGCTAATATATCAAGCTCGTAAGCCTTCTGACGCGAAACCTCACCGTTCTGACTATCGTTGGAGCCGTGTTGAACCCACTCAGTGGGCACGTCCATCTATCTTCAGACGGTGCTGGATTACACCTGCGTGTTACAGAGCAGGGATTTATCCCTTCTCGTTGCTCAGCATAGCACGTGGTGGTCCAGGGAGTAGGTCAGGTCAGCTTGACCATGTAGTCTACATATGTAGCGCATATGGTAGCACATGGAGGCAGCCATCTGTGGGATCAGAGACTGTGTTGTACCAACTCAGTTGGCACAGTCTGCTGGATTGCCCAGATGAAGGGGAATCGCACGGGTTGGCGATTGGTTGGGACAGCCTACCAGAAATTAGTGCTTGTCATCTCTGTGCATCTTATCTCGCCTGAGCGGGACGCGGAGACCAAGTATGAAATCTGGATCCCATCTCACTAAAAGAGTGTTACTCTTTCGGACTGTTTACTGGATTTTTCAGTCAGACAAAATAGTGAGAAAAGAATCTTTCTTAAGTCCTGGATTGATTCTGAACATTGATACTAACCTTGCTGTTCTTGCTTGTTGTAGATTCCTGCAGCAACGAACACCATGAGCTTCAATGTGCGATCCCTACTGGAAAGGGAGAAGTTTGCTGGGCCGAACTTCTCTGACTGGTTTGGACACCTTAAGATCGTTCTTAAGGCAGAGAGGAAACTGTATGTCCTCGAGACGGTGATACCGCCGCAGCCCGCTCCGAACGCCGCAAGGGCGGTTCGGGATGCCTACGAAAAGCACGTCAATGATAGCATTGATGTCGCTTGCCTGATGCTAGCGTCTATGACGCCACCGCTGCAGCGTCAGCATGAGGATATGTCGGCTATAGAGATTATAGCGAACCTCAAGATGCTGTATGCTGCACAGGTGAGGACTGAGCGCTATAATCTGACGAAGCTCTTCTTTCAGAGCAAACTGGCTGAAGGGAGCCCAGTGGGAGCTCACGTGCTCAAGATGATTGGGCACAAGGAGGCTCTGGAGAAACTGGGGCATACCATCAACCAGGAGCTTGCTGTGGATATTATTCTGCAGTCTCTCCCGCCTTCTTTCGATGCGTTCATCATTAACTTTAATATGAACAAAATCGATTGTACGCCGGCAGAGCTGCTGAATATGCTCTTGACTACTGAGGAAACTCTGAAGGGTAAGCCTTCAACCTCTGTCTTGATGGTTCCTTCTAGGAACAAGAAGAAGGGGAAGAAGGGCAAGGCCCCTGTCAAGAACTACAGTAAGGCTCTGAAACAGAAGGTGAAGCGGTCGAAGGATAACAGGTGTTTCCACTGTGGCCAGCTGGGTCACTGGAAAAAGGACTGCAAAGCGCTCCAAGGAGATAAGAGGGGAAGCATTGCTTCTGGCTCAGGTATATACGTGACGGAAGTCATGGTTTCATCTTCTTCTATATCATGGGTGTTGGACACTGCATGTGGAGTTCACATTTGTTCAAATGTGCAGGAACTCAAGAGAAGAAGGCAGGTGGGACAGCATGAGGTAGACCTACGAGTTGGAAACGGGGCACGGGTTGCTGCTGTTGCTGTAGGAGACTATTTCATTTCTTTACCATCTGGCATTGTATTGGAATTAAACAATTGTTATTTTGTACCCAGTATTACCAAGAATATTATCTCTATTCCTGCTCTTGTCAGGAAAGGATTTGCCTTTGAATGCAAGATTTCAAAGTGTGTTTTAACTTATGATAATATTGTGTATGCGACTGGTTCAATTAACAATGGGTTATTCATGTTGGACATGGAACATTCTATACAAAACATTGATAACAAGAAAGCCAAGTATGCTGATCACAGCACCTTGCTATGGCATAGTCGTTTAGGCCATATTAACAAGAAACGCATTAAGCGGTTGCATGATCATGGACTGCTGGGATCATTCTCCTGTGAGGAGATTGATACATGCAAAGCTTGTTTGATGGGTAAAATGACGAAGTCACCTTTTCCTCATAAAGGTCAAAGGGCTTCAGGTTTACTTGACCTTATACACAGTGATGTGTGTGGGCCATTTAGTAAACATGCCAGAGGTGGCTATCAGTACTTCATTACCTTTACTGATGATTTCAGTAGGTATGGGTATGTCTATTTAATGAGACATAAAAGTGAATCTTTTGACAAGTTCAAAGAGTTCAAAAATGAAGTACAAAATCAGTTAGGCCGAAATATCAAGGCACTTCGTTCTGATCGAGGTGGAGAATACCTAAGTCATACGTTTACTGACTATCTGAAGGAGTGTGGGATTATCTCACAGCTCACTCCGCCAGGAACACCGCAGTGGAATGGTGTGTCCGAGAGGAGAAATAGAACGTTACTTGATATGGTTCGTTCTATGATGAGTCAGGCTACTCTACCGTACTCCTTTTGGGGTTTTGCACTGGAAACAGCTGCAAAAGTACTAAACCGAGTGCCATCCAAGGCAGTTTCAAAGACGCCATATGAATTATGGTATGGGAAACAGCCTAGCTTGACATTTATCAGGATCTGGGGTTGCGAGGCTTATGTCAAAAAGCTCGCCTCTGGGAAACTAGAGAGCAGATCTGACAAATGCATCTTTGTCGGTTACCCTAAGGAAACTAAGGGTTATTATTTCTTCGATCCCAAGGAGAACAAGGTATTTGTTGCTCGGACGGCCATATTTCTTGAGAAGGAATTTCTTCTGCAAGAGGCCAGTGGGAGAGAAATAAAGCTGGATGAGATTCCAGAAGAAGGACAAAGTAGTCAAGCACAGATGGATGAGCCTGAGCCGGTAGATCAGGTTATTGAACAACCTGAGGCTCAAATATCACGGGAACCGCGAAGATCGGGAAGGATCCGTCGACAGCCTGAGCACTATGACGGAGTCTACATCATTGATAATGATGAACCCCTCACTTATGCGGATGCGGTCAGTGGACCGGAGTCAGCTAGATGGCTTGAAGCTATGAGAGCCGAAATGGACTCCATGTCAGATAACCAAGTCTGGGATTTGGTTGATCCGCCTCCGGGAGTAATCCCTATAGGCTGTAAATGGATCTTCAAGAAGAAGATTGACATGGATGGTAACGTGGTTACCTATAAAGGCAGGCTAGTTGCGAAAGGTTTCAAACAAATCTACGGGATAGATTATGATGAAACTTTCTCACCTGTAGCTATGTTTAAGTCTATTCGGATTCTTTTCGCGATAGCTGCATATTATGATTATGAGATCTGGCAGATGGATGTGAAGACAGCTTTCCTTAATGGAAATCTGGATGATGATGTGTTTATGACACAACCTGAGGGTTTCACTAATCCAGCAGATCGGCATAAAATATGCAAGTTAAAGAAGCCCATTTATGGACTGAAACAAGCATCAAGAAGCTGGAATATTCGTTTTGATGAATCAATCTCTGAGTTTGGATTCATCAAGAACGAGGATGACCCGTGTGTATATAAGAGGTTTAGTGGGAGCGTAATTACATTCCTAATCCTCTACGTCGATGATATCTTGATCATTGGAAATGATATTCCTGAACTGCATGCTGTTAAAGCATGGTTAGGAAAATGTTTCCAGATGAAAGATTTAGGAGAAGCAGCCTATGTGTTAGGTGTAAAGATCTACAGGGATAGATCTAAGAGGCTTCTCGGGTTGTGCCAGAGTACTTACATCGATAAGGTCCTGGAGAGATTCCATTTAGAGAATTCTAAACGTGGATATCTTCCAGTCAGACATGGTCTGAATCTTTCGAAGAGTCAGTGTCCACAAACACAGACTGAGAAAGATGAAATGGACAATACGCCTTATGCTTCGGCTATTGGGTCCATCATGTATGCGATGTTGTGTACTCGCCCAGACGTCGCTTACGGGTTAAGCGTGACCAGTCGATTCCAAAGTAATCAAGGTTTGGCGCACTGGATTGCGGTCAAGAACATTTTAAAATATCTGCGGAGGACCAAAGATATGTTCTTGATATATGGTGGTCAGGAAGAACTCAGTATAGAGGGATATACTGACGCTTCGTTCCAGTCGGACCAGGATGATTTTCGATCGCAATCAGGCTATGTTTTTAGCTTGAATGGTGGAGCAGTGGTGTGGAAGAGTTTCAAACAGTCAACTGTTGTTGATTCCACAACAGAAGCCGAGTATGTTGCAGCCTCGGAAGCATCCAAGGAGGCAGTGTGGATTCGTAAGTTCGTGAGAGAACTTGGTGTCGTTCCTTCGAGTGCAGATCCTTTGGTTATCTTCTGTGATAACACTGGAGCAATCGCACAAGCAAAGGAACCACGGTCGCACCAGAAGTCCAAGCACATACAGAGACGGTTTCACTTGATCCGGGAGATCATTGATCGAGGCGAGATCAAAATATGCAAGGTTCATACAGATGACAATCTGGCAGACCCACTTACCAAGCCTCTGGCGCAGCAGAAGCATGAGAAGCACTGTAATAATATGGGTTTGAGATTTCTCAACCATTAGATTAAGTGCAAGTGGGAGATTGTTGGGGTATGCCCTTAAGGCTAATGTTTGAGGCCTTGGGATTATAAACTGTATCATGTAATAAACTCTTGTGTTTATAAAGGCATGGTTGTTATTCAGATTGTTACCTTGTCTGCTGTAATAAGTGTACTTCTGAATAATGTCTCAAAGCTGTTCAGCTAGGCTGACAGGCTATAAGTCCTTAGTCGAGATATCTTGGTGAACTGAGACAGCCTTGATATGATTGAGACTAATATGAGTGCTAATCTTATAGGATGCTTCGAGCATGGAATAAGATGTAGACTCATAGGTACATTGGATGTACTGGACAGACCCTACTGGGATATTCCATTGCTTGTCACGATGTGAATGATCCCTGTAAGCAGCAAGTGGCACATGTCCTCTGACTTGAGATCACTTGTGTTTCTAAATGATGATTGTCATTGTCTTGAGGTAGTTCAATATCATTTGAAACATAATGATTATAGACTATCTTGGATGGTGAGCTTGAGTCAGGTTAGGGCACTTGTGATAGATAAAGGATTGCCGTCTCCTTGTTCAAGGAGTGTGATGTTCTAAGGGCCCCCCCCTATATGAAATGATTGAGGAAGTGTATGGCCATACCCAGATGACTATGTTCATCTGATCTAATCATGCTCATCGTATTGGAGTTACAGGCTTGACATGCTTGTCCAATAAGAACGTCCAGTGGCAAAGGATACATGTATGCCTTGTGAGTTTGATTCACACTTGTGCTATGGTTTGGGAGTAGTCTTGGAAGACTCTTTCCTTTATATCGGGAGACAGTGATGTGTTGCTAGATACCCCTCACTGATCGTGATAACGTAAGTTATCGTTACCGACATTTAGAGGAAACCCTCAGGGTCGCACAATTTGGTGATATGGCTTACTTGAGTCAGATCGTATGGACTGAATTCTTTGAGTTCAGATTAGAGGGATTTAATCTCTGATTGTAAGTGAGATCTGGTCTGATCATGTTTGATTGATTAGGACTTGAGATCGGTAAGCTTCGATCGAGAGAGATGATGCTAGATCGAAGAGATCAGGGGCATCAGGAGATGAATGGTTAGATCATGAGCCTTGGGGTTCGATTTGGTCTAGACCAAGTGGCTTGAGCTATTTCGGTTGGGTTTGAAGAACCAAAGTCGATTTGACGTTATTGGATTGAACCGGTTCACAAAGGTGAACGCTTGGTTCAATGTCAATAGGCGTTTTAGGGTTGGCTTAAACGCATGGCTTGATTGTCTTCCATTTATGGTAAGTAATCAAACCGGTTTTTGCTCCAACGCCAAAAACGCATATGCGTTTTGCTCTTTGCTTCAACGCCTAGCTCTTTGGTTGGGCGATCGGAAAAAGAGAGGATTTTTGGCAAGAGGAGCTCTCGGCCAAGAGGGAATCATCTCATCACCCCCTTTCCATTCGACAAAAGAAAAGCTTGGGTGTCTTGCTAGCACAAGGGACCGCAAGGAGTAAGCATCTTCATCTTGTGTGTGAACTTGTGGAGGAGATCTAATTTGTTCTCTTCATCCAAGCCGACTTCCAAGCATATGGCGTTGGTATGAATTTCCCTCTCAATCTATTCAATCGGTTATAGTTGAACATATGGCATGCAAATGATCTTAAACCCTTGCTTCCGCTAGCATATTTTTCATTAGCGCCATGACTAGGGTTTTTGCCCCCCCTTTTTAAGGGGTTTCTACACGATGGTATGATTCTTCTTGATATTTGCAATCGGTTTTTTATAGTTGATCATATATATCATGCAACCGATTCTTGATGCCCTAATTTCCGCCCATGCAATAGTGTTCTATGTGCATGTATTAGGGTTTTGCGCCCCCCTCTTGAAAGGGGTTTTATCCGCTTGCGCTCCCCCCTTGAAGGGGACTCCTGCAGATTTAAGACCAAAGGCGTACGTGGTTTTGTCAAGTAGGACGGGCATTGTGTCTTCGGACTGGCCGGGTCTCTTGATCTGACAAAACCGCCAGCCGATAGGGTCTATGAAATCATCATGGAACTGGATCTAAATTTTAGCATAAATTTGGTTAAGAGAGTGCTTTGGATGATAATGGCGCATAAGAGGCTAAAATTTGTTTTTCCCAGCTTTTCAAATTTTACATGCGCCACTTGATTGGGTTGATATGGTCATAGCGAGTGCCCTCCTATGTTGTGATGTGGAAGCATGTTTCCATTTGTGATGAATGCTTGTAAAATCTCTTTCCACCTGTGTGTGGTTCTCTCCCTATCTTGATGTAAAGATTTTTCATCCTGTTTTAGAAAAGATGTAGAATTAGAAGATAGGTTAAGGCTTCATCTTGATAACAAGGAGTCTTCTTCAATAGAAGTCAGTAGTGGTGCCAGCTTTGGAAGCATGGTGATGGACTTGCGGATGAAGGAAGGACACATGCTTTCAGCTTATGGCATGGGCTGATCTGCTATAGGTTCTCGCAACCCTTGGATGCACGATAACATGTCACATGGCTCGTGACAAGTTATGTGTATGAAAAGGGCTATGACCATATCAACCAAACCTGCATGCTTGTGATGGTTTATTATTCTGTCCATAGCATGACTGTGATGTTTTTCCTTTGCTGACATAACCATAGGAAAATTGCATGCTAGAAAAGAATAAAATAAACATGCAAAACTCTCATTGAAATATCAAGTCGGTAGCCTTCTAACGCGTAGCCCTCATCAAACTATCGATCAGTATTGTTGTGAACTATTTCCTACCCTCATGGGACACACCCACTCATCTTTAGGAGGTGTGTGGTGGCAATGGTTTCCCCAGTCCGTTTTAACTAGGCGTGCCTTCGCAAGGAAACTCAATGACCCTGGGCATAACTGTTAGGATCAAACTTGACTAGTTTTTCATATGTCACTGACATAATGAATCGCTAGAGGCAACTGTTGAGAGGATAGGGTTCTGTGTTGTATCCACCCCTGGCTGGACATAGGGCGCCTAGTCTGTCTTAACTAAGAGGAGTTGTGCACGGCACAATTGGCTGGCATGCCTACCTAAAGAAGCATGAGATCACTCTGTGCATCTCAACTCACCCTCGTGAGTCGCGGAGACCTCATGTGAAATTTGGATCCTACTCACTTCTTTCCATGATTGAGTTTGAGAGTTCTTAACTTGTTTTTGGAAATAGTGGGAGCATAGCATTTAATTAAAGTCCTAGTTAAATGTTTTATCATTGTACTTATCTTACTTATTTGCTTATTGTAGATGGCATCTCCTAATCTAAGATTGAAACTTTATAAAAACAAATTGGATGGGACAAATTGGACAAAGTGGTTCAAGATTTTGTCCAAGATACTCGAACAAGAAAATAAGGTGCATCTTCTTGAAAGACCTCCATCCCAGCCTAGTATGTATTTCACTACTGAGTGGGAGTGGAATGTATATCTTGAACATTGTGAAGATAACATACAGTACACTGCTCTTGTCTTAGAGTGCATGACCCCAGAGGTCAAGGTTGAGTGTGATGAGATGGGGATTTATGATATTATCATACATCTCAAAGGTCTCTTCACACCATGCTCTATAGACAAAGATCAGGAGAGTTCTGTTGGATTTTCAGAATGTGTGCCTGAATCTGAGAATGACCATGGTTCTGTATCTTCGAAGCTAATACTTCAGAAGATTGGAAATACATGGGTATTTCGAAGAGAATTGAGGCCCAAGAAGAGCATGGCGAAGAAGAAGGGATGTAATCCATCCGCTTTAGGTATTGTGTTACCAAGGTCTTTATGTCTACTTCTTATTCATGGGTACTGGGTACCTCATGTGAGGCTCACATATGTTTTACATGTGCAGGAGCTCAAAAGAAGTAGGACGATGAGGCTTGGTGGGATCGACTCTCGGGTCAAGGATGGAGCATTGGATGCTGCTGATATCATCTCACTGCCTTGAAGACTTTATCTAGAACTTTGCTATTATGTATCAGCTTATGTATTAGAACATCATTCCTTTTGGAAAGGACTTCAGTTTGAAATAATAAATGATATTTTTCTTTAAATCTGAGATGTTCTATTGAAGTGATACAGATGATAATAGTTTTTAGTTCTATATGTAACATGAGATCAGACCCAATGATTCAATCAACACCCTCTTATAGCATTGTCTCTTGAGCCATAGAACAATGGTCACATCCAAAGGTCCATGGACTGTTGGGATCATTATCCTTTCGGGATTATGATATGTGAGCCTTGTTCAAAGGAACAAAGTGACAGATGCTGCCTTCACCATAAAGGGTGGAAGGGTTAGTGGCTTGTTGGATCCATTACACAGCAATGTGTGTGGACCCATGTAAACAAGCACGAAGAGGAGTTATATACTTCATTAGGTGTGGGTATGCCTTATCCAACCTAAGAACTTTGGAGAAATCCAAGAAGTTCAAAATGAAGTACAGAATCAAATTGAAGGATCTATTAAAGCAATTTAATTGGATCAAGGTGATTAGTGGAAAATTTGATGATTGTCCTAAAGAGTGTGGGAGTTATCTCACAGCTTACTTGGAACACCACAACTGTATGGTAAATTTCAAAGAAAGAAAGATGAACACATTGGATGTGGTTCCATCTTTGAATAGTCATGCAAATTTACTACTTTTTGACGCCATGCAAACAGATGTACTGTCACTCCATTGGAAAGTGTGTCTAAGATAGCTTTTGAGTTGGAAACTACAAATGTCCCATTTCTTCAAAGGATTTAGGAATATAATGTGCAGTGATTCAAAAGTATGTGTTTGTGGGACACTATGGAATGCTAATTCTATCCCAAAGAGAACAAAATATTTGTTGCTCAAACTGCTGTCTCTTTTGAGAAGAAGCTATTGGGAGTAGATTTGATTTGGACAAGGTCCAGAATCAACCACAATATAATTAGACACAAATGGAGAGTAGAATCTCACATAGAGGTTAAAAGTCAACCTGGGGTTCAAGTAACACAGGAACCACATAAGTCTGGATGGATTCGAAATGCTGAGCATGACAAATTTTTCATCTGGGATGAACCTAAGACTTATCAGGAAATGGAAGCGGTCAGCGGACCAGATTCCAAGAAATAGCTAAGTGCCATGAGAACCATAATGGACTCCATGTCTGCTAATCAAATTTGGGACTTGGATGAGCCGCCAAAAGGGTAACACCCATAGGCTATAAAAAGATCTTCAAGGAAGATAGACATGGAAGGTAACGTTGTTACCTTGAAAGGCAAGCTTGTGAACAGAAATTTCAGGCAAATCTACTAGGTGGATAATGATGAAATTTTTCACAAATAGCTGTGTTTTAAGTCCATTAGGAATCTGCTTGTTATAATTGCATGATCAGTTATGGTGTGTTGTTATGAAAACTGCTTTTCTTAAATGGACATCTAGAATACGATGTCTACAAGGAAATAGCCGAAAGGTTTTCATATCAAGGCCATAAAGATATGCATGGTGTCATGCAAGTATATTGAAAAGAGCCTATATTTACAAGAAGATCAGTGGGAGCATCATAGTATTTCTTGTTCTAGATGATTGATGATATTCTCCTCACACAGAATGACATCTCAGCTCTTCACATGGTAAAGACGAGGCTTGAGAAGTATTTCGAGAAAAATGATCTAGGGAATGATGCCTACATTCTAGGCATAAGGATCTATAGATAGAGATCCAGGAAAGTCATTACCCTTTAGTCAATCTATGTTCATCCAAGAGTTTCTGGAGAGGTTAATATTGGGTGAATCCAAATAATAATACCTTCTAGGAAGATATGGTCTGACTCTCACAAAGATGCTATGTCCTATGACACATCTGGAGAGTAGTAACATGGGTATAAAATCCTGTTACATTGGGTACAGGATAGATCATGTGTTGTGCATAGTGCAAATGCTTGGAGCATAGCCAGCAAGTTTCAATCAGATCCTAGTGTTTGACACTAGATAGCTGTGGAAGCAATCCTTAATACTTGGGAAGTACAAAGGATTGAGCTGTAGTCTGTGACAGACAGGAAGAACTTTGTGTACAAGGGTACACTGACACTTCGCTCCAGTCTAATGAATATTTATCACAACCAGGATTTGCGCTTTGCCTTGTTGTGGTGTTGTGTGCTAGAAGAGCATTAGACAAACCACAGTGGCAAATTCTACAATTAAGGCTAAGTACATTGCATCTTCTTGTGGCAGCCAAGGAAGCAGCTTCATTCACTTGAACTTGATTTAGTTCCTGGTGATCGATGGTCCAATATAATTCTTATTGGGGCCATAGCATGGAACTTAGCACTCAAGTATGTACTGCAGCATATCATCTGATCTTGGAGCTCATGGGTAAAGATGATGATTCAAATTTGTAAAATAAACATAGATTGCAATCTGGAAAACCCACTGACATAGCCTCTAGCGCAGCGGAAGCTAAATAAGTCATACTAGAGACATAGGAACTAATCAAACATCAGTTGCCCTTGGTCTTAGTGCAAGTGGGAGATTGTTGGTGTATATGCCCTGCAGACCAATGTATGTACATGGTTAGGCATTGTTTGAATGTACTTTGATAGAACTATTATTCTTCATAGAGGCATGGTCGTTGTTATGCAGACTTTTCTACCTGCGTTGATGTATAGAGTTGCATAAATAATGTCCCAGGAGTTTGGTTGGATCCATTCTCATAAGCTATCCCCAGTCAAGGCACCTTAGCAGATATGGGACAGCCTTGGTGCATGTGAGACTGGTTTATGGGCTGGTTAGGTGCGGGGCACAGTAACGTAGACATACAGGTGCATTGGATGCACTAGAGTGATCCACCATGAGGATTGACTTGTCTAGTCAACAAGTCAATCTCACATACAAGAGGTTTGCATTGATCCTTAGACTTAAGGTATTCATGTCTAGATTTGATGATGGATATGCTTTGATGCAGTCTTACATCTCTCCGCAATTGGGAGACCAAAACGATTGTCATTGGGCATGTCATAAGTCATATAGAGACATGGATGACCAATAGATTGGATTGATAAACTTAAGACTAAATCCAATGGCGGGATATCAGTTTAGGCAAAGGGATATATAATGCATGGGAATCCTCGTTGCTCGTTAGGGAGTTGTTGTCATATGACTTAAGTCCTATGACATGGGTAGTAGTGATGTGTTGCTAGATACCCCTCACTACTTATGATGTGTACATCATTGCCATCGTCATATGAATCCTATGGGGTCACACACAATAGACTCTTGACGTTGCTGTAACCAGAAGCCTTATGATCAAGTTATTGGATAGCTTGGATCAATTTGGAAGATTTCATCAGCGCCAATGGGCCTGATGAGATGGAAGAAACTTATTAGGGCTAACTTCCATTTTGGCATATTGACCAAATTAACCATGGTTAGCTTCATTTGACCTTGGGTTAAATTGGATTGGATCCAGTTACATGGTTAGCATGCATAATGGACCTTGGGCCAAGCCCATTGCTTAATGGGGCTTGCTAATAAGTTGTAATGAGAAGCCAAGAGGCTAAAAGGGTATAATGGGGATGAAATAATAGGATAGGCGCTTATGGATTCCTAGTTGGACTAGGATTTGCGCTAATGTTATATTTGGTATCTCTAGGTGATTGATTCAAATTGGATTTGAATTTAATCACTTAAAATAATTAATTGGAAAGTATTAGGCACATATGGGGCTGATTATTTATATAATTAGAACCCTAACTCAATTTGGATTTGTGCCTATACCTAAATAGGCAAGCTATCTTCATGCCTTGGCACATGAATGAGATTGATGCCTCTTTAGGCATGTGTTTGGGCGCATATGGCGCTGCTTTGCATGGCATTCCTTGGCACATATGTAATCAAGGATTTATTGATTATGATTGAGAATTCAATCAAGATAATTAATTGTTCAAATTCCTTCCTTGATTTATGCCCAAACCGCATTGACCTTCCAATTAACCCTAACCGCCCTTGATCTCTATAAAACAAGCCCTTGTCGGCCCCTCTTATCAATCTAATCTCTTGGAGGCGTGAAGACATAGAGGGACGACAACTTGAGAGCTTAGAGCTCTCCTTCTTCCATCAAAGGCGCAAGTTCTTCTTCTTCTCCCTCTCTTCTTGGCGCAAGGAGTCTCGATGCTTGGTGGCGTCTCCTTGCCACAAGCCCCCTTACTTCGTTGGCCACAGGCGCACCTTGCTTGAAGGTGGCACAAGCATAGAAGAAGAAGGAAGTACTTGGCGCATGTTCTTCATCCTCACCTCTTCTTGGCGCTTCTACCTTGGAGGTAGCGCAAGACAAGAAGAGGGTGACAAAGGCTTGATTCTCTTCCCGAGGCTAGCACCAAGCGTGGAAGGGAGCAACGTTGAGACAGTCGACGCGTGGATACTTGTAGAGGGCGAACACTTGGGCGCCTTCAACATGGCTTCAACATCTCGACAAGCAAAATAGGTACATCTCTATCACATCCTTGTGTTTTCTCTCTCGTATGGATCCTTGGGAAAGGAATATATTTCGGGTGTAATGACTCTTCCGCTGCGTCCTGGGACTGCAAAATTTTAAATTACACCCGGTATTCCCTAACAGCTTTGTCATAGATGCATACCTATGCAAAGTTTTTAAAAGATATACTATCTAATAAGCAAAAGATTGAAGAACATGGAACTGTGGCACTTACAGAGTAATGTAGTGCGATAATATAGAACAAGGTCCCACAAAAGTTGAAAGATCCAGGAAGCTTCTCCATTCCCTGCCAGATTGGCGACATGTCTATTGAAGGAGCCTTATGTGACTTGGGTGCGGGTGTGAGTTTGATGCCCTTGTCAATATGCAAGAAACTTGACATAGGTGACATGAAACCAACTACTATCTCATTACAATTGGCTGACTGATCTGTTCGGCAACCCGTAGGAATATTGGAACATGTCCCAATAAAAATTGGTCAGTTTTTTGTACCTGCAGATTTTGTGGTGTTGGAAATGGAGGAGGACTTAAAACTCCCAATTATTTTGGGAAGGCCGTTTTTGGCCACTACGGGCGCTGTCATAGATGTGAAAAAAGGGAGATTGACTTTGAATATCGGTGAAAATAACAATGATTTTGATCTTTCCTCTTCCCTTAGAAAGCCCTCTTTTTTAGATTATTGTTTTAATATTGATGCCTTAGAATTGGAAACAAGGGAGGAAGATTTAAAGAGAGAAACGGATCCGCTGGAAGTGTGCCTGATTAGAGAAAAAGATGAAGGAGATATGGGGGAAAAAATCTTAGTTTTATGCAAAGATATTGGATTCAAGCCAAATGATTGAGCCACATAAAGCCAAGATTGAGAGACTTATTCTGGTAAAACCTGAACCGCTAAAGACAAATAAATTGGAACTCAAATCGCTTCCACCTAATTTGAGATACGAGTTCTTAGGGGAAGATTCTACATATCTAGTGATTGTGAATGCTGCCTTGGATTGTGTTCAGACGAAAAAATTGCTTGATGAGCTTCGTTAGCACAGAAAGGTAATTGGATATTCATTGGACGATATAAATGGGATTAACCCTTATTTGTGTATGCACAGGATTTATCTTGAAGAAAATTGCAAACCCTCTGTTGAGTATCAACGTCGACTGAATCCTGTTATGAAAGAGGTGGTGAAAAAGGAAGTTCTTAAGTTACTAGATGCTGGAGTGATCTATCCAATTTCTGATAGTGAATGGGTTAGACCCATTCATGTGGTTCCAAAGAAAGGGGGAGTTTCAGCAGTAAGAAATGAGAACAATGAATTGATTTCGATGAGAACGGTTACCGGGTGGCGTATGATGTGTATCAATTACCGAAAATTAAATAAAGCCACCCGGAAGGATCACTTTCCTCTTCCCTTTATTGACCAAATGCTTGAACGATTGGCTACAAATTCTTACTTTAGTTTTCTTGATGGCTTTTCAGGATTTTTTCAGATACCTATTCATCCTAAGGATCAAGAGAAGACTACCTTTACGTGTCCATACGGAATTTTCGCATATAGGCGCATGCCTTTCGGGTAATGCAATGCGCCGGCCACTTTTCAACGATGCATGATGGCCATTTTTTCTGATTTCATTGAAAATATTATGGATGTTTTGATAGATAATTTTTCGGTATACGGACCTTCATTCGATGATTGCTTATCTAATTTGTCGCGTGTCTTACAGAGGTGCGAGGAGGTGAACTTGGTTCTTAATTGGGAGAAATGCCATTTTATGGTTCAAGAAGGAATTGTTCTTGGGCATCTTATCTCGCAGAGAGGCATTGAAGTGGGTAAAGCCAAAATTGAAGTTATAGAGAAATTACCTCCGCCCACCTCAGTCAAAGGGATTCGAAGTTTTCTGGGACATGCCGGGTTTTATCATCGATTTATTAAAGATTTTTCTAAAATTGCAAGGCCTCTCACAAATCTATTGGCTAAGGATGTTGATTTTCACTTTGACAGGGACTGTACCTAAGCTTTTGAAAAATTGAAGAAGGCTCTCATCTCTACACCCATCATGCAACCAACGGACTAGACACTCCCTTACGAGTTGATGTGCGATGCTAGTGACCAAGCAGTGGAGGCAGTGTTGGGACAACGAAAAGATAACAAACTTCATGCCATTTATTATGCCAGCAAGACTTTAGACGGGGCACAAATTAATTATACGACAACTGAAAAGGAGCTTATTGCCATAGTTTTTGCTTTTAATAAGTTCCGGTCCTATATTATTAACTCTAAGGTTGTTGTTTTTACAGATCATTCGGCGATTAAATACTTGGTGAGTAAAAAGGACACAAAACCCAGATTGATTCGATGGATATTGCACTTACAAGAATTTGATTTTGAGATAAAAGACAAGAAAGGGTCAGAGAATTCAGTGGCAGATCATTTATCTAGACTATCAAAAGAAAAAGATATAGAGGATGATTTGGAGATTAATGATTCTTTTAGAGAAGAATATCTATTTGCTATTATAAGACAGGAAACACCATGGTATGTGGATATTGTAAACTATCTCATGTCTAACATTATGCCTCCTGATCTGACATCTCAAGGGAAGAAGAAATTCAAGTCAGATGTTAAACACTTTTACTAGGATGAACCATATTTGTATCGACGATGCACAGATAGCTTGTTTAGAAGGTGTTTGCCAAAGGAAGAGTTCCATGATGTGATATATCATTGTCATTCTTTTCCTTATGGGGGACATGCCAGTGCAGCAAAGACAGCATTCAAAATTCTCCAAGACGGATTCTATTGGCCAACGATTTTTCTTGATCCTAGGAAAATTTATCCAATCTTGTGATAAATGTCAGCAAGCTGGTAATATCACTAGAAAAGATGAACTTCCTCAACATGGGATTTTAGAAGTTGAAAATTTTGACGTTTGGGGAATAGATTTTATGGGGTCATTCCCCACCTCCTGTGGAAAGAAATACATCCTACTCTGCGTTGATTATGTATCTAAATGGGTTGAAGCATCTGCTGAAGCCACCAATGATTCATGAGTTGCAGCCAGATTATTTAAGAGGGTAATTTTTCCTAGATTTGGTATTCCCAGAGTTCTGATTAGTGATGGGGGCTCTCATTTGTCATTGAAAATAAGCTCGAGTCGTTGTTAAGAAAATATGGGGTACACCAAAAAATTGCTACACCGTATCACCCACAAACGAGTGGACAAGCTAAGGTTTCAAATCGAGAAATTAAGAGGATACTTGAAAAGATTGTGTCAGGAGCAAGGAAAGACTAGACGCTGAAGCTTGATGATGCTCTTTGGGCTTATAGGACAGCTTTCAAAACTCCTTTAGGTATGTCTCCGTTCCAAATTGTTTATAGCAAATCTTGCCATTTACCTGAGGAGCTTGAGCATAGAGCCTATTGGATGTTGAAAAAGCTACTATGACCTAAAGAGTGCTGAGGAAAGAAGGAAATTTCAATTAAATGAATTAGATGAGATCAGGAATTCGGCCTATGAGAGTGCCCGAATATATAAAGAGCGCGCTAAGAAGTGGCATGATCAACGAATTTCAAGGAAATAATTTTTTGAAGGAGACAAGGTTTTACTATATAATTCATGGCTCAGACTATTTCCAGAAAAATTAAGGGCAAGAAGGTTTCAAAGTATTCCCCTATGGCGCAGTAGAGATATCAAAAGAAGGGCAAGAAGGTTTGAAAGTAAATGGGCAACATTTGAAGCATTATTCTGAAGATGAACAAGTTGAAGAAGATGTGCATCTGAGTCTCTCTAATCCATCAGAACTTCCTTAAACATTGCTTTGGTCAAGCAAAAGACCCTAAACGAGCGCTTTTTGAGAGGCAACCCAAATTTCTATTTTTTATTATTTCTTATATTTTATTTTCTTCTTTGTTTTGTTTTGAATTAAAATTTTGATAAAAAAAGGGGAGAGAGTTTCATGATGAATGTTTTTTATTGTAGGAAATTGTGAACGCTTTTCATGAAGAAAGGAGTTGATGAACAAGGAAATTACGGATAAAATTGTGAATTGTTCTTGGATTGAGAATCTTGCAGTATTAACTTTGTAAGTATAGTAAACTGTGATTTGGATGATGAAACCTGACGGTATTTGGTATTTGAAATTAGTTTACCGTATAAAAGTTGAATATCTTTGATTTGAAATTTTTGAAATCCTTCATTAATTTAATGTTTATACATATCCAACAATTTAAGTCTAGGGTGTTCTTATTCATATTTTGCTAGTCCTTCATAGCTTTATTGGTATGAACTGTGAATGTTTATGATTTCTAAGGGTACACCAGATTGTTTTTATTCTCAATTTTGCACTTAGAAAGTTTTTTGGGCAATTTCAATTTGATGACTTAGGAAATTTTTGACATTTCATGTGAACTTAAATTGTTGAGTAAGTTCGATTCTGGTATTGATAAAATTTATATATAGACTGTTACATGTTCAACCGACAGCTGCATAGTGATTTTATACTTTAAGTTTAATTTATCTTTCTTTGGCTAATAGAAAGTTTCTATGAATAGAAATTTGGTGATATGTATATTCAACTAAGATTTGCTCCAACTCATCTGGTTGTATAATATGAGGTCATGAGTTACCACGAACCGGTTTTACTCTTTTATTAAAAAAAATGACTCCTCTACTAGGCACTGCAAAAAATTGGCAGTGGTACCGAAGACATAAGATGAAATCTAAAAAAATGAGAAAAAGAGAAAGCTATAGGCTAAGTGGACAGCTCTACTGACTTTTAGATTGAGACCATGAGTTAAATTATACTGTAGTGCAGTATACTTTAAATAATGTTATGGCACATAACAGTTTGAATACCAAATTGCATTAAAAATCTCTTATTTATAGTTTCACCAAGTGACTTGAAATGATTCTCTATCTGTTGATTAAAGGAGATTTATTAAACTTGAAAGTATTTGATGCTTGATATGTGTTGATTGAACATTATAACGTGACGTGTGAATTTTATCTTTCTTGAATTGTAAATTCTTGATGGTTTTGTTTAACTATGATCTCTCTTAAATTAATTAAGTTTTGAAAAGTTGCTTGCCTGAAATGTAGACTGAGAACTTTATTGACAGTAGAACAATAAAGTGTTCCTTATCTTTGCATTCTTAATTCATAATGATGCATTGCTTGAGGACAAGCAAAATTCTAAGTCTAGGGTATTTTGATGCGTTGTATTTACACCACATTTTGGCTATATTTTATACTATTTTTTAGGCTTAATTACATGATTTTGTGCTAATTTTTATATTTTTACTTCACTTAGCACAGAATCTTCACTTTTCTTGATTAAGGGCTTAGCCCGCTGACTTTTATGAATGAAGACTATATGATGAACAAGTAAGAATCTTCTAAAGATCATAGAAAAATCACTAAGATAACAATTAAACATGCTACCCCTTGATCTGATGATGAAGAAGAGCAAATCAAACTGATCTTTTGCGTGAAATCTCGCCGGAATCTACTCGAAAACCAACTTTCACCCCTATTCGCCACCGCCGATGGTGTTCATCTGAAAAGTCTCCTTTTTCCTTCGAAAAATCCTCTCTTTTATACCTGAACCGGTTTGGAACCCTTTATGGAACTTTTCTGCAAAGTTTGGTTCAAATTCGGTTCGATTTGGGAAAGAATCGAGTTACGGCCCGTGATGAGTTTACGGTAATTTTTACGGCCCGTGATGAGTTTACGGCCAAGGCCATAAAAGCTTCTCTGTGTACATGCCTTTGTTCACAGAAAGTTTCACGGACCGTAATGGATTTACAGCTTCACCCGTGAAAGTTTCTGTGCGTTTTCATACTTAGCCGTTTTTTCGCCTTTCGCTCAACGCCAAAATTACGGTTGACTCCATAATTACAGTCACGGCCGTAAATGTTGAATTCTTCACTATTTTTGCTTCAAATTTGACGTGTAAGCTCGTAATCTCCTCGAGAATCATGTTGTGGCTCCAAAACTTGCAAAATCTGTCATTTTTGTGCCTTTTTACCTACATTTTCAATAAAATCAAAAAAAGTGAAGATTCTGTGCCAAGTGAAGTAAAAATATAAAAATTAGCACAAAATCATGCAATTAAGCCTAAAAAATAGTATAAAATATAGGCAAAACTATAGTGTAAATACAACGCATCAAAATACCCTAGACATAAAATTTTGCTTGTCCTCAAGCAATGCATCATTATGAATTAAGAATGCAAAGATAAGGAACACTTAATTGTTCTATTGTCAATAAAGTTCTCAGTCTACATTTCAGGCAAGCAACTTTTCAAAACTTAATTAATTTAAGATAGATCACAGTTAAACCAAACCATTAAGAATTTACAATCCAAGAAAGATAAAATTCACACGTCACATTATAATGTTCAATCAACACATATCAAGCATCAAATACTTTCAAGTTTAATAAATCTCATTTAATCAACAGAAAGAGAATCATTTCAAGTCACTTGGTGAAACTATAAACAAGAGATTTTTTATGCAATTTGGTCTTCAAACTTTTATGTGTCATAACATTATTTAAAGTATACTGCACTACAGTATAATTTAACTCATGGTCTCAATCTAAAAATTAGCAGAGCTGTCCACTTAACCTATAGCTTTCTCTTTTACTCATTTTTTTAGACTTCAACTCATGTCTTCGGTACCACTGCCAATTTTTCGCAGTGCCAAGTAGAGGAGTCATTTTTTTAATGAGTAAAACCGGCCCATGGTAACTCATGACCTCAAATTATACAATGATGACTCTAAATTTCATAGCATATTTCTTGCTTATTCGATCATCCTGTTGAGTCATATTCATGCTCCTTTGCTTATTTTATGCTTTTTTTATCAAATATTTTGGAATCTACTCTTTTCTTGGTTTTTGATCAATTTCAGGTAAAAAGGCATCGTTTTGATGGGTTTTCAAGCAAATCCAAAACATGGGCAAATTCTTATCATCAAGATGAGACTACACATCAAATTTCAAGTCAAACAAAGTTTTCTAGAGAAATTACGGCAGTGCCGTAAAGATTTTTACGTCCGTAATCAGCAATTATGGCACTACCGTAATGATTTTCACAGCAACTTAATTCTGGAATTTCTTGGCAAATTATGGTACTGTCGTAAAATCCTTCACAGTACCGTAATTTCGGACCAATTTCTTACCGAGACTTCAGAGGCAATTACGACACTACCGTAATATACTTTACAATGCCGTAATTCGGGACAGATTCCCTACAGAAGATTTCGTAGCAATTACGGTACTACCATAATTTCCATCATGGTGCCGTAATTTCAACCCAGTTGCCCGATTCTTCCGCTAGAAAATTGAATTTATGATTTATTGAGCTTTAGGGCACCAATTGAAGAGCGGAAAGGAGGGCAACGCTCAAAATTAGCAAGAGAACGTTTTCAAAAGGGAAGGAACAATTTTTATCAGGGATCCACGGAGAATTTGATAGAATCGCTGCCACTCTAGGATTCATCGATTCTCAGCCTACAGACCACCTCCGGCCACAAAATTTGACAAGAAGCTTCGCCTGAAGGAGGAGAACACACACCAAAAATTTCAAAGCGAAAGGAATCCGATAGAGGGAGAACTCAATGAAATAGTGGGCGCTGCCACTGTTCATCGCATCCAGTGCATGTTACGGTTCAGTAATTTCAATGCAACACCCTGTTTTGTAATGACTAGACATTGTTAATTTCGTCAGGATGATTTTGTTATGATAATTCTACTTATGTGATGATTGCTTATAATTCTCCTAAATCTCATATTTTCAGCATGTTTTAGAATTTTGTGAAATAGACTGAGAAGTTTATTGCAAAATTTGGAACCCTCAAATCATTGAGTTAGAACTTATCATAAGAGATTAGGTATTGTTCTTAATTCTGATTTTTAGTAGTTTTATTGCCATGTTGATTTTCTGATCTTTGGATTGAGTTATTATGTTATACTTGATTTGATATTGTAAGAGATTAAATATGTGATCGTCGGAGAATCTTAAGTAGAACCTGAGAAATTATGGTATGAGAATACATAGTTCCTCTTGAGTTGTTTGACTTAGAATTCGGATGCACGAGAGTGATCCTTGAGTTCTTTGTCAATAATTTACTTATCTTCAGCATTGAATAGATCCTTCACGATAGTGAAGATTGGTTCTTTGTATAATTATCTGCGTGAGAGCGAGATAATTCCTTTATGAAGTAAATTAAATCTTAATCATAATGAAATTTGACTGACTATACTTTATTTCCTTCTTGTCATTAAAATTAAGTTGGATGAAACCCTAGTCCCAGTTTTCTTCCCTGATATTTTTCTATGCACTTTTCGATTGTTTGCTTCGTCATATTCGGATTGTTGGGGTATGCCCTTAAGGCTAATGTTTGAGGCCTTGGGATTGTATTAGTATCATGTAATAAACTTTTATGTTTATAAAGGCATGGTTATTATTCAGTTTCTTACATTGTCTGCTGCAATAAATGTACTTCTGAATAATGTCTCAAAGCTGTTCAGCTAGGCTGACATGCAGTTATGTCCTTAGTCAAGATATCTTGGTGAACATGAGACAGCCTTGATATGGTTAAGACTAATATGTGTTCTAATCTTATAGGATGCTTCGAGCATGGAATAAGATGTAGACTCATAGGTACATTGGATGTACTGGAGAGACCCTACTAGGTTATTCAATTGCTTGTCACAATGTGAATAATCCTTGATTGTAACAAGTGGCACATTTCCTCTGACTTGAGATCACTTGTGTTTTCTAAATGATGATTGTCATTGTTTTGAGGTAGTTCAATATCATTTGAAACATAATGGTTATAGACTATCTTGGATGGTGAGCTTGAGTCAGGTTAGGGCACTAGTGATAGACATAGGATTGCCGTCTCCTTGTTTAAGGAGTGTGATGTTCTAAAGGGGCCCCCTGGATGAGATGATTGAGAAAGTGTATGGCCATACCCAGATGACTATGTTCATCTGATCTAATCATGCTCATCATATTGGAGTTACAGGCTTGACATGCTTGTCCAATAAGAACATCCAGTGGCAAAGGAATTATGCATGCCTGGTGAATTGGATTCACACTTGTGCTGTATTTTGGGTGTAGTCTTGGAAGACTCTTTCCTTTCTATCGGGAGACAGTGATGTGTTGCTAGATACCCCTCACTGATCGTGATGACGTGAGTTATCGTTACCGACATTTAAAGGAAACCCTCAGGGTCGCACAATTTGATGATATGGCTTACTTAAGTCAGATCGTGTGGACTGAATTGTTTGGGTTCAGTTTAAAGGGATCTTAATCTCTGATTGTAAGTGAGATCTGGTCTGATCATGTTTGATTGATTAGGGCTTGAGATCGGTAAGCTTCGATTGAGAGAATGGATGCTAGATCGGTGAGATCAGGAGCATCAAGAGATTAACGGTCAGATCTTAAGCCTTAGGGGTTTATTATGATTTGGACTGATTGCTTGGTTTATTTGGTTATTGAACCAAAGTCAAGTGAACCAGCTCAATGGATGAGCGCATGGTTCAAGGGTGAATTGGATTTGCGATTGGGTAAACCCATGATCGCAACTTGAGAAGTGACTTGCTATTTTTAGATAGCACTTCTTCTAATCGTGGCCATGTCTCACGATAGCCTCCATTCACGCCTCTCCTCTTGGTTCGTTGCTAGCTCTAGTTCTTGACGAGAGTTCACATTTTCGTGTGTGGTAGACGACAAGGAGAAAAGACGCCAAGCAAGAAAGAACTCTCTCTTCCCTTCAAGCGATCAAGACACCTTGGACGATCCTTGCTAGCACAAGGAGCATCAAGGAAGGAGCGCATCTTCATCTTGTGTGCGAGACTTTGGAGAAGAGGCGCTTGCATCTTTTGCTTCCAAGACGCCATCTAGAAATGGCTATGGTATGAATCATTTTCATTCAATCAGAGTTTTATAAGTTGATCATAACGCATGCAAAAATCATAGAAACCCCTTTCCGTTGCATCTTAACCTCCATATGCGCCTATAGGGTTTCGCCGCCCCCCCCCCCCCCCCCTTAGATTAAGGGACCCCTTCAATTGGTATCAGAGCCGAGTTAATGCATGTTTTTATGATTGCTTAAATGTTTTGTGATCCATGGGTGCCATTGTATGCTTAGATCTAGAACATGCGAAAATGTACATGTTATGTTGCTTCTTGCGAACCTTAAATATGTATTTCCTTTGCGCATGTTTGTTGGCGCATCTTAGGTTTTTTCAAAAAACTTATATCATGCGCGACTCTCATTAGATCTAAGAGGCGCCTGCTTTAAACCCTTAGACGGGTTATTAGGGTTGAAGTCATCCTCTAGGTTCGATCCAACTGGTCTGATCAGACTATCTGACAGCCTAGATGGGTCGACCAGATAGCACCTGTGCGCAAGCACGAGGTGGCTATAGGTCGACTGCATCAAAGGCGTGTAGCGATACCTGATTGAGACAACCTATGAACGCACATGAGTTAGGCCCGGGGTCACACCCGCTTGCCAGACCTCATTGTGGTCGTTCAGCCCTTGCGCATGCATGGTTGACCATTAGGTCGACTCAAGTCAGTTAGGACTTGGTGCATGCAAGGGCAGTGGATCTGACTAGGCTGGATGAGTGGATCCCTAGTAATGGACTGTCGTAAGGCAGCAGGGCAAATAGGGAAAAATAAAATTAATCTCAATGGGGTTTTTTCAAAAATTTTATTTTTCATGATTGGATCACATGCTGATTGGATACCATATGTATGTTTATTTAATCTTATGTGGGCTGCCCGTTTAATGTGTGCTGTGCTGGGGCCTGCGTGCCTGGAATTTTATTGTAAATTAATTCTTATTTTTGTGATCTGCGAATCACAGTTTAATTAATTTATAAAATGTTATTGACCTGCGAGTCAATCTTGTCTAGATAGATTAATTTGTAAATTAGTCAGACAAGAGCACAGAGCACACTTGGTAGTGGCGCATGCAGCAGTGGCTTGACCAGGTGGGAGGTCCAGGGTTCGACTCTGGGACCAGGCGCATTTTCCCTGGTAGGTGCACCTGAGCTGCAGATGGCGCTTGGGCCCTGGGTTTGGCCAGATGAGCAGCAAAAGACCCATGAAGAAAAGCAAGTGAAGACTTAACTTAATTAAGGTCTTACTTAGGCTATGGGCTTTTACCACATAAGATCCATGCTTTCTTTTATTGTTTAAATAAGTAGAACAGCATGATTTATTTATCTTCTGCTATCACCATAGGAATTGCATGATAGTGAAGAAGATAAAAGACCGTTAAAATCCAACGCTAAAATATCAAGCTCGTAAGCCTTCTGACGCGAAACCTCACTGTTCTGACTATCGTTGGAGCCGTGTTGTACCCACTCAGTGGGCACGTCCTTCTATCTTCAGACGGTGCGGGATTACACCTGCGTGTTACAGAGAAGGGATTTATCGCTTCTCATTGCTCAGCATAGCACGTGGTGGTCCAGGGAGTAGGTCGGGTCAGCTTGACCATGTAGGCTACATATGTGGCGCATATGGTAGCACATGGAGGCAGCCATCTGTGGGGTCAGAGATTGTGTTGTACCAACTCAGTTGGCACAGTCTGCTGGATTGCCCAGATGAAGGGAAATCGCACGGGTTGGCGATTGGCAGGGACTGCCTACCAGAGATTAGTGCTTGTACTCTCTGTGCATCTTATCTCGCCTGAGCGGGACGCGGAGACCAAGTATGAAATCTGGATCCCATCTCACTAAAAGAGTACTACTCTTTCGGGCTGTTTTGCTGGATTTTTCAGCCAGATAAAATAGTGAGAAAAAGAATCTTTCTTAAGTCCTGATTGATTCTTAACATTGATACTGACCTTGCTGTTCTTGCATTGTTGTAGATACCTGCAGTAACGAACACCATGAGCTTCAATGTGCGATCCCTACTGGAAAGAGAGAAGTTTGCTGGGCCGAACTTCTCAGACTGGTTCGGACACCTTAAGATTGTTCTTAAGGCAGAGAGGAAACTGTATGTCCTTGAGACGGCTATACCGCCTCAACCCGCTCCGAACGCCGCAAGGGCGGTTCGGGAAGCTTATGAAAAGCACGTCAATGATAGCATTGATGTCGCTTGCCTGATGCTAGCGTCTATGACGCCACCGCTGCAGCGTCAGCATGAGGATATGTCTGCTATAGACATGATAGCGAACCTCAAGATGCTGTATGCTGCACAGGCGAGGACAGAACGCTATAATCTGACAAAGCTGTTCTTTCAGAGCAAACTGGCTGAAGGGAGCCTAGTGGGAGCTCACGTGCTCAAGATGATTGGGCACAAGGAGGCTCTAGAGAAACTGGGGCATACCATCAATCAGGAGCTTGCTGTAGACATCATTCTGCAGTCTCTCCCGCCCTCTTTCGATGCGTTCATTATTAACTTTAATATGAACAAAATCGACTGTACTCCGGCAGAGCTGCTGAATATGCTCTTGACTACTGAGGAAACTCTGAAGGGAAAGCCTTCAACCTCTGTCTTAATGGTTCCTTCTAGGAACAAGAAGAAGGGGAAGAAGGGCAAGGCCCCTGTCAAGAGTTACAGCAAGGCTCTGAAGCAAAAAGTTAAGCGGTCAAAGGAATACAGATGTTTCCACTGTGGCCAGCTAGGTCACTGGAAAAAGGACTGTAAAGCGCTCCAAGGAGATAAGAGGGGAAGCTTTGCTTCTGGCTCAGGTATTTACGTGACGGAAGTCATGGTTTCATCTTCTTCTATTTCATGGGTGTTGGACACTACATGTGGAGTTCACATTTGTTCAAATGTGCAGGAACTCAAGAGAAGAAGGCAGGTGGGACAGCATGAGGTGGACCTACGCGTTGGAAACGGGGCACGGGTTGCTGCTGTTGCTGTAGGAGACTATTTCATCTCTTTGCCATCTGGAATTGTATTAGAACTGAACAATTGTTATTTTGTTCCCAGCATTACTAAAAATATTATCTCCATTCCTGCTCTTGTCAGGAAGGGATTTTCCTTTGAATGCAATATTTCAAAGTGTGTTCTTTCTCTTGATAATATAGTTTATTCTACTGGTTCAATTAACAATGGGTTATTCATGTTAGACATGGAATGTTCTATACACAATATTGATATTAAGAAAGCCAAGTATGCTGATGACAGCACCTTGCTATGGCATAGTCGTTTAGGCCATATTAACAAGAAACGCATTAAGCGGTTGCATGATCATGGACTGCTGGGATCATTCTCCTATGAGGAGATTGATACATGCAAAGCTTGTTTAATGGGTAAAATGACGAAGTCACCTTTTCCTAACAAAGGTCAAAGGGCTTCAGGTTTACTTGACCTTATACACAGTGATGTGTGTGGGCCATTTAGTAAACATGCCAGAGGTGGCTATCAGTACTTCATTACCTTTACTGATGATTTCAGTAGATATGGGTATGTCTATCTTATGAGACATAAGAGTGAATCTTTTGACAAGTTCAAAGAGTTCAAGAATGAAGTACAGAATCAGCTTGGCCGAAATATCAAGGCACTTCGTTCTGATCGAGGTGGAGAATACCTAAGTCGAGAGTTTACTGACTATCTAAAGGAGTGTGGGATTATCTCACAACTCACTCCGCCAGGAACACCGCAATGGAATGGTGTGTCCGAAAGGAGAAATAGAACGTTACTTGATATGGTTCGTTCTATGATGAGTCAGGCTACTCTTCCATATTCCTTTTGGGGTTTTGCACTGGAAACAGCTGCAAAGGTACTAAACCGAGTGCCATCCAAGGCAGTTTCTAAGACTCCATATGAGTTATGGTATGGGAAACAGCCGAGCTTGACATTTATCAGGATCTGGGGCTGCGAGGCTTATGTCAAAAAGCTCGCCTCTGGGAAACTAGAGAGCAGATCTGAGAAATGTATCTTTGTCGGTTACCCTAAGGAAACTAAGGGTTATTATTTCTTCGATCCCAAAGAGAACAAGGTATTTGTTGCTCGAACGGCCATATTTCTTGAGAAGGAGTTTCTTCTGCAAGAGGCCAGTGGGAGAGAAATAAAGTTGGATGAGAATCCAGAGGAAGGACAAAGTGCTCAAGCACAGTTGGATGAGCCTGAGCCGGTAGGACAGGTTAATGAACAACCTGAGGCTCAGATATCACGGGAACCGCGAAGATCGGGAAGGATTCATCGACAGCCTGAGCACTATGACGGAGTCTACATCATTGATAATGATGAACCCCTCACTTATGCGGATGCGGTCAGTGGACCGGAGTCAGCGAGGTGGCTTGAAGCTATGCGCGCCGAGATGGACTCCATGTCAGATAACCAAGTCTGGGATTTGGTTGATCCGCCTCCGGGAGTTATCCCTATAGGCTGTAAATGGATCTTCAAGAAGAAGATTGACATGGATGGTAACGTGGTTACCTATAAAGGCAGGCTAGTTGCGAAAGGTTTCAAACAAATCTACGGGATAGATTATGATGAAACTTTCTCACCTGTAGCCATGTTTAAGTCTATTAGGATTCTTTTCGCGATAGCAGCATATTACGATTATGAGATTTGGCAAATGGATGTGAAAACAGCTTTCCTGAATGGAAATCTGGATGAGGATGTGTATATGACACAACCAGAAGGTTTCACTAATCCATCAGATCGTCATAAGATATGCAAATTAAAGAAGTCTATTTATGGACTTAAACAAGCATCGAGAAGCTGGAATATTCGTTTTGATGAATCAATCAGTGAATTTGGTTTCATCAAGAACGAGGATGACCCGTGTGTATATAAGAGGTTTAGTGGGAGCGTGATTACATTCCTAGTCCTCTACGTCGATGATATCTTGATCATTGGAAATGACATTCCTGAAATGCATGCGGTTAAGGCATGGTTAAGGAAATGTTTCCAGATGAAAGATCTAGGAGAAGCAGCCTATGTATTAGGTGTGAAGATCTACAGGGATAGATCAAAGAGGCTTCTCGGGCTGTGCCAGAGTACTTACATCGATAAAGTCCTGGAGAGATTTCATTTAGAGAATTCTAAAAGAGGATATCTTCCAGTCAGACATGGTCTGAATCTTTCGAAGAGTCAGTGTCCACAAACACAAACTGAGAAAGATGAAATGGACAATACGCCTTATGCTTCGGCTATTGGGTCCATTATGTATGCGATGTTGTGTACTCGCCCAGACGTTGCTTACGGGTTAAGCGTGACCAGTCGGTTCCAAAGTAATCCAGGTATGGAGCACTGGATTGCAGTCAAGAACATTTTAAAATATCTGCGGAGGACCAACGATATGTTCTTGATATATGGTGGTCAGGAAGAACTCAGTATTGAAGGATATACTGACGCTTCGTTCCAGTCTGACCAGGATGATTTCCGATCGCAATCAGGCTATGTTTTTAGCTTGAATGGAGGAGCAGTGGTGTGGAAGAGTTTCAAACAGTCAACTGTTGCTGATTCCACAACAGAAGCCGAGTATGTTGCAGCCTCGGAAGCATCCAAGGAGGTAGTGTGGATTCGTAAGTTCGTGAGAGAACTTGGTGTTGTTCCTTCGAGTGCAGATCCTTTGGTTATCTTCTGTGATAACACTGGAGCAATCGCACAAGCAAAGGAACCACGGTCGCACCAGAAGTCCAAGCACATACAGAGACGGTTTCATTTGATCCGGGAGATCATTGATCGTGGCGAGATCAAAGTCTGCAAGGTTCATACAGATGACAATCTGGCAGACCCGCTTACCAAGCCTCTGGCGCAGCAGAAGCATCAGAAGCACTGTAATAATATGGGTTTGAGATTTCTCAACCATTAGATTAAGTGCAAGTGGGAGATTGTTGGGGTATGCCCTTAAGGCTAATGTTTGAGGCCTTGGGATTGTATCAGTATCATGTAATAAACTTTTATGTTTATAAAGGCATGGTTATTATTCAGTTTCTTACATTGTCTGCTGCAATAAATGTACTTCTGAATAATGTCTCAAAGCTGTTCAGCTAGGCTGACATGCAGTTATGTCCTTAGTCAAGATATCTTGGTGAACATGAGACAGCCTTGATATGGTTAAGACTAATATGTGTTCTAATCTTATAGGATGCTTCGAGCATGGAATAAGATGTAGACTCATAGGTACATTGGATGTACTGGAGAGACCCTACTAGGTTATTCAATTGCTTGTCACAATGTGAATAATCCTTGATTGTAACAAGTGGCACATTTCCTCTGACTTGAGATCACTTGTGTTTTCTAAATGATGATTGTCATTGTTTTGAGGTAGTTCAATATCATTTGAAACATAATGGTTATAGACTATCTTGGATGGTGAGCTTGAGTCAGGTTAGGGCACTAGTGATAGACATAGGATTGCCGTCTCCTTGTTTAAGGAGTGTGATGTTCTAAAGGGGCCCCCTGGATGAGATGATTGAGAAAGTGTATGGCCATACCCAGATGACTATGTTCATCTGATCTAATCATGCTCATCATATTGGAGTTACAGGCTTGACATGCTTGTCCAATAAGAACATCCAGTGGCAAAGGAATTATGCATGCCTGGTGAATTGGATTCACACTTGTGCTGTATTTTGGGTGTAGTCTTGGAAGACTCTTTCCTTTCTATCGGGAGACAGTGATGTGTTGCTAGATACCCCTCACTGATCGTGATGACGTGAGTTATCGTTACCGACATTTAAAGGAAACCCTCAGGGTCGCACAATTTGATGATATGGCTTACTTAAGTCAGATCGTGTGGACTGAATTGTTTGGGTTCAGTTTAAAGGGATCTTAATCTCTGATTGTAAGTGAGATCTGGTCTGATCATGTTTGATTGATTAGGGCTTGAGATCGGTAAGCTTCGATTGAGAGAATGGATGCTAGATCGGTGAGATCAGGAGCATCAAGAGATTAACGGTCAGATCTTAAGCCTTAGGGGTTTATTATGATCTGGACTGATTGCTTGGTTTATTTGGTTATTGAACCAAAGTCAAGTGAACCGGCTCAATGGATGAGCGCATGGTTCAAGGGTGAATTGGATTTGCGATTGGGTAAACCCATGATCGCAACTTGAGAAGTGACTTGCTATTTTTAGATAGCACTTCTTCTAATCGTGGCCATGTCTCACGATAGCCTCCATTCACGCCTCTCCTCTTGGTTCGTTGCTAGCTCTAGTTCTTGACGAGAGTTCACATTTTTGTGTGTGGTAGACGACAAGGAGAAAAGACGCCAAGCAAGAAAGAACTCTCTCTTCCCTTCAAGCGATCAAGACACCTTGGACGATCCTTGCTAGCACAAGGAGCATCAAGGAAGGAGCGCATCTTCATCTTGTGTGCGAGACTTTGGAGAAGAGGCGCTTGCATCTTTTGCTTCCAAGACGCCATCTAGAAATGGCTATGGTATGAATCGTTTTCATTCAATCAGAGTTTTATAAGTTGATCATAACGCATGCAAAAATCATAGAAACCCCTTTCCGTTGCATCTTAACCTCCATATGCGCCTATAGGGTTTCGCCCCCCCCCCCTTAGATTAAGGGACCCCTTCAATTGGTATCAGAGCCGAGTTAATGCATGTTTTTATGATTGCTTAAATGTTTTGTGATCCATGGGTGCCATTGTATGCTTAGATCTAGAACATGCGAAAATGTACATGTTATGTTGCTTCTTGCGAACCTTAAATATGTATTTCCTTTGCGCATGTTTGTTGGCGCATCTTAGGTTTTTTCAAAAAACTTATATCATGCGCGACTCTCATTAGATCTAAGAGGCGCCTGCTTTAAACCCTTAGACGGGTTATTAGGGTTGAAGTCATCCTCTAGGTTCGATCCAACTGGTCTGATCAGACTATCTGACAGCCTAGATGGGTCGACCAGATAGCACCTGTGCGCAAGCACGAGGTGGCTATAGGTCGACTGCATCAAAGGCGTGTAGCGATACCTGATTGAGACAACCTATGAACGCACATGAGTTAGGCCCGGGGTCACACCCGCTTGCCAGACCTCATTGTGGTCGTTCAGCCCTTGCGCATGCATGGTTGACCATTAGGTCGACTCAAGTCAGTTAGGACTTGGTGCATGCAAGGGCAGTGGATCTGACTAGGCTGGATGAGTGGATCCCTAGTAATGGACCGTCGTAAGGCAGCAGGGCAAATAGGGAAAAATAAAATTAATCTCAATGGGGTTTTTTCAAAAATTTTATTTTTCATGATTGGATCACATGCTGATTGGATACCATATGTATGTTTATTTAATCTTATGTGGGCTGCCCGTTTAATGTGTGCTGTGCTGGGGCCTGCGTGCCTGGAATTTTATTGTAAATTAATTCTTATTTTTGTGATCTGCGAATCACAGTTTAATTAATTTATAAAATGTTATTGACCTGCGAGTCAATCTTGTCTAGATAGATTAATTTGTAAATTAGTCAGACAAGAGCACAGAGCACACTTGGTAGTGGCGCATGCAGCAGTGGCTTGACCAGGTGGGAGGTCCAGGGTTCGACTCTGGGACCAGGCGCATTTTCCCTGGTAGGTGCACCTGAGCTGCAGATGGCGCTTGGGCCCTGGGTTTGGCCAGATGAGCAGCAAAAGACCCATGAAGAAAAGCAAGTGAAGACTTAAGTTAATTAAGGTCTTACTTAGGCTATGGGCTTTTACCACATAAGATCCATGCTTTCTTTTATTGTTTAAATAAGTAGAACAGGATGATTTATTTATCTTCTGCTACAACATAGGAATTGCATGATAGTGAAGAAGATAAAAGACCGTTAAAATCCAACGCTAAAATATCAAGCTCGTAAGCCTTCTGACGCGAAACCTCACTGTTCTGACTATCGTTGGAGCCGTGTTGTACCCACTCAGTGGGCACGTCCTTCTATCTTCAGACGGTGCGGGATTACACCTGCGTGTTACAGAGAAGGGATTTATCGCTTCTCGTTGCTCAGCATAGCACGTGGTGGTCCAGGGAGTAGGTCGGGTCAGCTTGACCATGTAGGCTACATATGTGGCGCATATGGTAGCACATGGAGGCAGCCATCTGTGGGGTCAGAGATTGTGTTGTACCAACTCAGTTGGCACAGTCTGCTGGATTGCCCAGATGAAGGGGAATCGCACGGGTTGGCGATTGGCAGGGACTGCCTACCAGAGATTAGTGCTTGTACTCTCTGTGCATCTTATCTCGCCTGAGCGGGACGCGGAGACCAAGTATGAAATCTGGATCCCATCTCACTAAAAGAGTACTACTCTTTCGGGCTGTTTTGCTGGATTTTTCAGCCAGATAAAATAGTGAGAAAAAGAATCTTTCTTAAGTCCTGATTGATTCTTAACATTGATACTGACCTTGCTATTCTTGCATTGTTGTAGATACCTGCAGCAACGAACACCATGAGCTTCAATGTGCGATCCCTACTGGAAAGAGAGAAGTTTGCTGGGCTGAACTTCTCAGACTGGTTCGGACACCTTAAGATTGTTCTTAAGGCAGAGAGGAAACTGTATGTCCTCGAGACGGCTATACCGCCTCAACCCGCTCCGAACGCCGCAAGGGCGGTTCGGGAAGCTTATGAAAAGCACGTCAATGATAGCATTGATGTCGCTTGCCTGATGCTAGCGTCTATGACGCCACCGCTGCAGCGTCAGCATGAGGATATGTCTGCTATAGACATGATAGCGAACCTCAAGATGCTGTATGTTAGGGTCCCCTTCAAGGGGGAGCGAGAAACCCTTTAGGTGAGTACCCCTTTCAAGAGGGGGGCGCAAGTGACCTTTCTTTATTTTAGCAGCGGAATTAGGGTTTCACATTTGATCGCATGCTATACATTCATATGATCAACTTAAACATCAAGTGAAAGATGCGTTACCATGGCCATGAGAAGGAGGCGGCTTGGAAGCAAAGACCAAGAGAGATCTTCTCCACAAGTGACGCACACAAGAAGAGAGATGGCTTCTTCTTGTTGATCTTTGTGCTAGCAAAGATCTTCAAGTGTCCTTGCCGAATGGAAGGGATGGGAGACGAGATCTTGCTTGGGCGAGAGCTCCACACGTTCGTCCACCTCTTCTCCACACGCCAATTGCAAGAAGCCAAGCGAAGTGAAGTCAAGTGGTGAACGGCTTGGCGTTAGGCGTTTTGAAGAAGAGGCCATGATGACTTACCATAAATGGAAGCATGCACTCATAAACGACCAAAACGCCATCACCCTTTCGAACCATGCGTTCACATAAGTGAACCGGTTCTCTTTTGGTTTAATTGCATTTGGTTCAACAAACCAAATCAAATAAGCCCAAGCCCCCTTTGGTCTAGATCATATCAAACCCTAAGGTTCAAGATCTAACCGTTCATCTCCTGATGCTCCTGATCTCACCGATCTAGCATCACCTCTCTCGATCGAAGCTTACCGATCTCAAGCCCTAATCAATCAAACATGATCAGACCAGATCTCACTTACAATCAGAGATTAAATCCCTTTAAACTGAACCCAAACAATTCAGTCCACACGATCTGACTCAAATAAGCCATATCATCAAATTGTGCGACCCTGAGGGTTTCCTTTGAATGTCGGTAACGATAACTTTCGTTATCACGATCAGTGAGGGGTATCTAGCAACACATCACTGTCTCCCGATATAAAGGAAAGAGTCTTCCAAGACTACTCCCAAAACACAGCACAAGGGTGAATGCACTTCACTAGGCATACATGTTTCCTTTGCCACTGGATGTTCTTATTGGACAAGCGTGTCAAGCCTGTGACTCCAATATGATGAGCATGATTAGATCAGATGAACATAGTCACCTGGGTATGGCCATACACTTTCTCAATCATCTCATTCAGGGGGGCCCCTTTAGAACACCACACTCCTTGAACAAGGAGACGGCAATCCTTTATCTATCACTAGTGTCCTAACCTGACTCATGATCATTATCCAAGATAGTCTATAATCATTATGTTTCAAATGATATTGAACTACCGCAAAACAATGACAATCATCATCTAGAAACACAAGTGATCTCAAGTCAGAGGACATGTGCCACTTGATGCAAACAAGGATTATTCACATTGTGACAAGCAATTGAATATCCTAGTAGGGTCTGTCCAGTACATCCAATGTACCCATGAGTCTACATCTTATTCCATGCTCGAAGCATCCTATAAGATTAGAACACATATTAGTCTCAATCATATCAAGGCTGTCTCATGTTCACCAAGATATCTCGACTAAGGACATATGCATGTCAGCCTAGCTGAACAGCTTTGAGACATTATTCAGAAGCACAGTTATTGCAGCAGACAATGTAACAAACTGAATAATAACCATTGCCTTTATAAACACAAGAGTTTATTACATGATACTTTTACAATCCCAAGGCCTCAAACATTAGCCTTAAGGGCATACCCTAACAATCTCCCACTTGCACTTAATCTAATGGTTGAGAAATCTCAAACCCATATTATTACAGTGCTTCTCATGCTTCTGCTACGCCAGAGGCTTGGTAAGCGGGTCAGCCAGATTGTCGTCTGTATGAACCTTGCATATTTTGATCTCGCCACGATCAATGATCTCCCGGATCAAGTGAAACCGTCTCTGTATGTGCTTGGACTTCTGGTGCGACCGTGGTTCCTTTGCTTGTGCGATGGCTCCAGTGTTATCACAGAAGATAACCAAAGGATCTGCACTCGAAGGAACAACACCAAGTTCTCTCACGAACTTACGAATCCACACTGCCTCCTTGGATGCTTCTGAGGCTGCAACATACTCGGCTTCTGTTGTGGAATCAGCAACAGTAGACTGTTTGAAACTCTTCCACACCACTGCTCCACCATTCAAGCTAAAAACATAGCCTGATTGCGATCGGAAATCATCCTGGTCCGACTGGAACGAAGCGTCAGTATATCCTTCTATACTGAGTTCTTCCTGACCACCATATATCAAGAACATATCTTTGGTCCTCCGCAGATATTTTAAAATGTTCTTGACTGCAATCCAGTGCGCCATACCTGGATTACTTTGGAATCGACGGGTCACGCTTAACCCGTAAGCGACGTCAGGGCGAGTACACAACATCGCATACATAATGGACCCAATAGCCGAAGCATAAGGCGTATTGTCCATTTCATCTTTCTCAGTCTGTGTTTGTGGACACTGACTCTTCGAAAGATTCAGACCATGTCTGACTGGAAGATATCCTCGTTTAGAATTCTCTAAATGAAATCTCTCCAGGACTTTATCGATGTAAGTACTCTGGCACAGCCCGAGAAGCCTCTTAGATCTATCCCTGTAGATCTTCACACCTAATACATAGGCTGCTTCTCCTAGATCTTTCATCTGGAAACATTTCCTTAGCCATGCTTTAACAGCATGCATTTCAGGAATATCGTTTCCAATGATTAAGATATCATCGACGTAGAGGACTAGGAAAGTAATCACGCTCCCACTAAACCTCTTATATACACACGGGTCATCCTCGTTCTTGATGAAACCAAACTCTGAGATTGATTCATCAAAACGAATATTCCAGCTTCTAGATGCTTGTTTAAGTCCATAAATGGACTTCTTTAACTTGCATATTTTATGACGATCTGATGGATTAGTGAAACCTTCAGGTTGTGTCATATACACATCCTCATCCAGATTTCCATTAAGGAAAGCGGTCTTCACATCCATCTGCCAGATCTCATAATCGTAATATGCTGCTATCGCGAAAAGAATCCGAATAGACTAAAACATGGCCACAGGTGAGAAAGTTTCATCATAATCTATCCCGTAGATTTGTTTGAAACCTTTCGCAACAAGCCTGTCTTTATAGGTAACCACGTTACCATCCATGTCAATCTTCTTCTTGAAGATCCATTTACAGCCTATAGGGATAACTCCCGGAGGCGGATCAACCAAATCCCATACTTGGTTATCTGACATGGAGTCCATCTCGGCTCGCATAGCTTCAAGCCATCTAGCTGACTCCGGTCCACTGACCGCATCCGCATAAGTCAGGGGTTCATCATTATCAATGATGTAGACTCCGTCATAGCGCTCAGGCTGTCGACGGATCCTTCCCGATCTTCGCGGTTCCCGTGATATCTGAGCCTCAGGTTGTTCAGTAACCTGTTCTACCGGCTCAGGCTCATCCAACTGTGCTTGACTACTTTGTCCTTCCTCTGGATTCTCATCCAGCTTTATTTCTCTCCCACTGGCTTCTTGCAGAAGAAACTCCTTCTCAAGAAATATGGCCGTTCGAGCAACAAATACCTTGTTCTCTTTGGGATCGTAGAAATAATAACCCTTAGTTTTCTTAGGGTAACCGACAAAGATACATTTCTCAGATCTGCTCTCCAGTTTCCCAGAGGCGAGCTTTTTGACATAATGTCACATCCCGTTATCTTAACCCCAAACAAGCAACACAAGTCATGAAAGATACAGGATGTTATCATACAAGATCGATGCATATGCTAGGTAAAACCAAGTTCAGGAAATCACGATCTGAAAATTTTCAAAATTCATACATACAATCTCCAAGAAACACAAATTTCATAAATGTACCTGCCACCACGCAATCCTTGCACTAGACATATGCAAGGCAACAGTTATATCAAATCCGATGGCATAAATACAATTCGATTCGAAATTCAAAGCAACGCCACAAAACCGATTTTATAAACCCATACCAAACACCGAAACCAGGCCAAAGCCCGCGGTGACACAAAAATCAAACTCTTAAAACTGCCACAACCGGCAACATAATATCACATAGTTTAGCCACACTGGCAACACAAGTTCTCATAATTCACATAGTTCACATAGTTCATATAGTTCATATAATTCGTATGGTTCGGCCACAACTGGCCCCAGAAACTTAAGCACAAAAATCATTTAACAGCAAACTAGCATAATATCCACGCCAATACTAACTCAAGAATTGCGCCCCTGCTCTATGCCTGAAAATAGTGAGGGGTGAGCTACACAGCCCAGTGAGTGGATAGTCTAAATCGACCATCCATAACATACACTCAAAAATATATGCAGATTATTTTAAAAACATATAACTTTAAAAACATATAACAGAATATCGTGTCAACATATAACAATAATTAAAGCACAGAACTCAACAAAGTTAAAGAACAGACCTCATATAAAACAGTCAGGTGTACATTGCTAAGACATCATTGTCACCATAGGGTAACCAGGGTTCTAGAGCTATACTCTAACCAACTAAACATACCAACCACTTAATTAACCTAGTTGTCCAGCATATTCAGTAGTGACCATTATGGTCTAACCCGGCTTTGGCCTAAGCACTGGGAGACTGCAAATCACATGCAACATATAGATGGACGGTGTGTAGATTCAAGAGGTGGCCCCCGCCAGGTCACGACGTGGCACTTTGCTCTACGATCACCCCATAACACAAAAATCTAAGCGTCTAAGAGTGATGACATCAAGAGGTGGCCCCTGTCTGACCAAGACATGGCACTTTGCGTCTTATATCACCCGTTCTCCCAAAGGGTTCCTACTGGACAACAATAGACACATCTTATATCTTATTTCACAACGGTGGACTCCTAAGTGTCAACTAGACTCTAGGATAGTCATCACAATAATCACAACAGGCAGGCTGAACAACAACCCCCTCTTTTATCACAATAATCACATTAGGCAGGCTGAACGACAACCCCCTCACATATCACCATACAGGGCTGAAATTCAAACCCTTAACATATCACATATAGACTATCCTCTTGAGTTTAAGGTAACACTTAGCCTTAGTCCTAACTATTCCATGACCACAACACATAACATTCGTGAATCACATAATCACACAATAAAAATCATATAATCACATCACATAATAAAAATCACATAATCACATCACATAATAAAAATCACATCACATAATAAAAATCACATAATCACATAGTAGTGTAGTCCTTAGATTTCATGCTGATTAGTTCAGTCTAACTTTGCTATGTTATCACCCAAATTTCTCCAATAAAAATACATGACCATAAATTATTAGCATTACTGGCAATTATCAGGGCATTCAAACATTTAACATAAGATTAAAATTCAACAGATATATATATAGCCCACGGTTTCAAACATAATATCTACTTAAAATATTAACCTTAGTTAACAAGATTTTCATGCTACCAAAAATCAATGATTTAATGTTACCAAATTTCCCTATAAAATACCTAGTTAACAGGAATTTCATACTCAAAAATCAATGATTTAATGCTACCAAAATTCCCTATAAAATACCTTAAATTTCAAGCTACAAGTTTCGGTTTTCATGAGATATACACCTATACAAAATTTCGGTTTTCAGGAAGATACATCTTAATTCGGTTTTTAGCATGATAAAGTTTCCAACTTAAGTTAAACCTTAGTTAACAAGAATCTCATGAAGAAATATCCTAAATTCGGTTTCCATGATAAATATACTTTTGCAACTTTCGTTTTATAACAAGGAGAAGTCTTGAGTTTTCGGTTTTTAACATGGTAAAATTTCTAATCAATCTAATGCATCAATTAACACAACCAAATTGCTAGAAATCGATTAAGACACCCCACTCACCTCTTAACCGTGAACACCAAGGTGAAAATCCTCTACAAAGAAATCGTCTAAAGCCTTTAAACCGCCCAAAGAGTCTCCAAGAACTCGCCAAGGAAGTTTCTTCACCTCAAGGAAAATTCGCCAAGGGAAGAAGATGGAGAAAATCGCCTCAAGAACTCTTCAAGAATCGCCACTTCTTCTCAAGCCGTCGCCCAAAATTTCTCCCAAGCCAAAAAAAACCAATTTCCTACCCTAACCGAGATTACCCATCTAAAATTTCGGTTTATCCAATTTTAAACCCGTTAATCATAATTCAAATAGGGTTTAACCCATTTAACTAACTAATTCGAATTTTAAATCTAATATCCATCTAATTTAAGTGTAACCCAATAACCCATAGTTTAAGTGAAAATCCAATAAGGGTTAAACTAACATCCAATAAGCTAGTTAACTAATTAAATTTAAGATCCATTAAGCTAATTAACGTCCAACAAAATTAACAACCAATAATCTCTAATCTAATTAACTATAAATTAACAACCAAAAATCTCTAGTTATTTAACTATAAATTAACAACCAATACATAGAAAAATATCACAGTCAATAATTTTATTTAAATCATGAACAAAATATCACAGCCAACGAGTTTATTTAAATCAAAATAATGCTTACCAGGACTTAAGATCCTTGGATCTTACATCCCTCCCTCCTTATAAAGCTTTAGTCCTCTAAAGCTCAATTCATATCATCAAAGAGATAAGCATAAAACTTTCTCATATCAGCTTCAGTCTCCCAAGTCGCCTCCTCAACCGACTGATTTCCCCAGATAACCTTTACCAAAGGTATAGACTTGTTCCTCAGAACTTTATCCTTTCTATCAACAATCCGGAGAGGTCTTTCCTCAAAGGTCAAATCACTCTGAATCTGAAGAGGTTCCAACTCCAACACATGAGATGGATCAGGATGATATTTCCTCAACGCAGAAACATGGAACACATTATGTACATGATCCATAGCAGGAGGTAAAGCTAACCGGTAAGCCACTGGACCAACTCTCTCAATAATGTCAAAAGGTCCTACAAACCTAGGGCTCAACTTGCCCTTTTTGCCAAACCTCATAACACCCTTAGTAGGTGACACCTTTAAGAAAACATGATCCCCTACCATAAACTCCAAGGGATGACGACGGTCATCAGCATAACTCTTCTGTCTGTCCCGAGAAATCTTCAGTTTATTCTGTATCTCTCTGACCTTATCAGTAGTCTCCTGAACTGCATCAGATCTCAAAATCATTCTGTCACCAGTTTCCTCCCAACACAAGGGAGTCCTACACCTTCTTCCATACAAAGCCTCATATGGAGCCATCTGAATACTGGAGTGGAAGCTATTATTATAAGTGAACTCTATCAAAGATAGATCTCGATTCCACTCAGAACTCCAATCAACCACATAAGCTCTCAATAAGTCTTCTAGAGTCTGGATAGTACGCTCCGTCTGGCCATCAGACTGAGGATGGTATGCTGTACTAAAACTCAACTTAGTACCCAAACCCTCCTGTAAGCTCTTCCAAAATCTGGACAGAAATCGAGAGTCCCTATCAGACACAATATCAACAGGCACTCCATGCAGTCTGACTATCTCATCAATATACAATCTAGCCAGTCTCTCTAAAGGATAAGTCATCTTGATCGGAAGAAAATGGGCTGATTTAGTGAGTCTATCAACAATCACCCAAATAGCATCATGACCCAATTCTGTCACATCCCGTTATCTTAACCCCAAACAAGCAACACAAGTCATGAAAGATACAGGATGTTATCATACAAGATCGATGCATATGCTAGGTAAAACCAAGTTCAGGAAATCACGATCTGAAAATTTTCAAAATTCATACATACAATCTCCAAGAAACACAAATTTCATAAATGTACCTGCCACCACGCAATCCTTGCACTAGACATATGCAAGGCAACAGTTATATCAAATCCGATGGCATAAATACAATTCGATTCGAAATTCAAAGCAACGCCACAAAACCGATTTTATAAACCCATACCAAACACCGAAACCAGGCCAAAGCCCGCGGTGACACAAAAATCAAACTCTTAAAACTGCCACAACCGGCAACATAATATCACATAGTTTAGCCACACTGGCAACACAAGTTCTCATAATTCACATAGTTCACATAGTTCATATAGTTCATATAATTCGTATGGTTCGGCCACAATTGGCCCCAGAAACTTAAGCACAAAAATCCTTTAACAGCAAACTAGCATAATATCCACGCCAATACTAACTCAAGAATTGCGCCCCTGCTCTATGCCTGAAAATAGTGAGGGGTGAGCTACACAGCCCAGTGAGTGGATAGTCTAAATCGACCATCCATAACATACACTCAAAAATATATGCAGATTATTTTAAAAACATATAACTTTAAAAACATATAACAGAATATCGTGTCAACATATAACAATAATTAAAGCACAGAACTCAACAAAGTTAAAGAACAGACCTCATATAAAACAGTCAGGTGTACACTGCTAAGACATCATTGTCACCATAGGGTAACCAGGGTTCTAGAGCTATACTCTAACCAACTAAACATACCAACCACTTAATTAACCTAGTTGTCCAGCATATTCAGTAGTGACCATTATGGTCTAACCCGGCTTTGGCCTAAGCACTGGGAGACTGCAAATCACATGCAACATATAGATGGACGGTGTGTAGATTCAAGAGGTGGCCCCCGCCAGGTCACGACGTGGCACTTTGCTCTACGATCACCCCATAACACAAAAATCTAAGCGTCTAAGAGTGATGACATCAAGAGGTGGCCCCTGTCTGACCAAGACATGGCACTTTGCGTCTTATATCACCCGTTCTCCCAAAGGGTTCCTACTGGACAACAATAGACACATCTTATATCTTATTTCACAACGGTGGACTCCTAAGTGTCAACTAGACTCTAGGATAGTCATCACAATAATCACAACAGGCAGGCTGAACAACAACCCCCTCTTTTATCACAATAATCACATTAGGCAGGCTGAACGACAACCCCCTCACATATCACCATACAGGGCTGAAATTCAAACCCTTAACATATCACATATAGACTATCCTCTTGAGTTTAAGGTAACACTTAGCCTTAGTCCTAACTATTCCATGACCACAACACATAACATTCGTGAATCACATAATCACATAATAAAAATCATATAATCACATCACATAATAAAAATCACATAATCACATCACATAATAAAAATCACATAATCACATCACATAATAAAAATTACATAATCACATCACATAATAAAAATCACATAATCACATAGTAGTGTAGTCCTTAGATTTCATGCTAATTAGTTTAGTCTAACTTTGCTATGTTATCACCCAAATTTCTCCAATAAAAACACATGACCATAAATTATTAGCATTACTGGCAATTATCAGGGCATTCAAACATTTAGCATAAGATTAAAATTCAACAGATATATATATAGCCCACGGTTTCAAACATAATATCTACTTAAAATATTAACCTTAGTTAACAAGATTTTCATGCTACCAAAAATCAATGATTTAATGTTACCAAATTTCCCTATAAAATACCTAGTTAACAGGAATTTCATACTCAAAAATCAATGATTTAATGCTACCAAAATTCCCTATAAAATACCTTAAATTTCAAGCTACAAGTTTCGGTTTTCATGAGATATACACCTATACAAAATTTCGGTTTTCAGGAAGATACATCTTAATTCGGTTTTTAGCATGATAAAGTTTCCAACTTAAGTTAAACCTTAGTTAACAAGAATCTCATGAAGAAATATCCTAAATTCGGTTTCCATGATAAATATACTTTTGCAACTTTCGTTTTATAACAAGGAGAAGTCTTGAGTTTTCGGTTTTTAACATGGTAAAATTTCTAATCAATCTAATACATCAATTAACACAACCAAATTGCTAGAAATCGATTAAGACACCCCACTCACCTCTTAACCGTGAACACCAAGGTGAAAATCCTCTACAAAGAAATCGTCTAAAGCCTTTAAAACCGCCCAAAGAGTCTCCAAGAACTCGCCAAGGAAGTTTCTTCACCTCAAGGAAAATTCGCCAAGGGAAGAAGATGGAGAAAATCGCCTCAAGAACTCTTCAAGAATCGCCACTTCTTCTCAAGCCGTCGCCCAAAATTTCTCCCAAGCCAAAAAAAACCAATTTCCTACCCTAACCGAGATTACCCATCTAAAATTTCGGTTTATCCAATTTTAAACCCGTTAATCATAATTCAAATAGGGTTTAACCCATTTAACTAACTAATTCAAATTTTAAATCTAATATCCATCTAATTTAAGTGTAACCCAATAACCCATAGTTTAAGTGAAAATCCAATAAGGGTTAAACTAACATCCAATAAGCTAGTTAACTAATTAAATTTAACATCCATTAAGCTAATTAACGTCCAACAAAATTAACAACCAATAATCTCTAATCTAATTAACTATAAATTAACAACCAAAAATCTCTAGTTATTTAACTATAAATTAACAACCAATACATAGAAAAATATCACAGTCAATAATTTTATTTAAATCATGAACAAAATATCACAGCCAACGAGTTTATTTAAATCAAAATAATGCTTACCAGGACTTAAGATCCTTGGATCTTACATCCCTCCCTCCTTATAAAGCTTTAGTCCACTAAAGCTCAATTCATATCATCAAAGAGATAAGCATAAAACTTTCTCATATCAGCTTCAGTCTCCCAAGTCGCCTCCTCAACCGACTGATTTCCCCAGATAACCTTTACCAAAGGTATAGACTTGTTCCTCAGAACTTTATCCTTTCTATCAACAATCCGGAGAGGTCTTTCCTCAAAGGTCAAATCACTCTGAATCTGAAGAGGTTCCAACTCCAACACATGAGATGGATCAGGATGATATTTCCTCAACGCAGAAACATGGAACACATTATGTACATGATCCATAGCAGGAGGTAAAGCTAACCGGTAAGCCACTGGACCAACTCTCTCAATAATGTCAAAAGGTCCTACAAACCTAGGGCTCAACTTGCCCTTTTTGCCAAACCTCATAACACCCTTAGTAGGTGACACCTTTAAGAAAACATGATCCCCTACCATAAACTCCAAGGGACGACGACGGTCATCAGCATAACTCTTCTGTCTGTCCCGAGAAATCTTCAGTTTATTCTGTATCTCTCTGACCTTATCAGTAGTCTCCTGAACTGCATCAGATCTCAAAATCATTCTGTCACCAGTTTCCTCCCAACACAAGGGAGTCCTACACCTTCTTCCATACAAAGCCTCATATGGAGCCATCTGAATACTGGAGTGGAAGCTATTATTATAAGTGAACTCTATCAAAGATAGATCTCGATTCCACTCAGAACTCCAATCAACCACATAAGCTCTCAATAAGTCTTCTAGAGTCTGGATAGTACGCTCCGTCTGGCCATCAGACTGAGGATGGTATGCTGTACTAAAACTCAACTTAGTACCCAAACCCTCCTGTAAGCTCTTCCAAAATCTGGACAGAAATCGAGAGTCCCTATCAGACACAATATCAATAGGCACTCCATGCAGTCTGACTATCTCATCAATATACAATCTAGCCAGTCTCTCTAAAGGATAAGTCATCTTGATCGGAAGAAAATGGGCTGATTTAGTGAGTCTATCAACAATCACCCAAATAGCATCATGACCCAATCTGGTTCTGGGCAAACCACACACAAAATCCATACTGATGCATTCCCACTTCCACTCAGGAATAGGAAGAGGCTGCAACAAACCACCAGGTTTCTGATGTTCAGCCTTTACAGTCTGACAGGTTAAACACCTAGAGACAAAATCAAATACTTCTTTCTTCATACCCGGCCACCAAAAGCTTTTCTTGAGGTCCTGATACATCTTAGTCACACCAGGATGTAGAGAATATTTGGAATTATGGCTGTCCTCCAATATTTCTTTCCTCAAGCTCGGTTCCTCAGGGACACACACCCTTCCACGAAACCGAAGAACACCATCATCAGACAAGCTAAAATCCTGAACTGTACCCGCAACCAAACTATCCCTGATCTGAACTAATTTCGGATCCACTGACTGCTGATCTCTGATTTTCTGCAACAAAGCAGACTGTACTCTGAGGAAAGCCACATATCCAGACTGAACTCTAGGAGTAACACTGATTCTGAGATCTCTGAACTCCGGCAGTAACTGCCACTCACTGACCCGTAAAGCAGCTACTGAAGTAACTGGATGTCTGCTCAGTGCATCCGCCACTACATTGGCCTTTCCAGCCTGATACTGAATAGAGAAGTCATAGTCTTTGATCAACTCCATCCATCTTCTCTGTCTCATGTTCAACTCCTTCTGAGTGAAGATGTACTTGAGACTCTGGTGGTCAGTGAACAGATCAAACTCTTGACCCAACAAATAGTGACGCCATATCTTCAGGGCAAAGACTACGGCCGCCAACTCTAAGTCATGAGTAGGGTAGTTCAACTCATACTCCTTCAGTTGTCTCGAAGCATAGGCTACCACAGAACCCTTCTGCATCAAGACACAACCCAACCCTCTGCCTGAAGCATCCGTATAAACAGTAAACCTTTCCCCATCACTAGGAATAATGAGGATCGGTGTACTAGTCAACCTCCTCTTCAGCTCCTGAAAGCTCTCTTCACACTTGTCATCCCAAATAAACTTGGCCTCCTTTCTGGTCAATTTAGTTAAAGGACCCGCCAGCTTGGAGAATCCTTCAACAAACCTCCGGTAGTAACCTGCTAGACCCAGAAAACTTCTGATCTCAGTAGCACTAGTCGGTCTTCCCCAATCAAGGATGGCTTGCACTTTAACTAGATCCACAGACACCCCCTGACCAGAAATCACATGCCCCAGGAAACTGATCTTCTCTAGCCAGAACTCACACTTACTAGCCTTGGCATATAATCGATTCTTCCTCAGAATCTCTAGCACTCTGCGCAAGTCACTGACATGATCTGAAGTAGTCTGAGAATACACCAAGATATCATCTATGAAGACTACCACACAAGAATTAAGCAATTCATGGAATACCCTATTCATCAAATCCATGAAGACAGCAGGTGCATTCGTCAGTCCAAAAGGCATAACTAGAAATTCAAAATGCCCATACCTGGTCCTGAAAGCAGTCTTAAATATATCCTCATCCTTGACCCTAAGCTGGTAATACCCTGATCTCAGGTCAATCTTAGAGAACACTGTCGCTCCCTGTAATTGATCAAATAGATCATCAATTCTGGGAAGAGGATACTTATTCTTGATAGTCACTTGATTCAGTTGCCTGTAGTCTATACACATCCTCAGGGTTCCATCTTTCTTCTTTACGAACAGCACTGGCGCTCCCCAGGGAGAAGCACTAGGCCGGATATACCCTTTCTCTAGCAATTCCTCCAGTTGTTTCTTAAGCTCGGCCAACTCTGAAGTAGCCATACGGTAAGGAGCTCTGGAGATAGGTGCCGTACCTGGCGCCAACTCAATGCCAAACTCTACTTCTCTAATTGGTGGCAAGCCTGAAAATTCCTCAGAGAACACATCAGGAAACTCTTTCACCACTGCCATCTGAGTCAAATCAGAAGTAGAATCATCCTGCACCTTAACATGTGCAAGATAACCCTTGCACCCACTAGCAAGCAACTTCCTGGCCTGTAGGAAAGATATCACATGTGGTCCTTGGTCTGACACTAGACCTCTCACAAAAATCCGATTTCCATCAAGTAAATTCAGGGTGATTACTTTCTCAAAGCAATCCACAGAGGCATGGTGTGAGGATAACCAATCCATACCTAGGATGACATCATAGTCTTGCATGTCTAAAAGGATTAGGTCCACAAGAAATTCATAACCCTCTACATGCACTACACAATCAGCACAAACAGTGTCTGTAGATAATGACTTTCCTAAGGGAGTACTCACAGACACAACATAATCTAGCACCTCAGGCAATACAGGTAAACATGCAGCAAATCTAACAGATACAAAAGATAAATTTGCACCAGGGTCAAATAAGATGCGAGCTAACTGATCAAATACAAATAAGGTACCTTCCACGACGGATCGGGAAGCTCGTGTATCCTTCTCAGCCACAGCATAAACTCGGGTCTGGACTGTAGGCTTATCTGCGCCTCTCTGCTGCATCTCTGGTTCTTTGCAGTCCTTGACCATGTGCCCAGGTTTCTTACACCTAAAGCATACACCATTCTTCTTATAACAGTCCTTCATTAGATGTCCCTTGATCCCACAATAATTGCAAGTTCGGTCCTCTGTGTTACTGTTCCTTACATCCCTTGCATCCCTGGACTGCTGCGGTACATCCCTGAACTGCTGCGGTGCCTTGTAAGAGTAAGGCTTATACCTGCTCTTCTTGTAGTCCTTATGCTTAGGGTACTTCTTACCCTTGCCGCCATTACCATACTGAGGAACTGTCGCCTCAATTGCAGGAATCACAGTCGCGGCAGCATTAGAACTCCTCTCAGATATATATCTCTCTATGGTGCGTGCTCGCCCAACAGTCTCAACATAAGTCTCCAAGTGCTGAGCGCCAACCTGCTCCCTGATGTCCCATCTGAGACCTCTGAGAAACTTAGTAGCCCTCCTCTTTTCAGTGTTTATCAGGTGAGGGGCATACTTTCCCAACTTAGTGAACCGCAACTCATACTGGTCCACAATCATATCACCCTGCTCCAGGTGAATAAATTCCACCTCTCGGTCCTCCACCAAGCTATCAGGGAAGTATTTCTCATTAAATTGAGACAAGAAATAGGGCCAATCTACTGTTTCATGTCTTTCTTCAGCAAGCCTCACCACGCCCTTCCACCACTCATCTGCGTCACCACGCATCATATAGGTGGCCAGACACAGCTTGTCCTCATCCGAGCAACGCATAACTTGGAAAATCTTTTCCAAGACCAACTGCCAGTTCTCTGCAGTACTTGATTCTGAGCCCCCATAAAAAGAGCTAGGACCCAATTTCTGGAATTCACTCACAAGTGAGGCATAGCGCCTGTGAGTGTCCTCCTGAGAGTCATCCCCCACCGCCCGGGTAGTAGTCTGGGGTCTCTCTTGCGTCAACTGCTGCAAGAGCTGTTGTTGCGCTTCTTGATGCTGAGTCTGTTGCTGCTGCAGCATCTGAGCTTGCCTCTCAATCATGGCACCCTGTTGCTGTACCATGCCCGTCAGAGCCTCAATAGCGCTCGAGAAATTCGAGGGCTGCTCATCCTCGCCGCTAGCATTTCCTCTAGTTCGCACCATCTTAAATTCATACACACACATACCACAGTAAGGAAATCAAACATAAACCTATCAGGTGTCTAGCAATACACAAACATGTTTTCCCCCGAACTAAGTTTTAGCTAGTCAACCGCCTCTGATACCATTCTGTCACATCCCGTTATCTTAACCCCAAACAAGCAACACAAGTCATGAAAGATACAGGATGTTATCATACAAGATCGATGCATATGCTAGGTAAAACCAAGTTCAGGAAATCACGATCTGAAAATTTTCAAAATTCATACATACAATCTCCAAGAAACACAAATTTCATAAATGTACCGGCCACCACGCAATCCTTGCACTAGACATATGCAAGGCAACAGTTATATCAAATCCGATGGCATAAATACAATTCGATTCGAAATTCAAAGCAACGCCACAAAACCGATTTTATAAACCCATACCAAACACCGAAACCAGGCCAAAGCCCGCGGTGACACAAAAATCAAACTCTTAAAACTGCCACAACCGGCAACATAATATCACATAGTTTAGCCACACTGGCAACACAAGTTCTCATAATTCACATAGTTCACATAGTTCATATAGTTCATATAGTTCATATAATTCGTATGGTTCGGCCACAACTGGCCCCAGAAACTTAAGCACAAAAATCCTTTAACAGCAAACTAGCATAATATCCACGCCAATACTAACTCAAGAATTGCGCCCCTGCTCTATGCCTGAAAATAGTGAGGGGTGAGCTACACAGCCCAGTGAGTGGATAGTCTAAATCGACCATCCATAACATACACTCAAAAATATATGCAGATTATTTTAAAAACATATAACTTTAAAAACATATAATAGAATATCGTGTCAACATATAACAATAATTAAAGCACAGAACTCAACAAAGTTAAAGAACAGACCTCATATAAAACAGTCAGGTGTACACTGCTAAGACATCATTGTCACCATAGGGTAACCAGGGTTCTAGAGCTATACTCTAACCAACTAAACATACCAACCACTTAATTAACCTAGTTGTCCAGCATATTCAGTAGTGACCATTATGGTCTAACCCGGCGTTGGCCTAAGCACTGGGAGACTGCAAATCACATGCAACATATAGATGGACGGTGTGTAGATTCAAGAGGTGGCCCCCGCCAGGTCACGACGTGGCACTTTGCTCTACGATCACCCCATAACACAAAAATCTAAGCGTCTAAGAGTGATGACATCAAGAGGTGGCCCCTGTCTGACCAAGACATGGCACTTTGCGTCTTATATCACCCGTTCTCCCAAAGGGTTCCTACTGGACAACAATAGACACATCTTATATCTGATTTCACAACGGTGGACTCCTAAGTGTCAACTAGACTCTAGGATAGTCATCACAATAATCACAACAGGCAGGCTGAACAACAACCCCCTCTTTTATCACAATAATCACATTAGGCAGGCTGAACGACAACCCCCTCACATATCACCATACAGGGCTGAAATTCAAACCCTTAACATATCACATATAGACTATCCTCTTGAGTTTAAGGTAACACTTAGCCTTAGTCCTATCTATTCCATGACCACAACACATAACATTCGTGAATCACATAATCACATAATAAAAATCATATAATCACATCACATAATAAAAATCACATAATCACATCACATAATAAAAATCACATAATCACATCACATAATAAAAATTACATAATCACATCACATAATAAAAATCACATAATCACATAGTAGTGTAGTCCTTAGATTTCATGCTGATTAGTTCAGTCTAACTTTGCTATGTTATCACCCAAATTTCTCCAATAAAAACACATGACCATAAATTATTAGCATTACTGGCAATTATCAAGGCATTCAAACATTTAACATAAGATTAAAATTCAACAGATATATATATAGCCCACGGTTTCAAACATAATATCTATTTAAAATATTAACCTTAGTTAACAAGATTTTCATGCTACCAAAAATCAATGATTTAATGTTACCAAATTTCCCTATAAAATACCTAGTTAACAGGAATTTCATACTCAAAAATCAATGATTTAATGCTGCCAAAATTCCCTATAAAATACCTTAAATTTCAAGCTATAAGTTTCGGTTTTCATGAGATATACACCTATACAAAATTTCGGTTTTCAGGAAGATACATCTTAATTCGGTTTTTTGCATGATAAAGTTTCCAACTTAAGTTAAACCTTAGTTAACAAGAATCTCATGAAGAAATATCCTAAATTCGGTTTCCATGATAAATATACTTTTGCAACTTTCGTTTTATAACAAGGAGAAGTCTTGAGTTTTCGGTTTTTAACATGGTAAAATTTCTAATCAATCTAATACATCAATTAACACAACCAAATTGCTAGAAATCGATTAAGACACCCCACTCACCTCTTAACCGTGAACACCAAGGTGAAAATCCTCTACAAAGAAATCGTCTAAAGCCTTTAAACCGCCCAAAGAGTCTCCAAGAACTCGCCAAGGAAGTTTCTTCACCTCAAGGAAAATTCGCCAAGGGAAGAAGATGGAGAAAATCGCCTCAAGAACTCTTCAAGAATCGCCACTTCTTCTCAAGCCGTCGCCCAAAATTTAAACCGTGGGCTATATATATATCTGTTGAATTTTAATCTTATGTTAAATGTTTGAATGCCCTGATAATTGCCAGTAATGCTAATAATTTATGGTCATGTATTTTTATTGGAGAAATTTGGGTGATAACATAGCAAAGTTAGACTGAACTAATCAGCATGAAATCTAAGGACTACACTACTATGTGATTATGTGATTTTTATTATGTGATGTGATTATGTAATTTTTATTATGTGATGTGATTTTTATTATGTGATGTGATTATGTGATTTTTATTATGTGATGTGATTATATGATTTTTATTATGTGATTATGTGATTCACGAATGTTATGTGTTGTGGTCATGGAATAGTTAGGACTAAGGCTAAGTGTTACCTTAAACTCAAGAGGATAGTCTATATGTGATATGTTAAGGGTTTGAATTTCAGCCCTGTATGGTGATATGTGAGGGGGTTGTCGTTCAGCCTGCCTAATGTGATTATTGTGATAAAAGAGGGGGTTGTTGTTCAGCCTGCCTGTTGTGATTATTGTGATGACTATCCTAGAGTCTAGTTGACACTTAGGAGTCCACCGTTGTGAAATAATATATAAGATGTGTCTATTGTTGTCCAGTAGGAACCCTTTGGGAGAACGGGTGATATAAGACGCAAAGTGCCATGTCTTGGTCAGACAGGGGACACCTCTTGATGTCATCACTCTTAGACGCTTAGATTTTTGTGTTATGGGGTGATCGTAGAGCAAAGTGCCACGTCGTGACCTGGCGGGGGCCACCTCTTGAATCTACACACCGTCCATCTATATGTTGCATGTGATTTGCAGTCTCCCAGTGCTTAGGCCAAAGCCGGGTTAGACCATAATGGTCACTACTGAATATGCTGGACAACTAGGTTAATTAAGTGGTTGGTATGTTTAGTTGGTTAGAGTATAGCTCTAGAACCCTGGTTACCCTACGGTGACAATGATGTCTTAGCAGTGTACACCTGATTGTTTTATATGAGGTCTGTTCTTTAACTTTGTTGAGTTCTGTGCTTTAATTATTGTTATATGTTGACACGATATTCTGTTATATGTTTTTAAAGTTATATGTTTTTAAAATAATCTGCATATATTTTTGAGTGTATGTTATGGATGGTCGATTTAGACTATCCACTCACTGGGCTGTGTAGCTCACCCCTCACTATTTTCAGGCATAGAGCAGGGGCGCAATTCTTGAGTTAGTATTGGCGTGGATATTATGCTAGTTTGCTGTTAAAGAATTTTTGTGCTTAAGTTTCTGGGGCCAGTTGTGGCCGAAACATACGAATTATATGAACTATATGAACTATGTGAACTATGTGAATTATGAGAACTTGTGTTGCCAGTGTGGCTAAACTATGTGATATTATGTTGCCGGTTGTGGCAGTTTTAAGAGTTTGATTTTTGTGTCACCGCGGGCTTTGGCCTGGTTTCGGTGTTTGGTATGGGTTTATAAAATCGGTTTTGTGGCGTTGCTTTGAATTTCGAATCGAATTGTATTTATGCCATCGGATTTGATATAACTGTTGCCTTGCATATGTCTAGTGCAAGGATTGCGTGGTGGCAGGTACATTTATGAAATTTGTGTTTCTTGGAGATTGTATGTATGAATTTTGAAAATTTTCAGATCGTGATTTCCTGAACTTGGTTTTACCTAGCATATGCATCGATCTTGTATGATAACATCCTGTATCTTTCATGACTTGTGTTGCTTGTTTGGGGTTAAGATAACGGGATGTGACAGGATGGTATCACATGCCCCACGCAAGTCACTGACAGAATCTCCACGCAATCCTTTAATAAATTGGGCCACGTTCCGTTTCTCCATCTTCTTCCCTTGGCGAATTTTCCTTGAGGTGAAGAAACTTCCTTGGCGAGTTCTTGGAGACTCTTTGGGCGGTTTAAAGGCTTTAGATGATTTCTTTGTAGAGGATTTTCACCTTGGTGTTCACGGTTAAGAGGTGAGTGGGGTGTCTTAATCGATTTCTAGCAATTTGGTTGTGTTAATTGATGCATTAGATTGATTAGAAATTTTACCAAGTTAATAAATAGTTTGCTTACTAAGCGGGTCGTAACAAATGGCATCAGAGCGGTTGACTAGCTAAAACTTAGTTCGGGGGAAAACATGTTTGTGTATTGCTAGACACCTGATAGGTTTATGTTTGATTTCCTTACTGTGGTATGTGTGTGTAGGAATTTAAGATGGTGCGAACTAGAGGAAATGCTAGCGGCGAGGATGAGCAGCCCTCGAATTTCTCGAGCGCTATTGAGGCTCTGACGGGCATGGTACAGCAACAGGGTGCCATGATTGAGAGGCAAGCTCAGATGCTGCAGCAGCAACAGACTCAGCATCAAGAAGCGCAACAACAGCTCTTGCAGCAGTTGACGCAAGAGAGACCCCAGACTACTACCCGGGCGGTGGGGGATGACTCTCAGCAGGACACTCACAGGCGCTATGCCTCACTTGTGAGTGAATTCCAGAAACTGGGTCCTAGCTCTTTTTATGGGGGGCTCAGAATCAAGTACTGCAGAGAACTGGCAGTTGGTCTTGGAAAAGATTTTCCAAGTTATGCGTTGCTCGGATGAGGACAAGCTGTGTCTGGCCACCTATATGATGCGTGGTGACGCAGATGAGTGGTGGAAGGGCGTGGTGAGGCTTGCTGAAGAAAGACATGAAACAGTAGATTGGCCCTATTTCTTGTCTCAATTTAATGAGAAATACTTCCCTGATAGCTTGGTGGAGGACCGAGAGGTGGAATTTATTCACCTGGAGCAGGGTGATATGACTGTGGACCAGTATGAGTTGCGGTTCACTAAGTTGGGAAAGTATGCCCCTCACCTGATAAACACTGAAAAGAGGAGGGCTACTAAGTTTCTCAGAGGTCTCAGATGGGACATCAGGGAGCAGGTTGGCGCTCAGCACTTGGAGACTTATGTTGAGACTGTTGGGCGAGCACGCACCATAGAGAGATATATATCTGAGAGGAGTTCTAATGCTGCCGCGACTGTGATTCCTGCAATTGAGGCGACAGTTCCTCAGTATGGTAATGGCGGCAAGGGTAAGAAGTACCCTAAGCATAAGGACTACAAGAAGAGCAGGTATAAGCCTTACTCTTACAAGGCACCGCAGCAGTTCAGGGATGTACCACAGCAGTCCAGGGATGCAAGGGATGTAAGGAACAGTAACACAGAGGACCGAACTTGCAATTATTGTGGGATCAAGGGACATCTAATGAAGGACTGTTATAAGAAGAATGGTGTATGCTTCAGGTGTAAGAAACCTGGGCACATGGTCAAGGACTGCAAAGAACCAGAGATGCAGCAGAGAGGCGCAGATAAGCCTACAGTCCAGACCCGAGTTTATGCTGTGGCTGAGAAGGATACACGAGCTTCCCGATCCGTCGTGGAAGGTACCTTATTTGTATTTGATCAGTTAGCTCGCATCTTATTTGACCCTGGTGCAAATTTATCTTTTGTATCTGTTAGATTTGCTGCATGTTTACCTGTATTGCCTAAGGTGCTAGATTATGTTGTGTCTGTGAGTACTCCCTTAGGAAAGTCATTATCTACAGACACTGTTTGTGCTGATTGTGTAGTGCATGTAGAGGGTTATGAATTTTTTGTGGACCTAATCCTTTTAGACATGCAAGACTATGATGTCATCCTAGGTATGGATTGGTTATCCTCACACCATGCCTCTGTGGATTGCTTTGAGAAAGTAATCACCCTGAATTTACTTGATGGAAATCGGATTTTTGTGAGAGGTCTAGTGTCAGACCAAGGACCACATGTGATATCTTTCCTACAGGCCAGGAAGTTGCTTGCTAGTGGGTGCAAGGGTTATCTTGCACATGTTAAGGTGCAGGATGATTCTACTTCTGATTTGACTCAGATGGCGGTGGTGAAAGAGTTTCCTGATGTGTTCTCTGAGGAATTTTCAGGCTTGCCACCAATTAGAGAAGTAGTGTTTGGCATTGAGTTGGCGCCAGGTACGGCACCTATCTCCAGAGCTCCTTACCGTATGGCTACTTCAGAGTTAGCCGAGCTTAAGAAACAACTGGAGGAATTGCTAGAGAAAGGGTATATCCGGCCTAGTGCTTCTCCCTGGGGAGCGCCAGTGCTGTTCGTAAAGAAGAAAGATGGAACCCTGAGGATGTGTATAGACTACAGGCAACTGAATCAAGTGACTATCAAGAATAAGTATCCTCTTCCCAGAATTGATGATCTATTTGATCAATTACAGGGAGCGACAGTGTTCTCTAAGATTGACCTGAGATCAGGGTATTACCAGCTTAGGGTCAAGGATGAGGATATATTTAAGACTGCTTTCAGGACCAGGTAATGGGCATTTTGAATTTCTAGTTATGCCTTTTGGACTGACGAATGCACCTGCTGTCTTCATGGATTTGATGAATAGGGTATTCCATGAATTGCTTGATTCTTGTGTGGTAGTCTTCATAGATGATATCTTGGTGTATTCTCAGACTACTTCAGATCATGTCAGTGACTTGCGCAGAGTGCTGGAGATTCTGAGGAAGAATCGATTATATGCCAAGGCTAGTAAGTGTGAGTTCTGGCTAGAGAAGATCAGTTTCCTGGGGCATGTGATTTCTGGTCAGGGGGTGTCTGTGGATCCAGTTAAAGTGCAAGCCATCCTTGATTGGGGAAGACCGACTAGTGCTACTGAGATCAGAAGTTTTCTGGGTCTAGCAGGTTACTACCGGAGGTTTGTTGAGGGATTCTCCAAGCTGGCGGGTCCTTTAACTAAATTGACCAGAAAGGAGGCCAAGTTTATTTGGGATGACAAGTGTGAAGAGAGCTTTCAGGAGCTGAAGAGGAGGTTGACTAGTACACCGATCCTCATTATTCCTAGTGATGGGGAAAGGTTTACTGTTTATACGGATGCTTCAGGCAGAGGGTTGGGTTGTGTCTTGATGCAGAAGGGTTCTGTGGTAGCCTATGCTTCGAGACAACTGAAGGAGTATGAGTTGAACTACCCTACTCATGACTTAGAGTTGGCGGCCGTAGTCTTTGCCCTGAAGATATGGCGTCACTATTTGTTGGGTCAAGTTTCTTCACCTCAAGGAAAATTCGCCAAGGGAAGAAGATGGAGAAAATCGCCTCAAGAACTCTTCAAGAATCGCCACTTCTTCTCAAGCCGTCGCCCAAAATTTCTCCCAAGCCAAAAAAAAACCAATTTCCTACCCTAACCGAGATTACCCATCTAAAATTTCGGTTTATCCAATTTTTAAACCCGTTAATCATAATTCAAATAGGGTTTAACCCATTTAACTAACTAATTCGAATTTTAAATCTAATATCCATCTAATTTAAGTGTAACCCAATAACCCATAGTTTAAGTGAAAATCCAATAAGGGTTAAACTAACATCCAATAAGCTAGTTAACTAATTAAATTTAACATCCATTAAGCTAATTAACGTCCAACAAAATTAACAACCAATAATCTCTAATCTAATTAACTATAAATTAACAACCAAAAATCTCTAGTTATTTAACTATAAATTAACAACCAATACATAGAAAAATATCACAGTCAATAATTTTATTTAAATCATGAACAAAATATCACAGCCAACGAGTTTATTTAAATCAAAATAATGCTTACCAGGACTTAAGATCCTTGGATCTTACATCCCTCCCTCCTTATAAAGCTTTAGTCCTCTAAAGCTCAATTCATATCATCAAAGAGATAAGCATAAAACTTTCTCATATCAGCTTCAGTCTCCCAAGTCGCCTCCTCAACCGACTGATTTCCCCAGATAACCTTTACCAAAGGTATAGACTTGTTCCTCAGAACTTTATCCTTTCTATCAACAATCCGGAGAGGTCTTTCCTCAAAGGTCAAATCACTCTGAATCTGAAGAGGTTCCAACTCCAACACATGAGATGGATCAGGATGATATTTCCTCAACGCAGAAACATGGAACACATTATGTACATGATCCATAGCAGGAGGTAAAGCTAACCGGTAAGCCACTGGACCAACTCTCTCAATAATGTCAAAAGGTCCTACAAACCTAGGGCTCAACTTGCCCTTTTTGCCAAACCTCATAACACCCTTAGTAGGTGACACCTTTAAGAAAACATGATCCCCTACCATAAACTCCAAGGGACGACGACGGTCATCAGCATAACTCTTCTGTCTGTCCCGAGAAATCTTCAGTTTATTCTGTATCTCTCTGACCTTATCAGTAGTCTCCTGAACTGCATCAGATCTCAAAATCATTCTGTCACTAGTTTCCTCCCAACACAAGGGAGTCCTACACCTTCTTCCATACAAAGCCTCATATGGAGCCATCTGAATACTGGAGTGGAAGCTATTATTATAAGTGAACTCTATCAAAGATAGATCTCGATTCCACTCAGAACTCCAATCAACCACATAAGCTCTCAATAAGTCTTCTAGAGTCTGGATAGTACGCTCCGTCTGGCCATCAGACTGAGGATGGTATGCTGTACTAAAACTCAACTTAGTACCCAAACCCTCCTGTAAGCTCTTCCAAAATCTGGACAGAAATCGAGAGTCCCTATCAGACACAATATCAATAGGCACTCCATGCAGTCTGACTATCTCATCAATATACAATCTAGCCAGTCTCTCTAAAGGATAAGTCATCTTGATCGGAAGAAAATGGGCTGATTTAGTGAGTCTATCAACAATCACCCAAATAGCATCATGACCCAATCTGGTTCTGGGCAAACCACACACAAAATCCATACTGATGCATTCCCACTTCCACTCAGGAATAGGAAGAGGCTGCAACAAACCACCAGGTTTCTGATGTTCAGCCTTTACAGTCTGACAGGTTAAACACCTAGAGACAAAATCAAATACTTCTTTCTTCATACCCGGCCACCAAAAGCTTTTCTTGAGGTCCTGATACATCTTAGTCACACCAGGATGTAGAGAATATTTGGAATTATGGCTGTCCTCCAATATTTCTTTCCTCAAGCTCGGTTCCTCAGGGACACACACCCTTCCACGAAACCGAAGAACACCATCATCAGACAAGCTAAAATCCTGAACTGTACCTGCAACCAAACTATCCCTGATCTGAACTAATTTCGGATCCACTGACTGCTGATCTCCGATTTTCTGCAACAAAGCAGACTGTACTCTGAGGAAAGCCACATATCCAGACTGAACTCTAGGAGTAACACTGATTCTGAGATCTCTGAACTCCTGCAGTAACTGCCACTCACTGACCCGTAAAGCAGCTACTGAAGTAACTGGATGTCTGCTCAGTGCATCCGCCACTACATTGGCCTTTCCAGCCTGATACTGAATAGAGAAGTCATAGTCTTTGATCAACTCCATCCATCTTCTCTGTCTCATGTTCAACTCCTTCTGAGTGAAGATGTACTTGAGACTCTGGTGGTCAGTGAACAGATCAAACTCTTGACCCAACAAATAGTGACGCCATATCTTCAGGGCAAAGACTACGGCCGCCAACTCTAAGTCATGAGTAGGGTAGTTCAACTCATACTCCTTCAGTTGTCTCGAAGCATAGGCTACCACAGAACCCTTCTGCATCAAGACACAACCCAACCCTCTGCCTGAAGCATCCGTATAAACAGTAAACCTTTCCCCATCACTAGGAATAATGAGGATCGGTGTACTAGTCAACCTCCTCTTTAGCTCCTGAAAGCTCTCTTCACACTTGTCATCCCAAATAAACTTGGCCTCCTTTCTGGTCAATTTAGTTAAAGGACCCGCCAGCTTGGAGAATCCCTCAACAAACCTCCGGTAGTAACCTGCTAGACCCAGAAAACTTCTGATCTCAGTAGCACTAGTCGGTCTTCCCCAATCAAGTTATGCCTTGCACTTTAACTGGATCCACAGACACCCCCTGACTAGAAATCACATGCCCCAGGAAACTGATCTTCTCTAGCCAGAACTCACACTTACTAGCCTTGGCATATAATCGATTCTTCCTCAGAATCTCCAGCACTCTGCGCAAGTCACTGACATGATCTGAAGTAGTCTGGGGGTTATCATACAAGATCCCATTCTCGTCCACAAGAAATTCATAACCCTCTACATGCACTACACAATCAGCACAAACAGTGTCTGTAGATAATGACTTTCCTAAGGGAGTACTCACAGACACAACATAATCTAGCACCTCAGGCAATACAGGTAAACATGCAGCAAATCTAACAGATACAAAAGATAAATTTGCACCAGGGTCAAATAAGATGCGAGCTAACTGATCAAATACAAATAAGGTACCTTCCACGACGGATCGGGAAGCTCGTGTATCCTTCTCAGCCACAGCATAAACTCGGGTCTGGACTGTAGGCTTATCTGCGCCTCTCTGCTGCATCTCTGGTTCTTTGCAGTCCTTGACCATGTGCCCAGGTTTCTTACACCTGAAGCATACACCATTCTTCTTATAACAGTCCTTCATTAGATGTCCCTTGATCCCACAATAATTGCAAGTTCGGTCCTCTGTGTTACTGTTCCTTACATCCCTTGCATCCCTGGACTGCTGCGGTACATCCCTGAACTGCTGCGGTGCCTTGTAAGAGTAAGGCTTATACCTGCTCTTCTTGTAGTCCTTATGCTTAGGGTACTTCTTACCCTTGCCGCCATTACCATACTGAGGAACTGTCGCCTCAATTGCAGGAATCACAGTCGCGGCAGCATTAGAACTCCTCTCAGATATATATCTCTCTATGGTGCGTGCTCGCCCAACAGTCTCAACATAAGTCTCCAAGTGCTGAGCGCCAACCTGCTCCCTGATGTCCCATCTGAGACCTCTGAGAAACTTAGTAGCCCTCCTCTTTTCAGTGTTTATCAGGTGAGGGGCATACTTTCCCAACTTAGTGAACCGCAACTCATACTGGTCCACAGTCATATCACCCTGCTCCAGGTGAATAAATTCCACCTCTCGGTCCTCCACCAAGCTATCAGGGAAGTATTTCTCATTAAATTGAGACAAGAAATAGGGCCAATCTACTGTTTCATGTCTTTCTTCAGCAAGCCTCACCACGCCCTTCCACCACTCATCTGCGTCACCACGCATCATATAGGTGGCCAGACACAGCTTGTCCTCATCCGAGCAACGCATAACTTGGAAAATCTTTTCCAAGACCAACTGCCAGTTCTCTGCAGTACTTGATTCTGAGCCCCCATAAAAAGAGCTAGGACCCAGTTTCTGGAATTCACTCACAAGTGAGGCATAGCGCCTGTGAGTGTCCTGCAGAGAGTCATCCCCCACCGCCCGGGTAGTAGTCTGGGGTCTCTCTTGCGTCAACTGCTGCAAGAGCTGTTGTTGCGCTTCTTGATGCTGAGTCTGTTGCTGCTGCAGCATCTGAGCTTGCCTCTCAATCATGGCACCCTGTTGCTGTACCATGCCCGTCAGAGCCTCAATAGCGCTCGAGAAATTCGAGGGCTGCTCATCCTCGCCGCTAGCATTTCCTCTAGTTCGCACCATCTTAAATTCCTACACACACATACCACAGTAAGGAAATCAAACATAAACCTATCAGGTGTCTAGCAATACACAAACATGTTTTCCCCCGAACTAAGTTTTAGCTAGTCAACCGGCTCTGATACCATTCTGTCACATCCCGTTATCTTAACCCCAAACAAGCAACACAAGTCATGAAAGATACAGGATGTTATCATACAAGATCGATGCATATGCTAGGCAAAACCAAGTTCAGGAAATCACGATCTGAAAATTTTCAAAATTCATACATACAATCTCCAAGAAACACAAATTTCATAAATGTACCTGCCACCACGCAATCCTTGCACTAGACATATGCCCCCCGAACTAAGTTTTAGCTAGTCAACCGCCTCTGATACCATTCTGTCACATCCCGTTATCTTAACCCCAAACAAGCAACACAAGTCATGAAAGATACAGGATGTTATCATACAAGATCGATGCATATGCTAGGTAAAACCAAGTTCAGGAAATCACGATCTGAAAATTTTCAAAATTCATACATACAATCTCCAAGAAACACAAATTTCATAAATGTACCTGCCACCAAGCAATCCTTGCACTAGACATATGCAAGGCAACAGTTATATCAAATCCGATGGCATAAATACAATTCGATTCGAAATTCAAAGCAACGCCACAAAACCGATTTTATAAACCCATACCAAACACCGAAACCAGGCCAAAGCCCGCGGTGACACAAAAATCAAACTCTTAAAACTGCCACAACCGGCAACATAATATCACATAGTTTAGCCACACTGGCAACACAAGTTCTCATAATTCACATAGTTCACATAGTTCATATAGTTCATATAATTCGTATGGTTCGGCCACAACTGGCCCCAGAAACTTAAGCACAAAAATTCTTTAACAGCAAACTAGCATAATATCCACGCCAATACTAACTCAAGAATTGCGCCCCTGCTCTATGCCTGAAAATAGTGAGGGGTGAGCTACACAGCCCAGTGAGTGGATAGTCTAAATCAACCATCCATAACATACACTCAAAAATATATGCAGATTATTTTAAAAACATATAACTTTAAAAACATATAACAGAATATCGTGTCAACATATAACAATAATTAAAGCACAGAACTCAACAAAGTTAAAGAACAGACCTCATATAAAACAGTCAGGTGTACACTGCTAAGACATCATTGTCACCATAGGGTAACCAGGGTTCTAGAGCTATACTCTAACCAACTAAACATACCAACCACTTAATTAACCTAGTTGTCCAGCATATTCAGTAGTGACCATTATGGTCTAACCCGGCTTTGGCCTAAGCACTGGGAGACTGCAAATCACATGCAACATATAGATGGACGGTGTGTAGATTCAAGAGGTGGCCCCCGCCAGGTCACGACGTGGCACTTTGCTCTACGATCACCCCATAACACAAAAATCTAAGCGTCTAAGAGTGATGACATCAAGAGGTGGCCCCTGTCTGACCAAGACATGGCACTTTGCGTCTTATATCACCCGTTCTCCCAAAGGGTTCCTACTGGACAACAATAGACACATCTTATATCTTATTTCACAACGGTGGACTCCTAAGTGTCAACTAGACTCTAGGATAGTCATCACAATAATCACAACAGGCAGGCTGAACAACAACCCCCTCTTTTATCACAATAATCACATTAGGCAGGCTGAACGACAACCCCCTCACATATCACCATACAGGGCTGAAATTCAAACCCTTAACATATCACATATAGACTATCCTCTTGAGTTTAAGGTAACACTTAGCCTTAGTCCTAACTATTCCATGACCACAACACATAACATTCGTGAATCACATAATCACATAATAAAAATCATATAATCACATCACATAATAAAAATCACATAATAAAAATCACATCACATAATAAAAATTACATAATCACATCACATAATAAAAATCACATAATCACATAGTAGTGTAGTCCTTAGATTTCATGCTGATTAGTTCAGTCTAACTTTGCTATGTTATCACCCAAATTTCTCCAATAAAAATACATGACCATAAATTATTAGCATTACTGGCAATTATCAGGGCATTCAAACATTTAACATAAGATTAAAATTCAACAGATATATATATAGCCCACGGTTTCAAACATAATATCTACTTAAAATATTAACCTTAGTTAACAAGATTTTCATGCTACCAAAAATCAATGATTTAATGTTACCAAATTTCCCTATAAAATACCTAGTTAACAGGAATTTCATACTCAAAAATCAATGATTTAATGCTACCAAAATTCCCTATAAAATACCTTAAATTTCAAGCTACAAGTTTCGGTTTTCATGAGATATACACCTATACAAAATTTCGGTTTTCAGGAAGATACATCTTAATTCGGTTTTTAGCATGATAAAGTTTCCAACTTAAGTTAAACCTTAGTTAACAAGAATCTCATGAAGAAATATCCTAAATTCGGTTTCCATGATAAATATACTTTTGCAACTTTCGTTTTATAACAAGGAGAAGTCTTGAGTTTTCGGTTTTTAACATGGTAAAATTTCTAATCAATCTAATGCATCAATTAACACAACCAAATTGCTAGAAATCGATTAAGACACCCCACTCACCTCTTAACCGTGAACACCAAGGTGAAAATCCTCTACAAAGAAATCGTCTAAAGCCTTTAAACCGCCCAAAGAGTCTCCAAGAACTCGCCAAGGAAGTTTCTTCACCTCAAGGAAAATTCGCCAAGGGAAGAAGATGGAGAAAATCGCCTCAAGAACTCTTCAAGAATCGCCACTTCTTCTCAAGCCGTCGCCCAAAATTTCTCCCAAGCCAAAAAAAACCAATTTCCTACCCTAACCGAGATTACCCATCTAAAATTTCGGTTTATCCAATTTTAAACCCGTTAATCATAATTCAAATAGGGTTTAACCCATTTAACTAACTAATTCAAATTTTAAATCTAATATCCATCTAATTTAAGTGTAACCCAATAACCCATAGTTTAAGTGAAAATCCAATAAGGGTTAAACTAACATCCAATAAGCTAGTTAACTAATTAAATTTAACATCCATTAAGCTAATTAACGTCCAACAAAATTAACAACCAATAATCTCTAATCTAATTAACTATAAATTAACAACCAAAAATCTCTAGTTATTTAACTATAAATTAACAACCAATACATAGAAAAATATCACAGTCAATAATTTTATTTAAATCATGAACAAAATATCACAGCCAACGAGTTTATTTAAATCAAAATAATGCTTACCAGGACTTAAGATCCTTGGATCTTACACATAAGCCTCGCAACCCCAGATCCTGATAAATGTCAAGCTCGGCTGTTTCCCATACCATAATTCATATGGAGTCTTTGAAACTTCCTTGGATGGCACTCGGTTTAGTACCTTTGCAGCTGTTTCTAGTGCAAATCCCCAAAAGGAGTAAGGAAGAGTAGCCTGACTCATCATAGAACGAACCATATCAAGTAACGTTCTATTTCTCCTCTCGGACACACCATTCCATTGCGGTGTTCCTGGTGGAGTGAGCTGTGAGATAATCCCACACTCCTTCAGATAGTCAGTAAACGCATGACTCAAGTATTCTCCACCTCGATCAGAACGAAGTGCCTTGATATTTCGGCCTAGCTGATTCTGTACTTCATTTTTGAACTCTTTGAACTTGTCAAAAGATTCACTTTTATGTCTCATTAAATAGACATACCCATATCTACTGAAATCATCAGTAAAGGTAATGAAGTACTGATAGCCACCTCTGGCATGTTTACTAAATGGCCCACACACATCACTGTGTATAAGGTCAAGTAAACCTGAAGCCCTTTGACCTTTGTGAGGAAAAGGAGACTTCGTCATTTTACCCATTAAACAAGCTTTGCATGTATCAATCTCCTCATAGGAGAATGATCCCAGCAGTCCATGATCATGCAACCGCTTAATGCGCTTCTTGTTAATATGGCCTAAACGACTATGCCATAGCAAGGTGCTGTCATCAGCATACTTGGCTTTCTTATTATCAATGTTTTGTATAGAATATTCCATGTCCAACATGAATAACCCATTGTTAATTGAACCAGTAGCATAAACAATATTATCAAGAGTAAGATAACACTTTGAAATCTTGCATTCAAAGGAAAACCCTTTCCTGACAAGAGCAGGAATAGAGATAATATTTTTGGTAATACTGGGTACAAAATAACAATTGTTTAATTCTAATACAATGCCAGATGGTAATGAGATGTGATAATCCCCTACAGCAACAGCAGCAACCCGTGCCCCGTTTCCAACGCGCAGGTCCACCTCATGCTGTCCCACCTGCCTTCTTCTCTTGAGTTCCTGCACATTTGAACAAATGTGAACTCCACATGCAGTGTCCAACACCCATGAAATGGAAGAAGAAGATAACATGACCTCAGTCACATATATACCTGAGCCAGAAGCAATGCTTCCCCTCTTATCTCCTTGGAGCGCTTTACAGTCCTTTTTCCAGTGACCCAGCTGGCCACAGTGGAAACACCTGTTGTCCTTTGACCGCTTTACCTTCTGTTTCAGAGCCTTGCTGTAACTCTTGACAGGGGCTTTGCCCTTCTTCCCCTTCTTCTTGTTCCTGGAAGGAACCATTAAGACAGAGGTTGAAGGCTTTCCCTTCAGAGTTTCCTCAGTAGTCAAGAGCATATTCAGTAGCTCTACCGGAGTACAATCGATTTTGTTCATATTAAAGTTAATAATGAACGCATCGAAAGAGGGCGGGAGAGACTGCAGAATAATGTCTACAGCAAGCTCCTGGTTGATGGTATGCCCCAGTTTCTCCAGAGCCTCCTTGTGCCCAATCATCTTGAGCACGTGAGCTCCCACTGGGCTCCCTTCAGCCAGTTTGCTCTGAAAGAAAAGCTTTGTCAGATTATAGCGTTCTGTCCTCGCCTGTGCAGCATACAGCATCTTGAGGTTCGCTATAATCTCTATAGCCGACATATCCTCATGCTGACGCTGCAGCGGTGGCGTCATAGACGCTAGCATCAGGCAAGCGACATCAATGCTATCATTGACGTGCTTTTCATAGGCATCACGAACCGCCCTTGCGGCGTTCGCAGCGGGTTGAGGCGGCACAGCCGTCTCGAGGACATACAGTTTCCTCTCTGCCTTAAGAACGATCTTAAGGTGTCCGAACCAGTCTGAGAAGTTTGGCCCAGCAAACTTCTCCCTTTCCAGTAGGGATCGCACATTGAAGCTCATGGTGTTCGTTGCTGCAGGAATCTACAACAATGCAAGAACAGCAAGGTCAGTATCAATGTTAAGAATCAATCAGGACTTAAGAATGATTCTTTTTCTCACTATTTTATTTGGCTGAAAAATCCAGCAAAACAGCCCGAAAGAGTAGAACTCTTTTAGTGAGATGGGATCCAGATTTCATACTTGGTCTCCGTGTCCCGCTCAGGCGAGATAAGATGCACAGAGATGACAAGCACTAATTTCTGGTAGGCTGTTCCAGCCAATCGCCAACCCGTGCGATTCCCCTTCACCTGGGCAATCCAGCAGACTGTGCCAACTGAGTTGGTACAACACAGTCTCTGATCCCTCAGATGGCTGCCTCCATGCGCTACCATATGCGCCACATATGTAGCCTACATGGTCAAGCTGACCTGACCTACTCCCTGGACCACCACGTGCTATGCTGAGCAACGAGAAGCGATAAATCCCTTCTCTGTAACACGCAGGTGTAATCCCGCACCGTCTGAAGATAGATGGACGTGCCCACTGAGTGGGTACAACACGGCTCCAACGATAGTCAGAACAGTGAGGTTTCGCGTCAGAAGGCATTACGTGCTTGATATTTTAGCGTTTGGATTTTAACGGTCTTTTATCTTCTTACTATCAGGCAAATCCTATGGCTATAGCAGAAGATAAATAACTCATGCAATTCTAATTATTAAACAATAAAAGAAAGCATGGATCTTATGTGGTAAAAGCCCATGGCCTAAGTAAGACCTTAATTAACTTAAGTCTTCACTTGCTTTTCTTGGGTCTTTTGCATCTCATCTGGTCCAACCCAGGGCCCTAGCGCTCAATGCAGCTCAGGTGCGCCCACCAGCTGAATGCGCCTCTGCGATGTGTGCTTTTGTGCTCTTGTCTAATCAAATACATTTTGATCTATCTAGACAAGCTTGACTCGCAGGTCAATTATACAATAAATTAATTAAAAATGTGATTCGCAGAACACAATAAAAATTAATTTACAAGTTTAATTCCAGGCTCGCAGGCCCCAGCACAGCACACATTAAATTGGGCATCCCACATAAGATTAAATAAACAAACATCATGGCATCATGCAATCAACATGTGATCCATTATAAAGAAAATAAAAGTTTTGAAAACCCATTGGCATCAATTTTAATTTTCTTATGTGCCCTACAACCTTACAACGGTCCATTGATAGGGATCCACTCATCAATCTAGTTAGATCCATGCCCTTTCATGCACCAAGTCCTAACTGACTCGAGTTGACCTAATGGTCAACCATGCATAGGCCAAGGGCTGAACAACCAACATGAGTTCTGGCAAGCGGGTGTGACCCCGGGCCTAACTCATGTGTGTTCACTGGTTGTCTCAACCAGACCTCGCTACACGCCTGTGATGCAATCGACCTATAGCCACCTTGTGCTTGCGCACAGATGCCATCTGGTCGATCCATCTAGGCTGTCAGATGGTCTGATCAGACTATTGGATCTAACCTAGAGGGTGACTTCAACCCCATCAACCCGTCTAAGGGTTTATAGTAAGTGCATATAGATCTAAATGTTTGCGCGCAAGTAGATATAAGTTTTGATGAAATACCATTCAACATACTTAACATGCGCCAACAAGAACATGCATAAACATGAACATCACACATGCGCCAAACACCTAAAACCTAGCATGTGGTTGCACATGTGAAATAGATCTATACTAACAAAGATCACAAAACAAACAAAGCAATCATATGAACATATATTAACCGCTCTGATACCAATTGTTAGGGTCCCCTTCAAGGGGGAGCGAGAAACCCTTTAGGTGAGTACCCCTTTCAAGAGGGGGGCGCAAGTGACCTTTCTTTATTTTAGCAGCGGAATTAGGGTTTCACATTTGATCGCATGCTATACATTCATATGATCAACTTAAACATCAAGTGAAAGATGCGTTACCATGGCCATGAGAAGGAGGCGGCTTGGAAGCAAAGACCAAGAGAGATCTTCTCCACAAGTGACGCACACAAGAAGAGAGATGGCTTCTTCTTGTTGATCTTTGTGCTAGCAAAGATCTTCAAGTGTCCTTGCCGAATGGAAGGGATGGGAGACGAGATCTTGCTTGGGCGAGAGCTCCACACGTTCGTCCACCTCTTCTCCACACGCCAATTGCAAGAAGCCAAGCGAAGTGAAGTCAAGTGGTGAACGGCTTGGCGTTAGGCGTTTTGAAGAAGAGGCCATGATGACTTACCATAAATGGAAGCATGCACTCATAAACGACCAAAACGCCATCACCCTTTCGAACCATGCGTTCACATAAGTGAACCGGTTCTCTTTTGGTTTAATTGCATTTGGTTCAACAAACCAAATCAAATAAGCCCAAGCCCCCTTTGGTCTAGATCATATCAAACCCTAAGGTTCAAGATCTAACCGTTCATCTCCTGATGCTCCTGATCTCACCGATCTAGCATCACCTCTCTCGATCGAAGCTTACCGATCTCAAGCCCTAATCAATCAAACATGATCAGACCAGATCTCACTTACAATCAGAGATTAAATCCCTTTAAACTGAACCCAAACAATTCAGTCCACACGATCTGACTCAAGTAAGCCATATCATCAAATTGTGCGACCCTGAGGGTTTCCTTTGAATGTCGGTAATGATAACTTTCGTTATCACGATCAGTGAGGGGTATCTAGCAACACATCACTGTCTCCCGATATAAAGGAAAGAGTCTTCCAAGACTACTCCCAAAACACAGCACAAGGGTGAATGCACTTCACTAGGCATACATGTTTCCTTTGCCACTGGATGTTCTTATTGGACAAGCGTGTCAAGCCTGTGACTCCAATATGATGAGCATGATTAGATCAGATGAACATAGTCACCTGGGTATGGCCATACACTTTCTCAATCATCTCATTCAGGGGGGCCCCCTTTAGAACACCACACTCCTTGAACAAGGAGACGGCAATCCTTTATCTATCACTAGTGTCCTAACCTGACTCATGATCATTATCCAAGATAGTCTATAATCATTATGTTTCAAATGATATTGAACTACCTCAAAACAATGACAATCATCATCTAGAAACACAAGTGATCTCAAGTCAGAGGACATGTGCCACTTGATGCAAACAAGGATTATTCACATTGTGACAAGCAATTGAATATCCTAGTAGGGTCTGTCCAGTACATCCAATGTACCCATGAGTCTACATCTTATTCCATGCTCGAAGCATCCTATAAGATTAGAACACATATTAGTCTCAATCATATCAAGGCTGTCTCATGTTCACCAAGATATCTCGACTAAGGACATATGCATGTCAGCCTAGCTGAACAGCTTTGAGACATTATTCAGAAGCACAGTTATTGCAGCAGACAATGTAACAAACTGAATAATAACCATTGCCTTTATAAACACAAGAGTTTATTACATGATACTTTTACAATCCCAAGGCCTCAAACATTAGCCTTAAGGGCATACCCTAACACTGTATGCTGCACAGGCGAGGACAGAACGCTATAATCTGACAAAGCTGTTCTTTCAGAGCAAACTGGCTGAAGGGAGCCCAGTGGGAGCTCACGTGCTCAAGATGATTGGGCACAAGGAGGCTCTAGAGAAACTGGGGCATACCATCAATCAGGAGCTTGATGTAGACATCATTCTGCAGTCTCTCCCGCCCTCTTTCGATGCGTTCATTATTAACTTTAATATGAACAAAATCGACTGTACTCCGGCAGAGCTGCTGAATATGCTCTTGACTACTGAGGAAACTCTTAAGGGAAAGCCTTCAACCTCTGTCTTAATGGTTCCTTCTAGGAACAAGAAGAAGGGGAAGAAGGGCAAGGCCCCTGTCAAGAGTTACAGCAAGGCTCTGAAGCAAAAAGTTAAGCGGTCAAAGGAATACAGATGTTTCCACTGTGGCCAGCTAGGTCACTGGAAAAAGGACTGTAAAGCGCTCCAAGGAGATAAGAGGGGAAGCTTTGCTTCTGGCTCAGGTATTTACGTGACGAAAGTCATGGTTTCATCTTCTTCTATTTCATGGGTGTTGGACACTGCATGTGGAGTTCACATTTGTTCAAATGTGCAGGAACTCAAGAGAAGAAGGCAGGTGGGACAGCATGAGGTGGACCTACGCGTTGGAAACGGGGCACGGGTTGCTGCTGTTGCTGTAGGAGACTATTTCATCTCTTTGCCATCTGGAATTGTATTAGAACTGAACAATTGTTATTTTGTTCCCAGCATTACTAAAAATATTATCTCCATTCCTGCTCTTGTCAGGAAGGGATTTTCCTTTGAATGCAATATTTCAAAGTGTGTTCTTTCTCTTGATAATATAGTTTATGCTACTGGTTCAATTAACAATGGGTTATTCATGTTAGACATGGAATGTTCTATACACAATATTGATATTAAGAAAGCCAAGTATGCTGATGACAGCACCTTGCTATGGCATAGTCGTTTAGGCCATATTAACAAGAAACGCATTAAGCGGTTGCATGATCATGGACTGCTGGGATCATTCTCCTATGAGGAGATTGATACATGCAAAGCTTGTTTAATGGGTAAAATGACGAAGTCACCTTTTCCTAACAAAGGTCAAAGGGCTTCAGGTTTACTTGACCTTATACACAGTGATGTGTGTGGGCCATTTAGTAAACATGCCAGAGGTGGCTATCAGTACTTCATTACCTTTACTGATGATTTCAGTAGATATGGGTATGTCTATCTTATGAGACATAAGAGTGAATCTTTTGACAAGTTCAAAGAGTTCAAGAATGAAGTACAGAATCAGCTTGGCCGAAATATCAAGGCACTTCGTTCTGATCGAGGTGGAGAATACCTAAGTTGAGAGTTTACTGACTATCTAAAGGAGTGTGGGATTATCTCACAACTCACTCCGCCAGGAACACCGCAATGGAATGGTGTGTCCGAAAGGAGAAATAGAACGTTACTTGATATGGTTCGTTCTATGATGAGTCAGGCTACTCTTCCATATTCCTTTTGGGGTTTTGCACTGGAAACAGCTGCAAAGGTACTAAACCGAGTGCCATCCAAGGCAGTTTCTAAGACTCCATATGAGTTATGGTATGGGAAACAGCCGAGCTTGACATTTATCAGGATCTGGGGCTGCGAGGCTTATGTCAAAAAGCTCGCCTCTAGGAAACTGGAGAGCAGATCTGAGAAATGTATCTTTGTCGGTTACCCTAAGGAAACTAAGGGTTATTATTTCTTCGATCCCAAAGAGAACAAGGTATTTGTTGCTCGGACGGCCATATTTCTTGAGAAGGAGTTTCTTCTGCAAGAGGCCAGTGGGAGAGAAATAAAGTTGGATGAGAATCCAGAGGAAGGACAAAGTGCTCAAGCACAGTTGGATGAGCCTAAGCCGGTTGGACAGGTTAATGAACAACCTGAGGCTCAGATATCACGGGAACCGCGAAGATCGGGAAGGATTCGTCGACAGCCTGAGCGCTATGACGGAGTCTACATCATTGATAATGATGAACCCCTCACTTATGCGGATGCGGTCAGTGGACCGGAGTCAGCGAGATGGCTTGAAGCTATGCACGCCGAGATGGACTCCATGTCAGATAACCAAGTCTGGGATTTGGTTGATCCGCCTCCGGGAGTTATCCCTATAGGCTGTAAATGGATCTTCAAGAAGAAGATTGACATGGATGGTAACGTGGTAACCTATAAAGGTAGGCTAGTTGCGAAAGGTTTCAAACAAATCTACGGGATAGATTATGATGAAACTTTCTCACCTGTAGCCATGTTTAAGTCTATTCGGATTCTTTTCGCGATAGCAGCATATTACGATTATGAGATTTGGCAAATGGATGTGAAAACAGCTTTCCTGAATGGAAATCTGGATGAGGATGTGTATATGACACAACCAGAAGGTTTCACTAATCCATCAGATCGTCATAAGATATGCAAATTAAAGAAGTCTATTTATGGACTTAAACAAGCATCGAGAAGCTGGAATATTCGTTTTGATGAATCAATCAGTGAATTTGGTTTCATCAAGAACGAGGATGACCCGTGTGTATATAAGAGGTTTAGTGGGAGCGTGATTACATTCCTAGTCCTCTACGTCGATGATATCTTGATCATTGGAAATGACATTCCTGAAATGCATGCGGTTAAGGCATGGTTAAGGAAATGTTTCCAGATGAAAGATCTAGGAGAAGCAGCCTATGTATTAGGTGTGAAGATCTACAGGGATAGATCAAAGAGGCTTCTCGGGCTGTGCCAGAGTACTTACATCGATAAAGTCCTGGAGAGATTTCATTTAGAGAATTATAAAAGAGGATATCTTCCAGTCAGACATGGTCTGAATCTTTCGAAGAGTCAGTGTCCACAAACACAGACTGAGAAAGATGAAATGGACAATACGCCTTATGCTTCGGCTATTGGGTCCATTATGTATGCGATGTTGTGTACTCGCCCAGACGTTGCTTACGGGTTAAGCGTGACCAGTCGGTTCCAAAGTAATCCAGGTATGGCGCACTGGATTGCAGTCAAGAACATTTTAAAATATCTGCGGAGGACCAAAGATATGTTCTTGATATATGGTGGTCAGGAAGAACTCAGTATTGAAGGATATACTGACGCTTCGTTCCAGTCTGACCAGGATGATTTCCGATCGCAATCAGGCTATGTTTTTAGCTTGAATGGAGGAGCAGTGGTGTGGAAGAGTTTCAAACAGTCAACTGTTGCTGATTCCACAACTGAAGCCGAGTATGTTGCAGCCTCGGAAGCATCCAAGGAGGCAGTGTGGATTCGTAAGTTCGTGAGAGAACTTGGTGTTGTTCCTTCGAGTGCAGATCCTTTGGTTATCTTCTGTGATAACACTGGAGCAATCGCACAAGCAAAGGAACCACGGTCGCACCAGAAGTCCAAGCACATACAGAGACGGTTTCATTTGATCCGGGAGATCATTGATCGTGGCGAGATCAAAGTCTGCAAGGTTCATACAGATGACAATCTGGCAGACCCGCTTACCAAGCCTCTGGCGCAGCAGAAGCATGAGAAGCACTGTAATAATATGGGTTTGAGATTTCTCAACCATTAGATTAAGTGCAAGTGGGAGATTGTTGGGGTATGCCCTTAAGGCTAATGTTTGAGGCCTTGGGATTGTATCAGTATCATGTAATAAACTTTTATGTTTATAAAGGCATGGTTATTATTCAGTTTCTTACATTGTCTGCTGCAATAAATGTACTTCTGAATAATGTCTCAAAGCTGTTCAGCTAGGCTGACATGCAGTTATGTCCTTAGTCAAGATATCTTGGTGAACATGAGACAGCCTTGATATGGTTAAGACTAATATGTGTTCTAATCTTATAGGATGCTTCGAGCATGGAATAAGATGTAGACTCATGGGTACATTGGATGTACTGGACAGACCCTACTAGGTTATTCAATTGCTTGTCACAATGTGAATAATCCTTGATTGTAACAAGTGGCACATTTCCTCTGACTTGAGATCACTTGTGTTTTCTAAATGATGATTGTCATTGTTTTGAGGTAGTTCAATATCATTTGAAACATAATGGTTATAGACTATCTTGGATGGTGAGCTTGAGTCAGGTTAGGGCACTAGTGATAGACATAGGATTGTCGTCTCCTTGTTTAAGGAGTGTGATGTTCTAAAGGGGCCCCCTGGATGAGATGATTGAGAAAGTGTATGGCCATACCCAGATGACTATGTTCATCTGATCTAATCATGCTCATCATATTGGAGTTACAGGCTTGACATGCTTGTCCAATAAGAACATCCAGTGGCAAAGGAATTATGCATGCCTGGTGAATTGGATTCACACTTGTGCTGTATTTTGGGTGTAGTCTTGGAAGACTCTTTCCTTTCTATCGGGAGACAGTGATGTGTTGCTAGATACCCCTCACTGATCGTGATGACGTGAGTTATCGTTACCGACATTTAAAGGAAACCCTCAGGGTCGCACAATTTGATGATATGGCTTACTTAAGTCAGATCGTGTGGACTGAATTGTTTGGGTTCAGTTTAAAGGGATCTTAATCTCTGATTGTAAGTGAGATCTGGTCTGATCATGTTTGATTGATTAGGGCTTGAGATCGGTAAGCTTCGATTGAGAGAATGGATGCTAGATCGGTGAGATCAGGAGCATCAAGAGATTAACGGTCAGATCTTAAGCCTTAGGGGTTTATTATGATCTGGACTGATTGCTTGGTTTATTTGGTTATTGAACCAAAGTCAAGTGAACCGGCTCAATGGATGAGCGCATGGTTCAAGGGTGAATTGGATTTGCGATTGGGTAAACCCATGATCGCAACTTGAGAAGTGACTTGCTATTTTTAGATAGCACTTCTTCTAATCGTGGCCATGTCTCACGATAGCCTCCATTCACGCCTCTCCTCTTGGTTCGTTGCTAGCTCTAGTTCTTGACGAGAGTTCACATTTTTGTGTGTGGTAGACGACAAGGAGAAAAGACGCCAAGCAAGAAAGAACTCTCTCTTCCCTTCAAGCGATCAAGACACCTTGGACGATCCTTGCTAGCACAAGGAGCATCAAGGAAGGAGCGCATCTTCATCTTGTGTGCGAGACTTTGGAGAAGAGGCGCTTGCATCTTTTGCTTCCAAGACGCCATCTAGAAATGGCTATGGTATGAATCGTTTTCATTCAATCAGAGTTTTATAAGTTGATCATAACGCATGCAAAGATCGTAGAAACCCCTTTCCGTTGCATCTTAACCTCCATATGCGCCTATAGGGTTTCGCCCCCCCCCCCCTTAGATTAAGGGACCCTTCATGGATTGCCTAGCTAGTGAGAAATTGATTATTCGGGACTTGGCAAACAACTCTCTGTGGTTCGATATCTTTTACTACTTCGAAGTATCCGTGTACTTGCAGACACAACAAGTTTTTGGCGCCGTTGCCGGGGACCTTGGTTTTTGTCAATATTGAAGATATTGAAAGTATTGCTAGACTAGGTTTTGTTGTTCATTTTCTATTATTTTGAGTTATTTGATCAGTTTACTTGTGCATGCATAGGAATCTTAGATTAGGACCTCTTGTTCCTTTTGATCCTAAAATTAACAAAACTCTTAGATTGCACAGTAAGCTTAGATTTGCAGTGGAAAGAGAAGAAGAAGCAATCATGGCTGAGAGAAGATCATTGCATGACTATGTTGCCCCAAATCCCCAAGGGATTCGCTCAAGTGTTACTAGGCCAGCCATTGATGCCAACAATTTTGAGATCAAACCAGCCTTCTTGTTTGTGATTCAACAAAACCAGTTTGGTGTAGCACCTCTTGAAGATCCTAATATCCATCTATCTCTTTTTCTTGAATTGTGTGACACTATTAAAATTAATGGAGTTTCTGATGATGCACTGAAATTGAGATTGTTTCCTTTTTCCCTTAGGAACCGAGCACGTGATTGGCTTCATTCACAGCCGTCAGGGACGTTCACTACTTGGGATCAGCTTTCTAACGCCTTTCTGATGAAATACTTCCCACCTAGCAAGACCATCCAACTGAGGAATCAAATTATTAATTTTGCACAAGAGGATGGAGAGTCTTTGAGTGAAGCATGGGAGCAATTTAACAAATTGCAACGGAAGTGTCCTCACCATGGCTTAGAGAAATGGGTTTTGATTCAGACTTTTTATTATGGTCTTCTTTATAACACCCGACTTACTGTTGATGCTGTTGCAGGTTGAGCCCTGATGAACAAGACCATGGAAGAAGCCTATACATTGATTGAAGAGATGGCCTTAAATTATAACCAGTGGACTACTGAGAGAGGAGTTCTTTATCGCCCTCCACATGGTAAGGTTGATAGTGAAAACTGGCGCACATTGGCTGAGAAGGTAGATTCTTTATGCAATCATTTTGATACTTTTCAAATGCAAACTGCTGTTGTTTCTTCTGTTACATGTGAAATTTGTGGAAATCATGGGCACTGTGCTGAAGTGTGTAAGATTATTGTTGATAGGGGTGAGGAACAAGTGAATGCAGTAGGGGGTTATAATCAAGGTAGATCTAATGACCCATATTCTATTACCTACAATCCTGGTTGGAGAAATCACCCAAATTTATCTTGGAAGAGCAACAATCATGCTGGAGAATCAAATGAAAATAGGGGGTACCAACAGAGACAACAAAATCAAACTCAACCCCAAAACCCTAATCTAGAGGATATGTTTGCACAATTTTTGGGAGCCTGGAAAAAACAAAATGATGAGTGAATGAGAGTTTGAAACAAATCAATTCTAGACTGGATAGTCTTTTTGCTCACAATAAGATTTTAGAGTCACAGATAGCACAATAAGCTAGTACTTCATATAGACCCCTAGGGAAATTGCCTGCCAAACCTGAACCTAACCCTAGGGAACATTGCAATGCTATCACAACTAGGAGTGGAAAACAGTTAGAAGATCCCAGGGGACCATTAGATGATGATGAGGAAGAGCCTAGTGCTAGACCTAGTAGTGAACCAGTTTTGGAATCACAACCTACATATGTGCAATCCTATTCTAAGAGGGATGAGCCTTCACAGAATGGTGATTTGCCTTCTAAGGTTGATATTCCTAAACCTAGTTCACTACCATCATATAGGCCACCTATGCCTTTTCCCCAGAGGATTGTTCAAGCCAAGTTAGACAAGCAGTTTGGTAAATTTCTTGATGTTCTTACGAAGCTTTACATTAACATTCCATTCACTGAAGCTTTATCTCAAATGCCTTCATATGCAAAATTTTTGAAAGAGATCTTGTCTAATAAAAGAAAGATAGAGGAATATGGTGCTGTGGCATTAACTAAGGAATGTAGTGCTATTATCCAAAACAAATTGCCACCAAAATTAAAAGATCCAGGTAGTTTCTCTATACCTTGTTCTATAGGGAGCATGGCTTTTGACCAAGCCTTATGTGATCTCGGTGCCAATGTAAGCCTAATGGCATATTCTATTTCCAAGAAATTGGGAATTGGAGAGCTTAAACCAACTTCGATATCTTTGCAACTTGCTGATTCATTGGTAAAGTATCCGGTTGGTATCTTAGAAAATGTTCCAGTTCAAATTGGTAAGTTTTTCATACCAGCAGATTTTGTGGTTCTTGAAAAGGAAGAAAGTTCTAAAAATCCTATTATTCTTGGTAGACCGTTTTTAGCCACAGCTGGTGCAGTCATTGATGTTAGAAAATGAAAACTCACTTTTGATATTTGTGATAATACAATTAAGTTTGATTTAACTAATTCATTGAAAAAAGCATCACACTCAAGATCATGTTGTAGCATTGATATAATTGATGATTTTGTTAGTGATGTACATAATTTATTTGATGATCCTTCTAATTTTGAAACTGACATATCATCTGAGTATGTGAATAAAGAATTTCAGGAGAAAGCAGCAAAGAAGAAGAAGAGACGAAGGAGAAAAGGAAGATCAAGGCTGCTTGAGAAAGGAAAAAGGTTCTTCAGTAAAATTGGACATTGTTTCATGAATGAGCCTTATGTTCCTAGAAGCCGTGAACAAAACTCTGAGAAATCAATATGGCGACTGAGGACACACCCACAATCAAATCCGAGTGTTGAACGGTCAAGCTAATGACCGAAAATTAGCGCTTCTTGGGAGGCAACCCAAGCACTCTTTTGTTTTTCTTCTTTTTCTCTTAATTTTTATTTTAGTTGCATACTAAATTTTATTTTTCTCTTTGTAGGTGAATCAAAAATTGAATTTTCTGAGTTAAACGGCGATTTTTGAGTTTTTGCGTAAATTACGGCCATACCGTATTTTCTTTACGGTGCTGTATTTTTGGTTGATTTTTGGACAGAAAGTTTTGGGCATTGTTTGGAAATTACGGCAGTGCCGTAACATTTTTTACGGTACCGTAATGATTGCACGATACCGCCATAACGATTTTCACGCTATCGTATTTTCAGGGCTTTTCTTTACAGAAACTTTCTTATTTTTGGGCAATTTATGGCAGTGCCATATTTTTCCTCACATTACCGTAATTTTGGTCCTTTTTCCACCCGAGAGCTTTCGAGTTTTTGACCAAATTATGGAAGTACCATAATATTCATCACGGCACCGTATTTTCAAGCAATTTTTCACCCAAGAGATTCTGACTTTTCATGCGTTTTACGGCACTATCGTAATCGCATTGCGGTGCCGTAATTTCCCCAACCCCACACGATTATGCTACCGTATTTAGGGTTTTCTATGCCGAGTTTAGGGTTTATGTGATTTTTCGCTCGATTCAGCGCCGATCTTTGATTCTTCACTTCCAAAACCCTCTGACGACTCTTCCTAATCGATTTCCTTATATTTCCAACCGACTTCCGCTCCAGATCTTGGGATTTTTGAGCTCGAGCGAGCTCTGAAGCTATTCATCTACCCAAAGTCACCCTTTTTTATTTCTTCTCGTCTGAGCATCGATTCAACTTGCTTGCTTTCCATATCCTCTCCAGAGGTAGGGGAAGGATCCTAGAGGAGATTTGAAGCTCAAGGTTTTCTCAGAAAACCATATTCGACTAGCTTTCTTCAGCTGCTCGACTGCCCTACTCGCCCCATTTGGTAACAGCACTGTTCATTCCAGTTTCTTCTTGACTTTGAAATCTTTTGCTTCCATTACCATGTCTCGTGTCAAGATAATGGTTTCAAGGAGAAAGGGGAAGGCTCCAGCTAAATCTTTAGCTCCACCTCCACCATCGAACGCCTATGGCATCATATTCAGGGATGATGTGCAGCAACAACGTTACAATCAACTTCTTACCAAATGAATCATCAAAACAAACTATGTCGACATGAGGACATTGGAACATTTCGGGCTTAAGGAAGATGTGCTTTGGATGTTTGATCAAATTGCCACTAAAAGGTTCTTCACTATGGACCCTCAAACCTATTTGCCACTTGTTCTTGAGGTACTGAGTAGTTTGAAAGTTGATTTGGATGAGTATACCAATGGTCCAGCAAAGAGAGAAATCAAGTTCAGAATGGCAAATGAAGAGAAAAAACTTACATTGAGGGAGATTAGGCATATTTTTCATCTACCGAATGAGGGACGCACCGAGGGCCCTATTGGATTTATAGAAAATGTTTTCTGGAGTCAGATCACAGCTGAGACCAGATTTTCACCATCATCAGCTAGAGCCACTAGTATTTCCAACCTTTGCATCAGATACATTCATCAGGTTCTTGCACATACTATCTTCGGGGGAGGAGACAGTGATGGTATGGTTCGACACACCGAGCTCTTCTTTTTATGGTGCATGTTACACGGTTACTTTGTATATGTGGCATTTTTCTTCATGAAGCACTTAGATAAGGTTGCTAGAGCCAAGAAAGGCTCAATTGTGATAGGAGGATTTCTTACTCCTATTGTTCTTTTTCTTGGGATTGAGCCCTATGGTATTGAACTGGCTAGAGGCAATTCTCGCCTTGACATTGAGTCCTGTATAGCGATGATGATGATAGTGAGAGATGGAGACACCTACTACTTGGTCCTATAGCCCGGTCTTCCCACCTTACCATTGCCAAACCCGGGAAGAACCTCTATTTAGAACCCAGAAAACTGGAAGCTTTCCCCTGATGCTACTTTATATGCTACTCCTGCACCTGAGGGTGCTGTACCACCACCACCTGCTGCATGGGGAGATGACCCATTTGGGATGGGTGTTGATACTTCACCATCCAGAGTTACTGATCCAGCACCACAGGGAGCTACTGGATCTTCTTCACATCGTGTTGCCGCTGATTGGAGCGGGTGGAACAGTCATCTAGATCTTGGCTTCCAGGCATTTTCTGCAGATGTGCATCGACTGACCTCCACCGTGGGGAGGATTTTTTACTACATGGTGCATATTCATGACGATGTTGAAGAGTGAAAGTCCCTAAAAGGGGGGGGGGCGAAACCCTAATAGCATGCGCAAATAAAACTTTTCTAGGGTTTCATGAGGATCGAATAGTATGAACATATGATCAACTTAAGATTGAAAGCATAGAGATGCGTTACCATTGCCATTTCTTGGATGGCGTCTTGGAATCAAAGAATCGAATGCTTCTTCTCCAAAGGCAATCGCACACAAGAAGATGATGGCTACTCCCTTTTCTTTCTTTGTGCTAGCAAAGCTTCAAGATATCCTTGTCGCATGAAGGAGGAGTCTTCCTTGCTTGGATGGCCGAATACTTCTCTCACACTCGTGAAGGCGAGTCACACGAGAGGAAGAGCAAGAGAGGGGCGAGAGACGTGGAACGTGGAGGCGTGCACTCAATTTTGGAAAAACAATTTCCAAAAATAGCAAGCATGATGCCTTCACTCCAATCGCAAACATCTCCCTTTGAACCATGTGCTCACTCTAAGTGAACCGGTTCAATTCACTTTGGTCCAAAGACCAAACCAAACCAAGTCATAGTCTATATCATATTAAACCATAAGGCTCAAGATCTAACCATTCATCTCTTGATGCTCTTGATCTCACAGATCTAGCATCAATTCTCTCGATCGAAGCTTACCGATCTCAAGCCCTAATCAATCAAACATGATCAGACCAGATCTCACTTACAATCAGAGTTTAAACTCCTTTAAACTGAACCAAAACAATTCAGTCCACACGATCTGACATAAGTAAGGCATATCATCAAATTGTGCGACCCTAAGGGTTTCCTTTAAATGTCGGTAACGATAACTTACGTTATCACGATCAGTGAGGGGTATCTAGCAACACATCACTGTCTCCCGATATAAATGAAAGAGTCTTCCAAGACTACACCCAAACCACAGCACAAGTGTGAACCCAAGTCACTTGACATATGTGTTTCCTTTGCCACTAGACGTTCTTATTGGACAAGCGTGTCAAGCCTGTAATTCCAATATGATGAGAATGATTAGATCAGATGAACATAGTCATCTGGGTATGGCCATACACTTTCTCAATCATCTCATCCAGGGGGGCCCCTATAGAACATCACACTCCAATCAAGGAGACGGCAATCCTATATCTATCACTAGTGCCCTAACATGACTCATGTTCATTATCCAAGATAGTCTATAACCATTATGTTTCAAATGATATTGAACTACCTCAAAACAATGCCAATCATCATTTAGAAACACAAGTGATCTCAAGTCAGAGGAAATATGCCACTTGTTTGCATATAAGGATTATTTACATTGTGACAAGCAATTGAATATCCTAAGTAGGGTCTGTCCAGTACATCCAATGTACCCATGAGTCTACATCTTATTCCATGCTCGAAGCATCATATAAGATTAGAACACATATTAGTCTCAATCATATCAAGGCTGTCTCATGTTCACCAAGATATCTCGACTAAGGACAAAACTGCATGTCAGCCAAGCTGAACAGCATTGAGACATTATTCAGAAGTATACATATTGCAGCAGATTATGTAACAACCTAAATAACAACCATTGCCTTTATAAACATAGAGTTTATACATGATACTGAAATAATCCCAATGCCTCAAACATTAGCCTTAAGGGCATACCCCAACAATCTCCCACTTGCACTTAATCTAATGGTAGAGAAATCTCAAACCCATATTCTTACAGTGCTTCTCATGCTTCTGCTGCGCCAGAGGCTTTGTAAGCGGGTCAGCTAGATTGTCATCTGTATGAACCTTGCAGACTTTGATCTCGCCACGATCAATGATCTCCCGGATCAAGTGAAACCTTCTCTGTATATGCTTGGACTTCTGGTGCGACCGTGGTTCCTTTGCTTGTGCTATTGCTCCAGTGTTATCACAGAAGATAACCAAAGGATCTGCACTCGAAGGAACAACACCAAGTTCCTCAACGAACTTACGAATCCACACTGCCTCCTTTGATGCTTCTGAGGCTGCAACATACTCGGCTTCTGTTGTGGAATCAGCAACAATTGACTGTTTGAAACTTTTCCACACCACTGCTCCTCCATTCAAGCTAAAAACATAGCCTGATTGCGATCGGAAATCATCCTGGTCAGATTGGAACGAAGCGTCAGTATATCCTTCAATACTGAGTTCTTCCTGACCTCCATATATCAAGAACATATCTTTGGTCCTCCAAAGATATTTCAAAATGTTCTTGACCGCAATCCAGTGTGCCTGCCCTGGATTACTTTGGAATCGACTGGTCACGCTTAACCCGTAAGCAACGTCTGGGCGAGTACACAACATCGCATACATAATGGACCCAATAGCCGAAGCATAAAGCGTATTGTCCATTTCATCTTTCTCAGTCTGTGTTTGTGGACACTGACTCTTTGAAAGATTCAGACCATGTCTGACTGGAAGATATCCTCTTTTAGAATTTTCTAAATGGAATCTCTCCAGGACTTTATCGATGTAAGTACTCTGTCACAACCCGAGAAGCCTCTTTGATCTATCTCTGTAGATCTTCACACCTAATACATAGGCTGCTTCTCCTAAATCTTTCATCTGGAAACATTTTCTTAACCATGCCTTAACCGCATGTAGTTCAGGAATATCGTTTCCAATGATCAAGATATCATCGACGTAGAGGACTAGGAAAGTAATCACGCTCCCACTAAACCTCTTATATACACATGGGTCATCTTCATTCTTGATGAAACCAAATTCACAGATTGATTCATCAAAACGAATATTCCAGCTTCTTGATGCTTGTTTAAGTCCATAAATGGACTTCTTTAATTTGCATATTTTATGACGATCTGATGGATTAGTGAAACCTTCAGGTTGTGTCATATACACATCCTCTTCTAGTTTTCGATTAAGGAAAGCGGTCTTCACATCCATTTGCCAGATCTCATAATCATAATATGCCGCTATCGCGAGAATAATCCGAATAGACTTGAACATGGCTACAGGAGAGAAAGTTTCATCATAATCTATCCCGTAGATTTGTTTGAAACCTTTCGCAACTAGCCTGCCTTTATAGGTAACCACATTACCATCCATGTCAATCTTCTTCTTGAAGATCCACTTACAGCCTATAGGGATTACTCCCGGAGGCGGATCAACCAAATCCCAAACTTTGTTATCTGACATGGAGTCCATCTCGGCTCGCATAGCTTCAAGCCATCTCGCTGATTCCGGTCCACTGACCGCATCCGCATAAGTGAGGGGTTCATCATCAATGATGTAGACTCCGTCATAGCGCTCAGGCTGTCGACGGATCCTTCCCGATCTTCGCGGTTCCCGTGATATCTGAGCCTCAGGTTGTTCAGTAACCTAATCTACTGGCTCAGGCTCATCCAACTGTGCTTGACTACTTTGTCCTTCTTCTGGATTCTCATCCAGCTTTATTTCTCTCCCACTGGCCTCTTGCAGAAGAAATTCTTTCTCAAGAAAAATAGCCGTACGAGCAACAAATACTTTGTTCTCTTTGGGATCGTAGAAATAATAACCCTTTGTTTCTTTAGGGTAACCGACAAAGATACATTTCTCAGATCTGCTCTCTAGTTTCCCAGAGGCGAGCTTTTTGACATAAGCCTCGCAACCCCAGATCTTAATAAATGTCAAGCTCGGCTGTTTCCCATACCATAACTCATATGGAGTCTTTGAAACGGCCTTGGATGGCACTCGGTTTAGTACCTTTGCAGCTGTTTCCAGTGCAAATCCCCAAAAGGAGTAAGGTAGAGTAGCCTGACTCATCATAGAACGAACCATATCCAGTAAGGTTCTATTTCTCCTCTCGGACACACCATTCCATTGCGGTGTTCCTGGCGGAGTGAGCTGTGAGATAATCCCACACTCCTTCAGATAGTCAGTAAACTCATGACTCAAGTATTCTCCACCTCGATCTGAACGAAGTGCCTTGATATTTCGGCCTAGCTGATTTTGTACTTCATTTTTGAACTCTTTGAACTTGTCAAAAGATTCACTCTTATGTCTCATTAGATAGACATAACCATACCTACTGAAATCATCAGTAAAGGTAATGAAGTATGAATAGCCACCTCTGGCATGTTTACTAAATGGCCCACACACATCACTGTGAATGAGGTCAAGTAAACTTGAAGCCCTTTTACCTTTGTTGGAAAAAGGAGACTTCATCATTTTACCCAATAAACAAGCTTTGCATGTATCAAGCTCCTCATAGGAGAATGATCCCAGCAGTCCATGATCATGCAACCGCTTAATGCGCTTCTTGTTAATATGGCCTAAACGACTATGCCATAGCAAGGTGCTATCATCAGCATACTTGGCTTTCTTAATATCAATCTGTTGTATTGAACATTCCATGTCCAACATGAATAACCCATTGTTAATTGACCCAGTAGCATAAACAATATTATCAAAAGAAATATAACACTTTGAAATCTTGCATTCAAAGGAAAACCCTTTCCTGACAAGAGCAGGAATAGAGATAATATTCTTAGTTATGCTCGGTACAAAATAACAATTGTCCAGTTCTAATACAAGACCAGATGGTAAAGAGATGTGATAAACTCCTACAGCAACAGCAGCAACCCGTGCCCCGTTTCCTTCTCGTAGGTCCACCTCATGCTGTCCCACCTGTCTTCTTCTCTTGAGTTCCTGTACATTTGAACAAATGTGAACTCCACATGCAGTGTCTAACACCCATGAAATAGAAGAAGATAACATGACTTCAGTCACGTAAATACCTGAGCCAGAAGCGAAAGAGTTGCTTCCCTTCTTATCTCCTTGGAGCGCTTTACAGTCCTTTTTCCAGTGACCTAGCTGGCCACAATGGAAACATCTGTATTCCTTCGACCGCTTTATCTTTTGTTTCAGAGACTTGTTGTAGCTCTTGACAGGGGCTTTGCCCTTCTTCCCCTTCTTCTTGTTCCTAGAAGGAACCATTAGGACAGAGGATGAAGGCGTTCCCTTCTCACGAGACTGAGTCTGCTCTGTAGTCAAGAGCATGTTTAGTAACTCTGCCGGGGTACAGTCGATCTTGTTCATATTAAAATTAATGATGAACGGATCGAAAGAGGCCGGGAGAGACTGCAGGATGATGTCTACAACAAGCTCCTGATTGATGGTGTGTCCCAGTTTCTCTAGAGCCTCCTTGTACCCAATCATCTTGAGTACGTGAGCTCCCACTGGACTCCCTTCAGTCAGTTTGCTCTGAAAGAAAAGTTTAGTCAAGTTATAGCATTCAGTCCTTGCCTGTGCTGCATACAGCATCTTGAGGTTTGCTATAATTTCTATAGCAGATAAATCCTCATGCTGACGCTGCAGCTGTGGCGTCATAGACGCTAGCATAAGGCAAGCGACGTCAATGCTATCATTGACATGCTTTTCATAAGCTTCCCGAACCGCCCTTGCGGCGTTCGCTGCGGGTTGAGGCGGTATAGCCGTCTCGAGGACATACAGTTTCCTCTCAGCCTTAAGAACAATCTTAAGGTGTCCGTACCAGTCTGAGAAGTTTGGCCCAGCAAACTTCTCCCTTTCCAGTAGGGATCGCACATTGAACGCTGTGGTGTTCGTTGCTGCAGTAATCTACAACAATGCAAGAACAGCAAGGTCAGTATCAATGTTAGAATCAATTCAGGACTTAAGAATGATTCTTTTCTCACTATTTTATCTGGCTGAAAAATCCAGCAAAACAGCCCGAAAGAGTATAACTCTTTTAGTGAGATGGGATCCAGATTTCATACTTGGTCTCCGCGTCCCGCTCAGGCGAGATAAGATGCACAGAGAGTACAAGCACTAATTTCTGGTAGGCAATCCCTGCCAATCGCCAACCCGTGCGATTCCCCTTCATCTGGGCAATCCAGCAGACTGTGCCAACTAAGTTGGTACAACACAGTCTCTGATCCCGCAGATGGCTGCCTCCATATGGCTACCATATGCTCAATATGTAGCCAACATGGTCAAGCTGACCCGACCTACTCCCTGGACCACCACGTGCTATGCTGAGCAACGAGAAGCGATAAATCCCTTCTCTGTAACACGCAGGTGTAATCACACACCGTCTGAAGATAGATGGGCGTGCCCACTGAGTGGGTACAACATGGCCCCAACGATAGTCAGAACAGTGAGGTTTCGCGTCAGAAGGCTATCGTGCTTGATATTTCACGTTGGATTTTAACAGTCCTTTTATCTTCTTACTATCATTCAACCCCTATGGTGATAGCAGAAGAATAGATCATGCAGTTACTAAATTACTTAAACAGTAAATTAAAAGCATGATGATCTTATGTGGTAAAAGCCCATTAAGCCTAAGTAAGACCTTAATAAACTTAAGTCTTCACTTGAGCTCTTCATGGGTCCTTTGCATTTCCTCTGGCCCAACCCGGGCCCAAGCGCCCACTGCAGCTCAGATGCGCCCACCAGGTAAAATGCGCCTATCCTAGAGTCGAACCCTAGACCTCCCACTGGTGAAGCCACTTGCTGCATGCGCCTCTGCCAAGTGTGCTCTGTGCTCATGTCTGATTAAATTACAATTTAATATATCTAGACACGATTGACTCGCAGGTCAATTACATTTTATAAATTAATTAAAATGTGATGCGCAGATCACAATAATAATTTACAAATAATACTCCAGGCACGCAGGCCCCAGCACAGCACATATTAAATTTAGGCAGCCCACATAAGATTAAATAGACACTCATCATGTTATACAAACATCATGTGACCAATCAAGAAAATAAAATTTTTTGAAAAGCCCATTGGCTTCATTTTTATTTCCTTATGTTCCCTACTACCTTACAACGGTCCATTAATAGGGATCCACTCATCAGATCTAGTCAGACCCACTGCCCTTGCATGCACTAAGTCATAACCGACTTGAGTCGACCTCATGGTCAACAATGCATGTCTAAAGGGCTGAACGTCCCTCATGAGTTTTGGCAAGCGGGTGTGACCCTGGGCCTAAATCATGAGCGTTCACTGGTTGTCTCAATCAGACATCGCTACACGCCCAGTATGCAGTCGACCTATAGCCACCTCATGCTTGCGCATAGGTGCCATCTGGTCGACCCATCTAGGCTATCAGATGGTCTGATCAGACTGTTGGGTCTAGACTGGATGATGATTTCAACCCTAATAACCCGTCTAAGGTTTTATAGCAGGTGCTCATAGATCTAGATGGAGCGCGCAAGATGTTAAGTTTTTACAAAAACACTTTAACATGCGCCAACAAGTAAAAACATACATCATGTAATTTCGCAAACTAACATGTAGTTGCGCAAGATGATAACTTCTAGATCTACATATCAAACGCAACGCAAACTAGGATCACAAATTAACATCAAGCAATCATATGATTCATACGATACCAGGCTCTGATACCAATTGAAAGTCCCTAAAAAGGGGGGGGCGAAACCCTAATAGCATGCACAAATAAAACTTTTCTAGGGTTTCATGAGGATCGAATAGTATGAACATATGATCAACTTAAGATTGAAAGCATAGAGATGCGTTACCATTTCCATTTCTTGGATGGCGTCTTGGAATCAAAGAATCGAATGCTTCTTCTCCAAAGGCAATCGCACACAAGAAGATGATGGCTACTCCCTTTTCTTTCTTTGTGCTAGCAAAACTTCAAGATATCCTTGTCGCATGAAGGAGGAGTCTTCCTTGCTTGGATGGCCGAATACTTCTCTCACACTCGTGGAGGCGAGTCACACGAGAGGAAGAGCAAGAGAGGGGCGAGAGACGTGGAACGTGGAGGCGTGCACTCAATTTTGGAAAAACAATTTCCAAAAATAGCAAGCATGATGCCTTCACTCCAATCGCAAACATCTCCCTTTGAACCATGCGCTCACTCTAAGTGAACCGGTTCAATTCACTTTGGTCCAAAGACCAAACCAAACCAAGTCATAGTCTAGATCATATTAAACCATAAGGCTCAAGATCTAACCATTCATCTCTTGATGCTCTTGATCTCACCGATCTAGCATCAATTCTCTCGATCGAAGCTTACCGATCTCAAGCCCTAATCAATCAAACATGATCAGACCAGATCTCACTTACAATCAGAGTTTAAACTCCTTTAAACTGAACCAAAATAATTCAGTCCACACGATCTGACATAAGTAAGCCATATCATCAAATTGTGCGACCCTAAGGGTTTCCTTTAAATGTCGGTAACGATAACTTACGTTATCACGATCAGTGAGGGGTATCTAGCAACACATCACTGTCTCCCGATATAAAGGAAAGAGTCTTCCAAGACTACACCCAAACCACAGCACAAGTGTGAACCCAAGTCACTTGACATATGTGTTTCCTTTGCCACTGGACGTTCTTATTGGACAAGCGTGTCAAGCCTGTAATTCCAATATGATGAGAATGATTAGATCAGATGAACATAGTCATCTGGGTATGGCCATACACTTTCTCAATCATCTCATCCAGGGGGCCCCTATAGAACATCATACTCCAATCAAGGAGACGGCAATCCTATATCTATCACTAGTGCCCTAACATGACTCATGTTCATTATCCAAGATAGTCTATAACCATTATGTTTCAAATGATATTGAACTACCTCAAAACAATGCCAATCATCATTTAGAAACACAAGTGATCTCAAGTCAGAGGAAATATGCCACTTGTTTGCATATAAGGATTATTCACATTGTGACAAGCAATTGAATATCCTAAGTAGGGTCTGTCCAGTACATCCAATGTACCCATGAGTCTACATCTTATTCCATGCTCGAAGCATCCTATAAGATTAGAACACATATTAGTCTCAATCATATCAAGGCTGTCTCATGTTCACCAAGATATCTCGACTAAGGACAAAACTGCATGTCAGCCAAGCTGAACAGCATTGAGACATTATTCAGAAGTATACATATTGCAGCAGATGATGTAACAACCTGAATAACAACCATTGCCTTTATAAACATAGAGTTTATACATGATATTGAAATAATCCCAAGGCCTCAAACATTAGCCTTAAGGGCATACCCCAACAAAGAGATCAAAGACTATCTTCGTCTCAAGCGCAGAGATGGTGGAGAAGGAGGTTCTCAGGGAGATCCTATGGATGTCGCGCCAGCTGATGGAGATGAGGAGGCGACAGATACTGATTAGTAGAGAACTTTGTGAGTATCTCCTTCCCTACCTTTCGTTACTTAAGTTATATTTGATTTATGATGGATTTATTCTCTTGTAGGAAGGATGACTATGTCATACTTCTTGTGTCCGCTAGCTACATATCCTTGTCTCTGGATATTAGTTAATATTTGATTCGATATGGTTGTATTGATATTTTGTGATGCTGGGTTTGGATGAATTTGTCCGATTTGGTTGTACTGATATTTTTGATGATTTTATTTCGATATGGTTGTGTTTGATATTGTGTTCTAATATTTTGGATGATTTGATTCGATCTAGTTGTATAATTTGAATGATGTTGTGAATGATGTGATCTTTTTGATGGTTTCATAATGTCATATGAGTTCTATTATGATTGGTTATATGACCAATATACTCTAAATTCGTCAGCGGAAAAAGGGTGGTAATCGATTTAGAAAATGTCAAGGACATATTAAGAGGAAAAGAGAGAAATTTGAGTGGAAAAAGATTTTGAGATCCTATTCCTGTAAACAAAAACATATTGGATGAAAATCTAAAACAAGATTTATTCATGAGATTGAAATTCCATTACTATGCACATTGCAAAACTTTATTCAATTGAGTTTTTGAGTCTTAAAGATTAAGTTCAGAGGACGATTTATTTATTTGAAATTTTGGGTGAGATTGATGAAATTTTCCATGGATGATTATATTTTAGAAATTTATTCGTCATATGAAAGTTCATTTTCTATAATCGGTGTTGATTTCTTTATTTGCTTGAGGACAAGCAAAGTTTGAGCCTTATGTGTTTGATGACTCTAAATTTTATAGCATATTTCTTGCTTATTCTATCATCCTCTTGAGTCATATTCATGCTCCTTCACTTATTTTATGTTGGAACCCCTTTCGAGAGGGGGGGCAAAAACCCTAATCATGGCGCAAATGAAATTTATGCAAGCGGAAGCAAGGGTTTCAAGATCTTTTGCATGCCATATGTTCAACTATCATAGATTGATAAGAACAAGGGGAGATTCATACCAATGCCATAGGCTTGGAATTCGGCTTGGAAGAAGAGAACAAGTTAGGTCTCCTCCACAAGTCCACACACAAGATGAAGATGCTCACTTCCTTGACGTCCCTTGTGCTAGCAAGGCACCCAAGCTATCTTGTCGAATGGAAAGGGGGTGATTAGATGAATCCCTATGGCCGAGAGCTCCTTTTCCTTGTCTTCCTCTTTCGTCAACCACCCAACGAAAAGGATCAAGGCGTTGTCGTCAAGAGACCAACGCTTAAGCGTTTTGGCGTTTAAGCAAAACCGGCTTTGATGACTTTCCATAAATGGAAGACAATCAAGCCATGCGCTCAAGACAAACCAAAAACGCCTATTGGCATTGAACCAAGCGTTCACATTTGTGAACCGGTTCAAGCCAAATCGTCCAATCGAATTTGGTTCATCAAACCAAACCGAAATAGCTCAAGCCACTTGGTCTAGACCAAATTGAACCCTAAGGCTCACGATCTAACCACTCATCTCCTGATGCCCCTGATCTCCCCGATCTAGCATCATTTCTCTCGATCGAAGCTTACCGATCTCAAGCCCTAATCAATCAAACATGATCAGACCAGATCTCACTTACAATCAGAGATTAAATCCCCTTTAATCTGAACTCAAAGAATCCAGTCCATACGATCTGACTCAAGTAAGCCATATCATCAAATTGTGCGACCCTGAGGGTTTCCTTTAAATGTCGGTAACGATAACTTACGTTATCACGACCAGTGAGGGGTATCTAGCAACACATCACTGTCTCCCGATATAAAGGAAAGAGTCTTCCAAGACTTCTCCCAAACCATAGCACAAGTGTGAATCAAACTCACGAGGCATACATGTGTCCTTTGCCACTGGATGTTCTTATTGGACAAGCGTGCCAAGCCTGTAATTCCAATATGTTGAGCATGATTAGATCAGATGCACATAGTCATCTGGGTATGGCCATACACTATCTCAATCATCTCATAAGGGGGCCCTTTAGAACACCACACTCCTTAAACAAGGAGACGACAATCCTATGTCTATCACTAGTGTCCTAACCTGACTCATGATCATTATCCAAGATAGTCTATGATCATTATCTTTCAAATGATATTGAACTACCTCAAAACAATGACAGTCATCATTTAGAAACACAAGTGATCTCAAGTCAGAGGACATGTGCCACTTGTTGCAATCAAGGAATATTCACATTGTGACAAGCAATTGAATATCCTAGTAGGGTCTGTCCAGTACATCCAATGTACCCATGAGTCTACATCTTATTCCATGCTCGAAGCATCCTATAAGATCAGCACACATATTAGTCTCAATCATATCAAGGCTGTCTCAGGTTCACCAAGATATCTCGACTAAGGACATATAGCATGTCAGCCTAGCTGAACAGCTTTGAGACATTATTCAGAAGTACACTTATTACAGCAGACAAGGTAACAACCTGAATAATAACCATGCCTTTTATAAACATAAGAGTTTATTACATGATACTTTTACAATCCCAAGGCCTCAAACATTAGCCTTAAGGGCATACCCCAACAATCTCCCACTTGCACTTAATCTATTGGTTGAGAAATCTCAAACCCATATTATTACAGTGCTTCTCATGCTTCTGCTGCGCCAGAGGCTTGGTAAGCGGGTCTGCCAGATTGTCATCTGTATGAACCTTGCAGATTTTGATCTCGCCTCGATCAATGATCTCCCGGATCAAGTGAAACCGTCTCTGTATGTGCTTGGACTTCTGGTGCGACCGTGGTTCCTTTGCTTGTGCGATGGCTCCAGTGTTATCACAGAAGATAACCAAAGGATCAGCACTCGAAGGAACGACACCAAGTTCTCTCACGAACTTACGAATCCACACTGCCTCCTTGGATGCTTCCGAGGCTGCAACATACTCGGCTTCTGTTGTGGAATCAGCAACAGTTGACTGTTTGAAGCTCTTCCACACCACTGCTCCACCATTCAAGCTGAAAACATAGCCTGATTGCGATCGGAAATCATCCTGGTCCGACTGGAACGAAGCGTCAGTATATCCCTCTATACTGAGTTCTTCCTGACCACCATATATCAAGAACATATCTTTGGTCCTCCGCAGATATTTTAAAATGTTCTTGACTGCAATCCAGTGCGCCAAACCTGGATTACTTTGGAATCGACTGGTCACGCTTAACCCGTAAGCGACGTCTGGGCGAGTACACAACATCGCATACATAATGGACCCAATAGCCGAAGCATAAGGCGTATTGTCCATTTCATCTTTTTCAGTCTGTGTTTGTGGACACTGACTCTTTGAAAGATTCAGACCATGTCTGACTGGAAGATATCCACGTTTAGAATTCTCTAAATGGAATCTATCCAGGACCTTATCGATGTAAGTACTCTGGCACAGCCCGAGAAGCCTCTTAGATCTATCTCGGTAGATCTTGACACCTAATACATAGGCTGCTTCTCCGAGATCTTTCATCTGGAAACATTTTCCTAACCATGCTTTAACAGCATGCAGTTCAGGAATATCATTTCCAATGATTAAGATATCATCGACGTAGAGGATTAGGAATGTAATTACGCTCCCACTAAACCTCTTATAAACACACGGGTCATCATCGTTCTTGATGAAACCAAACTCAGAGATTGATTCATCAAAACGAATGTTCCAGCTTCTAGATGCTTGTTTCAGTCCATAAATGGACTTCTTTAACTTGCATATTTTATGACGATCTGATGGATTAGTGAAACCCTCAGGTTGTGTCATATACACATCCTCATCCAGATTTCCATTAAGGAAAGCTGTTTTCACATCCATCTGCCAGATCTCATAATCGTAATATGCTGCTATCGCGAAAAGAATCCGAATAGACTTAAACATGGCTACAGGTGAGAAAGTTTCATCATAATCTATCCCGTAGATTTGTTTGAAACCTTTCGCAACTAGCCTGCCTTTATAGGTAACCACGTTACCATCCATGTCAATCTTCTTCTTGAAGATCCATTTACAGCCTATAGGGATTACTCCCGGAGGCGGATCAACCAAATCCCAGACTTGGTTATCTGACATGGAGTCCATTTCGGCTCGCATAGCTTCAAGCCATCTAGCTGACTCCGGTCCACTGACCGCATCCGCATAAGTGAGGGGTTCATCATTATCAATGATGTAGACTCCGTCATAGCGCTCAGGCTGACGACGGATCCTTCCCGATCTTCGCGGTTCCCGTGTTATCTGAGCCTCAGGTTGTTCAATAACCTGTTCAACTGGCTCAGGCTCATCCAACTGTGCTTGACTACTTTGTCCTTCCTCTGGATTCTCATCCAGCTTTATTTCTCTCCCACTGGCCTCTTGCAGAAGAAATTCCCTCTCAAGAAATATAGCCGTCCGAGCAACAAAAACCTTGTTCTCTTTGGGATCGAAGAAATAATAACCCTTAGTTTCCTTAGGGTAACCAACAAAGATACATTTCTCAGATCTACTCTCCAGTTTCCCAGAGGCGAGCTTTTTGACATAAGCCTCGCAACCCCAGATCCTGATAAATGTCAAGCTAGGCTGTTTCCCATACCATAACTCATATGGCGTCTTTGAAACTGCCTTGGATGGCACTCGGTTTAGTACCTTTGCAGCTGTTTCCAGTGCAAAACCCCAAAAGGAGTATGGAAGAGTAGCCTGACTCATCATAGAACGAACCATATCAAGTAACGTTCTATTTCTCCTTTCGGACACACCATTCCATTGCGGTGTTCCTGGCGGAGTGAGCTGTGAGACAATCCCACACTCCTTTAGATAGTCAGTAAATGCATGACTCAGGTATTCACCACCTCGATCAGAACGAAGTGCCTTGATATTACGGCCTAACTGATTTTGTACTTCATTTTTGAACTCTTTGAACTTGTCAAAAGATTCACTTTTATGTCTCATCAGATAGACATACCCATACCTACTGAAATCATCAGTAAAGGTAATGAAGTAGTGATAGCCACCTCTGGCATGTTTACTGAAAGGCCCACACACATCACTGTGTATAAGGTCAAGTAAACCTGAAGTCCTTTGACCCTTTTGAAGAAAAGGTGACTTCGTCATTTTACCCATTAAACAAGCTTTGCATGTATCAATCTCCTCATAGGAGAATGATCCCAGCAGTCCATGTTCATGCAACCGCTTAATGCGCTTCTCGTTTATATGGCCTAAACGACTATGCCATAGCAAGGTGCTGTCATCAGCATACTTGGCTTTCTTATTATCAATATTTTGTATCGAATATTCCATGTCCAACATGAATAACCCATTGTTAATTGAACCAGTGGCATACACAATATTATCATGAGATAAAACACACTTTGAAATTTTGCATTCAAAGGAAAATCCCTTCCTGACAAGAGCAGGAATGGAGATAATATTCTTGGTAATACTGGGTACAAAATAACAATTGTTTAATTCTAATACAATGCCAGATGGTAAAGAAATGAAATAGTCTCCTACAGCAACAGTAGCAACCCGTGCCCCGTTTCCAACGCGTAGGTCTACCTCATGCTGTCCCACCTGCCTTCTTCTCTTGAGTTCCTGTACATTTGAACAAATGTGAACTCCACATGCAGTGTCCAACACCCATGATATAGAAGAAGATAACATGACCTCAGTCACATATATACCTGAGCCAGAAGCGATGCTTCCCCTCTTATCTCCTTGGAGCGCTTTACAGTCCTTTTTCCAGTGACCCAGCTGGCCACAGTGGAAACACCTGTTGTCCTTCGACCGCTTCACCTTCTGTTTCAGAACCTTGCTGTAGTTCTTGACAGGGGCCTTGCCCTTCTTCCCCTTCTTCTTGTTCCTTGAAGGAACCATCAAGACAGAGGTCGAAGGCTTTCCCTTCAGAGTCTCCTCAGTAGTCAAGAGCATATTCAGCAGCTCTGCCGGAGTACAATCAATTTTGTTCATATTAAAGTTAATGATGAACGCATCGAAAGAAGGCGGGAGAGACTGCAGAATAATATCTACAGCAAGCTCCTGGTTGATGGTATGCCCCAGTTTCTCCAGAGCCTCCTTGTGCCCAATCATCTTGAGCACGTGAGCTCCCACTGGGCTCCCCTCAGCCAGTTTGCTCTGAAAGAAGAGCTTCGTCAGATTATAGCGTTCTGTCCTCGCCTGTGCAGCATACAGCATCTTGAGGTTCGCTATAATCTCTATAGCCGACATATCCTCATGCTGACGCTGCAGCGGTGGCGTCATAGACGCTAGCATCAGGCAAGCGACATCAATGCTATCATTGACGTGCTTTTCATAGGCATCCCGAACCGCCCTTGCGGCGTTCGGAGCGGGCTGCGGCGGTATCGCCGTCTCGAGGACATACAGTTTCCTCTCTGCCTTAAGAACGATCTTAAGGTGTCCGAACCAGTCAGAGAAGTTCGGCCCAGCAAACTTCTCCCTTTCCAGTAGGGATCGCACATTGAAGCTCATGGTGTTCGTTGCTGCAGGAATCTACAACAATGCAAGAACAGCAAGGTCAGTATCAATGTTCAGAATCAATCCAGGACTTAAGAAAGATTCTTTTCTCACTATTTTATCTGACTGAAAAATCCAGTAAAACAGTCCGAAAGAGTAAAACTCTTTTAGTGAGATGGGATCCAGATTTCATACTTGGTCTCCGCGTCCCGCTCAGGCGAGATAAGATGCACAGAGAGGACAAGCACTAATTTCTGGTAGGCAGTCCCTGCCAATCGCCAGCCCGTGCGATTCCCCTTCATCTGGGCAATCCAGCAGACTGTGCCAACTGAGTTGGTACAACACAGTCTCTGATCCCACAGATGGCTGCCTCCATGTGCTACCATATGCGCCACATATGTAGCCTACATGGTCAAGCTGACCCGACCTACTCCCTGGACCACCACGTGCTATGCTGAGCAACGAGAAGGGATAAATCCCTACTCTGTAACACGCAGGTGTAATCCCGCACCGTCTGAAGATAGATGGACGTGCCCACTGAGTGGGTACAACACGGCTCCAACGATAGTCAGAACGGTGAGGTTTCGCGTCAGAAGGCTTACGAGCTTGATATATTAGCGTTGGATTTTAACGGTCTTTTTATCTTCTTGACTATCATGCAAGTCCTATGGTGATAGCAGAAGATAAACACATGCATTTCTAATTATAAAAGCAATAAATAGAAAGCATGTTGATCTTATGTGGTAAATGCCCATGAACCCTAAGTAAGACCTTAATTTTACTTAAGTCTTCACTTGAGCTCCTTTTGCATCTCATCTGGTCCAACCCAGGGCTCTAGCTCCTAGAGCACCTCAGGTGCGCCACCAGCTGAATGCCCCTTGGGATGTGTGCCTTTGTGCTCCTGTCTAATCAAATACAATTTGATCTATCTAGACAAGATTGACTCGCAGGTCAATTACATATTATAAATTAAGTACAATGTGATTCGCAGATCACAAATTAATTTACAATTTTAAATCCAGGCACGCAGGCCCCAGCACAGCACACAATAGGGCAACCCACATAAGATTAAATAAACAAGCATAGGCATCAATCAACATGTGATCCATTCATGAAATTAAAAATTTTGAAAAACCCCATGGCATCAATTTTAATTTCCTTATGAGCCCTATAACCTTACAACGGTCCATTGATGGGGATCCACTCATCAAGTCTAGTTAGATCCTTGCCCTTGCATGCACCAAGTCCTAACTGACTCGCGTTGACCTGATGGTCAACCATGCATGCGCCAAGGGCTGAACCACCAACATGAGTTCTGGCAAGCGGGTGTGACCCCGGGCCTAACTCATGTGTGTTCACTGGTTGTCTCAACCAGACCTCGCTACACGCCTGTGATGCAATCGACCTATAGCCACCTCGTGCTTGCACACAGGTGCCATCTGGTCGATCCATCTAGGCTGTCAGATGGTCTGATCAGACTAGTTTGATCTAACATAGAGGATGCTTTCAACCCCATCAACCCGTCTAAGGGTTTACAATAGGTGCAACTTAGATCTAATTCATGGGCGCGCAAGATGTTTTGTTTTGTCAAAAACAACATGTAAGAAGCGCCAATCAAACATGCGCCAACAACAACACTTGTAGAGTCCCCTTCAAGGGGGAGCGCAACTTTGACAACAACAAACAACAAGCACCTATACATGCGGCTTAGAACAACAAACATCATGCATGAAGTTTTCGCATCATAAATTTTTCATGAGCTTGCGCATGTAACCAACCATAGATCTAAGCATAAATGTAAACATGGATCACATCAGCAAACATAATAGCATGCATAGACGGCTCTGATACCAATTGTTGGAACCCCTTTCGAGAGGGGGGGCAAAAACCCTAATCATGGCGCAAATGAAATTTATGCAAGCGGAAGCAAGGGTTTCAAGATCTTTTGCATGCCATATGTTCAACTATCATAGATTGATAAGAACAAGGGGAGATTCATACCAACGCCATAGGCTTGGAATTCGGCTTGGAAGAAGAGAACAAGTTAGGTCTCCTCCACAAGTCCACACACAAGATGAAGATGCTCACTTCCTTGACGTCCCTTGTGCTAGCAAGGCACCCAAGCTATCTTGTCGAATGGAAAGGGGGTGATTAGATGAATCCCTATGGCCGAGAGCTCCTTTTCCTTGTCTTCCTCTTTCGTCAACCACCCAACGAAAAGGATCAAGGCGTTGTCGTCAAGAGACCAACGCTTAAGCGTTTTGGCGTTTAAGCAAAACCGGCTTTGATGACTTTCCATAAATGGAAGACAATCAAGCCATGCGCTCAAGACAAACCAAAAACGCCTATTGGCATTGAACCAAGCGTTCACATTTGTGAACCGGTTCAAGCCAAATCGTCCAATCGAATTTGGTTCATCAAACCAAACCGAAATAGCTCAAGCCACTTGGTCTAGACCAAATTGAACCCTAAGGCTCACGATCTAACCACTCATCTCCTGATGCCCCTGATCTCCCCGATCTAGCATCATTTCTCTCGATCGAAGCTTACCGATCTCAAGCCCTAATCAATCAAACATGATCAGACCAGATCTCACTTACAATCAGAGATTAAATCCCCTTTAATCTGAACTCAAAGAATCCAGTCCATACGATCTGACTCAAGTAAGCCATATCATCAAATTGTGCGACCCTGAGGGTTTCCTTTAAATGTCGGTAACGATAACTTACGTTATCACGACCAGTGAGGGGTATCTAGCAACACATCACTGTCTCCCGATATAAAGGAAAGAGTCTTCCAAGACTTCTCCCAAACCATAGCACAAGTGTGAATCAAACTCACGAGGCATACATGTGTCCTTTGCCACTGGATGTTCTTATTGGACAAGCGTGCCAAGCCTGTAATTCCAATATGTTGAGCATGATTAGATCAGATGCACATAGTCATCTGGGTATGGCCATACACTATCTCAATCATCTCATAAGGGGGCCCTTTAGAACACCACACTCCTTAAACAAGGAGACGACAATCCTATGTCTATCACTAGTGTCCTAACCTGACTCATGATCATTATCCAAGATAGTCTATGATCATTATCTTTCAAATGATATTGAACTACCTCAAAACAATGACAGTCATCATTTAGAAACACAAGTGATCTCAAGTCAGAGGACATGTGCCACTTGTTGCAATCAAGGAATATTCACATTGTGACAAGCAATTGAATATCCTAGTAGGGTCTGTCCAGTACATCCAATGTACCCATGAGTCTACATCTTATTCCATGCTCGAAGCATCCTATAAGATCAGCACACATATTAGTCTCAATCATATCAAGGCTGTCTCAGGTTCACCAAGATATCTCGACTAAGGACATATAGCATGTCAGCCTAGCTGAACAGCTTTGAGACATTATTCAGAAGTACACTTATTACAGCAGACAAGGTAACAACCTGAATAATAACCATGCCTTTTATAAACATAAGAGTTTATTACATGATACTTTTACAATCCCAAGGCCTCAAACATTAGCCTTAAGGGCATACCCCAACATTTTATGCCTTTTTTATCAAATATTTTGGAATCTACACTTTTCTTGGTTTTTGATCAATTTCAGGTAAAAAGGCATCGTTTTGATGGGTTTTCAAGCAAATTCAACTCATGGGCAGATTCTTATCATCAAGAGGAGACTACACATCAAATTTTAAGTCAAACCAAGTTTTTTGGAGAAATTACGACTGTGCCGTAATCCTTTTTACGACCGTAATCAACAATTATGGCACTACCGTAACGATTTTCACGGCGGCTTAATTGTAGAATTCTGTAATATACTTTACAGTGGTGTAATTGGGGACAGATTCCCTACAAAAGATTTCACAGCAATTACGGTACTACCAAATTTCCATCATGGTGCCATAATTTCAACCCAGTTGCCTGATTCTTCCACCAGAAAATTGAATTTACGATTTCTTGAGCTTTAGGGCACCAATTGAAGAGCGGAAAGGAGGGGAACGCTCAAAATTAGCAAGAGAACATTTTCGAAAGGGAAGGAACAATTTTTATCAGGGATCCACGGAGAATTTGAGAGAATCGCCGCCGCTCTAGGGTTCATCAATTCTCAGCCTATAGACCACCTCAACCCACAAAATTTGAAAGGAAGCTTCGCCTAAAGGAGGAGAACACACGCCAGAAATATTAGAGTGAAAGGAATCCGATTGAGAGAGAAATCAACGAAACAATGGGCGCCGCCACTGTTCATCGCATCCAGTGCTTATAATTCTCCTTAATCTCATATTTTTAGCATGTTTTAGAATTTTGTGAAATAGACTGAGAAGTTGATTGCAAAATTTGGAACCCTAGAATCATTGAGTTAGAACTTATCGTAAAAGATTAGGTATTGTTCTTAATTCTGATTTTTAGTAGTCTTATTGCCATGTTGATTTTCTGATCTTTGGATTGAGTTATTATGTTAGACTTGATTTGATATTGTAAGAGATTAAATATCTGATTGTCGGAGAACCTTAAGTAGAACCTGAGAAATTATGGTATGAGAATAAATAGTGTCTCTTGAGATGTTTGACTTAGAATTCGGATGCACGAGAGTAATCCTTGAGTTCTTTATCAATAATTTACTTATCTTCAACATAGAATAGATCCTACACGAGAGTGAGGATTGGTTCTTTGTATGATTATCTGCGCGAGAGCGAGATAATTCCTTTATGAAGTAAATTAAATCTTTATCATAATGAAATTTGACTGACTATACTTTATTTCCTTCTAGTCATTAAAATTATGGTGGATGAACCCCTAGTCCCAGTTTTCTTCCCTGATATTTTTTTGTGAACTTTTCGATTGTTTGCTTCGTCATATTCGGATTGCCTAGCTAGTGAGAAATCGATTATTCGGTACTTGGCAAACAAGGTCTCTGTGGTTCGATATCTTTTATTATTTCGAAGTATCCGTGCACTTGCGGACACAACATACAACTAGAGGAGTTGGAGCAAATCTCAGTTGAATATACGTATCACCAAATTTCTAATCATAGAAACTTTCTATTACCCAAAGAAAGATAAATTAAACATAAAGTATAAAATCACTATGCACATGTTGGTTGAACATATAACACTCCATATATAAATTTTATCAATACCAGAATCGAACTTACTCAACAATTTGAGTTCACATGAAATCTCAAAAATTTTCTAAGTCATCAAATTGAAATGCCCAAAAAGCTTTCTAAGTGCAAAATTGAGGATAAAAACAATCTGGTGTACCCTTAAAAATCATAAACATTCAGAGTTCATACCAATAAAGCTATGAAGGACTAGCCAAATATGAATATGAACACCCTAGACTTAAATTGTTGCATGTGTATAAACATTAAATCAATGAAGGATTTCAGAAATATTTTGCAAGAGTTCCCTTTGTAATATTAGCGAAACCCTGTACAATCATATCAAAAGAGTGAAATATAACTTAGAAGAATCCGAAAAATATATCAAATCGAAGATATTCAACTTTTATACGGTAAACTAATTTCAAATACCAAAACATGTATCAAAACCAATCTAAAATGCACAAACTCATCAACCAGGCATCCAAACCATCATAGAGCATTTCAGACACATGATGAATACCAAATATATCTAAAACCATCCCATGTACACCATGTTCAGCATCCTAAGGTCGAATACCATCAAATATACACAATTTCAATTTCAGTATCAGATATCAAGTAAAATACCAAAATGAATCACAGAATATCCGGATATAATGCACACACACAAACAAAACATAAAATATCTGTGTGTGGTCGTATCAGCATCAAGTCCACTAAAATCCTCCTAACAAATAAGATAGATGTGAGGCTTATTGCATAGTAGCAAAGAATAGCCGTAAATACATCAAAACGAAATAAAGATACTCACAAGATCTATCAGTCTGTCTCCGTATGCTTAGAATCCTCCTCCTCGTATCTAGTAATATGTGTCGATGAAGTCGGGAGACGCTGCCGTAATAGCTCCTCTATCGAGCGTAAAGACTCAAGTGTCCTCAACTGTCCCTGCTTGAGACGCGATATGTCATCGCGCATCCTCCTCTACTCGGCTCGCATCTACACTAGGGAAGGATCTGGCCGTGCTGAAGTAGACGGACTAGCAGATGTGGATGGCCTATCAGTGGCGAACAGCTCGACTACAAGGATCTGCTCTGAAATCCTCGGCGGTGATGGAGGTTGATGTGGGGAGGAAGGAACACATCGCACCTCCCGCACAACACTAAGGGTCGACAAGCAACACATGCCAAGTCCGACCCCCTCGGGCAACACATGCCCGCAAGATCCAGGATTCAAGCCTCGGCAGCTCAGATGGTTAAAGGGACTTGCTTCGAAAGGGGCAAGTCGAGGGTTCGAGCCCCGCTGCAGGCATGTCAAAAGAGCCAAGTGCATGTGTTGCCTAGGCGTGAGACATGTGCGTGTGTCGCCGAGGCTTGCATCCTAGACCTTGCGGGCATGTGTTGCCCGAGGGGGTCGGACTTGGCATGTGTTGCTTGTCGACCCTTAGTGTTGTGCGGGAGGTGCGATGTGTTCCTTCCTCCCCACATCAGAGGTGAAGCTGCCTCTCTAGGACCTCCCCCACGTGTGGGATCCACGATCCAATTCTGCTGAACACAAATCGTAGTATGGTTCATGTTCGGTAGCCTCGTCGTAATATCAATATTCCTAAACATGAGATGGTACGAGCTGCCATGCCTCGTAATCATCTTAATGGCGACGCAGGCATCCATGTCAAGTCTAGGATGACCCTTTGCCTTGTTCAACCCCGAGGGGTCAATGCCGAGGGCAAGGACAATCTTAGTAATCATACCTCCCATAACTAAGACTCCTCTCCGCGCCTTAGCAACCTTCTGAATCTGCTTCATCAGGTAGAATGAGGTACTGACGCGGAATCCTGTCAACATGGCCCATAAATAAAATAACTCTAAGGATCTGACCATGCCATCACACTCTGCCCTCCCAAAAATAGTGTGCGCAAGCACTCTGTGTACGTATCTCAAAACTGGGCTAGATAGACGCATGGCTCTGGTAGTCCTCGAATCAAATCCTCCCTCACCAGATATCTGCTCCCAGAAAACCCCATCTGAAAACTCATGAGGGCGGTGTCTAGTCACTTCCGAGGGAAATCCAAAAATATGCCCAACCTGGTCCAGTGTAAGCACATGCTCCCGGTTCCCCAACCGAAATGACATCCTCCCTGGATCTCTGTCATCATGGTTCCGCAGCGTAATCTGGACAGAGCTGAAAAACTCCAATGTAAACTGAACATAAGTGGGATGCCTCTGATGATAAAAATCCTGTCACCCTATGTTCGTGAACATCCACTGGATGTCATAGAACAATCCTAGGGATTACAGCGTCTGGTCATCCCAATACCTCGTGCTAAGCACTCCCCGAGTAGACATAGCACGGTACCTCCTCTCCTGCTCCCTACTCCTAAATCTAATCTGTCGTGGGTAAGGAGTAAGTACAGGGGGTGGTGATCATGCACGTCTCCTCTCTAGTATCTCAGGCTCTGGTATAGCAGGAGACGGCTCAGATGATGATGGCTCAGAAGATGCAGCCTGTAAATGCCCTAAAGATGGCTCTGGTGAGGGTAAATGTATCTCAGGTGATAGTGCTGGTGATGCTAATGTTGGTGCAATCACTGGCACCTCAGAAACATGTGGCACCTCAGATGCTGGAGGTGTTGGCTTAGAAGTAGCACAATGCTCACGTGCAACAGAAGATGGAGAATGGAGCTCTTGTATATCCACTGAAATCTCTGGTAGGTCTGCAAATATCTCAGGAGATCCATCCTCAATATCTGGCAATACTGGTGTAGCAGTCTCAAGGACAGGTAGGTTTCCCTGGGCTAAGGATGGTGATGGAATCTCCGGTGTTTGGACAGTGTTGTGTGGAGTGCCCACCTCCATGGTCTGAGTGTAGGAGGGTACTGCAGACTCTAGTAAATTAGTGGGAGGCCCTGGTGTAGCGGACTCCTCCACATCCATCAGAGTAGCATCAACTACTGTAGGTGCTAGCACTGGGGGTGCTACAAATGTCTCTGTAGTCTCTACAACTGGTGATAGCATCTGGTGACTCTCCTCCCCCAAGTACTAGTCGCTCGACCGGTACGCTTACTAGCATACCGTCTGGCAATCCTCTGGTCCCGGCTCTCTGGCCTATCAGCAGGCCTCTCTAATATGATCTCTAACTCTGGAGAGCTGACTGGCTCTAGCATTGCTGTCTGTGATGTACTGGGAGCTAAGGATGTGCTAGGAGCTGGGGGCATCCTCTCAGTATCAACCTCGTCTGAAACTTGCGGATACTCCCATGGTGTATCGGAAGGAGGATACAAATCAAATGGTATCGGAGACTCCACGGCTGACATCTGTGCAAGCTCGAATCTCTCCAGGAGCACTTCATGAACCATCCTATATCTAGGATATATAGGAGGATACGGTCCTCGTATACTCTCCTTTCTCACCGCCCAATAGGGCCTGGTCCTTGATGACACCAAAATTCATAGTATATTTTGTGTCATTTCATTGGTCTTTTTGTGTCATATTTATGCCCTTTTGCTTTTTTTTAAGCCTTATTTGTCAAATATTACAGAATCTATACCATTTCTTATTTTTGATTATTTTTACGTTAAAAGTGCCATATTTTGATCGATTTTGAAAGATCTAAGCACACCAATGGATTCCAAACGTTGAAACAAAGTCACCTGCCAAATTTCATGCGAATCGGAGCAAGTTTGGAAAATTACGGTAGTGCCCTGATGAAAATTATGGTACCATAATTTCCGCCCCAGAAAGCACATAAAGAAATTACGGTAGTGCCGTAATAAATATTATGGTACCGTAATTTTTGCCCCAGAAAGCACATAAAGAAATTACGGCAGTGCCGTAATAAATATTATGGTACCGTAATTTTGAGCGATTTTTGACCAGAAACTTCTGAAGAAATTATGGCACTGCCGTAATAAATATTATGGTACCGTAATTTGACCTAGTTTTGCCCGATTCTTACACTAGAAAATTAAAACGACAATATCTTGAGATTTAGGGCGCCAAATTAAGATCCGAAAGAGGCTACGGACTCATCTCAATGAGGAGAAGAGAAAATGATCAAAAGCCCCAATTTTTATCAAATATCGAGAGAGAAATCGAAGGAGGCGTCCTTCGGGTTTGGCTATATGCCGAGAGGCGTAGAGGCCACCTCAGGTCGCGATTTTCACAAGAAACCTTCACCTAGAGGAGGAGAGAGGATACCTCAAAGGTTTCAGGGTGAAAGGAAATCAATCGGATCAACAAGCCTTCCCGAGATCTCAATCAGCAACAGCTACCGCTTTGATTCTCGTAGACGTCGTCCCTATTTCCAGCCAATCCCGTTTTCTTCCAACCACCAGCTTTCTCTCCAATCAGCGATGTCTTCCAGACAGTGTTCCACTCTATTTTCAAGCGGCAGCAGCATCTCCTACCGACAGAAACTTAGCCACACTCACCATCTTCATCCAGCCGGTGATCTATTGCTGTATCTCTGGTCTAGCAAGTTGCTATCTCCACTTCATTGCAACAATCGCTAGGATCGCTCTTCTTGCCGGTAGTTTCAGCCGGCAGAACATTCTTCCAGTCCCACTTCTACGTTCAGATCAGCTACAAACCTGCTCTTCAACAAATCCAACTGACACTTTCTCCTTCCTCCACAACTTCAGCTGCAGCCGGAGCCTCTTTCATTGCTTTCTCTCTACAGCTATTTCTTCTCCAAGATCCAGACCAGGCAACACTTTTGTTTAGCCTCTATTTCTAGAAAGCAACAGGTGCCCAGCTTCTTAGCTTCGCCACCAGCAACCTCTTACTTCTTCTTCTGCCTCTATTTCCATTGATTTTATTTTTGCAGTAGAATCTTCATTTAGTGACTCTGGCCGACGACTTTGCTTCCAGGACTATAGTCTCTAGCAGGCCACTGGAGACTACTCATCATCACTCTACTGTCGGCACCATCATCTTTATCGCTAGCAGCTTTTCAGCTAGCATCTGTTCCACCTCTGCTCCTCCATCGGCATTCTTTGGACCACTGATACTTCTCTGATTTTCCTTTGAGAAAATTATTTTCTATCATTTCTTTTTAAAGTGAGGGACTAGTTTTTGATCTGAGCCTTATGTACCTTAAATTGTGTAGGTAAAATTTTCAAAAGACACATTTTTGGACCCAGCCGCATCTAGCCTGACGCTACTGTTGGGGAATCCACAATCCCTAATTGGATTTGGATTTCAACACTAATTAGGCCCATGAATAGAATCCTTATTGGATTAGGATTTGCGCCCAACACAATGGGCCTTATCCATAGCCAATTCTTATTAGGATTTGAATCCTAGTTGGATTAGGATTCGCGCCCAACCACTATGAGACTTATCCATAGCCAAATTCTTATTCGGATTTGAATCTGTTAGGGAATACCGGGGGTAATTTAAAATTTTGCAGTCCCAGGATGCAGCGGAAGAACCATTATACCCGAAACATATTCCGGTCCCAAGGATCCATGCGAGAGAGAAGACACAAGGATGTGTTAGAGATGTACCTCTTTTGCTTGTCTAGTTGCCGAAGCCATGTTGAAGGCGCCCAAGTGTTCGCCCTCTACAAGTATCCACGCGTCGACTCCTTGATCGTTGCTCCCTTCCACGCTTGGTGCTAGCCTCGGGAAGAGAATCAAGCCTTAGGGTTCCTTCACTTTTTCTTGCGCTACCTCCAAGGATCATGCGCCTAGTGCAAGGAAGATGCTGCCAACTCCTTGTTGGGAAACCCCGGGGACATTTTACAATTTTTCAGAGACACATACATACATACATTGCACAGCGGAAGAATGTCCCCGAAACAGGTCGGTCCCAAAAACCCAGTGAAGATCGCATGCAAGGGGGTCGACACGATGAGTTAGAAAATACCTCAGAGCAAGATGAGGTCGATGTCGTGATAGGCGCCCAAGTGTGCGCCCTCTGCAGTCTCACACACACGAATGCCTCGAGTCCTCTTCTTCCACGCCCGGTGCTAGCCTCGGGAAGAAGATCCAAGCCTTAGGGAGATGCTCCAACCACCTTGCGCCACCAAGAGAGAAAGATGCGCCAAGTGGTAAGGAAGGAGAAGCTTGCGGCCACTTGATGGAAGAGGAAGAGATTGCGCCCTTGCTCCTTGCTCTCGCTCCCTTCTTATGTTCACGCCTCCAAGGATGAATCATATAAGAGGGGGCGGCTAGGGTCACATATATAGGGCAAGAGGCGATTAGGGCAAGGGCTAGGATCATGACAAGTGTAGGGCTAGGATGAGGAGGTTTGATGCAAGGAAAGTCTCCAAGACTTTACCATAAACTTCATTCAACCTTTCCATAATTGCCCAAGTACCATATCAGCCCAAGACATGCCTTAAAGGCATTCATACCATCAAGGGAGAAGGGCTAGGCGCAAATTGCTTCCTTAATGAAGCAATTTTGCCACCCTAACCCCATTATGCCCCTTAGGCGCCAATGGGGTTGGGTTTCTCCCCATTATACCCTTTTAGCCTCTCTTCTCTTCATGAGAACTTGTTATTGGGCTTCATTGGATAATGAGCTAGCCCAAACTTCATCCTATGGGTTGATTTAAGCATTTGGATCCAATCCAATGCAACCCTAATCCAAGTGTGACCAACCATGGTCAAATACGGGTCAACCTGCCAAAAATGAAGTTTGGCTCCAATAACATTCTTCCATCTCATCAGGCCCATTGGTGCTGATGAAATCTCCAAATTAGATCCGAGATATCTAATAACTTGATCATAAGGCTTCTCGATCAATACGAGAACTCAAGTATCAAGGTGTGCGACCCTGTAGGTTCTTCTGACGCTGGCAGTGCTGACCAAAGGTCACCACAAGCAGTGAGTGGCACCTAGCAGTGCATCGCTGCTACCCAGGTCATTGGAATGGATATCGACATCGACATCCCCATCATCGCAACTAGGTACAGATGCATTACAGTCTCTTTGCCGGACTGATATCCGATTGGACAAGTGTGTCACCACTTGTTTTCACCCAATCACATGGCTATGACTAAAATAGGTTCTTACCTGGGTATGGCCATACACTCTCAGTCATAGAACCATAGAGGAGCTCCATGGATATCATACTTCCCTAAGGAAGGGGCAAATCCTATGTCTGTCCATTGACCTTCTCATATGGGTCGTGATATGCTCAATGACAACCGTTATGACCTCCCAACTACGACGAGGTGTTAGGTTGTATCAAAGCAAGTCGCTAACCATATAGAACGATCAATGACCTCAAGTCAAGGGATCAATGCATCTCCTGTCACTTGTGAGGATAACTTATGACACCAAGTCATAGCCTCACAGCGGGTCTTTCCAGTATATCCTCCAATGATATACCCATGTGTCTGCGTTAGCACCACGTACCTAACCAGCTCACATACCAGTCTCTCAAGTACCATAGTTGTCCCATATCCACTAAGGTACATCGACTGGGGACAATAGTTTGAGCACAGATCCAATCTGTCTCCAGGGACATTATCATGTTAGTACATGTGCGCAGATGTAAACAAACATTGACAATGACAATGCCAGAATGATATATATTAATATCAAAGTCAAGTAGTACATAAGTGGACCAAAACTAGGTCCTAGGGCATATACACCAACAATCTCCCACTTGCACTAAGACCTAGAGGTTGAGGAATCTTAACCCCATATCTCTAGCGTGACCATCATGCTTCTGCTGCGCCAAAGCCTTGGTCAATGGGTCTGCCAGATTGTTCTCTGTGTCAGCTCTGCTAATCTTGACATCACCTCTTTCAATGATCTCTCTGATCAGGTGAAATCTTCTGAGTATGTGTTTGGATCTTTGATGAGACCGTGGTTCCTTGGCTTGTGCAATTGCTCCATTGTTGTCACAGTAGAGTTCAATGGGATCCATTGCACTAGGGACCACCTGAAGATCAGATATGAACTTCCTCATACAAACGTCTTCCTTGGCTGCCTCAGAAGCGGCCACATACTCTGCCTCGGTTGTAGAATCTGCTATGGTGGATTGCTTGAAGCTCTTCCAGCATACAGCACCTCCATTTATCTTGAACACATAGCCGGCCTGCGATCTAAAGTCGTCATGGTCAGACTGGAATGATGCATCAGTATAGCCCTGCACACTGAGCTCTTCCTGTTGGGGTATGCCCTTAGGCTAATGTTTGAGGCCTTGGGATTGTAACAATATCATGTAATAAACTCTTCTGTTTATAAAGGCATGGTTGTTATTCAGTTTGTTACCTTGTCTGCTGTAATAAGTGTACTTCTGAATAATGTCTCAAAGCTGTTCAGCTAGGCTGACAAGCTTTATGTCCTTAGTCGAGATATCTTGGTGAACATGAGACAGCCTTGATATGATTGAGACTAATATGTGTTCTAATCTTATAGGATGCTTCGAGCATGGAATAAGGTGTAGACTCATGGGTACATTGGATGTACTAGACAGACCCTACTAGGATATTCAGTTGTTTGTCACAATGTGAATATTCCTTGATTGCAACAAGTGGCACATTTCCTCTGACTTGAGATCACTTGTGTTTCTAAATGATGATTGTCATTGTTTTGAGGTAGTTCAATATCATTTGAAAGACAATGATTATAGACTATCTTGGATGGTGAGCTTGAATCAGGTTAGGGCACTAGTGATAGACATAGGATTGCCATCTCCTTGTTTAAGGAGTGTGATGTTCTACAGGGGCCCCCTGGATGAGATGATTGAGAAAGTGTATGGCCATACCCAGGTGACTGTGTTCATCTGATCTAATCATGCTTATCATATTGGAGCTACAAGCTTGACACGCTTGTCCAATAAGAACATCCAGTGGCAAAGGAAAGATGCATGCCTTGTGAGTTAGAGTCACACTTGTGCTGTGGTTTGGGTGAAGTCTTGGAAGACTCTTTCCTTTCTATCGGGAGACAGTGATGTGTTGCTAGATACCCCTCACTGATCGTGATAACGTGAGTTATCATTACCGACAGGTATAGGAAACCCTTAGGGTCACACAATTTGATGATATGGCTTACTTAAGTCAGATCGTGTGGACTGAATTGTTTAGGTTCAGTTTAAAGGGGTTTTAAACTCTGATTGTAAGTGAGATCTGGTCTGATCATGTTTGATTGATTAGGGCTTGAGATCGGTAAGCTTCGATCGAGAGATTTGATGCTAGATCGGTGAGATCAGGAGCATCTTGAGATCAACGGTGATCTTGAGCCTTGAGGTTCAATAAGATCGACCATTGCTTGGGCTGATTTGGTCTTGGACCAAAGTCATTTGAACCGGCTCATCTTGTGAGCGCTTAGTTCAAAGATTCGAATGGGGTGAAGGAGTTACGGTTCACTTCATGTGAACGCATAACCGTTGAGAGTAATGGGTTGCTATTTTTGGATAACAACGCCTCCACGTTGATTACAACGTTCGCTCAATCGCCTCTCATCTTTTTGGACGATTTTTCTCTCTTCTCGTGTGACAAAGCTCTCGACGAGTGTAGAGGAAGTTCTTCTTCGCCAAGCCCAAAGGATCTCATCTCCTCCACGCGCAAAGGACCCTTGAAGCTTTGCTAGCACAAAGACGACAAGGAGAAGCCATTCCTCATCGTGTGTGCGTCGACTAGGGAGAAGATCCCTTTCGGTCTTTGATTCCAACACACCATCCAACGAATGGCGATGGTATGATTCTTCTTGATATTTGCAATCGGTTTTTCATAGTTGATCATATATATCATGCAACCGATTCTTGATGCCCTAATTTTCGCCCATGCAATAGTGTTCTATGTGCATGTATTAGGGTTTTGCGCCCCCCTCTTGAAAGGGGTTTTATCCGCTTGCGCTCCCCCCTTGAAGGGGACTCCTGCAATTGGTATCAGAGCAGGCTTTTATGCATGATAAATATGTTTGCTGTGATTTGTGATCCTTGTATGCGCCATGTTACTAGATCTAGACTACATGCGAAACTTTACTAGTTATGTATTGTTGTTGGCGCATGTATGGGTAGCGCTTCTATAAGTTGTGTTTGATGTTTATCTTACAAAAAAAATAAAATGACTTGCGCGCTTACCATTAGATCTAAATGGCGCCTGCAGTAAACCCTTAGACGGGTTATTAGGGTTGAAGTCGTCCTCTAAGTTAGATCCAACTGGTCTGATCAGACTATCTGACAGCCTAGATGGGTCGACCAGAGAGCACCTGTGCGTAAGCTATAGGTGGCTCTAGGTCGACTGCATCAAAGGCGTGTAGCGATGTCTGATGGAGACACTTTATGAACGCACATGAGTTAGGCCCGGGGTCACACCCGTTTGCCAGATCTCATAGTGGTCGTTCAGCCCTGCCGCATGCATGTTTGACCACTGGGTCAACTCAAGTCAGTTAGGACTTGGTGCATGCAAGGGCAATGGATCTGACTAGGTTGGATGAGTGGATCCCTAGTAATGGACCGTTGTAAGGTTGTAGGGCCTATAAGGAAATTAAAATTCATACCCATGGGGTTTTTCGAAATTTAATTTCATGAATGGATCACATGATGATTGTTGCATATGTATGTTTATTTCATCTTATGTGGGCTGCCCAAGTTAAATGTGTGCTGTGCTGGGGCCTGCGTGCCTGGTAATGATTTTGTAAATTAATTTTAATTGTGATCTGCGAATCACCTTGTACTTAATTTATAAAATGTAATTGACCTGCGAGTCAATCTTGTCTAGATAGATTAATTTGTAAATTAATCAGACAAGAGCACTGAGCACACTTGGCAGAGGCGCATGCAGCAAGTGGCTTGACCAGGTGGGAGGTCTAGGGTTCGACCCTAGGACCTGGCGCATATTCCTGGTGGGCACACCAGATCTGCAGATGGCGCTTGGGCCCTGGTTTGGGCCAGATGAACAGCAAAAAGCCCCATGATGAAAAGCAAGTCAAGACTTAAGTTAGGTTAAGGTCTTACTTAGGCTATGGGCTTTTACCACATAAGATTCATGCTTTCTTTTATTGCTTTATAAGTAGAACAGCATGTTTTAATTTATCTTCTGCTATCACCATAGGATTGCATGATAGTGAGGAAGATAAAAGACCGTTAAAATCCAACGCTAAAATATCAAGCTCGTAAGCCTTCTGACGCGAAACCTCACTGTTCTGACTATCGTTGGAGCCGTGTTGTACCCACTCAGTGGGCACGTCCATCTATATTCAGACGGTGTGTGATTACACCTGCGTGTTACAGAGTAGGGATTTATCCCTTCTCGTTGCTCAGCATAGCACGTGGTGGTCCAGGGAGTAGGTCGGGTCAGCTTGACCATGTAGGCTACATATGTGGCGCATATGGTAGCACATGGAGGCAGCCATCTGTGGGGTCAGAGATTGTGTTGTACCAACTCAGTTGGCACAGTCGGCTGGATTGCCCAGATGAAGGGGAATCGCACGGGTTGGCGATTGGCTGGGACAGCCTACCAGAAATTAGTGCTTGTACTCTCTGTGCATCTTATCTCGCCTGAGCGGGACGCGGAGACCAAGTATGAAATCTGGATCCCATCTCACTAAAAGAGTTCTACTCTTTCGGGCTGTTTTGCTGGATTTTTCAGCCAGATAAAATAGTGAGAAAAAGAATCTTTCTTAAGTCCTGATTGATTCTTGACATTGATACTGACCTTGTTGTTCTTGCATTGTTGTAGATTCCTGCAGCAACGAACACCATGAGCTTCAATGTGCGATCCCTACTGGAAAGGGAGAAGTTTGCTGGGCCGAACTTCTCTGACTGGTTTGGACACCTTAAGATCGTTCTTAAGGCCGAGAGGAAACTGTATGTCCTCGAGACGGCGATACCGCCGCAACCCGCTCCGAACGCCGCAAGGGCGGTTCGGGATGCCTATGAAAAGCACGTCAATGATAGCATTGATGTCGCTTGCCTGATGCTAGCGTCTATGACGCCACCGCTGCAGCGTCAGCATGAGGATATGTCGGCTATAGAAATTATAGCGAACCTCAAGATGCTATATGCTGCACAGGCGAGGACAGAACGCTATAATCTGACGAAGCTGTTCTTTCAGAGCAAACTGGCTGAAGGGAGCCCAGTGGGAGCTCACGTGCTCAAGATGATTGGGCACAAGGAGGCTCTGGAGAAACTGGGGCATACCATTAACCAGGAGCTTGCTGTAGACATTATTCTGCAGTCTCTTCCGCCCTCTTTCGATGCGTTCATCATTAACTTTAATATGAACAAAATCGATTGTACTCCGACAGAGCTGCTGAATATGCTCTTGACTACTGAGGAAACTCTGAAGGGTAAGCCTTCGACCTCTGTCTTAATGGTTCCTTCAAGGAACAAGAAGAAGGGGAAGAAGGGCAAGGCCCCTGTCAAGAACTACAACAAGGCTCTGAAGCAAAAGGTTAAGCGGTCCAAGGAATACAGGTGTTTCCACTGTGGCCAGCTGGGTCACTGGAAAAAGGACTGTAAAGCGCTCCAAGGAGACAAGAGGGGAAGCATCGCTTCTGGCTCAGGTATTTACGTGACGGAAGTCATGGTTTCATCTTCTTCTATTTCATGGGTGTTGGACACTGCATGTGGAGTTCACATTTGTTCAAATGTATAGGAACTCAGGAGAAGAAGACAGGTGGGACAGCATGAGGTAGACCTACGCGTTGGAAACGGGGCACGGGTTGCTGCTGTTGCTGTAGGAGACTATTTCATTTCTTTACCATCTGGCATTGTATTAGAATTAAACAATTGTTATTTTGTACCCAGTATTACCAAGAATATTATCTCCATTCCTGCTCTTGTCAGGAAGGGTTTTTCCTTTGAATGCAAGATTTCAAAGTGTGTACTTTCTCTAGATAATATTGTGTATGCTACTGGTTCAATTAACAATGGGTTGTTCATGTTGGACATGGAACATTGGATACAAAACATTGATAATAAGAAAGCCAAGTATGCTGATGACAGCACCTTGCTATGGCATAGTCGTTTAGGCCATATAAACGAGAAGCGCATTAAGCGGTTGCATGATCATGGACTGCTAGGATCATTCTCCTATAAGGAGATTGATACATGCAAGGCTTGTTTAATGGGTAAAATGACGAAGTCACCTTTTCCTCACAAAGGTCAAAGGGCTTCAGGTTTACTTGACCTTATACACAGTGATGTGTGTGGGCCATTTAGTAAACATGCCAGAGGTGGCTATCAGTACTTCATTACCTTTACTGATGATTTCAGTAGGTATGGTTATGTCTATCTGATGAGACATAAAAGTGAATCTTTTGACAAGTTCAAAGAGTTCAAGAATGAAGTACAAAATCAGCTAGGCCGAAATATCAAGACACTTCGCTCAGATCGAGGTGGAGAATACCTAAGTCATGCGTTTACTGACTATCTGAAAGAGTGTGGGATTATCTCACAGCTCACTCCGCCAGGAACACCACAATGGAATGGTGTGTCCGAGAGGAGAAATAGAACGTTACTTGATATGGTTCGTTCTATGATGAGTCAGGCTACTCTTCCATACTCCTTTTGGGGTTTTGCACTGGAAACAGCTGCAAAGGTACTAAACCGAGTGCCATCCAAGGCAGTTTCAAAGACGCCATATGAGTTATGGTATGGGAAACAGCCAAGTTTGACATTTATCAGGATCTGGGGTTGCGAGGCTTATGTCAAAAAGCTCGCCTCTGGGAAACTGGAGAGCAGATCTGAGAAATACATCTTTGTCGGTTACCCTAAGGAAACTAAGGGTTATTATTTCTACGATCCCAAGGAGAACAAAGTATTTGTTGCTCGGACGGCCATATTTCTTGAGAAGGAGTTTCTTCTGCAAGAGGCCAGTGGGAGAGAAATAAAGCTGGATGAGAATCCAGAGGAAGGGCAAAGTAGTCAAGCACAGTTGGATGAGCCTGAGCCGGTAGATCAGGTTACTGAACAACCTGAGGCTCAGATATCACGGGAACCGCGAAGATCGGGAAGGATCCGTCGACAGCCTGAGCGCTATGACGGAGTCTACATCATTGATAATGATGAACCCCTCACTTATGCGGATGCGGTCAGTGGACCGGAGTCAGCTAGATGGCTTGAAGCTATGCGAGCCGAGATGGACTCCATGTCAGATAACCAAGTCTGGGATTTGGTTGATCCGCCTCCGGGAGTAATCCCTATAGGCTGTAAATGGATCTTCAAGAAGAAGATTGACATGGATGGTAACGTGGTTACCTATAAAGGCAGGCTAGTTGCGAAAGGTTTCAAACAAATCTACGGGATAGATTATGATGAAACTTTCTCACCTGTGGCCATGTTTAAGTCTATTCGGATTCTTTTCGCGATAGCTGCATATTATGATTATGAGATCTGGCAGATGGATGTGAAGACAGCTTTCCTTAATGGAAATCTGGACGAGGATGTGTATATGACACAACCTGAGGGTTTCACTAATCCATCAGATCGTCATAAAATATGCAAGTTAAAGAAGTCTATTTATGGACTTAAACAAGCATCAAGAAGCTGGAATATTCGTTTTGATGAATCAGTTACTGAATTTGGTTTCATCAAGAACGAGGATGACCCGTGTGTATATAAGAGGTTTAGTGGGAGCGTAATTACATTCCTAGTCCTCTACGTCGATGATATCTTGATCATTGGAAATGACATTCCTGAAATGCATGCGGTTAAGGCATGGCTAAGGAAATGTTTCCAGATGAAAGATCTAGGAGAAGCAGCCTATGTATTAGGTGTGAAGATCTACAGGGATAGATCTAAGAGGCTTCTCGGGTTGTGCCAGAGTACTTACATCGATAAAGTCCTGGAGAGATTTCATTTAGAGAATTCTAAACGAGGATATCTTCCAGTCAGACATGGTCTGAATCTTTCGAAGAGTCAGTGTCCGCAAACACAGACTGAGAAAGATGAAATGGACAATACGCCTTATGCTTCGGCTATTGGATCCATTATGTATGCGATGTTGTTTACTCGCCCAGACGTCGCTTACGGGTTAAGCGTGACCAGTCGGTTCCAAAGTAATCCAGGTATGGCGCACTGGATTGCAGTCAAGAACATTTTAAAATATCTGCGGAGGACCAAAGATATGTTCTTGATATATGGTGGTCAGGAAGAACTCAGTATTGAAGGATATACTGACGCTTCGTTCCAGTCGGACCAGGATGATTTCCGATCGCAATCAGGCTATGTTTTTAGCTTGAATGGTGGAGCAGTGGTGTGGAAGAGTTTCAAACAGTCAACTGTTGCTGATTCCACAACAGAAGTCGAGTATGTTGCAGCCTCGGAAGCATCCAAGGAGGCAGTCTGGATTCGTAAGTTCTTACGGGAACTTGGTGTCGTTCCTTCGCGTGCAGATCCTTTGGTTATCTTCTGTGATAACACTGGAGCAATCGCACAAGCAAAGGAACCACGGTCGCACCAGAAGTCCAAGCACATACAGAGACGGTTTCATTTGATCCGGGAGATCATTGAACGTGGCGAGATCAAAATATGCAAGGTTCATACAGATGACAATCTGGCAGACCCGCTTACCAAGCCTCTGGCGCAGCAGAAGCATGAGAAGCACTGTAATAATATGGGTTAGAGATTTCTCAACCATTAGATTAAGTGCAAGTGGGAGATTGTTGATGTATGCCCTTAGGCTAATGTTTGAGGCCTTGGGATTGTAACAGTATCATGTAATAAACTCTTCTGTTTATAAAGGCATGGTTGTTATTCAGTTTGTTACCTTGTCTGCTGTAATAAGTGTACTTCTGAATAATGTCTCAAAGCTGTTCAGCTAGGCTGACAAGCTTTATGTCCTTAGTCGAGATATCTTGGTGAACATGAGACAGCCTTGATATGATTGAGACTAATATGTGTTCTAATCTTATAGGATGCTTCGAGCATGGAATAAGGTGTAGACTCATGGGTACATTGGATGTACTGGACAGACCCTACTAGGATATTCAGTTGTTTGTCACAATGTGAATATTCCTTGATTGCAACAAGTGGCACATTTCCTCTGACTTGAGATCACTTGTGTTTCTAAATGATGATTGTCATTGTTTTGAGGTAGTTCAATATCATTTGAAAGACAATGATTATAGACTATCTTGGATGGTGAGCTTGAATCAGGTTAGGGCACTAGTGATAGACATAGGATTGCCATCTCCTTGTTTAAGGAGTGTGATGTTCTACAGGGGCCCCCTGGATGAGATGATTGAGAAAGTGTATGGCCATACCCAGGTGACTGTGTTCATCTGATCTAATCATGCTTATCATATTGGAGCTACAAGCTTGACACGCTTGTCCAATAAGAACATCCAGTGGCAAAGGAAAGATGCATGCCTTGTGAGTTAGAGTCACACTTGTGCTGTGGTTTGGGTGAAGTCTTGGAAGACTCTTTCCTTTCTATCGGGAGACAGTGATGTGTTGCTAGATACCCCTCACTGATCGTGATAACGTGAGTTATCGTTACCGACAGGTATAGGAAACCCTTAGGGTCGCACAATTTGATGATATGGCTTACTTAAGTCAGATCGTGTGGACTGAATTGTTTAGGTTCAGTTTAAAGGGGTTTTAAACTCTGATTGTAAGTGAGATCTGGTCTGATCATGTTTGATTGATTAGGGCTTGAGATCGGTAAGCTTCGATCGAGAGATTTGATGCTAGATCGGTGAGATCAGGAGCATCTTGAGATCAACGGTGATCTTGAGCCTTGAGGTTCAATAAGATCGACCATTGCTTGGGCTGATTTGGTCTTGGACCAAAGTCATTTGAACCGGCTCATCTTGTGAGCGCTTGGTTCAAAGATTCGAATGGGGTGAAGGAGTTACGGTTCACTTCATGTGAACGCATAACCGTTGAGAGTAATGGGTTGCTATTTTTGGATAGCAACGCCTCCACGTTGATTACAACGTTCACTCAATCGCCTCTCATCTTTTTGGACGATTTTTCTCTCTTCTCGTGTGACAAAGCTCTCGACGAGTGTAGAGAAAGTTCTTCTTCGCCAAGCCCAAAGGATCTCATCTCCTCCACGCGCAAAGGACCCTTGAAGCTTTGCTAGCACAAAGACGACAAGGAGAAGCCATTCCTCATCGTGTGTGCGTCGACTAGGGAGAAGATCCCTTTCGGTCTTTGATTCCAACACACCATCCAACGAATGGCGATGGTATGATTCTTCTTGATATTTGCAATCGGTTTTTTCATAGTTGATCATATATATCATGCAACTGATTCTTGATGCCCTAATTTCCGCCCATGCAATAGTGTTCTATGTGCATGTATTAGGGTTTTGCGCCCCCCTCTTGAAAGGGGTTTTATCCGCTTGCGCTCCCCCCTTGAAGGGGACTCCTGCACTTCCTGTCCCCCATAGACCAAGAACAAATCCTTAGTTCTCCTCAGATACTTTAGGATGTTCTTTACAGCCACCCAGTGATGTAGGGGGGAAGCGTGTAGTAAGACTAGTGATGCAAAACTCAATTATTTACTTTTTTGAATTTTTAGAAAATATCAAATTTCATAAACAACCCAAAATTTAGTGCTACAGAAAATTATTATTTATGAAAAGTAACTATAGGAGGATCCAGTGATCAAAAAATTGAACCAATTAAACCAAGTTCTAGGTACTTGTTGCACCAATTACTTAGAGCACCTGCACAAATAACACTATTCAGATTAGTTGTGAAAACGAATGCAGGAGTTAAATCATTCATCAAACGTTGCTATGTCTTGTAACATGATCTGGTCCATCTGGATTCGTCGCAACTGATTGGAATGATAGAAGATGTTCTGGTCTTTCTTTAGTTCCAAGGATCAGAGCTAGAGGCTTGTCCGACCGTGCCAAAAACCTGCGCCAATAAGGATAGTTAGATTATTATGAAAGAGCAAAAGAGAAAAACAGCAAGAGGAGAGTCTGAAAACAGGCGAGGATGGTTTGCGCTATTCAATGGCGCCGGAGCAAGGGTTCGTCTACGACTCTGGTACAGCAGGTGGTGGAGATGGCGGTGTCGGAGCACTGGCAGAGGCGGAGAGATGACTGTTCAGGCGGAACAGGGAAAACTGCAAAGAGAGTCGGCTGTTTGAACAGAACAGGGGAGGTTGACGAGCATAGCAGAGGTGGCCGCCGTTCGTCGGGTGGTGGCCGTTCGCCGGACCTGCTACAACTGGAGGTTGGTATGGTTGTGGCGACGACGTGGCCGGAGTTTGAGGTCGAATGGTGGCCTGTCGGAGGAGAACAACGATGAAGGGTGGAAGGCTGCGGAGGCGGAGGGTGTTCTGTTGGAACAGGGCAGTACGCGAGTGGAGCAGGGTTCGTCGCCGGAAGGCCGGTGGTGCGCAAATTCGGAACCTGCTACTACGGGAGGATGATGTGGCTGACGATAGGACGTGGCCAGAGTTTGGAGATGAAAGATGGCCGGACGGAGGAGATCGACGATGAAAGGCGGATCTGAGGCGGAAGCTGGGCGGAAACAGGGGAAAACGAGCGTGGAGCAGAGTTGATAGGCGGTCGTCCGGTGGTGCACGATCGCCGGACCTGCTACAGTTGGAGATCCTTATGATGATGGAGAGGAGGTGGCCGGAGTTTGGAGGCGGAAGGTGGGCTGTCGGAAGTGGACGACATCGAAAGGCGGAGCTGGGGTGGAAGACTGGCGGAAAACAGGGGATCGAAAGGAAGTTTTGATTCCGGTGATCTAGGTGGCGAATGGACGGATGCCGGCAGCTGGAGGTTGCTCAGGGGTAGGGACGGTGGTGGACGAAGTCTGGTAGAGATCCGGCCGGTGGATGGTCGGCGGCAAGGTCGCGAACTTCTGGAAATCTTGTGAACACGTAACTGGTTGGCTGGGAGCGTAGGTTTCGGAGGAAGAAGGGAAGAGGGAGGGACTCAGCCCTAGAAGGAGGTGAAGGGAAGGATAGGCGACACAAGCGCCTCAGAGGAGAAGAAGATCGGAGACATCCGATTGAGGACGAAAAACCATTTCCATTCAACAAATTCTGCAAAATCTGTCTTTACAAGGTTCAAGCTTTGATACATATAGGAGAAGATTGGGAGAGACGTTGCTGCAGAGGAACGTTGCGATTTCCATTTGAGGCTTCCACGTGAGGAGCTGGTGTAGACGTTGAAGCTTCCATTTTGGTTGAAGATGAACGTCGGCAGCAAGGAGACGTTGGAGAACTTCCATTTTGCATTGCTGAAGACGAGCGTTGGCTGCAAGCGTGCGTTGGAGAGCTTCCATCTTTGCAGCGCTGAAGGTGAGCGTTGGCTGCAGATGTGAACGTTGCAGCTTCCATCTTGAGCAGCAAGGGGGGAAAACGTTGAAGATTTCCTTCGCTGCAGCTTCCATATTTGCAGCGTTGAGTGTTGACTGAAGTTGACACTGGCTGGCGTGTCACAAGAGCTTTAGCTAGCTGACGCATGATTTGTTTGGTTTGCCGTTGATGCAGGTCACGTTTTGGAATTGATTCCCGCAACTTATGAGCTTGAATGTCTTGAGTTTATTGAGGGGTTGACGTAGTCATCTACTAATTATTGAGCTAGCTTTATAAGTGAGTTTGCTAGCTTATTCGCAAGACTTTAAGCCTTCGTCTATGGCAATCGTAAACTCCATTTGTACCTTCTTGGCCTGTGATCTCTGCCCCCATCATTTCTCCCCGGGTGAAAAAAATTCTTCCCCGAAGAATTGTTCTTGTGGCGATGGAGAAATTTTTGAGAGGCAAGAGCTAGTTGTTCCTCTAGGATCTGAATCTTCAAAATGTTGTTAGCATCACAACATCTTGTCTTGTTGTTCCTTGTCCACGATCTAAGCTGCATATCAAGGGTACCTGCATTGAATTCCCTTTCTCGGCCGTACTCATTAGTAAGTTTGTCATAGAAAATCATAGGACTTATAAGAGAACAAGGAATGATGAAATCAACGTGCTCAACATCATTAAGTGTAAAGAGCAAATCACGTTTGGGTTCATTCTGTTCTTTTGATCCTAAAGGAGGCTTAAGGGTGTGGGTAGAAGGACCTAAAAGACAAGATTCAATGATCATAGGGTCCTGGAAAAGATTTTCTAAGTCTAGGGGTTGACCTAAAGGTTGAGGATTAGGATCCAGGTCTAGCTCAAAAGGTTCTAACTTAGGTTCAAGACATGGTTCAAGAAGACCTATGGGTTTGGGCTCAGCTTTAGGCTCTCTAATAGTAGTGCTAAGATCAAGTTGAGAACCTATGGGTATGGGCCCTAAAATTGAAGGTAAAAGTTTTGGCCCTAAAATTGAAGGTGAAGGCATTGGTTCTACTTGATGGTTTGGCTCTTCATGTCTTGCTACTTCAATTTCAATGGTTTCATCAAGACATGGATTAATCTCTAATGTAGACTCTAAGGTTTGCTCAAGTTCTAAAGGGGTTGAACTTTCATCTTCTTTTTGCATGGATTGCTCCTTTTGTCTCTTATACTCTTCATACATTTGTTTAATCTGCTCCCCTAACTTATCAAGACGATCATAGTCCTTTGACTCTAGGCTCTTAGGATAGATGATATGTTCTAAACCTCTAAATATGATACTATAACACCATGGTTCTCTATAATGATAGGCTTGGTAATAATGAAGGAATTCATCACCTATTAAGATATCAAAATCATCTAGTCCTATAACATCACACCATATTTTGATTTTCATACCATCTAATTGAATAGGAACTAGACATTGGTGGTCAACTACAGTGATAAACTCATGATTGTCCCAAGTTATGTAGTAAGGGTTATGATGTTTATCTTTGGTGAGACCAAATTGTTCAAGGGCATCAATAGATATAAAATTATACTTAACTTGATGATCTATAATAGTTTTACCTTTATAACCATTACACCAAACATGAGTTGTAAAACTATTAGGTCTAAGGGTGAGTCTTTGATATCCATCTCTAGAAAAGATTAAGTCTCTTTGATTATACCGACGCATGATAAAACAAGAAACTTAGCAAGCAGGAAAAGACTATTGTTTTAGTGCAAAATTATAAACAAAACCCAGCAGTAAATCAGAATTGATTGCAGCAAGTTGATGGCAACAGTTTGAACAAGGCTGAAAAAAACAGAATTCAGAAATCAAATGCAGAATTTATAATCCTAATTTAGCATCAAAATCACTATGTCAAGGCTGCACTCATAGGTGTCCAAGCTGAGATATATTGGTGGTAAAAGTAGCTGCAGTTTGATAGGGATTAAGTGTTGCAGGCTGCGAATTTCAAGCTGCAAATTTCAGATTCACAAAGCTGAAAAAACCCAGATGTTAATATTCAGAAATGAAGTGCAGAATTCAGCATATAGAGTATATTTCAATAGCCTGCAATTTGATATAGATAATGTGCAGCGATAGGGTGAAAACAAATCAGGAATCTCAGAATTTTAATGGTTCAAAACTGCAGAATTTAAAGAACCGAGAGTGGAGTACAAGTGCAGAATTTAGAAAGGCTGATCAAAACTTGCGAGAAGATGCAGTAGTGTGCAGAATTAATTAGAACTTTGCAAAAATTCAAATGCAGTTTTCTTTGGCAAATTTATGCAGTTTTCTTTGGCAAATTGTTTAATGCAAGCAATTTTTTTTTTCTAATCAATAAAGAGCAAATAACTTAACTAACATGCAGAAGCAATGAAGGCAACAAAACATGAAAGCATAAACTAAGAATAAATTTTTTTTTTTTAAATGCAAGTAATTAGCAAAACATGCAAAAGCAATAAGCAATAAACCATGAAAACCAGAACTAACATTTTTTTTTTTTTTGTGCAAAGAACAAAGCAAGGATCGTGTGGGCAGACAAGAGTTGCTCACAAACCTCCTCTGATACCAAACTGATGTAGGGGGGAAGCGTGTAGTAAGACTAGTGATGCAAAACTCAATTATTTACTTTTTTGAATTTTTAGAAAATATCAAATTTCATAAACAACCCAAAATTTAGTGCTACAGAAAATTATTATTTATGAAAAGTAACTATAGGAGGATCCAGTGATCCAAAAATTGAACCAATTAAACCAAGTTCTAGGTACTTGTTGCACCAATTACTTAGAGCACCTGCACAAATAACACTATTCAGATTAGTTGTGAAAACGAATGCAGGAGTTAAATCATTCATCAAACGTTGCTATGTCTTGTAACATGATCTGGTCCATCTGGATTCGTCGCAACTGATTGGAATGATAGAAGATGTTCTGGTCTTTCTTTAGTTCCAAGGATCAGAGCTAGAGGCTTGTCCGACCATGCCAAAAACCTGCGCCAATAAGGATAGTTAGATTATTATGAAAGAGCAAAAGAGAAAAACAGCAAGAGGAGAGTCTGAAAACAGGCGAGGATGGTTTGCGCTATTCAATGGCGCCGGAGCAAGGGTTCGTCTACGACTCTGGTACAGCAGGTGGTGGAGATGGCGGTGTCGGAGCACTAGCAGAGGCAGAGAGATGACTGTTCAGGCGGAACAGGGAAAACTGCAAAGAGAGTCGGCTGTTTGAACAGAACAGGGGAGGTTGACGAGCATAGCAGAGGTGGCCGCCGTTCGTCGGGTGGTGGCCGTTCGCCGGACCTGCTACAACTGGAGGTTGGTATGGTTGTGGCGACGACGTGGCCGGAGTTTGAGGTCGAATGGTGGCCTATCGGAGGAGAACAACGATGAAGGGTGGAAGGCTGCGGAGGCGGAGGGTGTTCTGTTGGAACAGGGCAGTACGCGAGTGGAGCAGGGTTCGTCGCCGGAAGGCCGGTGGTGCGCGAATTCGGAACCTGCTACTACGGGAGGATGATGTGGCTGACGATAGGACGTGGCCAGAGTTTGGAGATGAAAGATGGCCGGACGGAGGAGATCGACGATGAAAGGCGGATCTGAGGCGGAAGCTGGGCGGAAACAGGGGAAAACGAGCGTGGAGCGGAGTTGATAGGCGGTCGTCCGGTGGTGCACGATCGCCGGACCTGCTACAGTTGGAGATCCTTATGATGATGGAGAGGAGGTGGCCGGAGTTTGGAGGCGGAAGGTGGGCTGTCGGAAGTGGACGACATCGAAAGGCGGAGCTGGGGCGGAAGACTGGCGAAAAATAGGGGATCGAAAGGAAGTTTCGATTCCGGTGATCTAGGTGGCGAATGGACGGATGCTGGCAGCTGGAGGTTGCTCAGGGGTTGGGACGGTGGTGGACGAAGTCTGGTAGAGATCCGGCCGGTGGATGGTCGGCGGCAAGGTCGCGAACTTCTGAAAATCTTGTGAACACGTAACTGGTTGGCTGGGAGCGTAGGTTTCGGAGGAAGAAGGGAAGAGGGAGGGACTCAGCCCTAGAAGGAGGTGAAGGGAAGGATAGGCGACACAAGCGCCTCAGAGGAGAAGAAGATCGGAGACATCCGATTGAGGACGAAAAACCATTTCCATTCAACAAATTCTGCAAAATCTGTCTTTACAAGGTTCAAGCTTTGATACATATAGGAGAAGATTGGGAGAGACGTTGCTGCAGAGGAACGTTGCGATTTCCATTTGAGGCTTCCACGTGAGGAGCTGGTGTAGACGTTGAAGCTTCCATTTTGGTTGAAGATGAACGTCGGCAGCAAGGAGACGTTGGAGAACTTCCATTTTGCATTGCTGAAGACGAGCGTTGGCTGCAAGCGTGCGTTGGAGAGCTTCCATCTTTGCAGCGCTGAAGGTGAGCGTTGGCTGCAGATGTGAACGTTGCAGCTTCCATCTTGAGCAGCAAGGGGGGAAAACGTTGAAGATTTCCTTCGCTGCAGCTTCCATATTTGCAGCGTTGAGTGTTGACTGAAGTTGACACTGGCTGGCGTGTCACAAGAGCTTTAGCTAGCTGACGCATGATTTGTTTGGTTTGCCGTTGATGCAGGTCACGTTTTGGAATTGATTCCCGCAACTTATGAGCTTGAATGTCTTGAGTTTATTGAGGGGTTGACGTAGTCATCTACTAATTATTGAGCTAGCTTTATAAGTGAGTTTGCTAGCTTATTCGCAAGACTTTAAGCCTTCGTCTATGGCAATCGTAAACTCCATTTGTACCTTCTTGGCCTGTGATCTCTGCTCCCATCACCCAGTGCTGCAGACCTGGATTGGATTGGTATCGGCTGGTTATGCTTACAGCATATGCCACGTCTGGTCTAGTACACAACATTGCATACATGATCGATCCTACTGCCGAAGCATAAGGAATTCGACTCATGTTATCCCTCTCAGCCTGTGTTGTAGGACACTGGCTCTTTGAGAGAGTAAGGCCATGTCTTACTGGAAGGTATCCTTTCTTGGATTGCTCCAAGTTAAACCTCTCCAGGACCTTATCAATGTAGGTACTCTGACTAAGGGCCAGGAGCCTCTTGGATCTTTCTCGGTAGATCCTCACGCCTAGAATATAGGCGGCCTCCCCTAAGTCTTTCATCTCAAAACACTTCCCCAACCATGTCTTCACAGCTTGAAGACTAGGGATGTCGTTTCCGATGAGCAGTATGTCATCGACATACAAGACCAGAAAAAATCACCAAGCTCCCACTGAATTTTCTATATACACAGGCGTCATCTTCGCTTTTGATAAAGCCATAATCTCTTACAGCTTCATCAAATCGAAGATTCCAACTTCGAGATGCTTGCTTTAATCCATAAATGGATCTCTTTAGCCTGCAGACCTTACTAGCCTCTGCAGGATGGATGAAGCCATCAGGTTGTGTCATGTACACATCCTCAGTCAGCTTCCCGTTAAGGAACGCTGTCTTCACATCCATCTACCATATCTCATAGTCATGATATGCAGCTATAGCAAGCAGAATCCGAATGGATTTGATCATGGCAACTGGCGAGAAGGTTTCATCATAGTCCACCCCGTGGACTTGTTTAAAACCTTTAGCCACTAGTCTACCCTTATAGGTAACTATATTGCCATCCATGTCTGTCTTCTTCTTGAAGACCCATTTACACCCTATGGGTTTTACCCCATCAGGCAGCTCAACCAAATCCCAGACTTGGTTAGCCGACATGGAATCCATCTCGGATCGCATGGCGTCAAGCCATCTCTCGGAGTCCGGTCCACTGACCGCCTCATCATAGGTTCTGGGTTCATCCTCAATGATGAAAATTCCATCGTGTTGAGTCGGCAGCGACCCGTACCTCTCAGGTGCACGATGAATCCTCCCAGACCTACGCGGGACCTGTGTCTGAGCCTCAGGTTGCATAACAACTGGTGCAGATGGCTCAGATTCCATCTCTTTGTCTTGTGGTTGCACTTGGACCTCATCCAAGTCAAACTCCCTCCCACTAACTTCTTTCATAAGAAATTCTTTCTCTAGAAAGACAGCACCCCGAGCAACAAAAACTTTGTTCTCGGTTGGGACATAGAAGTAGTATCCTTTAGTTTCCTTCGGATACCCCACAAATACACACTTATCAGATCTAGGTTCTAGCTTGCTAGAATCCTGACGTTTGACATAAGCCTCACATCCCCAGATCCTGATAAACGTGAGATTTAGGGCGTCTCCCACTCCATACCTCGTATGGTATTTTGGAGACACTCTTAGATGGAACATTATTCAGTATCAGAGAAGCTGTCTCAAGTGCATGCCCCCAGAATGAGGGAGGTAGAGTTGCATGACTCATCATAGATCGAACCATATCCAATAAAGTTTGATTTCTCCTTTCAGACACACCATTCCATTGAGGTGTTCCAGGAGGAGTGAGTTGGGATATGATCCCAGACTCTCTCAGATAGTCAAAGAACTCTCCACTCAGGTATTCTCCACCTCGATCTGATCGAAGAGCTTTAATGGATCTTCCAAGCTGGTTCTCTACTTCATTCTTGAACTCTTTGAATTTCTCAAAGGACTCAGATTTATGTCTCATTAGGTAGACATATCCATACCTACTGAAGTCATCAGTGAAGGTAATGAAGTAGTTGTACCCTCCTCTGGCTTGTTTATTGAAAGGCCCACACACATCAGTATGTATGAGATCCAATAAACCTCCTGCCCTCTCACCAATCTTGGTGAAGGGTGTCTTTGTCATTTTCCCTAATAAACAAGGTTCACAGGTATCAAATTCCTCCAAGGAACTTGAATCTAACAATCCATTTGCATGGAGTTGTTGGATGCGATTTTTGTTTATATGGGCTAATCGACAGTGCCATAGGAAAGCACCAACTGAACCACTCAGTTTGGTCCTTTTATTACTTATGTTACAGATAGAACTTTCCATATCCAAGATATACAGACCATTGCACAAAGTACCCTTCCCATAGAACATATTTGCAAATGAAAAAGAACAAGAGTTCTTATTTATTTCAAACTTAAATCCCTTCTTTGCTAAGCAAGGAATGGATACAATGTTCTTAGTAAGTGAAGGTACACAAAAGCAATTATCTAGTTCTAATAGAAGTCCAGAAGGCAAGGAGAGAGTCAAGACGCCTACAGCAACAGCAGCAACCTGTGCCCCATTTCCAACGCGTAGGTCAATCTCTCCAGGTCGCACCGATCTACTTTTCTTGAGCCCCTGCATATTTGTACAAATATGAGCTCCACATGCGGTATCCAATACCCATGACATAGAAGTAGAAAGATTGACTTCTGTAACATAGATACCTGAGCTAGAAGTTAAGGCCAAGCCCTTCTTCTCCTCATTCTGAAGCTGCTTGCAGTCCCTTCTCCAGTGACCCTGCTCGCCACAGTGAAAACACCTCTGGTCCTTTGACTTCTTTGCCTTTTTCTTCAGTGCCTTGGTAGGACCTTTGGCACTGCCCTTAGCACGTGCCTTACCCTTCTTCTTTATCTTCTTGGTCGCAGGGACCAAAAGAACAGAATTTGGTTTGGTCTTACCCATTTCACGCTCGGCTGTTTGGAGCATATTCATTAATTCCTCCCGTGTGCACTCAATCCGGTTCATGTTGAAGTTAATAATAAACGGACTGAAGCTAGGGGGCAGGGAATGCAGAATAAGATCCACAACCAGCTCATTGTCTATGGCATGACCCAGTCTTCTGAGATGATCCACATTCCCAATGAGCTTGAGAACATGGGGTCTCACTGGTGCACCCTCAGACAACTTACACCGAAAAACTGCTTTGGCGGTGTCAAATCTTTCAGTTCTAGCCTGAGCCTCGAACATCTGTTTCAGGTGAGTGATCATCTGAAAAGCGTTCTGCTCCTCATATTGCACCTGCAGTTCAGGTGCCATGCTGGCTAGCATAAGACATGCAACCTCCAAAGAGTCATCCTGATGCTTTCTATAAGCATCTCTATCTGCCGTTCGGGCATTAGGCGCAGGAGCCGCAGGAAGAGCCTGTTCAAGGACATACAGCTTCTTCTCGAGCTTGAGGACTATCCTCAAGTTCCGATGCCAGTCCATAAAGTTAGTTCCAACTAACTTATCCTTATCAAGGAGTGATCGCAGTGATAATCCGCCAGTGTTCGTAGCCATTATTCTACAACACCCAAGAAAAACAGAATAGTACTACTTCGAATCATTTAAACTGGACTTGTTTTAAATGATTACTGCTCCCACTATTTTAAATTCGAATTGACAACCCACAAAGTCAATCGGGAAGTTTAAGACTTCCTAGTGAGATGGGATCCTTATTTCACATGAGGCTTTGCGTCCCACGAGGGTGGGATGAGATGCACAAAGTAACTCATGTTTCCTAAGGTGGGCGCGCCGGCCGGTTGCTCCAAGCAACTCCCCTTGTTGAGACAGTCTTGGGCATTTCATGTCCAGCGAGGGCTGGATATAACATGAAACCCTAACCTCTCAACGATGCCTCTAGACTTTCACTATGTGCCCAGTACATGTGAATTTCTAGTCAAGTCCATTCCTAACCGTTTATGCCCAGGGCCAATGAGTTTCCTTGCGAAGGCACGCCCAGGTTAAAACTGGACTGGGGAAACCATTGTCACCACACACTTTCTAAAGATAAGTGGGTGTGTCCCACGAGGGTGGGAACCAGTTCACAACTCCACTGATCGATAGCTTAGTGAGGGCTACGCGTTAGAAGGCTTCTAGACTTGATATTTTATGAGGGTTTTTAAGGTCTCATTAGTTTTATCTTATGTCTAACAATACAGGCATGCAATCCTATAGTGATAACATAATGATAAAACATCACAGGCATGCTTTTAGCAGGTAAGGAAAGCAGTAAAAGATGATGTGATCAAAGCCTTTTCAAGATATTGAACCAACCCATGCCAAAGGAGGTTCAAATCTTGACATAGGACTCAAGCCCCTAAGAAAGACCTATCCTAGCCGCCCTCTATCTTGGTCTTCATGGTTGGCTCCAAGGTCCTTCCTTCATGGCTTAGCTCTCAAACCTTAAGGGTAGACCTCAAAGGTTCGGCCAATGCCATGATCTTCCTCCAAGGAGAATGCGCCACAATGAAAGATGCCAAGTTAGCTAGCTCTCAAACCAAAGGGTTCGTCCATGCCTAACTTGTGCCATCAAGCAAGCTTGCGCCTTTTCCTTGATGCTTGTTGCGCCACCATGCAAGGTGCGCCAACTTCATGCATGCGCCAAGCTCCAAGTACATGCGCTTCCCTAGTCTTCTTAAAAGCAAAAGGAAAAGCGGCACGCAGGCCTCACGAGGATACATCACAGGCATGCAAAGGGGGGCTTGACTAATGATCACAACATTATGCACAATCAAGGTATTTACTCATGCAATTCTACATGCTCATGAAAAACATAAAATCTGAAATTTTACTTTTTCATTAAAACTAGTCTCTTTTTCTCCTCTTCTTCTCACAAATCTTTTGGTTAATTGCGATTTATTTTTCAAGGTGATTTCAGAGATCCTTTCGGCTGGCAATTTTGTCAGATCAAGAGACTTGGCCAGTCCGAAGACACAATGCCCGTCCTACTTGACAAAACTACGTGCGCCTTTGATCTTTAAATCAGACAAGAAAAATAGTCCAAAAATCCAAAAGAGATTGAGAGGATGATAGAAACAAGAAACCCTAATTTTTTCCTACTTAGAAAAAATCGTTTGCCAGGCATTATGCTATTTTCGAAAATAGAGATATGGCATGTGAGCATGAAAGAAAAGCATAAAACTTCGTTCGAGTCTTGCAAGTCCCTCTGATACCACTGTTGGGAAACCCCGGGGACATTTTACAATTTTTCAGAGACACATACATACATACATTGCACAGCGGAAGAATGTCCCCGAAACAGGTCGGTCCCAAAAACCCAGTGAAGATCGCATGCAAGGGGGTCGACACGATGAGTTAGAAAATACCTCAGAGCAAGATGAGGTCGATGTCGTGATAGGCGCCCAAGTGTGCGCCCTCTGCAGTCTCACACACATGAATGCCTCGAGTCCTCTTCTTCCATGCCCGGTGCTAGCCTCGGGAAGAAGATCCAAGCCTTAGGGAGATGCTCCAACCACCTTGCGCCACCAAGAGAGAAAGATGCGCCAAGTGGTAAGGAAGGAGAAGCTTGCGGCCACTTGATGGAAGAGGAAGAGATTGCGCCCTTGCTCCTTGCTCTCGCTCCCTTCTTATGTTCACGCCACCAAGGATGAATCATATAAGAGGGGGCGGCTAGGGTCACATATATAGGGCAAGAGGCGATTAGGGCAAGGGCTAGGATCATGACAAGTGTAGGGCTAGGATGAGGAGGTTTGATGCAAGGAAAGTCTCCAAGACTTTACCATAAACTTCATTCAACCTTTCCATAATTGCCCAAGTACCATATCAGCCCAAGACATGCCTTAAAGGCATTCATACCATCAAGGGAGAAGGGCTAGGCGCAAATTGCTTCCTTAATGAAGCAATTTTGCCACCCTAACCCCATTATGCCCCTTAGGCGCCAATGGGGTTGGGTTTCTCCCCATTATACCCTTTTAGCCTCTCTTCTCTTCATGAGAACTTGTTATTGGGCTTCATTGGATAATGAGCTAGCCCAAACTTCATCCTATGGGTTGATTTAAGCATTTGGATCCAATCCAATGCAACCCTAATCCAAGTGTGACCAACCATGGTCAAATACGGGTCCACCTGCCAAAAATGAAGTTTGGCTCCAATAACATTCTTCCATCTCATCAGGCCCATTGGTGCTGATGAAATCTCCAAATTAGATCCGAGTTATCCAATAACTTGATCATAAGGCTTCTCGATCAATACGAGAACTCAAGTATCAAGGTGTGCGACCCTGTAGGTTCTTCTGACGCTGGCAGTGCTGACCAAAGGTCACCATAAGCAGTGAGTGGCACCTAGCAGTGCATCGCTGCTACCCAGGTCATTGGAATGGATATCGACATCGACATCCCCATCATCGCAACTAGGTACAGATGCATTACAGTCTCTTTGCCGGACTGATATCCGATTGGACAAGTGTGTCACCACTTGTTTTCACCCAATCACATGGCTATGACTAAAATAGGTTCTTACCTGGGTATGGCCATACACTCTCAGTCATAGAACCATAGAGGAGCTCCATGGATATCATACTTCCCTAAGGAAGGGGCAAATCCTATGTCTGTCCATTGACCTTCTCATATGGGTCGTGATATGCTCAATGACAACCGTTATGACCTCCCAACTACGGCGAGGTGTTAGGTTGTAACAAAGCAAGTCGCTAACCATATAGAACGATCAATGACCTCAAGTCAAGGGATCAATGCATCTCCTGTCACTTGTGAGGATAACTTATGACACCAAGTCATAGCCTCACAGCGGGTCTTTCCAGTATATCCTCCAATGATATACCCATGTGTCTGCGTTAGCACCACGTACCTAACCAGCTCACATACCAGTCTCTCAAGTACCATAGCTGTCCCATATCCACTAAGGTACATCGACTGGGGACAATAGTTTGAGCACAGATCCAATCTGTCTCCAGGGACATTATCATGTTAGTACATGTGCGCAGATGTAAACAAACATTGACAATGACAATGCCAGAATGATATATATTAATATCAAAGTCAAGTAGTACATAAGTGGACCAAAACTAGGTCCTAGGGCATATACACCAACACTCCTTATCCTCTTCACTCCAAGAGAAGAGGGAGAAGAAGAGTTTCGGCCCTTAGGAAGAGTAAGAGGAAGTGGCGCCACCAAGTCCTTCTCCAAGTTACGCCAAGAGGAGAGGAAGGAGAAGACTTGCGGCCACTAGTAGGAAGAAGGGTTGCGCCACCTTGATGTTGTCGCCCTTTGCCCTTGCTCTCGCCCCTCTATGTGTGTTCACATCTCCAAGCATTCGAACCATTGAGAGGGGGCAGCTAGGGTCCCTTTTATAAGCCAAGAGGCGGTTTAGGGAGGGCCAATATCATGCCAAGTGGGCGGCTAGGATGATAGGGGTTTGTGGTAAGGAAAGTCTCCAAGACTTTACCATAAACCTCATTCAACCTATCCTTATTTGCCCAATAGCCATATCAGCCCAAGACATACCTTAGAGGCATTCTTTCCATCCAAGGAGAAGGGCTAGGTGCAACATGCAAGAGTCATTCGGCTAAGCAAGGGTTTGAGGGGAATTAGGGTTTGGAGGTAAGGTAAGTCTCCAAGATCTTACCATAAACCTTACCCTACTATCCATATGCGCCCAAGCTCTTTCCAAAAAAGCCATCAAGCCATATCAGCCCCAACACTTGCCATAGAGGCAAGATACCATTAAAGGATGAAGGGGGAGGCGCCTAATGCTTCCTTATGAAGCAACATGCGCCCACTTCACCCCCATTATGCCCTTGGCGCCAATGGGGTGAAACTCTTCCCCATTATACCCTTTTAGCCTCTAATCTCTTCATGACAACTTATTATTGGGTCTCATTGGATAATGAGTTAGCCCAAACTTCATTGCATGGGTTGATTAAGCCATTAGATCCAATCCAATGCAACCCTAGGGTGGTGTCTTGGGAGAAACTAGGGTTTTAGGTAAGGTAAGTCTCCAAGACATTACCATATACCTCTTCCCTATATCCATATGCGCCTAGGAACTTCCCATAAAAGTTCTCAAGCCATATCAGCCCCAAGACTTGCCTTAGAGGCAAGTATTCCATCCAAGGAAGAGGGGCTAGGCTCCCTTTACTTCCATAATAAAGCAAAGGTGCCTCCCTCACCCCATTATGCCCCTAGGCGCCAATGGGGTGAGATTTCTCACCATTATACCCTTTTAAGCCAATTACCTCTTCATGACAACTTATAATTGGGCCTCATTGGATAATGAGCTAGCCCAAACTTCATGGTATGGGTTGATTAAGCCATTGGATCCAATCCAATGCAACCCTAATCCAAATGTGACCAATCTAGGTCAATTTCGGGTCAACCTGCCAAAAATGAAGTTTGGCTCCAATAACTTTCTTCCAACTCATCAGGCCCATTGGTGCTGATGAAATCTTCCAAATTGATCCAAGTTATCCAATAACTTGATCATAAGGCTTCTGATTAAAGCAACGTCAAGAGTCTATTGTGTGTGACCCCGTAGGATCCATATGACGATGGCAATGATGTAAACATCATAAGTAGTGAGGGGTATCTAGCAACACATCACTACTACCCATGTCATAGGACTTAAGTCATTATGGCAACAACTCCTAACAAGCAACGAGGATTCCTATTGCATTATAGATCCCTTTGCCTAAACTGATATCCTGCCATTGGATTAGTCTCAAGTTTATCATCCAATGCATTGGTCATGACTCAACAAGTGTGGCCACACATTCCTGTCATGCACCAATAAGGTGGGGCGCCCCCGAGTGGATATCATGCTTCCAATAAGGAAGGGGCAAATCCTACTATTGGTCATCCATGTCTCTACATGACTTATGGCATGCCCAATGTCAGTCGTTTTGGTCTCCCAATTACGGAGAGATGTAAGACTGTATCAAAGCATACCCATCATCAAATCTAGACATGAATACCTCAAGTCTAAGGATCAATGCAAACCTCTTGCATGTGAGATTGACTTGTTGACTAGACAAGTCAATCCTCACGGTGGATCACTCTAGTGCATCCAATGCACCTGTATGTCTGCGTTACTATGCCCCGCACCTAACCAGCCCATACACCAGTCTCACATGTACCAAAGCTGTCCCATATCTGCTATGGTACCTTGTCTGGGGATAGCTTATGAGAATGGATCCAATCTAAACTCCTGGGACATTATATATGCAACTCAATACATCAACGCAGGTAGAGAAGTCTACATAATAATGACCATGCCTCTATATAGAATAATAATTCTATCAAAGTACATTCAAACAATGTCTGACCACGTCCAAACATTGATCTGCAGGGCATAAACACCAACAATCTCCCACTTGCACTAAGACCAAGGGCAACTGATGTTTAGTCAGTTCCAATGTCTCTAGTATGACCCATTTAGCTTCTGCTGCGCCAGAGGCTATGTCAGTGGGTTTTTCCAAATTGCTATCTGTGTTTATTTTAACAAATTTGATCATCATCCTTATCCATGATCTCTAAGATCAGATGATATGCTGCAGTACATACTTGAGCACTAAGTTCCTTCACTTATGCTATGGCCCCAGTAAGAACTATACTGGACCATCAAGCACCAGGAACTAAATCAAGTTCAAATGAATGAAGCTGCTTCCTTGGCTGCCACAAGAAGCTGCAATGTACTCAGCCTTATTTGTAGAATTTTGCCACTATGGTTTGCATAATGCTCTTTCAGCACACAGCACCACAACAAGGCAAAGCGCAAATCCTGCCTGTGGTCATAAGACTGGAACGAAGTATCAGTGTACCCTTGTACACAAAATTCTTCCTGTCTATCATAGACTAGACTTTAATCCTTTATACTTCCCAAGTATATATAAGGATTGCTTTCACAGCTATCCAGTGTCAAACACTAGGATCTGATTGAAACTTACTGGCTATGCTCCAAGCATTTGCCACAAATGATCTTGTGTATATTACTCAAAACATGTTCCATCCTATACACCATGTATCAGGATTTTAGACCCATGTTATTACTCTCCAGCTGTGTCATAGGGCACAACATCCTCATGAGAGTCAGACCATATCTCTCTGGAAGGTATCAATATTTGGAATCTTCCAATATAAACCTTTCCAGAAACTCTTGGATGAACATAGATTGACTAAAGGGCAATGACTTTCTTGGATCTCTATCTATAGATCCTCATGCCTAGGATGTAGGCATCATTCCCTAGATCATTTTTCTCGAAATACATCTCAAGCCTTTTCTTCACCATGTGAAGAGCTGAGATGTCATTCCATGTGAGGAGAATATCATCAATCATCTAGAGCAAGAAATACTATTAAGGTGCTCCAACTGATCTTCTTGTAAACACAGGCTCTTTTAAACATGCTTGCATAACACCATGCATATCTTTATGGCCTTGATATGAAAACCTTCTGGCTATTTCCTTATAGATATCTTTTCAGACGTCCATGCAAGAAAGGCAGTTTTCATAACAACACGCCATAACTGATCATGCAATTATAACATGCAGATTCCTAATGGACTTAAAACTCAACTATTGGTGAAAAATTTCATCATTATCCACAGAGTGGATTTGCCTAAAATTTCTGTTCACTAGCTTGCCTTTCAAGGTAACAATGTTACCTTCCATGTCTATCTTCCTAGAAGATTTATTTACAGCCTGTGGGAATTACCCCTTTGGCAGCTCATTCAAGTCCCAGACCTGATTAGCAGACATGGAGTCCATTATGGTTCTCATGGCCCTTAGCCATTTCTTGGAATCTGGTCCACCGACCGCTTCCATTTCCTCATAAGTCTTAGGTTCATCCTTGATGAAAAATTCGTCATGCCCAGCATATCGAATCGATCCAGACTTATGTGGTTCCTGTGTTACTTGAACCTCAGGTTGACTTTCAACCTGTATGTGAGATATTGCTCTCCATTTGTGTCTAATTATATTGTGGTTGATTCTGGACCTTGTCCAAATCAAATCTACTCCCACTAGCTTCTTTCAAAAGAAATACTTTCTCAAGAGAGATAGCAGTTGGAGCAACTAATATTTTGTTCTCTTTGGGATAGAATTAGCACTCTACAGTGCACCACAAACACATACTTTTGAATCACTGCACATTACATTCCCAATTCCATTGAAGAAATGGGATATTTGTAGTTCGCAACTCAAAAGCTAACTTAGACATTTATGGAGTGGCAGTACATCTGTTTGCATGGCATCATAGTAGTATATTTGCATGACTATTCAAAGATGGAACCACATCCAATGTGTTCCTTTTTTTCTTTCTTTGAAATTCACCACACAGTGGTATACTAAGTAAGCTGTGAGATAACTCCACACTTCTTAGGGCAGTCATCAAATTCTCCACCAATCACCTTGATCCAATCAAAGTGCTTTAATAGATCCTGCAATTTTGACTCAATACTTCATTTGTGAACTTCTTGGATTTCTCCAAAGTTCTTAGGTTGGATAAGGCATACCCACACCTGATGAAGCATGTAACACCTCTTAGTGCTTGTTTACATGGGTCCACATACATTGTTGTGTAATAGATCCAACAAGCCAATAGTCCTTCCACCCTTTATGGTGAAGGCAGCATCTGTCACTTTGTTCCTTTGAACTAGGCTCACATGTATCATAATCCTGAAAGGATAATGATCCCAATAGTCCATGGACCTTTGGATGTGACCATTGTTCTATGGTTCAAGAGACAATGCTATAAGAGGGTGTTTATTGAATCATTGGATCTGATCTTGTGTTACATATAGAACCACAAACTATTATCAACTATATCACTTCAATAGAACATCTCAGATTAAAGAAACATATTATTTATTATTTCAAACTGAAATCCTTTCCAAAAGGAATGATGTTCTAATACATAAGCTGATACATAATAGCAAAGTTCTAGATAAAGTCTTCAAGGCAGTGAGATGATATCAGCAGCATCCAATGCTCCGTCCCTGACCCGAGGGTCGATCCCATCAAGCCTCATCGTCCAACTTCCTTTGAGCTCCTGCATATGTAAAACATATGTGAGCCTCACATACGGTACCCAGTACCCATGAATAAGAAGTAGACAAAAGACCTCGGTAACACAATACCTGAAGCGGATGGATTACATCCCTTCTTCTTTGCCATGCACTTCTTGGCCATTAATCCTCTTCGAAATACCCATGCATTCCCAGTCTTCCGAAGTATTAGCTTCGAAGATACAGAACCATGGTCATTCTCAGATTTAGGCATACACTCTCAAGATCCAACAGAACTCTCCTGATCTTTGTCTATAGAGCATGGTGTGAAGAGACCTTTGAGATGTATGATGAGATCATAAATTCCCATCTCATCACACTCAACTTTGACCTTTGGGGTCATGCACTCTAAGACAAGAGCAGTGTACTGTTCATTATCTTCACAATGTTCAAGATAGACATTCCACTCCCACTCAGTAGTGAAATACACACTGGGCTAGGATGGAGGTCTTTCAAGAAGATGCACCTTATTCTCTTGTTCCAGTATCTTGGACAAAATCTTGAACCAATTTGTCCAATTTGTCCCATCCAATTTATTTTTATAAAGTTTCAATCTTAGATCAGGAGATGCCATCTACAATAAGCAAATAAGTAAAATAAGTACTATGATAAAGCATTTAACAAGGACTTTAAATTAAATGCTATGCTCCCACTACTTCCAAAACAAGTTGAGAACTCTCAAACTCAACATGGAAATAAGTGAGTAGGATCCTAATTTCACATGAGGTCTCCGCGACTCACGAGGGTGAGTTGGGATGCACAGAGAGTCTCGTGCTTCCTTAGGTAGGTATGCCAGCCAATTGTGCCATGCACAACTCCTCTTAGTTAAGATAGACTAGGTGCCCTATGTCCAGCGAGGGCTGGATACAACACAAAACCCTATCCTCTCAACAGCTGCCTCTAGTGATTCATCATGTCAGTGTCATATGAAAAACTAGTCAAGTCTGGTCCTAACCGTTATGCCCAGGGCCAACGAATTTCCTTGCGAAGGCACGCCCAGGTTAAAACTGGACTGGGGAAATCATTGTCACCACACACCTTCTAAAGATAAGTGGGTGTGTCCCACGAGGGTGGGAGACAGTTCACAACACCACCGATCGATAGTTTGATGAGGGCTACGCGTTAGAAGGCTATCGACTTGATATTTCAATGAGAGTTTTTCATGTTTATTTTATTCTTTTCTAGCATGCAGTTTTCCTATGGTTATGGCAGCAAAGGAAAAACATCACAGGCATGCTATGGACAAAATAATAAACCATCACAGGCATGCTAGTTTGGTCGATATGGTCATAGCCCTTTTCATACACATAACTTGTCACGAGCCATGTGACATGTTATCGTGCATCCAAGGGTTGCGAGTCCCTAAAGCAAATCAGCCCATGCCAGAAGCCGAAAGCAAGTGTCCTTCCTTCACCCGCAAGTCCATCACCACGCTTCCAAGCTGGCGCCACTTCTGACTCCGATTGAAGAAGACTCCTTGTTGCCAAGATGAAGCCTTAACCTATCATATAATTCTACATCTATTCTAAACAAGATGAAAAATTCTTTACAACAAGATAGGGAGAGAACCACATGCAGGTGGAAAGAGATTTTACAAGCATTCATCACAAGTGGAAACATGCTTCCACATCACAACACAGGAGGGCACTCGCTATGACCATATCAACCCAATCAAGTGGCGCATGTAAAATTTGAAAATCCGGAAAAATCAAATTTTAGCACCTTATGCGCCAACATGATCCAAAGCACTCTCTTAACCAAATTTATGCCAAAATTTAGATCAAGTTCCATGATGATTTCATAGACCCTATCGGCTGGCAGTTTTGTCATATCAAGAGACCCAGCCAGTCCGAAGACACAATGCCCGTCCTACTTGACAAAACCACGTGCGCCTTTGCTCTTAAATCAATCATAAACAAAATCCAAGTTTCGGCCAAAAAGATGAGAAGAGAGGTCTGGATGAAAATGCTTTCTACGTGAAACGCGCATGGATAGAAGAAAAATTTTCCAAAAATTTTTCACACAAGCAAACGTACACCTTGTGTTTCTCGCAAGTACCTCTGATACCACTGTTAGGGAATACCGGGTGTAATTTAAAATTTTGCAGTCCCAGGACGCAGCGGAAGAACCATTACACCCGAAACATATTCCGGTCCCAAGGATCCATGCGAGAGAGAAGACACAAGGATGTGTTAGAGATGTACCTCTTTTGCTTGTCTAGTTGCCGAAGCCATGTTGAAGGCACCCAAGTGTTCGCCCTCTACAAGTATCCACGCGTCGACTCCTTGATTGTTGCTCCCTTCCACGCTTGGTGCTAGCCTCGGGAAGAGAATCAAGCCTTAGGGTTCCTTCACTTTTTCTTGCGCTACCTCCAAGGATCATGCGCCAAGTGCAAGGAAGATGCCGCCAACTCCTTATCCTCTTCACTCCAAGAGAAGAGGGAGAAGAAGAGTTTCGGCCCTTAGGAAGAGTAAGAGGAAGTGGCGCCACCAAGTCCTTCTCCAAGTTATGCCAAGAGGAGAGGAAGGAGAAGACTTGCGGCCACTAGTAGGAAGAAGGGTTGCGCCACCTTGATGTTGTCGCCCTTTGCCCTTGCTCTCGCCCCCTCTATGTGTGTTCACGTCTCCAAGCATTCGAACATTGAGAGGGGGCAGCTAGGGTCCCTTTTATAAGCCAAGAGGCGGTTTAGGGAGGGCCAAGATCATGCCAAGTGGGCGGCTAGGATGATAGGGGTTTGTGGTAAGGAAAGTCTCCAAGACTTTGCCATAAACCTCATTCAACCTATCCTTATTTGCCCAATAGCCATATCAGCCCAAGACATACCTTAGAGGCATTCTTTCCATCCAAGGAGAAGGGCTAGGTGCAACATGCAAGAGTCATTCGGCTAAGCAAGGGTTTGAGGGGAATTAGGGTTTGGAGGTAAGGTAAGTCTCCAAGATCTTACCATAAACCTTACCCTACTATCCATATGCGCCCAAGCTCTTTCCAAAAAAGCCATCAAGCCATATCAGCCCCAACACTTGCCATAGAGGTAAGATACCATTAAAGGATGAAGGGGGAGGCGCCTAATGCTTCCTTATTAAGCAACATGCGCCCACTTCACCCCATTATGCCCTTGGCGCCAATGGGGTGAAACTCTTCCCCATTATACCCTTTTAACCTCTAATCTCTTCATGACAACTTATTATTGGGTCTCATTGGATAATGAGTTAGCCCAAACTTCATTGCATGGGTTGATTAAGCCATTGGATCCAATACAATGCAACCCTAATCCAAATGTGACCAATCTAGGTCAATTTCGGGTCAACCTGCCAAAAATGAAGTTTGGCTCCAATAACTTTCTTCCAACTCATCAGGCCCATTGGTGCTGATGAAATCTTCCAAATTGATCCAAGTTATCCAATAATTTGATCATAAGGCTTCTGATTAAAGCAACGTCAAGAGTCTATTGCGTGTGACCCCGTAGGATCCATATGACGATGGCAATGATGTAAACATCATAAGTAGTGAGGGGTATCTAGCAACACATCACTACTACCCATGTCATAGGACTTAAGTCATTATGGCAACAACTCCTAACAAGCAACGAGGATTCCTATTGCATTATAGATCCCTTTGCCTAAACTGATATCCTGCCATTGGATTAGTCTCAAGTTTATCATCCAATGCATTGGTCATGACTCAACAAGTGTGGCCACACATTCCTGTCATGCACCAATAAGGTGGGGCGCCCCCGAGTGGATATCATGCTTCCAATAAGGAAGGGGCAAATCCTACTATTAGTCATCCATGTCTCTACATGACTTATGGCATGCCCAATGTCAGTCGTTTTGGTCTCCCAATTACGGAGAGATGTAAGACTGTATCAAAGCATACCCATCATCAAATCTAGACATGAATACCTCAAGTCTAAGGATCAATGCAAACCTCTTGCATGTGTGATTGACTTGTTGACTAGACAAGTCAATCCTCACGGTGGATCACTCCAGTGCATCCAATGCACCTGTATGTCTGCGTTACTGTGCCCCGCACCTAACCAGCCCATACACCAGTCTCACATGTACCAAAGCTGTCCCATATCTGCTATGGTACCTTGTCTAGGGATAGCTTATGAGAATGGATCCAATCCAAACTCCTGGGACATTATATATGCAACTCAATACATCAACGCAGGTAGAGAAGTCTACATAATAATGACCATGCCTCTATATAGAATAATAATTCTATCAAAGTACATTCAAACAATGTCTGACCATGTCCATGCATTGGTCTGCAGGGCATAAACACCAACAGAATCCTAATCGGATTAGGATTCTCACTCCCAGTAGAATTAGGATTCCAACTCCTAATTAAATTAGGATTCCAACTCCTAGTTGGAATAGGATTCTAATTCCTAATAGGATTAGGATTCTAACTCCTAATTAAATTAGGATTCCAACTCCTAGTTGGATTAGGATTCCAATTCCTAATAGGATAAGGATTCCAACTCCTAATTGAATTAGGATTCCAACTCCTAGTTGGACTAGGATTCCAATTCCTAATGGGATTAGGATTCCAACTCCTAATTGAATTAGGATTCTAACTCCTAGTTGGATTAGGATTCCAATTCCTAATAGGATTAGGATTCCAACTCCTAATTAAATTAGGATTCGAATCCAACATGGTTTATGGTCCCAAGTCAAAGTTCAACTCCCATACAGAGTACATACTTGGCCAGGATATACATAAACCTATGAATCCCAATTGGACTCAGATTCAACCATGAATCTGTCTTGGACTTAGGATCAGAATGAACTCAAATATGTTCCAAGATATCCAGATCAAAATACAACGTCAAGAGTCTATTGCATGTGACCCAGTAGGATCCTAATGACGATGGCAATGATGATGAAACATCATAAGTAGTGAGAGGTATCTAGCAACACATCACTACTACCCATGTCATAGGACTAAAGTCATCTGGCAACAACTACCTAACAAGCAATGAGGATTCCCATGCATTATAGATCCCTTTGCCTGAACTGATATCCCGCCATTGGATTAGTGTCATATTTATTAATCCAATCTATTGGTCATGACTCAAACAGTATGGTCACTCTAGTGCATCTAATGCAAACCTCTTGCATGTGAGATTGACCTATTTACTAGACAAGTCAATCCTCACGGTGGGTCACTCTAGTGCATCCAATGCACTTATATGTCTGTGTTACTGTGCCCCACACCTAACCAGCCCATACACCAGTCCCACATGCACCAAAGCTGTCCCATATCGGCTAAGGCACCTTGACTGGGGATTACTTATGAGAATGGATCCAACCAAACTCTTGGGACATTATTTATGCAATTCAAAACATCATTGCAGGTAAAGCAATCTGCATAATAACGACCATGCCTTTATCAAGAATATCAATTCTATCAAAGTATATTCAAATAATGCCAGACCATGTCCATACATTGGTCTGTAGGGCATAAACACTAACAGCTACACCCCGGACGATGATTGAGCCTGCTATATAGTTTTGTGAGTATTGTTTGCACTTTTAATTATTTACACTTTTCTTCTCCTAAAAATTTCTATTTGATATCATTATACGGATCTATCACTTTACTCTTTTGACTACTTGAGTTTGATACTTCACATCCTTTGCACTAATTTTGATATTTTTGATTTTTAAAAATTTTTATGACTTGAATCCATGTGATAAGAGATGTGTAGATTAAATATTGATTATGAATGTTTATGCATGTCAATGCCTATGAATGAAGATATACCTATTATGTTGAATTTATTTCTTCAATATGTATCTACTTGTTGAAATGCTTCATTGATTGATGCATAGGGTTTTGGGTAGGTATGTTGTTTGATGAATGCAATCTAAGAGTGAAGCATCTTTCTTGAATAAAATGAGCATATGAGTGTAATTTTTGAATTGATGTCAATTGATTAACCTAGTAGATGTTTAGTCCATTTTACTATTTGTTGGGAAGAAATTGTCCAAGATCCAAAAAGAGTGAGAGACTCCCCTACGTGGCATTGTGTAAAATTGACAGTGCTACCGAAGATATGGGTTGAAGTCTGTAAAAAAAGGAAAGAGAGAAAAAGAAAATGACTCCTCTACTTGGCACTGTGTAAAATTGACAGTGGTACCGAAGACAATGGTTAAAGTCCAAATAAAAAGTGTGTATCTTTGTAGGTACATACCATCAAAAATACAATAAAAGAAAATTTAGAAAAGAAAGATTTTGATGTGGAAAAGGATTTTGGGTATCCTATTCCTGTAAACAAAGGTATGATAGATTTAAACTGAAACTTTGGTGAATTCATGAGACTGAGATTCTTTTTATTATGCGAGTTGCAAAATTTTATTTGATCAAAGTTGTGAGTCTTAAAGATTGATTTCAGAGGACAGTGTATTTATCTAAAATTTTGTGCAAAAAGTTGGTGGAATATTTCATGAGTGATTATATTTTAGAAATTTATTTTTCAGAAAAGAGCATATTTTTCGTACTTAGCATTGTTCTTTATTCTATTTATTTGCTTGAGGACAATCAAAGTTTGAGCCTTATGTGTTTGATGACACCAAAATTCATAGTATATTTTGTGTCATTTCATTGGTCTTTTGTGTCATATTTATGCCCTTTTGTTTTTTTTTAAGCCTTATTTGTCAAATATTGCAAAATCTACACCATTTCTTATTTTTGATGATTTTTAGGTAAAAAGTGCCATATTTTGATGGATTTTGAAAGATTTAAGCACACCAATGGATTCCAGACATCGAAACGAAGTCACCTACCAAATTTCATGCGAATCGGAGCAAGTTTGCAACAATATGGTAGTGCCCTGATGAAAATTATAGTACCGTAATTTCCGCCCCAGAACGCACATAAAGAAATTACGGCAGTGCCGTAATAAATATTATGGTACCATAATTTTTAGCAATTTTTTACCAGAAACTTCTGAAGAAATTACGGCACTGCTATAATAAATATTATGGTACCATAATTTGACCAAGTTTTGCCCGATTCTTCCGCTGGAAAATTAAAAAGACGATATCTTGAGATTTATGGCACCAAATTGAGATCCGGAAGAATCTAAGACTCGTCACAATAAGAAGAAGACAAATGGACTGAAAGCCCAAATTTTATCCACTATCGACAAAGAAATCGAAGGAGGCATCCTTAGGGTTCGGCCTCGTGCCGAGAGGCGTAGAGGCCACCTCTGATGGAGGCAGTAGCCCTGCTCTGAGGAGATCTGCTCGGACTCGCAGGGTACCTAATCGATATGGGTTCCCTTAGAGTCCCCTCTCTTGCATTGCATTTTAGGTAATTTGCTTTTCAATAAAACCATGCATCATGTAGGCATTTATGGCAAGTCCACTTGTAGTAGGTAGTGCATTGTAATTCATGAAACTTTATGTACTCTTGCATCATAGTAGAGTAGTGCATGCATACAGTAGGCTCCATTTGGCAGGTCATTCAAGTAAGAAGCAGCTCAAGTTCCAGCTCAATGTCACTCAAGGTCCACTCACCAAGTTCAGCTCCAGAAAAGGAAGGAAAGACTTCAAAGTCCAAGTTCACTTCAAAGCCATGCTATAACTCACTTGCCATGCTTGTTGGGCGCCTCTCCAATAGAGCAATCAGCCACCTCATCATCCATTCAAGAAGATATGTGCCAACCTCTAGTCCAAGCAAGGAAGGAATTCAAAACCCTCATCCATCAAGATCCAAAATCATATCCATCAAGATCCACAATCAAAGGAGGGCATTTATGAAGACATTTATGAGAAATTACCATCTCTTGTTGCCGCCCAAGCTCTCATGGAAAGGATTCAAATTTTGAAATCTCTTATCCATGCGCCAACAAACATCTCACCAATGGATAAGAAGACACCTTTCTCGCCCATCCAAACATTTAAAGAGTTGCCAAGAGAAGATCACCAAAGAAGGAAGATCCCAAAGAAGATTTGCGCCCACATCATCTTGATTTTGAAATTCAAAATCCATCCATCTTTGTAATAGGCGCATGGAAGCTAATGACTATCCTGCCCTAGCTCCATCTCGCCTATAAAAGCATAGTCGCCCCCTTGTATTTCGATTACCTCTTGATGAAATAATATTGTCTATTAGTTGCCTAGGTTAATTGCTAGTGTTAGTGATAAAGTTCTTCTTAGCCGAGTTCTTCCCTCTTCTTCTAAGCCTTCCACCGAAACCCTAAGAAGCTCTCCTCTTGTTTATGTGTGCATCCACAAGGAGAACCTCTTTCACCCTCGGTTTGGAGCAAGAAGGAGAACACCCTCGGCCTCAAGGAGTCTTCATCCTATTCGGCTAAGTCTCTTCTCTTCATCTCTTCAATTGATTTTGAGAACTCTTCTCTACACTAATTCTTGGATACATAACTTGTAGCTTGCGCTTGGAGTGGATCTAGGAGGGGCATTTCCCCCCCCCCCCCCCCCCTTCTTTCTCTTCTCCCTCTCTCTAGTCAACTTAGGATTAGCAAGGGAACTTGTGAGGCTTAACCTCACCCCTTGGTTTGTGCCTGCATTAAAATCCGTGACTTGTACGGATCTTCTGTGATTGTTTGTAAGCTCCACCCTACACCTTCCATCAGAGTAGGACCGGTGAAGATCGGGAAGCACGGCCCTTCAATTCTCAAGGGCTGCACTGTAAGTTTATTTCCTGCTTTTACTGCTTTCTAGTGTAATTCTTATTTACTGTTCTTAGTTTAAATTCGGGTTTTCCTATATTTTAAAATACAAAAAAATTAGTTTCTCAACCTCGTTAGCTTAACTTCAGTTTTTTTTCTCTTATTATTAAGATACTTATCAAAACCAGTTTTCAAAATCGTCGTTTGAATGCTTTGAGTTCCCCATCCTACATCAGCTTGGTATCAGAGCTTAGGCTCTTATACTAGATTTTTTAAGCCTCAAAAACTTACTTTCTACTTCTAAGCGATCTTTGGAATTAGGTGTTTGAAAGAAGTTGACTACTTATTTTATCTATCATTTTGGCCCTATTTTCAAAACTTATATCTTTCAAAAACACCATGCAAACCCGGTCTAAAACTCAACAAGATTCCACAATGGATAATGCTGCCTTGAATGATAAGATTGATCTTTTGACTGAGCAAGTAGGAACCATTACTCAGAGTCTTAACCAATTTCACCTTTTGGCTGCTCAAATAGAAACCATCAACCAAAACCTCAACCAGCTTAACAATGCTAGGGGTAGATCTCCAAGTCATACTAGTGAACCACCCCCTAGTCCAAATCATGTGGACACCCAACAACCTGGGAATGGGCAACAAACCCCAACCCATGCTGGAACCCAACCTATGTGGAATGGATATCCCAATCCACACCATATGGAAACCCATACTTATCCAACATGGAATGGATACCCCAATCCAAACCATGTAGGAATCCCTCAACCAAACATGTGGAATGGACCTCCTATTCAAACCCCACCTCAACCCAGATTTAGGGAGGATGATGTGCACCGCGCCATCAAACTCAATCCCCCAACCTTCAATGGCTCTTTAGAACCCCAAGACTTCTTGGATTGGACAACCAAGCTCGAACAATATTTCGAGTGGAGCATGATCCCTGAGCATAGCAAAGTCCGACTTGCAAAGTGCCTTCTTGAGGGAAATGCTAGGTTGTATTGGAGCAATATAGAGAATAACCAAGAGAGACTCAACCTACCCCCCATAGGAACTTGGCTAGAAATGCGCCAACAACTTAAACTGAAATATGTCCCCTCATACTTTCAGAGTAAGTTGTTTGACCAAGCCTCTAGTTCAACCCAAGGATCTATGACCGTTGATCAATACACTGCTAGCTTTGAGGAATTCCTCCTTAGGGGAAACCCAGGAGAAAACCCTCTATTTACCCTTAGCAGGTATAAAAATGGTCTCCGATCTGAGATTAGAAAGGGCCTTACCTACTACCAGATAGACTCCATAGAGGTTGCCCATCTTAGAGCCAAGGAGATTGAGCAAGAACTTAAGGTTGCCTTTAGGAAAGAGTTTAGTGCCTCTAGACCAAGTCCTAGACCAACCCAACCTCAAAGCTCTAGTACTCCTAAACCCAAGCCCTCTAGTTATCCAGAACCATCTAGGGTCAAGTGCCATGGTTGCCAATAATATGGACACTATATGAAAGACTGTCCTAAACGGGTCTTATACCTAAGTGAGGAAAACCAAACCCCTAGACTTGAAGACATTAATGACCCTGATTCTGGCTGCCAAGTCCTAGAAGACAATGAATATGACAGTAGTGAGGAGCCAACCCAAAACACCTTAGGAGTTGTTAGGTGTACCTTGATCAAACCCTCACCCACTGATGATTGGCGAAGAACTAGTATCTTCCATACTTTCACGAAATGCAATGGAAACATGTGCAAAGTAGTGATAGATGGGGGTAGTAGCCTCAACGCTGTCTCCCACTCTGCTGTTACCAAGTTTAAACTTAAGATAGAGGCTCACCCAACCCCTTATAGCATCTCCTGGGTCAACCAGTCTAGTGTGCCAGTAACCCATAGGAGTCTTGTTCCCTTACAGTTTGGTACCTATGAAGGACAAATTTGGTGTGACGTTATCACTATGGACGTCGCTCAAGTCCTTCTAGGCAGACCATGGCTATATGACATGGATGTAGTCCACTACGGTCGGACTAATACCTATGTCTTTAGTCATTCAGGTCAAAAGATTAAGCTGAAACCCTCTATGCCTAGAGAGCTTAAAGCCTCAACCTGTAAGTCCCCTAAATCAAGGGGGGCGAAACCCTAATAGGTGGCGCAAATAAATTTTATAGCGGAATCTAGGGTTTCAAAAGATCGAATGCAAGTACATATGATCAACTCTTGAGATTGTATAAATCAAATGAGATTCATACCAGTGCCATGAGGAAGGTGACGACTTGGAAGCAGAGATCGAAAGGGGTCTCCTCCAAAGTTGCCGCACACAAGAAGAGAGATGGCTCCTCCTTGGTGATCTTTGTGCTAGCAAAGATCTTCAAGAATCCTTGATCGAATGAAAGGGGTTAGATGTTCCTCTTGCGGCTAGGGCTCGAAAACTCTCTACCTCTTTTCCGTGAAGAAGAAGTTCACCACACACGAGAGCAATTGAGAGAGGCGAGCGACGTTACAATCGTGGGAGCGTTTCCAATTTGGAAACCGCCTTCCAAAAATAGTAACTCTCTACGTTTCATGCGTTCACCCAAGTGAACCATCAAAACTCTCCCATTGAACCAAGCGCTCACTCATGAGCCGGTTCAATTTGGTTTGGTTCAAAGACCAAATTACCCAAGCCACTTGGTCTAGATCATATTAAACCCTAAGGTTCCAGATCTAACCGTTCATCTCTTGATGCTCTTGATCTCACCGATCTAACATCAATACTCTCGATCGAAGCTTACCGATCTCAAGCCCTAATCAATCAAACATGATCAGACTAGATCTCACTTACAATCAGAGTTTAAACTCCTTTAAACTGAACCAAAACAATTCAGTCCACACGATCTGACTTAAGTAAGCCATATCATCAAATTGTGCTACCCTAAGGGTTTCCTTTAAATGTCGGTAACGATAACTTACGTTATCACGATCAGTGAGGGGTATCTAGCAACACATCACTGTCTCCCAATATAAAGGAAAGAGTCTTCCAAGACTACACCCAAACCACAGCACAAGTGTGAATCCACTTCACTAGGCATACATGTTTTCTTTGCCACTTGATGTTCTTATTGGACAAGCGTGTCAAGCCTGTAGCTCCAATATGATGAGCATGATTAGATCAGATGAACATAGTCATCTGGGTATGGCCATACACTTTCTCAATCATCTCATCCAAGGGGGGCCCCTATAGAACATCACACTCCAAACTAGGAGACGGCAATCCTTTATCTATCACTAGTGTCCTAACCTGACTCATGATCATTATCCAAGATAGTCTATAACCATTATGTTTCAAATGATATTGAACTACCTCAAAACAATGACAATCATCATTTAGAAACACAAGTGATCTCAAGTCAGAGGAAATATGCCACTTGTTGCATATAAGGATTATTCACATTGTGACAAGCAATCGAATATCCTAGTAGGGTCTGTCCAGTACATCCAATGTACCTATGAGTCTACATCTTATTCCATGCTCGAAGCATCCTATAAGATTAGAACACATATTAGTCTCAATCATATCAAGGCTGTCTCATGTTCACCAAGATACCTCGACTAAGGACTTAACTGCATGTCAGCCAAGCTGAACAGCATTGAGACATTATTCAGAAGTATACATATGACAGCAGATAATGCAACAACATGAATAACAACCATTGCCTTTATAAACATGAAGTTTATACATGATACTGATATAATCCCAAGGCCTCAAACATTAGCCTTAAAGGCATACCCCAACACAACCAATAAGGGAAAAATAGAAGAGACCAAAACCTTACAACCAACCCTTCAGCTCATGAGACCTAAGGATTATAGACCTGATCAACCTTTATTTACCTTAGTCCTCAAGGAAGTCAACCAAGAAGAAAGTAGTAAGCCACCCCCTGAAGTAGAAGCCCTCTTAGAACAATATAGTGAGCTTATCCCTGAAGAACTACCCACAGGACTTCCACCTCTTAGGGACATCCAACACGCAATAGATCTTGTCCCCGGTTCAACCCTACCCAATCTGCCCCACTATAGGATGAACCCCACCGAGCATCAAGAACTTAAGAGAAAAGTAGATGACCTATTAGAAAAAGGACATATCAGAGAAAGTCTTAGCCCTTGCGCCGTGCCTGCTCTGCTCACCCCTAAAAAGGATGGCAGTTGGTGCATGTGTATAGACTGCAAAGCCATAAACAAAATCACAATCAAGTATAGGTTTCCTATTCCTAGACTTGATGACATTTTAGACATGTTAGTTGGCTCTAGGTGGTTTAGCAAGCTCGACTTAAGAAGTGGATACCACCAGGTCAGGATAAGGCTAGGTGATGAATGGAAGACCGCTTTCAAGACCAAGGATGGTCTCTATGAATGGTTAGTCATGCCTTTTGGCTTGACTAATGCTCCTTCCACATTCATGAGACTCATGACCCAAGTCTTAAAACCTTTCATTGGAAAATTCCTGGTAGTCTACTTTGATGATATCCTCATCTATAGTAAGACTAAAGAGGAACACCTAGAGCACCTTAGGAAGACCCTTGACCTTCTTAAGGAAGAGCAACTCTATATCAATCTCAAGAAATGCTCCTTTTTGTCGCATAGTGTGATCTTCTTAGGATTCATAGTGTCTAAGCATGGCCTTCAAGCCGACCCATCCAAGATCCAAGCTATCATAGACTAGCCTGAACCTAAGACCATCACTGAGGTCAGAAGCTTCCATGGCCTAGCTACCTTTTATAGGAGATTCATAAGGAACTTCAGCTCTATAGTGGCACCTATCACTAGTTGCCTAAAACAAGGTGAATTTTCTTGGACTAAATCTGTTAGCAAAGCCTTCCAAGAACTTAAGGATAAGATGACCACTGCCCCGGTCCTTAGACTTCCTGACTTCAATAAAGTTTTTGAGGTAGATCGTGACGCCTCTGGAGTTGGCATAGGGGGAACCCTAAGCCAAGAAGGTCATCCCATAGCCTTCTTTAGTGAAAAACTCAACGAGGCAAAACAAAAATACTCTACCTATGACAAAGAGTTTTATGCTGTAGTCCAAGCCCAAAGGTATTGGAGACATTATCTCATTCATAGGGAGTTCACTCTTAATAGTGACCACCAGGCCCTCTCCTATCTAAGTGCTCATAAGAAGTTAAACTCAAGGCATGCTAAGTGGGTCGAATACCTACAACAATACACTTTTGTGCTTAGACATAAATCAGGATCTGAGAATAAAGTAGCAGATGCCCTTAGTATAGTAACTTTACTATTGAACAAAATGCATGTTGAAGTTACTTGCTTTGATTCCATGAAAAATGCTTATCTTGAATGTCCTGATTTTTCTACCTTATATGCTGACCTTAGTCAAGACCCACTAAGTCACCCCCTCTACACCCTTAGGGATGGGTATCTCTTTCTCGGACCAACCCTTTGTGTGCCCAAGACATCCATCCGAGAATTCCTTGTTTGGGAATTGCACGGAGGCGGGTCTGCCGGGCACCACGGTCGAGATAAGACCCAAGCCCTTGTAAAGGAATGGTTCTACTGGCCGAACCTTTACCAAGATGTAGCTAAGGTTGTGAGGCATTGTAGGACTTGTCAGCTCACTAAAGTCCACAAGCACAGTCCCGGCCTGTACACTCCCTTACCTATTCCCCAAGCCCCTTGGCAAGACCTTAGTATGGATTTCATTTTAGGACTACCCCGAACCTCAGCTAAACATGATTCTATATTTGTGGTAGTTGATAGATTTACTAAGATGGCCCATTTCATAGCTTGCACCAAAACCACTGATGCCTCCCATGTGGCTAAACTCTTCTTTAGAGAAGTTGTCAGGCTTCGTGGGACACCCTTAACTATAGTGTCTGATAGAGACCCTAGATTTGTAAGCCATTTTTGGAGAACCCTATGGACCCTTCTAGGAACAAAACTCAAGTTCTCCACAGCCTACCATCCCCAGATGGATGGGCAGACTGAAGTGGTCAACCGATCTCTTGGGAGTATCCTTAGGAGTTTGGTAAGTGAACATCCTAGCAACTGGGATAAACTCTTACCCACTGCCGAGTTTTCCTACAACAGTACAGTCAACAAGACCATAGGTCTCTCCCCTTTCCAAACCAACCTAGGATATCAACCTAACAAACCTATAGATCTCTTCCCTCTACCCAGACACTTTAGGACTTCTTTACCTGCTCGTGACTTCGCTTTACATACTTCGCAAATGCATGCTGAAATATTTTCTAAGATGCTAGAATCTGTTAATCATTATCACGAAGCTGCTAACAAACATCGCCGAGAAAGGTTATTTTCCACAGGTGATAAGGTAATTCTACGAGCGCGTGAAGAGCGCATCCACGGGACAGGGCACAAACTGGAAGCAAAAGGATTAGGTCCCTTCACCATTATAGACAAAATCAACGACAATGCCTATGTCCTTGACCTGCCACCTGAATTGGGGATCCCCACCACTGTCAACGTGGAGGATCTCACCCTCTATCATGAGCCCATCTCCATACCAGATCCAGATGACACCAACAAAATGGAGATTGAAGCTATTCTCGAAGACCAAACTAAATTCACCACTGATGAGGTACAAATGTTTTATCGAGTTAGACTCATTAATGGTGAAGAGGTATGGCTTCCTGAGTCAGAGCTAGCTATAGCCGCCCCTGAGTTACTCCAAGGGTACAAGGATAATTCTCCAGAGGAGAATCCTTTCAACCCGGGGAGAGCTGATGGAGGCAGTAGCCCTGCTCTGAGGAGATCTGCTCGGACTCGCAGGGTACCTAATCGATATGGGTTCCCTTAGAGTCCCCTCTCTTGCATTGCATTTTAGGTAATTTGCTTTTCAATAAAACCATGCATCATGTAGGCATTTATGGCAAGTCCACTTGTAGTAGGTAGTGCATTGTAATTCATGAAACTTTATGTACTCTTGCATCATAGTAGAGTAGTGCATGCATACAGTAGGCTCCATTTGGCAGGTCATTCAAGTAAGAAGCAGCTCAAGTTCCAGCTCAATGTCACTCAAGGTCCACTCACCAAGTTCAGCTCCAGAAAAGGAAGGAAAGACTTCAAAGTCCAAGTTCACTTCAAAGCCATGCTATAACTCACTTGCCATGCTTGTTGGGCGCCTCTCCAATAGAGCAATCAGCCACCTCATCAACCATTCAAGAAGATATGCGCCAACCTCTAGTCCAAGCAAGGAAGGAATTCAAAACCCTCATCCATCAAGATCCAAAATCAAAGGAATTATCCATCAAGATCCACAATCAAAGGAGGGCATTTATGAAGACATTTATGAGAAATTACCATCTCTTGTTGCCGCCCAAGCTCTCATGGAAAGGATTCAAATTTCGAAATCTCTTATCCATGCGCCAACAAACATCTCACCAACGGATAAGAAGACACCTTTCTCGCCCATCCAAACATTTAAAGAGTTGCCAAGAGAAGATCACCAAAGAAGGAAGATCCCAAAGAAGATTTGCGCCCACATCATCTTGATTTTGAAATTCAAAATCCATCCATCTTTGTAATAGGCGCATGGAAGCTAATGACTATCCTGCCCTAGCTCCATCTCGCCTATAAAAGCATAGTCGCCCCCTTGTATTTCGACTACCTCTTGATGAAATAATATTGTCTATTAGTTGCCTAGGTTAATTGCTAGTGTTAGTGATAAAGTTCTTCTTAGCCGAGTTCTTCCCTCTTCTTCTAAGCCTTCCACCGAAACCCTAAGAAGCTCTCCTCTTGTTTATGTGTGCATCCACAAGGAGAACCTCTTTCACCCTCGGTTTGGAGCAAGAAGGAGAACACCCTCGGCCTCAAGGAGTCTTCATCCTATTCGGCTAAGTCTCTTCTCTTCATCTCTTCAATTGATTTTGAGAACTCTTCTCTACACTAATTCTTGGATACATAACTTGTAGCTTGCGCTTGGAGTGGATCTAGGAGGGGCGTTTCCCCCCCCCCCCCCTTCTTTCTCTTCTCCCTCTCTCTAGTCAACTTAGGATTAGCAAGGGAACTTGTGAGGCTTAACCTCACCCCTTGGTTTGTGCCTGTATTAAAATCCATGACTTGTACGGATCTTCTGTGATTGTTTGTAAGCTCCACCCTACACCTACCATCAGAGTAGGACCGGTGAAGATCGGGAAGCACAGCCCTTCAATTCTCAAGGGCTGCACTGTAAGTTTATTTCCTGCTTTTACTGCTTTCTAGTGTAATTCTTATTTACTGTTCTTAGTTTAAATTCGGGTTTTCCTATATTTTAAAATACAAAAAAATTAGTTTCTCAACCTCGTTAGTGTTAGGGTATGCCCTTAAGGCTAATGTTTGAGGCCTTGGGATTGTAACAGTATCATGTATAAACTCTTATGTTTATAAAGGCAATGGTTGTTATTCAGGTTGTTACATTGTCTGCTGCAATGAGCGTACTTCTGAATAATGTCTCTATGATGTTCAGCTAGGCTGACATGCAGTAAAGTCCTTAGTCGAGATATCTTGGTGAACATGAGACAGCCCTGATATGATTGAGACTAATATGTATTCTAATCTTATAGGATGCTTCGAGCATGGAATAAGATGTAGACTCATGGGTACATTGGATGTACTGGACAGACCCTACTAGGTTATTCAATTGCTTGTCACAATGTGAATAATCCTTGATTGCAACAAGTGGCACATGTCCTCTGACTTGAGATCACTTGTGTTTCTAAATGATGATTGTCATTGTTTTGAGGTAGTTCAATATCATTTGAAACATAATGGTTATAGACTATCTTGGATGGTGAGCTTGAGTCATGTTAGGTCACTAGTGATAGATATAGGATTGCCGTCTCCTTCATTGGAGTGTGATGTTCTAAAGGGGCCCCCTGGATGAGATGATTGAGAAAGTGTATGGCCATACCCAGATGACTATGTTCATCTGATCTAATCATGCTCATCATATTGGAGTTACAAGCTTGGCAGGCTTGTCCAATAAAGAACATCCAGTGGCAAAGGAATCATGTATGCCTAGTGAGTTGATTCACACTTGTGCTGTTGTTTGGGTGTAGTCTTGGAAGACTCTTTCCTTTATATCGGGAGACAGTGATGTGTTGCTAGATACCCCTCTCTGATCGTGATAACGTAAGTTATCGTTACCGACATTTAAAGGAAACCCTCAGGGTCGCACAATTTGATGATATGGCTTACTTAAGTCAGATCGTGTGGACTGAATTGTTTTGGGTTCAGTTTAAAGGGAATTAATCTCTGATTGTGAGTGAGATCTGGTCTGATCATGTTTGATTGATTAGAGCTTGAGATCGGTAAGCTTCGATCGAGAGATTGGATGCTAGATCAGTGAGATCAGAAGCATCAAGAGATCAACGGTTAGATCTGGAGCCTTAGGGTTTAATTGAGATCTAGACTGGATTGCTTGGGTTAATTGGTCTTGGACCAAACCGAAATGAACCAGCTCATCAAGTGAGCGTGTGGTTCAAATGGAGAGGAGTTTGCGATTGGGGTAAACCCATGATCGCATGTGAGGGAGTGGATTTCTATTTTTAGAAAGCATGATCACTTACGTGACCACGCCTCATGTTGCTCGCCTCTTCACGCCTTTGTCGCCTCTTGTGATTTCGAGAGTTTTTGCATTCTCGTGTAAAAAGAGTGGACGACAAGAGGAGAAAGTTTTTTTTCGCCAAGCAAGGAGATCATCTTCCTTTTTCATACGACAAGAACCTCTTGGAACCTTGCTAGCACAAGGAGCACCAAGGGAGTAGGCGGCTTCTTCATCTTGTGTGCGCATCCTCTGGAGGAGACCCCTGTCGATCTCTTCTTCCTCGACATCATACAAACAATGGCCATGGTATGATCATTGTTGTTCTAAGTTGATCATATAATACATGCTATGCGATCCTAGGAAACCCTAGATTCCGCCCATGCAAATTCATATCTGCGCATGTCTTAGGGTTTCGCCCCCCCCCCCCCCCCCCCCCTTGTGGGGACTTTCAATTGGTATCAGAGCGCTGGTTGATGCATGATTTTATGATTGCTTTAGCCTTTTTTTGTGATCCTTGTATGCTTAGATCTATACATGCGAACTTTCATCTTTAGTTGTTGCATATGTGAAACTTGAATATGTTTTGATGGCGCATGTTTGTGTGGCGCATAGTTTGTTTCTCTCAAAACTATATCACTTGCGCGACCTTCACTAGATCTAAGAGGCGCCTGCTATAAACCCTTAGACGGGTTGATGGGGCTGAAGTCATCCTCTAGGTTAGATCCAATAGTCTGATCAGACCATCTGACAGCCTAGATGGGTCGACCAGATGGCACCCATGCGCGAGCACGTGGTGGCTATAGGTCGACTGCATCACAGGCGTGTAGCGATGTCTGATTGTGAGACAACTAATGAACGCACATGAGTTAGGCCCGGGGTCACGCCCGCTTGCCAAACCTCATTGTGGCTGTTCAGCCCTTGGCGCATGCATGGTTGACCTTTTGGTCGACTCAAGTCAGTTAGGACTTGGTGCATGCAAGGGCAGTGGATCTGACTAGACATGATGAGTGGATCCCTATCAATGGACTGTTGTAAGGTAGTAGGGCACATAAGGAAAATTAAAATTGATGCCAATGGGGTTTTCGAAATTTTAATTTCTTATGTTGGATCACATGATTTTTGGATGATGCCATGTGCTTGTTTATTTTATCTTATGTGGGTTGCCCTTAATGTGTGCTGTGCTGGGGCCTGCGAGCCTGGTGAATTGTTGTAAATTAATATTTATCGTGATCTGCGCATCACATTTTATTTAATTTATAAAGTGTAATTGACCTGCGTGTCAATTTTGTCTAGATAGATTAATTTGTAAATTTATCAGACAAGAGCACAGAGCACACATGGCAGAGGCGCATGCAGCTTGAGGCTTAACCAGGTGGGAGGTCCAGGGTTCGACTCTGGGACAGGCGCATTTTCCCTGGTGGGCGCACCTCAGCTGCAATTGGCGCTTGGGCCCTAGGTTGGGCCAGATGAGAAGCAAAAGCCCCATGAGGAAAAGCAAGTGAAGACTTAAGTTAGGTTAAGGTCTTACTTAGGCTTAATGGGCTTTTACCACATAAGATCAGCATGCTTTCTATTTATTGCTTATATAATTAGAAATGCATGAGTTTATCTTCTGCTATCACCATAGGAATTGCATGATAGTTAAGAAGATAAAAGACCGTTAAAATCCAACGCTAAATATCAAGCACGTAAAGCCTTCTGACGCGAAACCTCACTGTTCTGACTATCGTTGGAGCCGTGTTGTACCCACTCAGTGGGCACGTCCATCTATCTTCAGACGGTGCGGGATTACACCTGCGTGTTACAGAGAAGGGATTTATCGCTTCTCGTTGCTCAGCATAGCACGTGGTGGTCCAGGGAGTAGGTCAGGTCAGCTTGACCATGTAGGCTACATACTGAGCATATGTGAGCTATATGGAGGCAGCCATCTGAGGGATCAGAGACTGTGTTGTACCAACTCAGTTGGCACAGTCTGCTGGATTGCCCAGATGAAGGGGAATCGCACGGGTTGGCGATTGGCAGGAATTGCCTACCAGAAATTAGTGCTTGTACTCTCTGTGCATCTTATCTCGCCTGAGCGGGACGCGGAGACCAAGTATGAAATCTGGATCCCATCTCACTAAAAGAGTGTTTACTCTTTCGGACTGTTTAATGGATTTTTCAGTCAGATAAAATAGTGAGAAAAAGAATCATTCTTAAGTCCTGATTGATTCTTAACATTGATACTGACCTTGCTGTTCTTGCATTGTTGTAGATTCCTGCAGCAACGAACACCATGAACTTCAATGTGCGATCCCTACTAGAAAGGGAGAAGTTTGCTGGGCCAAACTTCTCAGACTGGTACGGACACCATAAGATTGTTCTTAAGGCAGAGAGGAAACTGTATGTCCTCGAGACGGCGATACCGCCTCAACCCGCTCCGAACGCCGCAAGGGCGGTTCGGGAAGCCTATGAAAAGCATGTCAATGATAGCATTGATGTCGCTTGCCTGATGTTAGCGTCTATGACGCCACCGCTGCAGCGTCAGCATGAGGATATGTCTGCTATAGAAATTATAGCAAACCTCAAGATGCTGTATGCTGCACAGGCGAGGACTGAGCGCTATAACTTGACCAAGCTATTCTTTCAGAGCAAACTGGCTGAAGGGAGTCCAGTGGGAGCTCATGTGCTCAAGATGATTGGGCACAAGGAGGCTCTAGAGAAACTGGGACACACCATCAATCAGGAGCTTGCTGTAGACATTATTCTGCAGTCTCTACCGCCTTCTTTCGATGCGTTCATTATTAACTTTAATATGAACAAAATCGACTGTACCCCGGCAGAGTTGCTGAATATGCTCTTGACTACAGAGGAAACTCTGAAGGGAAAGCCTTCATCCTCTGTCTTAATGGTTCCTTCTAGGAACAAGAAGAAGGGGAAGAAGGGAAAAACCCCAGTCAAGAACTACAACAAGGCGCTGAAACAAAAGGTTAAGCGGTCGAAGGAATACAGATGTTTCCACTGTGGCCAGCTGGGTCACTGGAAAAAGGACTGTAAAGCGCTCCAAGGAGACAAGAAGGGAAGCATCGCTTCTGGCTCAGGTATTTATGTGACTGAGGTCATGTTCTCTTCTTCTATATCATGGGTGTTGGACACTGCATGTGGAGTTCACATTTGTTCAAATGTACAGGAACTCAAGAGAAGAAGACAGGTGGGACAGCATGAGGTGGACCTACGAGTTGGAAACGGGGCACGGGTTGCTGCTGTTGCTGTAGGCACTTATTTCATTTCTCTACCATCTGGGCTTGTATTGGAACTAGACAATTGTTACTTTGTTCCTAGCATTACTAAAAATATTATCTCTATTCCTGCTCTTGTCAGGAAAGGGTTTTCCTTTGAATGCAATATTTCAAAGTGTGTTTTATCTTTTGATAATATTGTTTATGCCACTGGATCAATTAGCAATGGGTTATTCATGTTGGACATAGAATGTTCTATACAGCAGATTGATATTAAGAAAGCCAAGTATGCTGATGACAGCACCTTGCTATGGCATAGTCGTTTAGGCCATATTAACAAGAAACGCATTAAGCGGTTGCATGATCATGGACTGCTGGGATCATTCTCCTATGAGGAGATTGATACATGTAAAGCTTGTTTAATGGGCAAAATGACGAAGTCACCTTTTCCTAATAAAGGTCAAAGGGCTTCAGGTTTACTTGACCTTATACACAGTGATGTGTGTGGGCCATTTAGTAAACATGCCAGAGGTGGCTATCAGTACTTCATTACCTTTACTGATGATTTCAGTAGGTATGGGTATGTCTATTTAATGAGACATAAAAGTGAATCTTTTGACAAGTTCAAAGAGTTCAAGAATGAAGTACAAAATCAGCTAGGCCGAAATATCAAGACACTTCGTTCTGATCGAGGTGGAGAATACCTAAGTCATGCGTTTACTGACTATCTGAAGGAGTGTGGGATTATCTCACAGCTCACTCCGCCAGGAACACCGCAATGGAATGGTGTGTCCGAGAGGAGAAATAGAACGTTACTTGATATGGTTCGTTCGATGATGAGTCAGGCTACTCTACCTTACTCCTTTTGGGGATTTGCACTGGAGACAGCTGCAAAGATACTAAACCGAGTGCCATCCAAGGCAGTTTCAAAGACCCCATATGAATTATGGTATGGGAAACAGCCTAGCTTGACATTTATCAAGATCTGGGGTTGCGAGGCTTATGTCAAAAAGCTCGCCTCTGGGAAACTAGAGAGCAGATCTGACAAATGCATCTTTGTCGGTTACCCTAAGGAAACTAAGGGTTATTATTTCTATGATCCCAAAGAGAACAAGGTATTTGTTGCTCGGACGGGCATTTTTCTTGAGAAGGAGTTTCTTCTGCAAGAAGCCAGTGGGAGAGAAATAAAGCTGGATGAGAATCCAGAGGAAGGACAAAGTAGTCAAGCACAGTTGGATGAGCCTGAGCCGATAGAACAGGTTATTGAACAACCTGAGGCTCAGATATCACGGGAACCGCGAAGATCGGGAAGGATTCGTCGACAGCCTGAGCACTATGACGGAGTCTACATCATTGATCATGATGAACCCCTCACTTATGTGGATGCGGTCAGTGGACCGGACTCAGCTAGATGGCTTGAAGCTATGCGAGCCGAGATGGACTCCATGTCAGATAACCAACTTTAGGATTTGGTTGATCCGCCTCCGGGAGTTATCCCTATAGGCTGTAAGTGGATCTTCAAGAAGAAGATTGACATGGATGGTAACGTGGTTACCTATAAAGGCAGGCTAGTTGCGAAAGGTTTCAAGCAAATCTACGGGATAGATTATGATGAAACTTTCTCTCCTGTAGCCATGTTTAAGTCTATTCGGATTCTTTTCGCGATAGCAGCATATTATGATTATGAGATCTGGCAAATGGATGTGAAGACCGCTTTCCTTAATGGAAAATTGGATGAGGATGTGTATATGACACAACCGGAAGGTTTCACTAATCCATCAGATCGTCATAAGATATGCAAGTTAAAGAAGTCCATTTATGGACTTAAACAAGCATCAAGAAGCTGGAATATTCGTTTTGATGAATCAGTCAGTGAATTTGGTTTCATCAAGAACGAGGATGACCCGTGTGTATATAAGAGGTTTAGTGGGAGCGTGATTACTTTCCTAGTCCTCTACGTCGATGATATCTTAATCATTGGAAACGATATTCCCGAAATGCATGCGGTGAAAGCATGGTTAAGAAAATGTTTCCAGATGAAAGATTTAGGAGAAGCAGCCTATGTGTTAGGTGTGAAGATCTACAGGGATAGATCTAAGAGGCTTCTCGGGCTGTGCCAGAGTACTTACATCGATAAAGTCCTGGAGAGATTTCATTTAGAGAATTCTAAAAGAGGATATCTTCCAGTCAGACATGGTCTGAATCTTTCAAAGAGTCAGTGTCCACAAACACAGACTGAGAAAGATGAAATGGACAATACGCCTTATGCTTCGGCTATTGGGTCCATTATGTATGCGATGTTGTGTACTCGCCCAGACGTCGCTTTCGGGTTAAGCGTGACCAGTCGGTTCCAAAGTAATCCAGGTCAGGCGCACTGGATTGCAGTCAAGAACATTTTAAAATATCTTCGAAGGACCAAAGATATATTCTTGATATATGGTGGTCAGGAAGAACTCAGTATTGAAGGATATACTGACGCTTCGTTCCAGTCTGACCAGGATGATTTCTGATCGCAATCAGGCTATGTTTTTAGCTTGAATGGAGGAGCAGTGGTGTGGAAGAGTTTCAAACAGTCTATAGTTGCTGATTCCACAACAGAAGCCGAGTATGTTGCAGCCTCGGAAGCATCTAAGGAGGCAGTGTGGATTCGTAAGTTCGTTCAAGAACTTGGTGTCGTTCCTTCGAGTGCAGATCCTTTGGTTATCTTCTGTGATAACACTGGAGCAATCGCACAAGCAAAGGAACCACAGTCGCACCAGAAGTCCAAGCACATACAGAGACGGTTTCATTTGATCCGGGAGATCATTGATCGTGGCGAGATCAAAATCTGCAAGGTTCATACATATGACAATCTGGCAGACCCACTTACCAAGCCTCTGGCGCAGCAGAAGCATGAGAAGCACTGTAATAATATGGGTTTGAGATTTCTCAACCATTAGATTAAGTGCAAGTGGGAGATTGTTAGGGTATGCCCTTAAGGCTAATGTTTGAGGCCTTGGGATTGTAACAGTATCATGTATAAACTCTTATATTTATAAAGGCAATGGTTGTTATTCAGGTTGTTACATTGTCTGCTGCAATGAGCGTACTTCTGAATAATGTCTCTATGATGTTCAGCTAGGCTGACATGCAATAAAGTCCTTAGTCGAGATATCTTGGTGAACATGAGACAGCCCTGATATGATTGAGACTAATATGTATTCTAATCTTATAGGATGCTTCGAGCATGGAATAAGATGTAGACTCATGGGTACATTGGATGTACTGGACAGACCCTACTAGGTTATTCAATTGCTTGTCACAATGTGAATAATCCTTGATTGCAACAAGTGGCACATGTTCTTTGACTTGAGATCACTTGTGTTTCTAAATGATGATTGTCATTGTTTTGAGGTAGTTCAATATCATTTGAAACATAATGGTTATAGACTATCTTGGATGGTGAGCTTGAGTCATGTTAGGTCACTAGTGATAGATATAGGATTGCCGTCTCCTTCATTGGAGTGTGATGTTCTAAAGGGGGCCCCTGGATGAGATGATTGAGAAAGTGTATGGCCATACCCAAATGACTATATTCATCTGATCTAATCATGCTCATCATATTGGAGTTACAAGCTTGGCAGGCTTGTCCAATAAAGAACATCCAGTGGCAAAGGAATCATGTATGCCTAGTGAGTTGATTCACACTTGTGCTGTTGTTTGGGTGTAGTCTTGGAAGACTCTTTCCTTTATATCGGGAGACAGTGATGTGTTGCTAGATACCCCTCTCTGATCGTGATAACGTAAGTTATCGTTACCGACATTTAAAGGAAACCCTCAGGGTCGCACAATTTGATGATATGGCTTACTTAAGTCAGATCGTGTGGACTGAATTGTTTTGGGTTCAGTTTAAAGGGAATTAATCTCTGATTGTGAGTGAGATCTGGTCTGATCATGTTTGATTGATTAGAGCTTGAGATCGGTAAGCTTCGATCGAGAGATTGGATGCTAGATCAGTGAGATCAGAAGCATCAAGAGATCAACGGTTAGATCTGGAGCCTTAGGGTTTAATTGAGATCTAGACTGGATTGCTTGGGTTAATTGGTCTTGGACCAAACCGAAATGAACCAGTTCATCAAGTGAGAGTGTGGTTCAAATGGAGAGGAGTTTGCGATTGGGGTAAACCCATGATCGCATGTGAGGGAGTGGATTTCTATTTTTAGAAAGCATGATCACTTACGTGACCACGCCTCATGTTGCTCGCCTCTTCACGCCTTTGTCGCCTCTTGTGATTTCGAGAGTTTTTGCATTCTCGTGTAAAAAGAGTGGACGACAAGAGGAGAAAGTTTTTTTTCGCCAAGCAAGGAGATCATCTTCCTTTTTCATACGACAAGAACCTCTTGGAACCTTGCTAGCACAAGGAGCACCAAGGGAGTAGGCGGCTTCTTCATCTTGTGTGCGCATCCTCTGGAGGAGACCCCTGTCGATCTCTTCTTCCTCGACATCATACAAACAATGGCCATGGTATGATCATTGTTGTTCTAAGTTGATCATATAATACATGCTATGCGATCCTAGGAAACCCTAGATTCCGCCCATGCAAATTCATATCTGCGCATGTCTTAGGGTTTCGCCCCCCCCCCCCCCTTGTGGGGACTTTCAGTTAGCTTAACTTCGGTTTTTTTCTCTTATTATTAAGATACTTATCAAAACCAGTTTTCAAAATCGTCGTTTGAATGCTTTGAGTTCCCCGTCCTACATCAACCTCAGGCCGTGATTTTCACAAGGAAGCTTCGCCTAGAGGACGAGAGGATACACCAGAAGTTTCCGAGCGAAAGGAGATCAATCGGAGAAGGAATCAACAAAAGAGCGGGCGCCTGTTTTGTAACTTCTACCCTTTCTCTTTGATTTCTGATTGTTCTAAACTATGATTTATTATAATTCCTCTTCCATGCTAACTTAGATATCTTTTGGGACATGGGGTGTAATCCTCTTGAATTCTTATGACTAGATAACTTTTACTTCGGCAGTATAATTTTGATATGATAATTTTACTTATGTGATGATTGTCTTTAATTCTCCGAAGATTTATATTATTAGCATGTTTTAGAGTTTTCGCGATATGGACCGAGAGGTGATTTGCTTGAGAACTTGAAACCCTAAAATTGAATATTAGGAACTCACCATAAAAAATTAGGTTAGTTCTTATTTCTTGATTTTAGAAGAATAATTGCGATGTTGATAATCTAAATCTAGGATTGAGTTACTGTGATAAACGTGAAGATACTGCAAGAGATTGAGTATTGGATCATTGGACAACCATAAGTAGAACCTGTGTTGAGATTCGAATGTACGAGAGTGATCCTTGAGTTTCCACTTGAGATGATTGACTTAGAATTCGGATGCACGAGTGATCCTTGAGTTCTTTGTTAATGGTTTACTTATCTTCAGCATTGAATAAATCTTGCACGAGAGTGAGGATTGGTTCTTTGTATGATTGTCTGTGCGAGAGCGAGATGATCTCTTTATGAAGTAAATTATTTCTTTATCATAATAAGATTAGATTGACGAACACTTATTTATATCTAGTCATGGAAATTAAGGTGGATGAAACCCTAGTCCCAGTTTCTCTCTCAAATATTTAGTTTACTTTCCTTTTGTGCTTTCATCATATTTGATTTGCTTAGCTAGTGAGAAAACAACTATTTGGGACTTAACACGTAGGTCTCTGTGGTTCGATATCTTTTATATTACTTCGAAGTATCCGTGCACTTGCGGACACAACAGTCCTCACTGACCTCCTCAGAGCCATAATACCAATCAAACTAAACTCTAATATGCGATTTTGTCAAAATGTCGTGAATGCTAAAGTAACTCCAGAAATCGCCCGTGAAAGTCAAGTAAGAAATCGCCCCAAAAATCTAACCAAATGGCTCCAAATCGATGCTATAGGTATGTAAATCTAGTGCAAATGCTGAATCACAGAGTCTAAGGAAGAACTCATGGATCTATGTGGAAATCGGATCGAAATCGGGTGAAAAACAAACTCTGGGTGAGTCAGTGGACGAACGGTGCTTCACCACTAAATCCGGTCGAAATCCGGTGGTAGATCGCTGGAAATCACTCTTCGGAAGTAAAGGAAAGTCGGTGGAAGGGTTTCGTCGCCACACAAGGGAGGAATCGTCGAGAATCGGTGAATTACGAGCATGGGCGTAAACCCTAAGTCGCCTGTTAAGTTTAAACTGTAAGAACTTACGGTCCGTAAAAGCTTCATGGCTTCGGCCGTAATTCCTCTTTTGTGCACAGTCCCAGTTATGTTCATAATCACAGCTGCACGATATTCACGGGTTCGGCCGTAAATCTCGCGTTTTGACTTTGTTCTTCGCCGGAAAAATTTCTAAAAATTCTCAGAAAATTCTTGCACGTAAAACAATGAATTTAGAGTGTTTTTCTTGTAAACAAGTTCATCACAACATGCTGATAAAATAGATTAAAAATTTAAAGCTAATAAACTAATCACAAAAAATTTCAAAACTTAAAGGAAAATTACTGAAATTAATAAAATTTAGAGCCTCTGGGTTACCTCCTAGGTAGCGCTTATTTAAGGTCCTTAACTTGACCAAAACAATGTTTATCGTCCTTCAGGTGGATAGGAGGCGCAGTGGATAATAGGTAGTCGTTCATCATCACGCCTTTCCAAGTCACTACATGGGCTTAACTTTGAAGTTTGAGACAATGCCCATGTTCCATCTTTCTTCTTCTTATCCCTTTTATGCCTCAAGAAATTATCCGAGAGACATTCATCAATTTCAAAAATATTTTTGTCACCTAATTTGCTCCCTTTCACTTCAAAGGATTGATGAAAACCTGAAAAATAAGACTTGTTATCTTTTGAGGAAAAGTCATAAATCAATTTGCTTTCACATATATTCAACGTTAATTTCTCACGCAGCATATCTATTACAGCTCCTGTACTTGCCAAAAATGGTCTACCTAGAATAATAGGTGACTTAGTGTCTTCTGTTGGGGTATGCCCTTAAGGCTAATGTTTGAGGCCTTGGGATTATTTCAGTATCATGTATAAACTCTATGTTTATAAAGGCAATGGTTGTTATTCAGGTTGTTACATTATCTGCTGCAATATGTATACTTCTGAATAATGTCTCAATGCTGTTCAGCTTGGCTGACATGCAGTATTGTCCTTAGTCGAGATATCTTGGTGAACATGAGACAACCTTGATATGATTGAGACTAATATGTGTTCTAATCTTATAGGATGCTTCGAGCATGGAATAAGATGTAGACTCATGGGTACATTGGATGTACTGGACTGACCCTAATTAGGATATTCGATTGCTTGTCACAATGTGAATAATCCTTATATGCGAGCAAGTGGCATATTTCCTCTGACTTGAGATCACTTGTGTTTCTAAATGATGATTGGCATTGTTTTGAGGTAGTTCAATATCATTTGAAACATAATGGTTATAGACTATCTTGGATAATGAGCATGAGTCATGTTAGGGCACTAGTGATAGATATAGGATTGCCGACTCCTTGTTTGGAGTGTGATGTTCTGTTGGGGCCCCCTGGATGAGATGGTTGAGAAAGTGTATGGCCATACCCAGGTGACTATGTTCATCTGATCTAACCACTCTCATCATATTGGAATTACAGGCTTGACACGCTTGTCCAATAAGAACATCCAGTGGCAAAGGAAACACATATGTCAAGTGACTTGGGTTCACACTTGTGCTGTGGTTTGGGTGTAGTCTTGGAAGACTCTTTCCTTTATATCGGGAGACAGTGAAGTGTTGCTAGATACCCCTCACTGATCGTGATAACGTAAGTTATCGTTACCGACATTTAAAGGAAACCCTTAGGGTCGCACAATTTGATGATATGGCTTACTTAAGTCAGATCGTGTGGATTGAATTGTTTTGGTTCAGTTTAAAGGGATTTAAACTCTGATTGTAAGTGAGATCTGGTCTGATCATGTTTGATTGATTAGGGCTTGAGATCGGTAAGCTTCGATCGAGAGAATTGATGCTAGATCGATGAGATCAAGAGCATCAAGAGATGAATGGTTAGATCTTGAGCCTTATGGTTTAATTTGATCTAGACCAAGGCTTGGTTTGATTTGGTCCTTGAACCAAATGTAATTGAACCGGCTCATCAAGTGAGCGCATAGTTCAAAGGGGAGAACATTGCGATTTGTTCACTAAGCGTGAACACTTGAACACATTGAGGGTTTACTATTTTTGGAAGTCATGCTTTCCAAAATAGGTAGCACGCCTCACGTTCGAGAGCATTGCTCTATTCTCGCTCGCATCTTCCTCTTGTCGCCTCTCTCCTCTCGTGTGGTGAGTCTTGACACCAAGGAGAGGACTTGACAAAGCCTAGAGATCATCTCAACCTCCTTCACGCGATTAGGAGACCTTGGAGCTTTGCTAGCACAAGGAACGCCAAGGAGTAGCCATCTCTCGTCTTGTGTGCGATTGCCTTTGGAGAAGAAGCACACGCCTCTTTCCTTCCAAGTCGTCATCCAAAGCAATGGCATTGGTATGATCTCTCACTAGATCTATACAAAATGTTAAGTTGATCATATGTTCATACATGCGATCCTAGGAAACCCTAGATTCCGCCTTGAGAAAATTTTTATATCTGCATGATTAGGGTTTTCCCCCTTTAATGGAACTTTCAATTGGTATCAGAGCCATAGTTCCTTGTATGATTCATATGATTGCTTATAGTGATCCTTATTTGCGCTTAAGAGTAGATCTAAAGGTATAGGTCATCATGCGAAACTAGATGTATGTTTATTACTTGTTGGTGCATGTATGATGTTTGGCGCATGTTGTTGTTTTTGTCAAAAACAAAACTTATCTTGCGCGCATCCATTAGATCTAAGCGCCTGCTTTAAAATCTTAGACGGGTTATTAGGGTTGAAGTCATCGTCCAGTATAGACCCAACAGTCTGATCAGACCATCTGACAGCCTAGATGGGTCGACCAGATGGCACCTATGCGCAAGCATGAGGTGGCTATTGGTTGACTGCAGAACGGCGTGTACCGATGTCTGATTGAGACAACCGATGAACGCTCATGATTAAGGCCCGGGGTCACACCCGCTTGCCAGAACTCATGAGGGACGTTCAGCCCTTAACGCATGCATTGTTGACCATGAGGTCGACTCAAGTCGGTTATGACTTGGTGCATGCAAGGGCAGTGGGTCTGACTAGGTCTGATGAGTGGATCCCTATTAATGGACCGTTGTAAGGTAGTAGGGCACATAAGGAAATAAAATGAAGCCAATGGGATTTTCGAAAATTTTATTTTCTTGATTGGATCACTTGATGTTTGTATAACATGATGAGTGTTTATTTCATCTTATGTGGGCTGCCCAAAATTTAATGTGTGCTGTGCTGGGGCCTACGTGCCTGGATTATTATTGTAAATTATTTATTGTGATCTGCGCATCACATTTTTAATTAATTTATAAAGTGTAATTGACCTGCGTGTCAATCATGTCTAGATAGATTAAATTGTAATTTAATCAGACATGAGCACAGAGCACACATGGTAGAGGCGCATGCAGCAAGTGGCTTCACCAGTGGGAGGTCTAGGGTTCGACTCTAGGATAGGCGCATTTTACCTGGTGGGCGCATCTGAGCTGTAGTGGGCGTTTGGGCCCGGGTTGGGCCAGATGAAATGCTAAAGACCCATGAAGAGCTCAAGTGAAGACTTAACTTAAATTAAAGTCTTACTTAGGCTCAATGGGCTTTTACCACATAAGATAATCATGCTTTCAATTTACTGTTTAAGTAATTTAGTAACTGCATGATTTATTCTTCTGCTATCACCATAGGATTTATATGATAGTAAGAAGATAAAAGGACCGTTAAAATCCAACGATGAATATCAAGCACGATAGCCTTCTGACGCGAGTGGGCACGCCCATCTATCTTCAGACGGTGTGTGATTACACCTACGTGTTACAGAGAAGGGATTTATCGCTTCTCGTTGCTCAGCATAGCACGTGGTGGTCCAGGGAGTAGGTCGGGTCAGCTTGACCATGTAGGCTACATATTGAGCATATGGTAGCTATATGGAGGCAGCCATCTGTGGGATCAGAGACTGTGTTGTACCAACTCAGTTGGCACAATCTGCTGGATTGCCCAGATGAAGGGGAATCGCACGGGTTGGCGATTGGCAGGGGTTGCCTACCAGAGATTAGTGCTTGTACTCTCTGTGCATCTTATCTCGCCTGAGTGGGACGCGGAGACCAAGTATGAAATCTGGATCCCATCTCACTAAAAGAGTTTTACTCTTTCGGGCTGTTTTGATGGATTTTTCAGCCAGATAAAATAGTGAGAAAAGAATCATTCTTAAGTCCTGAATTGATTCTAACATTGATACTGACCTTGCTGTTCTTGCATTGTTGTAGATTCCTGCAGCAACGAACACCACAAATTTCAATGTGCGATCCCTACTGGAAAGGGAGAAGTTTGCTGGGCCAAACTTCTCAGACTGGTACGGACACCTTAAGATTGTTCTTAAGGCTGAGAGGAAGCTGTATGTCCTCGAGACGGCAATACCGCCTCAACCCGCTGCGAACGCCGCAAGGGCGGTTCGGGAAGCCTATGAAAAGCATGTCAATGATAGCATTGATGTCGCTTGCCTTATGCTTGCGTCTATGACGCCAGAGCTTCAGCGTCAGCATGAGGATTTATCTGCTATAGAAATTATAGCAAACCTCAAGATGCTGTATGCTGCACAGGCAAGGACTGAACGCTATAACTTGACGAAACTTTTCTTTCAGAGCAAACTGACTGAAGGGAGTCCAGTGGGAGCTCACGTACTCAAGATGATTGGGTACAAAGAAGCTCTAGAGAAACTGGGACACACCATCAATCAGGAGCTTGTTGTAGACATCATCCTGCAGTCTCTCCCGGCCTCTTTTGATCCATTCATTATTAATTTTAATATGAACAAGATCGACTGTACGCCGGTGGAGTTACTGAACATGCTCCTTACTACAGAGCAGACTCTTGAGAAGGGAAAGCCTTCATCCTCTGTCCTAATGGTTCCTTCTAGGAACAAGAAGAAGGGGAAGAAGGGCAAAGCCCCTATCAAGAGCTACAACAAGGCTCTAAAGCAAAAGGTAAAGCGGTCAAAGGAATACAGATGTTTCCATTGTGGCCAGCTGGGTCACTGGAAAAAGGACTGTAAAGCGCTCCAAGGAGAGAAGAAGGGAAGCAAGCCTTTCGCTTCTGGCTCAGGTATTTTCGTGACAGAAGTCATGGTTTCTTCTTCTATTTCATGGGTGTTGGACACTGCATGTGGAGTTCACATTTGTTCAAATGTACAGGAACTCAAGAGAAGAAGACAGGTGGGACAGCATGAGGTGGACCTACGAGTTGGAAACGGGGCATGGGTTGCTGCTGTTGCTGTAGGAGTTTATCACATCTCTTTACCATCTGGTCTTGTATTAGAACTTGACAATTGTTATTTTGTATCGAGCATAACTAAGAATATTATCTCTATTCCTGCTCTTGTCAGGAAAGGGTTTTCCTTTGAATGCGAATTTTCAAAGTGTTATATTTCTTTTGATAATATTGTTTATGCTACCGGGTCAATTAACAATGGGTTATTCATGTTGGACATGGAATGTTCTATACAGCAGATTGATATTAAGAAAGCCAAGTATGCTGATGACAGCACCTTGCTATGGCATAGTCGTTTAGGCCATATTAACAAGAAGCGCATTAAGCGGTTGCATGATTATGGACTGCTGGGATCATTCTCCTATGAGGAGCTTGATACATGCAAAGCTTGTTTAATGGGTAAAATGACGAAGTCTCCTTTTTCTAATAAAGGTCAAAGGGCTTCAGGTTTACTTGACCTCATTCACAGTGATGTGTGTGGGCCATTTAGTAAACATGCCAGAGGTGGCTATTCATACTTCATTACCTTTACTGATGATTTCAGTAGGTATGGTTATGTCTATCTTATGAGACATAAGAGTGAATCTTTTGACAAGTTCAAAGAGTTCAAGAATGAAGTACAAAATCAGCTAGGCTGAAATATCAAGGCACTTCGTTCAGATCGAGGTGGAGAATACTTGAGTCATGAGTTTACTGACTATCTGAAGGAGTGTGGGATTATCTCACAGCTCACTCCGCTAGGAACACCGCAATGGAATGGTGTGTCCGAGAGGAGAAATAGAACCTTACTGGATATGGTTCGTTCTATGATGAGTCAGGCTACTCTACCTTACTCCTTTTGGGGATTTGCACTGGAAACAGCTGCAAAGGTGCTAAACCGAGTGCCATCCAAGGCAGTTTCAAAGACTCCGTATGAGTTATGGTATGGGAAACAGCCGAGCTTGACATTTATTAAGATCTGGGGTTGCGAGGCTTATGTCAAAAAGCTCGCCTCTGGGAAACTGGAGAACAGATCTGATAAATGTATCTTTGTCGGTTACCCTAAGGTAACTAAGGGTTATTATTTCTACGATCCCAAAGAGAACAAAGTATTTGTTGCTCGGATGGCTATTTTTCTTGAGAAGGAATTTCTTCTTCAAGAGGCCAGTGGGAGAGAAATAAAGCTGGATGAGAATCCAGAAGAAGGACAAAGTAGTCAAGCACAGTTGGATGAGCCTGAGCCAATAGAACAGGTTGATGTTCAACCTGAGGCTCAGATATCACGGGAACCGCGAAGATCGGGAAGGATCCGTCGACAGCCTGAACGCTATGACGGAGTCTACATCATTGATGATGAACCCCTCACTTATGCGGATGCGGTCAGTGGACCGGAATCAGCGAGATGGCTTGAAGCTATGCGAGCCGAGATGGACTCCATGTCAGATAACCAAGTTTGGGATTTGGTTGATCCGCCTCCGGGAGTAATCCCTATAGGCTGTAAGTGGATCTTCAAGAAGAAGATTGACATGGATGGTAACGTAGTTACCTATAAAGGCAGGCTAGTTGCGAAAGGTTTCAAACAAATCTACGGGATAGATTATGATGAAACTTTCTCTCCTGTAGCTATGTTCAAGTCTATTCGGATTATTCTTGCGATAGCAGCATATTATGATTATGAGATCTGGCAAATGGATGTGAAGACCGCTTTCCTTAATGGAAAACTAGAAGAGGATGTGTATATGACACAACCTGAAGGTTTCACTAATCCATCAGATCGTCATAAAATATGCAAATTAAAGAAGTCCATTTATGGACTTAAACAAGCATCGAGAAGCTGGAATATTCGTTTTGATGAATCAATCTGTGAATTTGGTTTCATCAAGAATGAAGATGACCCGTGTGTATATAAGAGGTTTAGTGGGAGCGTGATTACTTTCCTAGTCCTCTACGTCGATGATATCTTGATCATTGGAAACGATATTCCTGAACTACATGCCGTCAAAACATGGTTAAGAAAATGTTTCCAGATGAAAGATTTAGGAGAAGCAGCCTATGTATTAGGTGTGAAGATCTACAGAGATAGATCTAAGAGGCTTCTCGGGCTGTGCCAGAGTACTTACATCGATAAAGTCCTGGAGAGATTCCATTTAGAAAATTCTAAAAGAGGATATCTTCCAGTCAGACATGGTCTGAATCTTTCAAAGAGTCAGTGTCCACAAACACAGACTGAGAAAGATGAAATGGACAATACGCCTTATGCTTCGGCTATTGGGTCCATTATGTATGCGATGTTGTGTACTCGCCCAGACGTCGCTTACGGGTTAAGCGTGACCAGTCGATTCCAAAGTAATTCAGGGAAGGCACACTGGATTGCGGTCAAGAACATTTTGAAATATCTTCGGAGGACCAAAGATATGTTCTTGATTTATGGAGGTCAGGAAGAACTCAGTATTGAAGGATATACTGATGCTTCGTTCCAATCTGACCAGGATGATTTCCGATCGCAATCAGGCTATGTTTTTAGCTTGAATGGAGGAGCAGTGGTGTGGAAAAGTTTCAAACAATCAATTGTTGCTGATTCCACAACAGAAGCCGAGTATGTTGCAGCCTCAGAAGCATCTAAGGAGGCAGTGTGGATTCGTAAGTTCGTTCAGGAACTTGGTGTTGTTCCTTCGAGTGCAGATCCTTTGGTTATCTTCTGTGATAACACTAGAGCAATAGCACAAGCAAAGGAACCACGGTCGCACCAGAAGTCCAAGCACATACAGAGAAGGTTTCACTTGATCCGGGAGATCATTGATCGAGGCGAGATCAAAATCTGCAAGGTTCATACAGATGACAATCTAGCTGACCTGCTTACAAAGCCTCTGGCGCAGTAGAAGCATGAGAAGCACTGTAATAATATGGGTTTGAGATTTCTCAACCATTAGATTAAGTGCAAGTGGGAGATTGTTGGGGTATGCCCTTCAGGCTAATGTTTGAGGCCTTGGGATTATTTCAGTATCATGTATAAACTCTATGTTTATAAAGGCAATGGTTGTTATTCAGGTTGTTACATTATCTGCTGCAATATGTATACTTTTGAATAATGTCTCAATGCTGTTCAGCTTGGCTGACATGCAGTATTGTCCTTAGTCGAGATATCTTGGTGAACATGAGACAACCTTGATATGATTGAGACTAATATGTGTTCTAATCTTATAGGATGCTTCGAGCATGGAATAAGATGTAGACTCATGGGTACATTGGATGTACTGGACTGACCCTAATTAGGATATTCGATTGCTTGTCACAATGTGAATAATCCTTATATGCGAGCAAGTGGCATATTTCCTCTGACTTGAGATCACTTGTGTTTCTAAATGATGATTGGCATTGTTTTGAGGTAGTTCAATATCATTTGAAATATAATGGTTATAGACTATCTTGGATAATGAGCATGAGTCATGTTAGGGCACTAGTGATAGATATAGGATTGCCGTCTCCTTGTTTGGAGTGTGATGTTCTGTTGGGGCCCCCTGGATGAGATGGTTGAGAAAGTGTATGGCCATACCCAGGTGACTATGTTCATCTGATCTAACCACTCTCATCATATTGGAATTACAGGCTTGACATGCTTGTCCAATAAGAACATCCAGTGGCAAAGGAAACACATATGTCAAGTGACTTGGGTTCACACTTGTGCTGTGGTTTGGGTGTAGTCTTGGAAGACTCTTTCCTTTATATCGGGAGACAGTGATGTGTTGCTAGATACCCCTCACTGATCGTGATAACGTAAGTTATCGTTACCGACATTTAAAGGAAACCCTTAGGGTCGCACAATTTGATGATATGGCTTACTTAAGTCAGATCGTGTGGACTGAATTGTTTTGGTTCAGTTTAAAGGGATTTAAACTCTGATTGTAAGTGAGATCTGGTCTGATCATGTTTGATTGATTAGGGCTTGAGATCGGTAAGCTTCGATCGAGAGAATTGATGCTAGATCGATGAGATCAAGAGCATCAAGAGATGAATGGTTAGATCTTGAGCCTTATGGTTTAATTTGATCTAGACCAAGGCTTGGTTTGATTTGGTCCTTGAACCAAATGTAATTGAACCGGCTCATCAAGTGAGCGCATGGTTCAAAGGGGAGAACATTGCGATTTGTTCACTAAGCGTGAACACTTGAACACATTGAGGGTTTACTATTTTTGGAAGTCATGCTTTCCAAAATAGGTAGCACGCCTCACGTTCGAGAGCATTGCTCTATTCTCGCTCGCATCTTCCTCTTGTCGCCTCTCTCCTCTCGTGTGGTGAGTCTTGACGCCAAGGAGAGGACTTGACAAAGCCTAGAGATCATCTCAACCTCCTTCACGCGATTAGGAGACCTTGGAGCTTTGCTAGCACAAGGAACGCCAAGGAAACCCTAGATCTATACAAAATGTTAAGTTGATCATATGTTCATACATGCGATCCTAGGAAACCCTAGATTCCGCCTTGAGAAAATTTTTATATCTGCATGATTAGGGTTTTCCCCCTTTAATGGAACTTTCATCTTCTTCCTTTTTAACGATCATGAAATCAGTCAAGATCGAAAACTTATCAACTTTAACAGACACATTCTCTAAAATTCCTAGAGGTTGCTGAACAGAACCATTAGCAAATTGAAGACAAATTTCAGAAGGTTTAAATTCTCCACTACCTACTTTCTCAATCATATATGAAGGCATCAAACTAACACTCGATCCTAAGTCACATAAAGCATTTTCAACAAAAAACTTACCAACTTGGTAGGGAATTGAAATGTCTCCAGGATCTCTTAAATTTGTTATTTCTATGTCCATACTTACCTGGTCGCCTTTCACCTCAGACTCTCTGATATCAGATTTTCCCTGATCTGCTCCAAATAGCCTCTAGGGAAAAGGGATTGGAGGAACGTACACAGGCAGGCCTACATATTTCAGCTCCTCCCCTTTCTCCTCACAGTTTTCTAGCTCAAGAGTAATGTCCTCGGGTTTGTCCATAGAACCCTCGATAGGCTATCCAGGTGCGTCATTGTTTTTGCCACTCACAATAGTGACCGCATTACAATGCTCCCTGGGATTCATCTCAGGTTGTCCCGAAAGTTTCCCTATGGGCCTACTAGTAGAACTTGCTTGCTGAGCTATTTGGTTCTCCAACATCTTGTTATGGGTAGCCAAGGCATCCACACAAGATGTCAGCTGCTTGATAGCCTCAGTGGCATCATCATTGCATTTCTTCTACTATATAACAATTCCTTCTAGCAAGGTCTCCAAGTTTGATTTCTGGGGCTGTCCATACTGTCTTAATTGAAAGCCCGGTGGTGACCTATTATTCTCTGAGGGTACTAAGGAGGTGCTAGCCCTTGATTGTTCTTGTAGGACAAATTGGGGTGGTTCCTCCATCCTGGATTATAAGTTGCAGAATATGGGTCATTCGCTGGTTTTTGATTAAAATTCCCCAAGGCATTAACTTGCTCCTGACTAGGATCTTCTTAAGATGAGGCTATAAATTGACAATCGGATGAATTGTGCCCTGTTACACCACACACTTCACAAGAAACTGCATTAACGGCAATAGAGGGAAAGGAAAAAGAATATAACTTCTGTGCTAATGAATCTACCTTTGCCGCAAGAGATGTCAAGGAATCATTATGGTACTTACCAAGTCCCGTGGAAGTAGTACCTCGCTCACTCGACCAGTGGTTATGGTTCATAGCCATAAATCCTCAAGTAGAGCTGTCGCCTCTTCCACGCCCTTGCTCATGATTGTTCCTCTAGCCGCAGCGTCCACCATCAACTTGGTATTATAGTCCAATCCATTATAAAAGATGTGGATTAGAACCCATGCTTGGAGTCCATGGTGTGGGCACATACGCTGGAGCTCCTTGAAGCGATCCCAGGCATCATAAAGAGATTCTCCCTCTTGTTGTGCAAAGCAAGTGATCCTGTTGCGCAGTTGAACAGTTTTACTATGTGGGAAATATTTGTTCAGAAAGGCTCTGGAAAGCTCATCCCAGGTAGTAATAGATCCTACAGGTAGCGAATATAGCCAAGCTCTTGCATGGTCCCTGAGAGAAAACGGGAACAATCTTAGTCTTATAGCGTCTGATGAAACTCCACTAACTTTGACAGTATCGCAATAGTCTAAAAAGACAGCTAGATGTAGAATAGGGTCCTGATTTGGGGATCCCCCAAATTGATTTTGCTGGACCATCGTCATCAACGCTGGCTTAAGCTCAAAATTGTTTGCCTCTACGTGGGTCGGACTATGCTTGAATTAAAGCCTTGTATATTCGGTACTGCGAAGTCCCTCAAAGATTGGTTGTTTGCCGCCATTACACCTTCTTCAGTAACCTTTTGAGTGTGAAACTACAATCTCCTTCGAAGGCAAAATGTACGCTTAATTTCTGGGTCTGCTGGAACTAAAGTACCTGTTCGAGAAATTCTGGGCATACAATATGTAAGTTAAGATAGAAAGTAAAATAATAAAAAAAATAGAAAGAAAAGTAAAAAAACCAATGCTAAAACAAAAGAAGAAAAAGTGTCTAGTCTCCAAACTTATCTAGTAAGTCAATATTAACTAGCCGTAATCCCCGGCAACGGCACCAAAAACTTGATACACCGCAAGTGCACAGATTTATCGAAGTAACAAAGAAAGATATCGGTCCCAACGAGGATTAGGCGGTTAAGTACTAACTATTCAACTCGTTTGAATCTAGGCAAAATCAAGTAGTGGGTTGTACTGAACTCTAAGTTCGAACAATGTAAAGACAGCGTTTAAGAGGGTTCAAGTTTTTAGAAAAATCGTGATTTCTAGGTTTCACCACGCTAACTAATATGAATCATATAAAGATGGCTCTATCAATAAAAAATATTTATCATTAAAGAAACTTTTCCTAATGTACGTACTACCTCCTCCCGAAGCGTAATACGGTACTTAATTACGCTAACTCCCTACTCTCATGACAGTTAACGTAACTAAGCCCATTAAGTTCTATGAAAAGTTGGTTAAATCCTTTAGAAGAATACAATCAACTCCCGTGATTGGATTCGAAGGTTCGATTAAAATAGATCGTACGTTGCGATTCACCTCTCAGTACTTCTCGCAATGTCTATTACGCAATTATACGTGGCCAAGGTAAATTATGAATAAAACACATTTTTAATTAAATCATGATAGTACAATCATATAAAAGAGTATGAATGAAGATTAATTCATAAAAGTCAACGGGCTAAGCCCCTAATCCTGAAATAAAAGTCTACTCGCTCATGTTCTTAAAGGAAAACATGTTTATGTGATGAACAAGTAAGAATCTTTTAAAGATCGTAGAAAAATCACTAAGATAACAATTAAATGTGCTTCCCCTCGATCTGATGATGAAGAAGAGCAAATCAAACTGATCATTTGCGTGAAATCTCGCCGGAATCTGCTCGAAAACCAACTTTCGCCCCTATTCGCCGCTGCCAATGGTGTTCATCCAAAAAGTCTCCTTTTTTCCTTCGAAAAATCCTCTCTTTTATACCTGAACCGGTTCAAAACCCTTGATGGAACTTTTCTACCAAGTTTGGTTTAAATATGGTTCGATTTGGGAAAGAATCGAGTGAAAAACTCGTCAGGCGGCAATTTTTACGACCCGTGATGAGTTTACGGCCAAGGTCATAAAAGCTTCTGTGTGTACATGCCTTTGTTCACAGAAAGTTTCACGGACCGTAATGGATTTACGGCTTCACCCGTGAAAGTTTCTGTGCGTTTCCATACTTATCCATTTTTTCGCCTTTCGCTCAATGCCAAAATTATGGTTGACTCCATAATTACGGCCATGGCTGTAAATGTTGAAATCTTCACTATTTTCGCTCCAAATTTGACGTGTAAGCTCGTAATCTCCTCGAGAATCATGCTGTGGCTTCAAAACTTGCAAAATCTTTCATTTTTGTGCCTCTTTATCTACATTTTTAATAAAATCAAGAAAAGTTAAGATTCTGTGCCAAGTGAAGTAAAAATATAAAAATTAGCACAAAATCATGCAATTAAGCCTAAAAATAGTATAAAATATAGGTAAAAATGTGGTGTAAATACAACGCATTACTATGCAGCCCCTAATTCACAGGAGATACACTCTAGCATTGCTAGACTAGCGATAGAGGCTAATAACTTTGAAATTAAGCCTACTTTCTTATCTATAATCTAGCAAAATCAGTTTGGAGGAACTCCAATTGAAGATCCTAATCAACATCTTGCTTTATTTCTTGAATTATGTGATACTATTAAAATTAATGGTGTTTCCAGTGATGCATTAAAGCTTAGATTGTTTCCTTTTTCTCTCAGGGACCGAGCACGCTCTTGGCTTCACTCTCAACCTACTGGTACTTTCACTACATGAGATCAATTGTCTAATGCTTTCTTGATGAAGTACTTTCCACCCAGTAAGACAATCCAGTTAAAGAACTAGATTACTAGCTTTGCACAGCGGGATGGCGAGTCTTTTAGCAAGGCATGGGAGCGTTTCAACGAGTTACAACGAAAGTGTCCTCATCATGGCCTTGAAAAATGGGTTTTAATTCATACATTTTATAATGGTTTACTTTATAATACCCGCCTAACCATTGATGTTGCTGCAGAAGGAGCCCTCATGAACAAGACCATTGATGATGTTTTCACCTTACTTGAGGAGATGGCTTTGAACCACAACCAGTGGACTATAGAGAGAGGAGTGATATATCGGCTTCCTCATGGTAAAAATGAGAACGATAACTATCGCACTTTAGCTGAAAAGGTAGATTCTTTGTGCAACAAGTTTGATTCTTTTCAAATGTAAACTACTGTAGTTTCATCTTCTGTTATCTGTTATATTTGTGGTAATCATGGACACTATTCTAAGGAGTGTAAAGTTATTGTTGATCAGGGTATAGAACATGTGAATTCTATAGGGGGATATAATCAAGGTAGACAAAAAAAATGACCCCTACTCTAGTACATATAACCCTAGATGGAGGAATCACCCAAATTTATGTTGGAGGAACAATAATAGTGCTACAAGGGGACAGGTTGAGGATAGAGGATACCAACAGAGATAACAAAATCAAAATTAGCCCTAGAACTCTAGTTTAGAATCTATACTTGAAAAACTCAGTAAGGATTTTGGAGATCTAAGAGGAGAAATTAAACAACAAAGAGATGAGATTAATCAGTTTGCTTCTCAGGTAGGATCTTTAATAGCTCATAATAAAATTCTTGAAAATCAAATAGCACAACAAGCTAGCACTTCTTATAGACCCCCAGGGAAATTGCCTGCTAAACCTGAACCAAACCCTAGGGAACATTGTAATGCTATAACTACTAAGAGTGGGAGGCAATTAGATGAACCTAGAGGGAGACTCGAGGATAATGAAGAAGAGCCTGAGATTGAACATGACAGTGAACTAGTCCAAGAAGAACCTCCTGTACATGTGCAGTCCCCCCATACAAGTTCGCCACTTCACCAGGGTGATGAACCTAAAGGTGATGAGCCATGTCAGCCAGATATTCCTAGACCAAGTTCACCTGCACCTTATAGGCCACCTATACCTTTTCCCCAAAGATTAGTTCAAGCAAAATTAGATAAGCAGTTTGGGAAATTTCTTGATGTTTTAAAGAAGCTTTATATTAACATTTCATTTACTGAAGCTTTATCTCAAATGCCCACATATGCTAAGTTTTTAAAATAAATTTTGTCAAATAAAAGAAAGATAGAGGACTATGGTACTGTGGCAATAACTGAGGAGTGTAGTGCTATCATCCAAAACAAGTTACCACCAAAATTAAAGGATCCAGGTAGTTTCTCTATCCCTTGTTCAATTGGGAGTATGGCTTTTGACCGAGCCTTATGTGATTTAGGTACCAATGTAAGTCTAATGCCTTTATCTATTTGCAGGAAACTGGACATGAGAGAGCTTAAACCAACTTCTATATCTTTGCAACTCGCTAATAGCTCGGTAAAGTATCTCGTAGGAATCTTAGAAAATGTCCCAATCAAGGTTGGTAAGTATTTTGTCCCAGCAGATTTCGTAGTGTTAGAAATGGAGGAAAGTACTAAAAATCCAATTATTCTTGGTAGACCATTTTAGCCACAGCAGGGGCAGTCATTGATGTTAAGAAAGGAAAACTCACACTAAATATTGGTGAAAACATAATTGAGTTTGAGTTGGCTGATTCAGGATCATGTTGTAGTGTTGATGTAGTGGATAGTATTGTTAATGATTTACATATGTTATTTGATGAACCTTCTAATTTTGAAAGTGATACTTCTCTTAAGGGTGTAAATAGAGAATTTCAGGAAAACACTAATTTAAATTCAAAACAGAAAAAAAAAAAGAGACAAAAGAGAAAAGAAGGATTGAAACTGCTTGACAAAGGAAGAAAGTTCTTAGGCAAAATTGGACATTGTTTCTTGAATGAGCCTTGTGTATTTAGAAGTGGTTAACAAGACAAAGAGAAATCTAAATGGCGATTGAAGGAACCACAACCAAACCTGAGTGCAGAATGGTCAAGCTAATGACCTTTAAATTAGCGTTTCTTGGGAGGCAACCAAGCACTCTTACTTAGTTTAGTTTACTTTATTTTAGTTTATTTTTAGATTTAATTTTCCTTCTCTCCTCGCAGGGAAAATTGAATTTTGCACAAAATACGGCACTACCGTAATGAAAATTATGGGCCATAATTTAGGTCCATTTTAATCCAGAAAGTTTTATTGCCTTTACGGCACTACCGTAATAGATTTTACATGTCGTAATTTCGTGTGATCTTTGACCAGAAAATTTATGTGATTTGGTTCATATTACGGTAGTACTGTAATGTTTTTTGTGTGCCATAATTTTGTGTTGATTTTCATTTATTTCGTCCAAAAAAAATCTCTCTTTGTTTTTACGACACTGTCGTAACGTATTTCACGGTACCGTATTTCTGGTCGATTTTTGACAAGAGAGTTTTGAGCATTTTACGGTTGGGCCGTAATAATTTATACGGTACCGTAATGCCAGTATATTTTTGACCTGAGAGTTTTGAGCATTTTACGGCATGGACGTATAGATATTACGGCCCGTGTTTTTCAAATGACTTGAAATACGGCACTGCCGTAAGGGAAATTACGGCCGTAATTCTATCAGCCCTACACGATTTCTCTACCATTTTTCTAGGGTTTCTACCGTGTTTTAGGGCTTTTCACACTCGTTCTCACGCCAACTTCAAGTTTCCAACCTTCCCTTGCCTTCAGAGCTCGCCGGCGAGCCTTTTCGACCAGCTTCGACCGTCGATTTGGTATCCTCTAGCCCGATATGTTCGATTTAGAGAGTTCAAGCACGTTTTCCACCCCTTTCTGGTTTTCTTCTAATTCTTCATCGAAACTCAAAATTTTTGCTTGCATTTGCTTCTTAGATTACCGATGAACCTTCCTAGAGCAATTTCCGTCAATTTTGACTGGTTTTGGAATGATTTTGAGCCTTGAATGAGCTCAAGCCGCCGCATTGTTCCACCCAGTTTCGCCCTTCTCAATTTTTACTGATTTAAGCTTCGTTAGACCCATTTGTTTCTTCCTAGATTCTTGCCATAGATAGAAGAAAGTTCCTGAAGCATTTGAAGCCTTGATTTCAGCACAGAAGTTCAGATTTGGGAAGCTTCATTCAGAATCTGCATAACTCTGTTTGTTTGGTTGTTATCTGAGATGGCACCAAGGATCAAATCTGTGGTTTCAAAGAAGAAAGGAAAGGCCCCTACTGAATCCTCATCACCCCTTAATCCCTATGGTATCATATTTAGGGATGAGATTCAAGAAGCAAGATACAATCAATTGGTAGCCAGGAGAGTTGTGAACACCAAGTATGTAGATCGGCATACATTGGAGGCGTTAGGGCTATATGAAGATGTTTTCTGGATGTTCGATCTGATAAGAGCAAAGAAATTCTTCCAGATGACACCTCAGACTTACTTGCCCTTGGTATTAGAGTTTCTTAGCAGCATGGACATGGAACTCTAGGAATTTACTAATGGACATGCTGATGGAGAGATCACGTTCCGCATGGCTAACATTGAAAGGAAGCTCACCTTGAGTGACATCAGATCCATTTTCCACTTGGCATCAGGAGGGCACACTCAAGGACCAGTTGGGTTCATCAAGAATGTTTTTTGGAACCAAATTTCTTCAGAGACCCATTTTTCAGCAGTAGCGGCCAGAGCATCTAAAATCACCAATCCTTGTATCAATATGCACATTGAGTTTTAGCTCACACAGTGTTTGGGTGCGGTGACAGTGACAGCATGGTCCGTCAATCTGAGCTTTACCTCTTATGGAGGATGTTGCATGGGTACCCTGTTGATGTGGCCTTCTTCTTGATCAAGCATATGGATAAGGTGGCAAGGGCAAAGAAAGGGGCTATTGTGATGGAGGTTTCATTACCCCCTATAGCTTTATTTCTTAATGTTGAGCCTTATGGAGTTGAGGTGGCTAGGGGAAATGCAAGATTGGACATCGAATCTTGCATTGCCATGAGGATGATTATTAGAGAAGGCGATGTCTATTGTTTGGTCCTTGGACCAGGGGCTCCCACGTTGCCCCTTCCTCATACTGAGAAGACAACCGTTAAAGACCAAGCAAACTGGAAATTATCACCAAGTGTTGCTGAAGCCGCTTTCACACCGAGCTTTAGGTTCCTCACGTCGTGCTACCGAGAGATGATGGGCTAGTGCCTTTGATCCTGGTTTCTAGTCTCTCTCTGCTGAGGTGTACCGTCAGGGTCACCTCATGGAAAGAATGCTTGATTCCATGGGAAGGATGTCTGACTCCATGGAGCATATTCACCAGGATGTGGAGGAACTTGGCAACTATATGGAGGAGATGGGGAATTTCCTCTATGACCGGTTCGGATTCGAGGATAGCAGGAGAGGAGGGGATTATGGTGGAGACCAGGGGGACAACACGATGATCTTATGGATGCAGCCCCTGAGGACACTGAGGAGATTGGATCTGATGATGATTATTAGAGCTCTGTGAGTATCATTTTCCCTATCTATTCCTTGTTTATCTTATATTGCTATTGATGTTTCATATCTTTATAGGGAAGGATGAGTTGGATTGGTCAAACTTCTTGTGTCCGCTGCTGCTATTATATACTGCTTGTCATGACTTTCTGAATTTTAAAATTTGATTTGGTTGTATCACTATGATTCTGAATTTGTTATTATGACCTTGAATTCAATATGGTTGTATGATATATTTGATATTCTGATGATATTGTGCACCTTGTGTGGGTGCATACTGATGCATGATTGATTGTATAATTTGTTTCTGAATGGATATATGCAAATTTTTTCTTGTTATGGTTTTATGTTTTAATGTTGAAGTGTGGTCTATTTCTGAAAATTCTATTGACAGTATGATTTTCTTGCTGATAAATTTGTCAATGCCTGTGATTAGGGATAGACCTATTGTGATGAATTTATTTCTCATTGATTGATGCCTAAGATTTTGGCTAGATATATTGTTTGATGAATATGATCTAAAAGTGAAGCTACTTCTTTAAATAAAACAAGCATATGAGTATGTGATTGATTAACTTAGTTGATGTTAAATCTATTTGCTATTTATTGGGAAAAAAGATTCCATGATCCAATATTAAGAGAGGTGACTCCCTTACTTGGCACTGCGCAAAATTGGCAGTGGTACCAAAGACATGGGTTGAAGTCAAAATAAAAATTTAGAGAATGACTCCTCGTCTTGGCACCGTGTTGATTTGCGATGGTACCAAAGTTAAGAGTTGAAGTCCAAGCATGAAAGTATGTATCCATGTGGGTACATGTCATGAGAGAAATCGTTTTACATTAATTCCTCTATCTCAAGTAAGATTCTTCCTACTAAAGAGATATGAGTTCTATTACACTAGTTATGTGACTAGTGTACTCTAAGTTCGTCACCAGAAAAAAGGTGGTAATCGAATTGGAGAATGTGAACAATACAAAAAAGGGAGGACTAAAAAATTCTGAGTGGAAAAAGATCTTGGAAATCCTATTCCTGTAAATGAAAGTATGATGGGTTTGAACCACACAGTTGGCGCTATGGTCTAATAGGTGACCTCGTTGATGGATCTCTAACTCTACGTATGGCGTGCACACTCAAAGTGTACAACAACTATTATATTTAAAAAATATATAAATATTAAATAATTAATTAATAATAAATATGAATGAGTAAAATAAAATAAAACCCTAATTTTTTCCCCTTCACTGTGCATGTGCCATTTGCCCGACGTCTCTCGTCCGACCTCTCTCTCTCCCTCTCGTTCCTTCCTCCAGTGGCAATCGAGGTCGGCGGTGACTCCAGAGGATTCTCACCAGTCTTCCTTCCCTCTCCCGGCGACGATCGACGAGAATCTGGCAGCAATCAACGAGTTTGGCTGTAGGTGGTGGCAATTTCAACGGCGACGATTTTCGGCGATTTCAGTGATGAGCGACTACTTCCTTCCTCCTTTCTTCCTCCCCACTGTCCCAGCCCTCTTCCTTTGCCGGCGGCGGTGGTTTTCGGTGAGCAGGAGAGCTCTGTTGGTGTATATGCCCTAAAGACCAATGTGTGGACATGGTCAGGCATTGGTTGAATGTACTTTGATAGAACTATTACTCTTTATATAGGCATGGTTGTTATTATGCAGACTTCTCTACCTGCATTGATGTATTGAGTTGCATAAATAATGTCCCAGGAGTTTGGATTGGATCCATTCTCATAAGCTATCCCCAGACAAGGTACCTTAGCAGATATGGGACAGCTTTGGTACATGTGAGACTGGTGTATGGGCTGGTTAGGTGCGGGGCACAGTAACGCAGACATACAGGTGCATTGGATGCACTGGAGTGATCCACCGTGAGAATTGACTTGTCTAGTCAACAAGTCAATCTCACATGCAAGAGGTTTGCATTGATCCTTAGACTTGAGGTATTCATGTCTAGACTTGATGAAGGGTATGCTTTAATACAGTCTTACGTCTCTCCGTAATTGGGAGATCAAAACGACTGTCATTGGGCATGTCATAAGTCACGTAGAGACATGGATGACCAATAGTAGGATTTGCCCCTTCCTTCCGAGGAAGCATGATATCCACCTCGGGGCGCCCCACCTTATTGGTGCATGACAGGAAAGTGTGGCCACACTTGTTGAGTCATGACCAATGCATTGGATAATAAACTTGAGACTAATCCAATGGCAGGATATCAGCTTAGGCAAAGGGATCTGTAATGCAATGGGAATCCTCGTTGCTTGTTAGGAGTTGTTGCCATAATGACTTAATTCCTATGACATGGGTAGTAGTGATGTGTTGCTAGATACCCCTCACTACTTATGATGTTTACATCATTGCCATCGTCATATGGATCCTACGGGGTCACACGCAATAGACTCTTGACGTTGCTTTAATCAGAAGCCTTATGATCAGGTTATTGGATAACTTGGATCTATTTGGAAGATTTCATCAGCGCCAATGGGCCTGATGAGTTGGAAGAAAGTTATTGGAGCCAAACTTCATTTTTGGCAGGTTGACCCAAAATTGACCTAGATTGGTCACATTTGGATTAGGGTTGCATTGGATTAGATCCAATGGCTTAATCAACCCATGCCATGAAGTTTGGGCTAGCTCATTATCCAATGAGGCCCAATAATTAGTTGTCATGAAGAGGAATAAGCTTAAAAGGGTATAATGGGGAGAAATCTCACCCCATTGGCGCCTAGGGGCATAATGGGGTGAGGGAGGCGCCTTTGCTTCATTATGGAAGTAAAGGGCGCCTAGCCCTTCTTCCTTGGAAGGAATACTTGCCTCTAAGGTAAGTCTTGGGGCTGATATGGCTTGATGGCTCTTTTGGAAAGAGCTTGGGCGCATATGGATAAGTAGGGCAAGGTATATGGTAATGTCTTGGAGACTTACCTTACCTAAAACCCTAGTTTCTCCCAAAATTCTTACCCTAGCCGAAACTCCTCATGCTTGTTGCGCCTTGCCTTCCCTTGGATGGAATGCATGCATCTAAGGCATGTCTTGGGCTGATATGGCCATTGGGCAAATTAGGATAGGTTGAATGAGGTTTATGGTAAAGTCTTGGAGACTTTCCTTACCTCAAGACCCCTTTATCCTAGCCGCCCACTTGGCATGATCTTAGCCATTGCCTTGCCGCCTCTTGTCCTATTTATAGGACCCCTTACCGCCCCTTCCATGGTTGGACTTTAAGGAGGCGTGAACACACATAGAAGGGAGAGAGAGCAAAGCAAAGGGCGACAACAAGGTGGTGCAAACTTCTTCCTTGGAGCCGCAAGTTCTTCCTCTTCCTCTCTTCTTGGCACAAGGATTCTTTGTGCTTGGTGGCATCTTCTTGTCACAAGCCCTCATCGTCCCTTGGCCATAGGCGCACCTTGGAGGTGGCGCAAGCAAAGAAGAAGAGGGAAGTCCTTGGGGGCATCATCTTCCCTATCCCTTCCTTGGCGCAACTTCTCTTGAAGGTGGTGCAAGTGGAAGTGAAGGCTTGATTCTCTTCCCGAGGCTAGCACTGAGCGTGGAAGGGAGCAACGATCAAGGAGTCGACGCGTGGATACTTGTAGAGAGCGAACACTTGGGCGCCTTCAACATGGCTTCGACATCTAAACAAGCAATAAAGGTACTAACCCTAACACATCCTTGTGTTCTCTCACTCGCAAGGATCCTTGGGAAAGGAATGTGTTTCGGGTGTAATACTTCTTCCGCTGCGTCCTGGGACTGCAAAATTTTAAAATTACACCCGGCATTCCCAACAAGCTCCGGCGATGTGGGCAGCGCCGGTGATGCTTCTTTCCCTCTTTTTCCACTTTTTATGTTGTTTTGGTTGCTAGGGCAGGTAAGTGGTTTAACTCTAATTTTTACCTTGATTAGATGATAATGCAAGATGTATAGTTGGTAGATTCATAGGGGACTATGATGTATCTTTACCCTAAATTTAATTATGGATGAATATAGGGATAAATACCATGTTATCATAAGCATGCTAAATTAAGATGAAAGTATTAATGTGATAATTTGGAAATTAAGGAAGGTATATCATCATTGGTGAAATTAGGGTTAGAGGCGTTAATAGTAGAAATATGTCATTTTTGTAGATGTATTAATGGTTAGCACTATGTTATAATTGATACTATTTTCTTGGCATGTATATTGTAAGGTAACTTCGATTTGGGACTAGATATGCCTGAGGTGTGAGTACCCACGGTTTATTCTTGTGACAGAGGATTTCACTAACAAGTAGGGATCCTACCTCCACTTTCGTGTTTGGTGCTAAGCCTCGTGCTTAGACAGCAAACCCTTTTGCTTCTATCTGCTTTGACTTGTTTCTTATGCCTTTCATGCTCGTATTAATTTCATTGGTGCATATAGATGCGTGATTGATTGTATTTGTTATCATGAAAAGAGGATAAATGCATATTTTATTTGGCTGATGAGTATACATTTATGATATGATTATTGTTGTTATATGCACATGGTTGAGATATGATATTGGTGTGTTGAGATTTATTGGTATATGTTTTGAGCATGTGCACCGTACGTGGAGTTGGAGATCCGTCGGTGAGGTCACTGATGTCTCGTATTTTTATAGTTTTTTAGACCCATATTTAACTGTGAATCGAGACATATTTTCATAATTTTACATCTCTTTCTGGCTTATTTCATTAATTTTCTTCAGAAGCTTCACTTCTTCTTATGTTTGATAAATTCAAGATAATTCACTCATTTCTGGAGCTATTTGGAAGTATATTTATGTCCTCGAGTGAATCAAGAACCTTGACGAGAAGTTTCGCTTCAAACAGAGCTAATTTTCGGAATTATGGCCGAGGCCATAATCAACATTATGGCAGTAATTTCCAGTTTGAATTTCCAAGAAGCCCGTTTTCATTCAAGCATAATCATATTCCAAAGGCATGCCCTTAATTTTCTCAATAGAAGCCTTTCGGAAGACAAAAAGTTCGACATAAGATGTTTGGGTATAGCCATAATTTTACCTTGCCCATAATCTCCACATCGGCGACCTTTGATACCATACTATGGCCAGAATCCAAGTCAAGTCAAGGTCAATTCACACACAAAATTTCAGATGAAACGGAGTTCGTTACAGAAATTACAGGCATGCCCATAATCTCATTACACCCGTAATGGTGTTAAGAGCATTTAGTGCGTTAGAGGGCTGCAATAAATGGGTCATAACTTTTTTGTTACAACTCCGATTTGGGCCTTTTTTGTGTCATTACGACGAGCTTTTAATGGCCCATAAGTTTGTGAGTGTTTCAGGAGCCGAAGAGAATCGACACCAACATTACAGCCATGCCCGTAATCTTCATTACACCCATAATCTCACTTTCATAGCCTAAACTTAAATGAGTCATAACTCTCTCATTACAGCTCCGTTTTGAACGTTCTTGGTGTTAAAACGCAGCTAATTAAGAGAGCTATCAAGTAATATGTTCAGAAATCGGTTTTGGTTCTATAAAATAGGTTAAAAGCCTCTTGCATTGGTGACAAGTCTTGGCTAGAGGTAGAGTTCTTGGTGAAAAGTTTGGGAGAAGAATTTCTCTTGTGCATCCATTCTAAAAGGCTTGGAGGAAGAAGATTTTAACCCTTTTTGAAGAATTTTTTGTCCTCTATCTTCAATTCTTTCTTATATTTCCTTCTTCGTATAGAGTTTTGTACTTAAACAACGATATGTTAGTGTAATCCTTTTATCGGAACTAAGGGTGTAGTCTTGTTGTTTGTATCTCATTCTCAAACTTGTTATTTCAAAGTAAATGCAAATTTTACTTATGTTTATTCGTTCTATGCCGTTTATCGCTAGAATTACCTTGATCACGTAATTTCTTTTCCCGGGCGTCGCAAGAAGGACCAAAAGGTGAATTGCGACGCTAGATCTGCTAGTTCGAACATACTCTGGCCTGTCAAGAAATGGGGCAGGATTTGTATGAGGAATTTTATGGTATCTCTGAACCCATTGGATCAATCTTGGTACGGTGAGCCACAAAAGTAGGACGCCGATCTAGATTGATACCAGATTACGGCGTCGAAGGAGGGTAATCTGTACCTTTTGATACTTGCCTGAACACTTTTAAAATTGCTTTGCTGTAACTTTAACTTGTTTGAATTTGAGATCCATCAACGAGACGAACCCGACATTTTGATATCTCTAACCCTTGTTTTCTCCTCGAAGTTCTCTCTTGCTGGATTCGGTTTACTTTAAGTTATAATTGCTTTACTTTTCATAATTCCAAACTACTTGATCCAATTATCTAGCTACTAGTTCATAATCTTTTGGTACTTGATCACTGTCCCTGTGGGATCGACATCTGAAGTACTACATGACAAAACCATCATGCTTGCGGTTAGTTGTGCGTTAGTACGGCACACATCAAGTTTTGGCGTCGTTGCCAGGGACAGGCAACCAATATCAAAGAGATTTAACAATTGGTAGACTATACTTTTTGCTTTTTGTTATTTCTATTGCTTTTGTTTCTTTGTTTTTTCTTCCTTGTTTCTATATCTTTGGTTTGTCCTTGTTTTGTCTCTTTGTTTTTGTGATTTAGTTTTTCTCTCTATCTTTGTTATTTGTGCTTAACTATTATATGCGTAGAGGTTTACGATCATGTGGACTTGAAGATCTGTACGAGCTTGATCAAGAAATTGAAAGGCCATTCCATCGTAAAAAATGATTAAAGGAATTGAGTGCTAGAGAAGCATCGAGGATTATTGAACCTATTCCTATCGATCTACCGATGTCGAACAACAACAGAACTCTAAAGGATTTCGCTGCTCCAAATGCGCAGGGTCTTCACTCAAGTATTTCTAGACCTCTAGTGGAAGCCAATAACTTCGAGATAAAGCCCTCCCTATTATCGATGGTTCAGCAGAACCAATTCGAAGGCCTACCTTCTGAAGACCCGAACATGCACCTATCAATTTTCCTGGAGTTCTGTGACACAATAAAGATGAATGGAGTTTCTAGCGATGCGCTGCGACTACGACTCTTCTCATTCTCTCTCCGAGATAGAGCTCGAAACTCTCTATATTCTCTCTAGCCTGAATCGCTAACCACTTAGGAACAGCTTTCCCAGGCATTTCTTTCGAAGTATTTTCCCCCAAGCAAAACTGTTCAATTGTGAAACCCAATCACCGGTTTCACCCAAAAAGATGAGGAATCTCTGTATGAAGCTTAGGAGCGATTCAAGGAATTTCAACACTTATGCTCACACCACGGCTTGGAAAAATGGGTAATTGTTCATACATTTTACCATGGTCTTAACTATAATACGCGTCTTACTGTAGATGCAGCCGCTGGTGGAGCAATCATGTACAAAAACATCGATGATGCAATGAATTTACTAGAAGACATGGCACTGAATCACAACCAATGGGCTGGAGACCAACGAGGTACATCATCTAGGGCCGCCACGCCAGGTAAGTATGAATTAGATGCCTTGAGTTCTTTAGCCGCTAAGGTTGACTCATTATCTCGTAAACTGGATTCAATGCATGTTAATTTTGTTGATTCAAGTTGTAATTCTACTATATGTGAGATTTGTGGTATTTTTGGCCACAACCATGCTAATTGCCTGTTATTGTTTCCCAACCCTCTGAACAACACCGAGAATATGTTAATGATGTATGGAACCAAAATCCTAGACCTCAACTTGATCACTACTCAAATACATATAATCCTGGTTGGAGAAACCATCCTAACTTCTCTTATAGGAACAACCCCAATCCTGCTCCACAATCGAACTACAGACCACCACCTGGATTTCAGCCTCGACCGTATGCACCACAACCTCAAAGGACCTCACTTGAAACAATCATGGAAAATTTTATCTCCTCTCAAACCAAGACCAACAAGAGCGTAAATGATATGCTACGTCATGTGACAACTAGACTGGATGCCATTGAAGCCCATAACAAACAAATAGATATACAATTGGCTAACTGAGCTACCAGTCTAGCAAGACCCTCAGGTAGGTTACCTTCCCAACCTGAACTGAACCCTCGAGAAAATTGCAGTGCAATTACTACTTGTAGTGGTAAGCTATTAAAGGAACCGAGAGTACTTGATTCAAACCTGAGTCTTGATGCATCTACCAGTAATATATCCGAACCTGAGAGACCAAGTGAGGAGAAAGATGATGATGTGACTGAACCAGCTTATGTTCCACCACCGCCTTACAAGCCACCAATTCCATTCCCCCAAAGACTGGCTAGGGCGAAGCTGGATAAACAATTTAGAAAATTTTTGGATATTTTGAAAAAGTTGTATATTAACATCCCCTTTACTGAAGCTTTAACGCAGATGCCCACATATGCAAAATTTTTGAAGGACATTCTTTCAAACCGACGGAAGCTAGAGGAACCAAGCACAGTGGCGCTAACTGAAGAGTGCAATGCCATTATTCAGAACAAGCTTCTAGAGAAATTAAAAGATCCGGGCAGCTTTTCAATACCATGCAAAATTAGGGATTTATCTTTTGATCACGCATTATATGATTTAGGCGCCAGTGTTAGTTTAATGCCTTTTTCTATATGTAGGAAATTGGACATTGGCGATCTGAAACCAACACCGATTTCGTTACAACTCGCTAACCGCTCAGTCCGGAAGCCGGTAGGAATTCTGGAAGATGTTCCGATTAAGGTCAGTAACTTCTTCATTCCAATCGACTTCGTCGTGCTTGAGATGGAGGAGGACACGAAGTTATCGATAATTTTGGGAAGACCATTTCTTGCAACTGCCAGAGCGATTATTGACGTGAAAAATGGAAAACTAGCCTTAAACATTGGTGAGGAGGCTATCGAATTTGATTTAGCATGAAGTTTGAAACACCCTTCTATCGCAGGTTCATGTTGTAGCTTAGATGTCGTTGATGATGTTGTTAAAGATGAAAATCCCGTATCTGATGAGATGAACATGGACCCACTAGAGGTCTATCTCTTGGAGAGTCCAAATGCTGAAAAGAATAAAGAAGCCCAAGCATAAGTGAAACTGATGGACTTGGCTGAATTCCTTGGTGTTGACACCTGCATTGTGAACTCTGAATAACACTACGGTCGAGCTAATGACCCTAAACAAGCGCTTCTTGGGAGGCAACCCAAGTGTTGGTCTGAATTCCTTGTTTTGTCTTTTCTTTAATGCTTTATTTTGGTTTTAGTTAAATGCTTATCTTATCTGATGATAGCTACCCATTTCAATAGCACTTGCAAGTTAGCTGAATGACAAGGATGATCCTTAGGAGGAAGGTGCTAAGATGAGCACCGACGATGACTCCGATGATGACTCCGACTAGTCTTGTGAGTATCGCAACCCATATCTCCAAATTTTGTGTTCTTTACATACTATGCATAGAGACTATGCATAATCTAAGTCTGGGAGATTGTGGGCTCTTTTTAAAACTTTTTATGTAGTGACTTTAGACTTGTTTTGATGTTGGTATATTTTGATAGCACTTTTTGGTTCTGATGTTTGTTACACCCCTGGTTCCGATATTGGATTGCACTATCTGATTTTTTAAAATACTAATGTTTTGCTTATAACAATGCTCTAATTGAAATCATGATAGCTTGATGTTTTATATTGACTCCTTGGGATATTATTATGTTCAGAATCTTAGTTTAAAGTCAGGAAATTCATTTGATTATCTTATTTCATGGAAAAAGGACTGTGGAGTGACCTATCTGATATTCGATTGAGGTTTTTATTTTCTAGTAATGCTTATAATCTCTTTGTGGAAGTACGTACCTCTATCTATTTGATTCACCTTACTACTTGTTGGTTCTGATCAATGCACTTATCCGATGGTTGTTATCTCCTCTCAAAAAAAATCAAAAAAAAAAAAGAAGACTCCTCTACTTGGCACTGCGAAAATGGTAGTGGTACTGAAGACATGAGTTGAAGTCAAATAAAAAAACAATATACACAAAAAAAATGAGGATGAAAATAACAAAAAAATAAAGAGTGCATTGATTTTTTTTTTCCAACTCAGTATCTTTGGTTGAATCAGGTTTGAATAGAGTGCGTACTCCACATAGAAGATTATTGCAACTCATTAAGGTAAGCCTTATCTAACTTCAGTTTTTGGATCTTCACACCTTTATTCTTGACAATAGATAATATCTTGAATCCTCTGACTCGCTGAGCTTTGTTCATAATGATATCTCCCTAGGACACAATGTTTTACAAGCTTGACGTGATTTCATCTTTTTCTGATTACCACTCTTATCGACTTTAAATGCTTGAGGACAAGCAATGATCTAAGTCTGGGAGATTTTGATGTCTCATATTTTTATAGTCTTTTAGACCCATATTTAACTGTGAATCGAGACATATTTTCATAATTTTACATCTCTTTCCGGCTTATTTCATTGATTTTCTTCAGAAGGTTCACTTCTTGTTATGTTTGATGAATTCAGGATAATTCACTCATATCTGGAGCTATTTGGAAGTATATTTATGTCCTTAAGTAAATCAAGAACCTTGACGAGGAGTTTCGCTTCAAACGGAGCTAATTTCTGGAATTACGGCCGATATCATAATCTACATTATTGCCATAATTTCCAGTTTGAATTTCCAAGAAGCCCGTTTTCATTCAAGCATAATCATATTCCAAAGGCGTGCACTTAATTTTCTCAATAGAAGCCTTTTGGAAGACAAAAAGTTCTACAGAAGACGTACTGGGTATAGCCGTAATTTCACCTTGCCCGTAATCTCCACATCGGCGACCTTTGAAACCATACTATGGCCGGAATCCACGTCAAAGGTCAATTCACACGCAAAATTTTAGATGAAACGAAGTTCGTTACAGAAATTACAGGCATGCCCATATTCTCATTACACCCGTAATAGTGTTAAGAGCATTTAGTGCGTTGGAGGGCTGCAATAAATGGGTCATAACTTTTCCATTACAACTCCGATTTGGGCATTTTTTGTGTCATTACGATGAGCTTTTAATGGCCCATAATTTTGTGAATGTTTCAGAAGCCGAAGGGAATCAACGCCGACATTACATCCATGCCCGTAATCTTCATTACACCCATAATCTCACTTGCGCAGCCTAAAGTTAAATGAGCCATAACTCTCATTATAGCTCCGTTTTAAACGATATTGGTGTCAAAACGCAGCTAATTAAGAGATCTATCAAGTCATACGTTCATAAATGGGTTTCGGTTCTATAAAATGGGTGAAAAGCCTCTTGTATTGGCGATGAGTCTTGGCTAGAGGTAGAGTTCTTAGTGAAAAGTTTGGGAGAAGAAGTTCTCTTGTGCATCCATTCTAGAAGGCTTGGAGGAAGAAGATTTCAACCCTTTTTGAAGAGTTTTTTGTCCTCTATCTTCAATTCTTTCTTATATTTCCTTCTTCGTATAGAGTTTTGTAGTTAAACGACGCTATGTTAGCATAATCCTTTTGTCGGAACTAAGGGTGTAGTCTCGTTGTTTGTATCTTATTCTCAAACTTATTATTTCAAAGTAAATGCAAATTTTACTTCTGTTTATTCGTTCTATGCCGTTTTATCACTAGAATTACCTTGATCATGTAATTTCTTTTCTCAGGCGTCACAAGAAGGACCGAAAGGTGAATTGCGACGCTAGATATGCTAGTTCAATACTCTGACCTATCAAGAAATGGGGCAGGATTTGTATTAGGAATTTTATAGTATCTCTGAACCCATTGGATCAATCTAGGTATGGTGAGCCACGAAAGTAGGATGCCGATCTAGATTGATACCGGATTACGCCGTCGAAAGAGGGTAATCTGTA